>OZ022253.1:15945996-15980996 GCA_963978915.1 Caenorhabditis parvicauda | reverse complement strand
ATGTACAGCATGTGCTGTAAGAAATCTCTCTATGTACAACATGTGCCGTAAGAAATCTCTCTATGTACAGCATGTGCCGTAAGAAATCTCTCTATGTACAGCATGTGCTGTAAGAAATCTCTCTATGTACAACATGTGCCGTAAGAAATCTCTCTATGTACAACATGCGCTGTAAGAAATCTCTCTATGTACAACATGTGCCGTAAGAAATCTCTCTTTGTACAGCATGTGCCGTAAGAAATCTCTCTTTGTACAGCATATGCCGTAAGAAATCTCTCTATGTACAGCATGTGCCGTAAGAAATCTCTCTATGTCCAGCATGTGCTGTAAGAAATCTCTCTATGTACAGCCTGTGCCGTAAGAAATCTCTCTATGTACAGCATGTGCTGTAAGAAATCTCTCTATGTACAACATGTGCCGTAAGAAATCTCTCTTTGTACAGCATTTGCCGTAAGTTATCTACAGCGTATGTTGAATATGCGCTGTAGAACATGTTGTAAACAAGTACATAATTTTTTAGAGCAGAGTGATAAGATGTTATAAAGCAGACCAAAATCGACTCGTGCGTAACCAGACCCAAACCGACTCGTGAATAACTCTCTGACACTGTTGTTCTAAATAAATCTCGCATGCCCTTCTTCACCATATCCAGACTCAGTTTTTCTCCTAACCTCTTACGCACGAATATCTTCTTAGCATGCGCCTTTCTTTCTGACGGTCGGGGAACATATTTCTGCCTGGCAACTTCGTGACAATTGGAAAAAGCAAAAACTTTAAATAATTCACCGCTTCATACCAATCGATCATTGGCGCTCTGCATACCGAGCTGAAGGTGATCGTTATCGATTAGACGCGTTGGTTATCGATTAGACGCGTGCGCGTTTAATCTTTTGTCCTATTTTTCTTATCTTAACAAGCGAATTTGTTTCGCCAATTGCTGTTGAAAAACTGCAAATAATGTAACTTTCCTTCGTAACTAGCTTTTAATCGTGAATTTTGAAAAAACGTCAGAGAAAGAAGTTTTTAAATTACAGTAACTGTAATTTGATCTACAGCGGTGCAGGATTCACAAAGGGGTGGGGTTTGTGCTCGCTGCTTATTGGTTGCCTCCTCTCGCTGCTTGATCCGACACTTTTCTACTGCGCTTAGCGCAGTGTGCTCTGCCCACTTTTCCGACTTACATTGTAAATTGGCGGGAGATGAACATCATATGACGGTTGTGAATGGCTCCTATTTCTTGCACGTTTATCGTCTTTCTTGAAGAGCGGCATAAACAAGAATTGGGGGCGAGCGAGAAAATCACGAAATACTGGCCCTCTGTGTGTTGCTAGGCGACTATCAGCAAACAACCATTCATTATCATAAAACACCCGTTCGGCAGAGTTGTTCGTGGGTGAAAGGGAGAGAGAAAGAGGGAGAGATGGTGAAGGATGGTAAAACAGTTGGATTCACGAACAACAAACAAATATACCATATCGTTGGGGAATCAAAAGTCGATAAAATGCAGGTACATCCATGCCAGATTCGGTAAAATCCATGTTTTTGTCGAATCAAATGTGTCTATTTCTGTTGATATTTACCCAAAATGGCCGGAAAAAAGAGGGATTTTGTCGATTACACGTTGAATTGTGAGAAAAGGTAAGGGATGTTAACTTTATAGTGGAGAAGAGGGGTTGAACCGAACCATGACAGATCAAAACAGTTCCACGAAAGTAAAATTTGCATTTTCCCATGTTTATGGCGAAATTGACAACAAAATTTTCAAATGGAAGTAAAAAATGTTTCCGTGCAACTTTTCTGACCGTTCTGTTTTCTGATGTGGGTTCTATAGACTTCTTACAACTCTAGGACTCGTCAGGAGGGATTCGGTGTTCGGCGCAATGCATGATGACAACGTAACAATTAGCGAATGAAAACAGAAATTTTGCTTTTTACAATTTTTCTACGAAAACTACTGAAATCACCTAGGTACACTCTCATAGTGATGCATCAACAAGCTCAATGAATCTTATGTGAACTTTGGATCTCAATTCAACATTTTCAATGATCAAATCGAACGATTGTAAGGTATTCTCCTCTGGTGGCTCCATGACTTTGACAGCTTCGGAAGAAAAATAATCCACGTCATCGAAACTTGTATTCAATTTGTTCTTGTTATAGAACCGTGGTATTGTCATTTTCTGAAGTACGATTTTCATCAATGATAACGATTTTTCATAGATTTTCAGTAAGGGGACACACACCTCGGCAAAGGCATAAGACAATGAAACCGCATCGCAACCGCTTTGCCGACCTCTGCTTTCATTTTCGAATGTATTTGTACTTTTAAAAAATGTTTCATTTTACATATTGAACGTTGGGGACTGTTCCCAACGATAGTTTTACCTACTTCAAACATTTTTACATTACGATTTGTGAATCTGGAACAAAAAAAGGTAGGAAAAGTAAAATTTTTTGAACTACAGTAACTGAATATTGATCTACTCTATCGACTTTCTTTGCTCACACTTTTTAACTGCGATTGCCGCAGTGTAAGACAGTTTTACATTTTTTATTTTTTGAGCGATTTGTATCGAAATTATCCATAAATCTCACCAATAAATCCTTGTTCAACATCTCATTCCCATTTTCTACAACGTAAATGGCAGTGTTGAATTCGATGTGGAATCCGACATCACGGTCTTTGGCGATGTTCTCGTTGACCCACGCCAATTCGAGGATCATAGAAAAAGCATTCCGCAATGAGTTTAACTGGAAAAAGTGAGTGATAAACTTCATGTGGTAAATATTTTTGTGAATAAATCAGCTTAGATTTTTGATGTTTTATGTTTACGACCCGAGACTATAAACCGTTTCTGATTTTCATAATTGAGAGGCACGAGCGTAGCGAAGAAAAATTACTGGTTTGTAGGGTATAAAAATGTGAAAGAAAGTGATTGAGAGCGAGAGAGAAAAACTAACCAAATCACTAGCTTCAACACCACTATTCGCGAACCTAATGCCGAAGACGATGTTCTTACAAGGGAACATTGACAACACATCAGAGACGAGTCTTCCGAAGAATTTGAGACTCACAGCGCTCTGAAGCCGGCAATTTTCCATATTTATGTTAAAAACTTGCCCATTCATCGAGAATCTCCACATTCTCACATATTTTCAACATTTTGGTTGATTTCTTCAGATTCAATGCGAGTGTCATATCGAGAATGTTACTGAAAAGAACTATTATTCGCGAAACACCTCATTTTACGAAACACCTCAACTCATTTCTGAAGATTTAGACATTCTACTGGAAATTTTCACCAATGGTATCTACGGTCCACAACAGTTCTGGATGTCTGCAGTGACGAGCTTCTCCTTCTATCGCCTACAGTCCTCATAATTGCTATTCTGTCTTTGATTGCTAACCCTTGTTCTATTAACTGTTGGGAACCTTCCAAATTACGGTCAAATGCAATTTGTCAGACTACTGGTTGGATTTGATCTGAATATCCTAGTCGAACAACTAACACCAATGTTCTATCATTAACACTCATATTCAGTTCCTTTCCTCCGGTTATCTTACAAAGCTATCCAACGTACTTTTTGCAAAAATTGCACAACTGTTCTGACCGGAGCAGCTTTTTTTCAAAAGGTTCTCCTACGGTTCCCACGCCCATTATTTGTGCTCACGGCGGCTATTGCTGGTCGTCACGGAGCTTATAAACTTTATTTTTTCTACATGAATAAAGTTATTATATTAAAAGAAAATTAGTATAGTACACAAAAATTTGCATCACGAAAAATGGGCGGAGCAAAAGGGGCGGTCCCCTTGTTCTATTATTAATCTGTCTGATTTGGTTTAGGGTTTCTCATGTTCGGTCAAAAATAGCTAATTCTGCTCGTAATTTCAGAATTATGTTATTTTACAAAAAAAAAACATACGGAAGCTTCGGAATATTAGGAAGGTCTATTAGGTCGTATTCTGATGACTGCCACAACACAACTGAAGCATAATTTTCTTCTTCTATCCATTCAGCGTCGTCATAGACGACATCAGTAGTAGAGTTCTCATCTGTTGTCAGTTCGATATAGAACTCTTTCGGTCTGGAATCCACTATGACTTTGTTTTAAAATATATGAAACGATGATCAAGAAAACGCAAAGTTCCAGAGACAGTATGTTCTTAAATGCAATAAAGTGGTTTAGTTTAGGTTTCTATTTTTTCTGAATAGATTCAAGAATGGTTCTGAAGCCTAGTACGACCGGAAATTTGTTGATCGAGATTCCACTAAACCTAAAAAGTCTCTGCATCGCTCTGCGTTTTCCTATTCGCCGTAATAATGATACTATACCTCCAAAGAATGATCACTCTCTGCAGAACTTCATACGGAATGTAAGAGGGTATGAATATCTTAGCACCATTCAAGTTTGGGTCAATTGGTATGCGAAAATCAAATGTAGACCACATAATTATATCGCAAGAGATGTGTTTGAGTTTAGCCTTAATAGTTATTTTTTGAAGCTTCAAATTCAAAAGTTACCCCTATTTGACTGTTCCTCGCCTTCGGATCCTTAATGTGATCGTAAGCATTGGCTATACTATTGAAAAACCTGAACTGTGCTTCGAACTGATTAACGTACAGAAATATTACTGTCTTCCAAGTTTCAGATGCTTGAGATTACCGGAAAGCCCGTCCAGTTGAGTGAAGTCGTTGAGTTCCGAAATTTCATCACTCATCTGGAAAATAAAACATTGTAAAAACGATTCATTCTCATTATCATATTAGTTGTTGGAAAGGTCATTTCGCACTCTAAATGAAATGAGTTTCGAAATTTGAACGTGTCCTCAACGTGACTGTTAAGATTCCAATTGGTCATTTCAGTTTCAAAGAAAAGATAACAGAAAGCAGTCTCAGGAATAATACAGATTTTTCAGTTCATTATTCAAAACTCCACGGAGCAACGTGTCAACTTTGAAAAAATGAGAGGTATTTTTCATTCCTTTTTAAAATTTTTGAATAAAATTAAATGTTAATCGGAATGGGCCTCTCGATGTAATTTCAAAATAGAAAACATGCAACGAAGACAAAGACTGACGTTAAATCATGAATTAGGAATCACTTCATTTTTTAAAAATTTGTTTGAGTTTTAGTCTCATACCTAACTTGTGCTCGAAAGCTTCCTCGGGTCGAAATGGAATTAAATTAAATGTTCATCGGAATTTTTCTCCATTGCGTTTTCTACGATAATATATTCAAAAATATTCATGATTCTTGATTCAGTTCACTTTTTGATTCATAAATTTTAAAAAATGAAAAAAAGAAAATGAAAACATGCTCCTTCGCACTCATGACCGCTTGAGCTGACCGCGTCGCTTTTTTCGCTTTTGTCGGTCTCGAGAATTCTCATTTATTATTTCCTATTTATCGGCGTTCTGCTTGTTGCTTCAGAGTGAATGTGTACAGTTTGTGGTAGATAATTTTGTAATTGTGTTTTATGCTGAGTAACAGCTATCCAGTCTCTTCTTACTCATAATTCACTCCGTTTCAACAAAAATAGATTTTCAGTCATGAGTGCTCCGAACAGACAGAACTACTACAAAAACAATGCCAAGGAGCAAATGGGAAAAGATAAGCGTACCGAAGAGGTAATTTTGATTCGTGAGAAAGGTTTTAATCGCAATTTCAGGTGGTGAGCATCCGTAAGGATAAGCGAGAGGAAGCAATCTCTAAAAGACGTAACATGAACTTTGCGTAAGATTTTAAAAAAAAAGTGTTGTTTTCATCGAATGAGTTTAGGGCTGAGAATGAAGCTGTTGCAACTCCAGCTGTCCAGTTCGATGCCGAGTTGTTGAACAATATTGTTGAGGCTGCCAAATCTCCAGATGACAAGACGCGTCTCGAGGCTGTGCAACACGCTCGTAAAATTCTGTCATCTGAGAGAAATCCACCAATTGATGATCTTATCAAGTGCGGATTTCTGCCGATTCTTGTCGAGTGTCTAAGCCACGATGAGTGAGTTTTTTGAAAAAAAATTCGTCTTATTTCTCATACGTAAATTCCAAACTGCACTTTTCAGTTCGAACCTAAAGTTTGAAGCTGCCTGGGCCCTCACCAACATCGCTTCAGGAACTTCAGAGCAGACTCAAGCTGTGGTATTTTTGAAAGAAAAAGCGCTTTGTAACATGATTTTGTAGGTTCAATCTGGAGCCGTGCCAGAATTCCTCAAGCTTCTCCGTTGTCCACACATCAACGTCTGTGAACAGGCTGTCTGGGCACTGGGAAATATCATTGGGGATGGACCACACTTTAGAGATTACTGTCTGCAATTGGGAATCCTCGACCCTCTCTTGTCGTTCATCAATCCAGAAATTCCTATTGGTTAGTTTTTTAAAACTGTTACAAGTTGTGACAAATGCTCTTTATGGCAAACGTCTTGCGATTGATTAAAAAATGACACAGTGTTGGTTTCAACACATTTCGCGTTAGTCGATATCAAGTTGAATGAATATCATAACTACATAGTGAGTTACGAAATTCCGTATACAAAAACCATTAGATGAAATTATTTTGATGTGGATTCAATGTAAAAGTTTTCAGGATTCCTTCGCAACGTTACGTGGGTTATCGTCAATCTGTGTCGTTCAAAAGACCCTGCACCAACCATCCAGACAGTCCAATTGATCCTTCCATCTCTCAGCCTCTTGATTCACCACACTGACACGAACATCCTGGTTGATACAGTCTGGGCTGTCAGTTACCTTACCGATGGCGGAAACGAACAAATTCAGTTGGTTCTTGATTCAGGAGTGAGTTTTCCGTATTAGAAAATGAAGCTTTTCAAAAATCTGAGTCCTTAATAACAACGTATCAGATTCAACTTTGTGCGTTCAGATCGTACCAAACCTCATCCCGATTCTTGACCACAGTGATGTGAAGGTTCAAACCGCCGCACTTCGCGCAGTTGGAAACATTGTCACCGGAACCGACGATCAGACTCAACATGTACTCGATTGCGGAGCCTTGAAATACATGCCGAAGTTGCTTGCTCATTACAAGGAGAAAATCAACAAGGTCAGTTTTCGTTTTTCCCAATTTAGGTTGGTCGGTTGATAGATGTTGCATAGTAACCTTAATTTGCAGGAAGCCGTATGGTTCATTTCTAACATCACCGCCGGAAACCATCAACAGGTTGAACTTGTCTTCGAGTCTGGAATCATCCCAATGGTCATCGCATTGCTCGAGAAAGGAGACTTCGCCACACAGAAGGTTTTTTTTATCCTTCAATAATTATTAGTATATAGCAATTTGCTTACCTTTCTCGAGCCGGGTGTTAGCTACAAACATTTTTAAATTTGACTTTACATATGGTTTAAACCGCAATTCTTAAATTTTGATGTGAATATTTTACGTTCGCGATAAAACGAATTTGTCAATTGAATTCCAATACATGACTGTAATTGTAGATAATAAAAAAACAATCGAAAGTGAGTTTTTGTAATTGTCCATTTCAGGAAGCCGCATGGGCCATCTCGAACGTTACTATCTCTGGAACTAAGGCTCACGTGCGTCAGATGATTGAAGCGGGTGTAATCAAGCCATTCTGCTCGTTGCTCGACTCGAAGGAGACCCAGATCCTGCAGGTCATCCTTGACGGCATCAATAACATTCTCAAGATGTCAGGAAATCTGCTCAACGATGTCGTCTGCGAGATTGAACAGTGCGGAGGTAATATTTTCGTTTCAGTTCTCACTCTCAGAAAGCTATTGTTGTGAAAAATAATAAATCATGTCTTTTCCAGGCCTCGACAAGATTGAAAGTCTCCAGAACCACGATAATGAAGAGATCTACAAATTGACCTTTGACATTATCGCTACCTACTTCAGGTGATTTCTTTTTTTAAATAATAATATTTATTTTGGGGAAAGACCGCACTAGGAACAAAATCAATGTAGATAAAACAAGGGTGGCAAAATTCGAATATAAAACGGGTAGGAGTGAAACTGGAAAAGTAGGAAGATGATAAAATGGATTGGATTTGAAAAAGAGATAAATAAGAGAACACAAATGAAATGAATCTGGAATGTGATACTGATGACTTTAGTATACCAATTGTGTAGGCTATAAATATGTTCATAAGTAACCGCAAGTGGTGACTGCCTGGAGTAGATGTGGGTAGATGTATGTATCAGTAGATGTGGGACCATGAGTCTACCGCTGTCTTCAGGCTGACGCACTATTCCATTCAGATTAAAATAAGTTCAATTTGCGATGAGTAATGTTTCCATAGTATCACAACAACTCAGTGTTTCAGAGTTTCGTTAAATGAATTTATTATCCGTTTTATTCTTTACTTAACTTTCACATAGTAAAATACGTCTTGTTTCATTTAATTCAGTACCGCGTGAAAAATGGAAGAAGAAATATGATTTTAAAAATGAAAAAGTTACAAGATAGTTTTCAGTACCGACGAAGAAGCTACAGAAGGAATGGGTGATGGAGTCACTCCACCAGTACCAGATGCACCAGAAGGTGGATGGAAGTTCAACTAAGAAGTTTATCCGTAAGGATTTTCTTTTCATTTTCCTTCACGCTGTCGTTTTTTCCCCATAATCCTCAAAGCTACACGAATTATATTCTTTTTTATCTCCGCATTAGTTCTATCGGAGTGATGTCTTCCTTAAAGTCTTACTTGTGCAGTAAGGTTATGTCGAGTTGCTCTCTCTCACCCAAACGACAGAAATCTGGTGAAAATGAATGAGAAAATGAGTTTCTCGTGAATTCTCACGATGATGAATGTTGCGTCCCTGTCCTCACGTCCTCACGCATCTTGTATCCCAATAGGTCAGTTTGGGGAAATTCGTTTTTTTGAATATTTTTCCATTTAAAACCGACCTGATCACCAAAATCTCATCTTCTGTTGTTTCTCCACTTCCTCTGTTATATCTGTGGCGATTTCTTGAACTAATTTCTTTCAAACGTTGATTGTCGTGAAGTATGAAAAATTCAAGGAAAAGTCATTTGAATTCCCGCCATAATTTGTAAATTTATTCCTTTCGTTCCGAAAACATTCATCTCTTCCCATCCTTCTCTCAATTCCACTGATGCGAGTATGTGCTGAACACCGAGATTATCGTTAGAATGACGCTCCCCCCTGAAACGTGTGAACTTTCCCGCTCCCCAAAGCGCGCTGCTGACCCTTGCCGCACCCTGCCGCGCTGCGCCCGCCCGATTTTGATCCTACTCTCTGTCAATGTCGTGAATGAGAGTCGATTCAATCATTCAGATGAACACTGAAACTGAGTTATATGTCTATTTTGTTCTCATTGTATTTCGTAGTTTTTTGAACCGTCGTCAGCTGTACGAATTGTCGTCAGTCAACGTGTCGACACTTGCAAAACCTGACGACAAGACGCACATTCCCTCCCCGGTCGTAGTTGTCTAGGACACCCTTCTTCTTCTTTTTGTTGTTTTGTAATTTTCCCCACCATCATGTTACCCACGTTATCCCGACCAGTCTGAACCCCGTGTGAGAGTGCGAGTGATCTGAGTTTTCTGTTCTTCTTCATTCATTCTCTCTATTTTCTTGTTGTGTTTTCATGATCAGTGTGTCAGGAAATAAGTTCTCTATTCAGTGTACTGCACGACAACAACATGAAAGTCGATGCGCAGAACCTCTCCTGAAACACTGTGTTAATCTTTCGCTCATACTTCCCTCATCTTGACCCATAATATACTTCAATGGTCCCGTGTTTTGCCTTGTTCTCCTTTTCCTTCTGTCTCCCACCCCAATGCGTGTCCACCTGTGCTCCTTTTCCAAAACCACCTAGTCCCCGATACCCCTCTCCATTCATCTTCACCACCATCATCACCACACCATCCTTTCACCAATACCCCGCCCGCCCACATAAGCACTCGATTTGATCTTTTGACACATGAATTGTGGTTCGTTTTTTTTGCTATCCTTATCGTAAAATGCAAATAAATTTTACTTCTTTAACAATTTGAAAAATTGCAATGGGACACCAAAGATGCTGTAGTTTCTCAAAAAGAAAAAAGTTCTCGGCAACTACATACTGAAAATAGTTGAAGAATATAATCGAAATTGAAATTTACTTCCTCAAAAATCAATACACGTAGAAGCGGGTTAGAGTAAAAGCACATGTGAAGGGCGATGACGTTATTGTTGAGCAATGGTTGCTCGTAAACTAAAATAGGAAACTGAGTAGGCGAACTGTACGAATGTCACAATTTAACGAAGGATGTTTGGATGAAAAAGAGACGGATAAGTGAACACACCACATGATTCGGTTCTTCAAAAAAATATCGAAAGTCGCCAGTAATGTAATGAGCTCAAATAAGGTTGGGGTAACAACACACTGCGCACATAGCTTTCTTTACCTGTAAAAAAATCTGACCTCCGTAAATCGGTTACTTAGTACTGTAGCAGTTTCGCCTTGAAACACAAGAACGATTAAGTGATGCGCCTTTAATTTCAATGAACTGTAAGTAAGAATAATAAATTAAATCCACAACGATCTAACTGTTCGTTGTGAGAGTTACCGTACTCATTCTGCAAAATTGAGATTAGAGCGCGTTTGAAAACGGCCACGCTTCTAGCGATATATGTGCACAGTTGAAAAGTGTAAGCAAAGAAACTCGATAGAGTAGATCAAATTTCAGTTACTGTAGTTCAAAAAATTTCACTGTTCCTACTTTTTGCATCCCAGATTCACAAGTCGTAACGTAAAAATGTTTGAAGTAGGTGAAACTATCGTTAGGAACAGTCCGCAACGTTCATTATGTAAATAAACATTGATTAAAGTACAAATACTTTCGAAAATGAAAGCGGAGGTCGGCAAAGCGGTTGCGAAGCGGTTTTATTGTCTTATGCCTTCGCCGTGGTGTGCACTGTGAAATGAGGCATTTTA
The DNA here is from genome assembly GCA_963978915.1 of Caenorhabditis parvicauda. Lineage (NCBI taxonomy): Eukaryota > Metazoa > Nematoda > Chromadorea > Rhabditida > Rhabditidae > Caenorhabditis > Caenorhabditis parvicauda. The sequence goes on along the minus strand of OZ022253.1, from coordinate 15,970,084 downwards.
TGTTTCAACTCACGTCTTCCTAGCACGGGCCAAGTGTCGGTCAAGTAGCGAGGGGAGGCGACCAATAAGCAGCGAGCACAAACCCCGCCCCCTCCGTAAATTACGCACCGCTGTAGATCAAATTACAGTTACTGTAGTTTAAAAACTTCTTTCTCGGACGTTTTTTCCGAATTCATGATAAAAAGCTAGTTACGAAGGAAAGTTACACCATTTGCAATTTTTCAACAGCAAATGGCGAGACAAATTCGCTTGTTAATATGAGAAAAATAGGACAAAAGATTGAAAAAATATTGATGTGCGAACGCGCCCTAAAGAGAATTTTCGTTCAATATAATCCGCGTCAATTTGGACTAAAATTACAAAGATCACATGGACGCGCCCTGATCGGTCGCGTCGAGTGTTGTGAACATATAAGAAATAGCTAGTGACGTCATACCAAACACCTAGGCACAGGCATAAGACGATATAACCGCTTCGCAACCGCTTTGCCGACCGCCACTTTCATTTTCGAAAGTGATTGTATTTTAATAAATGTTTCATTAGACATATTGAACATTGCGGACTGTCCCCAACGATAGTTTCACCTACTTCAATCATTTATCCGTTACGATTTGTGAATCTAGGATGAAAAAAAGTGAGAAAAGTAAAATTTTTGAACTACAGTAACTGACATTTGATCTATCCTATCGATTTGCTTTGCTTACACTTTTCAACTGCGTCTACCGCAGTGTGTACCAGGAATACCCAATGCGGCTGCTATGCAAAGGTTGAATTTTCATTTGAAAAGAGTAAAACTTTTGTAGTTTGGTCGACTTTTGACTTTTAAGAAGAACCAAGAGATATGGTATTTTAATCGTGTTATTTCTGATGAGCAACCAGTTACTAGTGTGCTCGAGATGTGACGTGACGACACTATGGTGCACCATGGTGTATAGGACATGGTCGATGCTGATAGCGAGTGTGTGTCAAAAACCTCTCGAAAAGGTTTTAACTGATTAAAAGTAACATTACCGTAAACATCGTTTCTAATACTTTTTCCAATTAAATTAGAAGAATGAGACTGAAAACGATACAAATTTACCATATCCGTGTACCAGAGTGTCGCAAATCACTAACGAAAATACCGCAATCAAAATTTTGACGATGATGTTGGCGTCGCAGAGCTTTGTATCAACTGATTCGTGCACCGCTGGAATTCGTGAAGAATGAGGTATTCCATGTTGAGTGTCCTCTCCCGTTCCGTCATATTCGGGAAGCTGAGCTGAAAATACTGACAATAGAATGGGTAAATTGTAGGAGGCCTGATTTTTGAGCCAGGCATAATTTTATACCAAACCAAATTACCAAGAAAGTATGTAAGCTAATGTCAGAACTGAATCTCAACTTGAAAATTTTATCATAGAATCATCTATACGGTTTTTAAATAAAAAATCATGATTTGTTAAAATTCACCAACAATGATATTTTCTATTTTTGTGGGCTGTTCTGTAGCTCACTTTTCGTAAATTTTCGTAAACCCGTCGTTTCGCAACCACATGACGTCATTCGATGACTCATCCACCTCGGTGGGCGGAGTCTGGCATGCGAGATAGTGTGTAGGTATGAGAGGGTGTAGGCGGTCGTTTATTTCGCAATAGTTCGAGTACGAACGGTGGTTTAAAAGGCGAGGTTTGGAGCTCGATTCAAATCTTTTAGATATGACTCTCTCCACAGCAACCTTTAAGCTCTACTCCGACCAGGAGATCATTCGGTTCAGCTTCGAATATCAATCTGTTGAAGAACTTTTGACCCTTCTCACAGACCATCTGAAATCCCTTAATCAGTCTTCCGTACGTTGGGTTGACGATGTTGACGACGAACTTCGCCTGACAACTGTCAACGATCTCAAGGAAGCATTATCTGTTGGAAATAACATCAAACTTGTTGGCTACAACCCAGTTACTATCGATGATGATGACGATGACATCATCGTTATCACTTCAGATTCCGGCTCTGACTCTGATTCTTCCCAGGGCCGACGTCGCGATAGGAGCAGATCCCGTTCAAGGAGTCATTCTCGTCACGGAAGAAATAAGAAAATAAGAAAGTGCCTTAAGCGACTGGCAAAGAGCCAAAAAAAGCATCATGGTGAGAAAAAAGGTCACCACAAACGCCACGGATCAGAAATAGACGCCGCTTTCCATGGACGATTCGGTTACGCGAGAGGTCACCATCACGGTGGACCGTCAGAGTTTGCTGTTGAACGAGCACGACGTCATGGCGGACCACCAGGATTCAGAGGACGATTCGGACACCATTTTGGCGGTGAACATGACCTCCGCCATGGCGGACCACCAGGATTCAGAGGACGTTTCGGACACCATTTTGGCGGTGAACATGACCCTCGCCATGGTGGACACCCAGGATTCGGAGGACGTTTCGGACACCATTTTGGCGGTGAACATGACCTCCGCCCTGGCGGACCACCAGGATTCGGAGGACGTTTCGGACACCATTTTGGCGGTGAACATGACCTCCGCCATGGTGGACACCCAGGATTCGGAGGACGTTTCGGACACCATTTTGGTGAACCGAGAGACCAATTTAGTGAAGAAAACAGATGCCCACGCAGGAGCCGTTCGATGACGCCAAGAAGATGCCCTCCATGCTTTTAAAACTTATTTTTGTCCTTTATTCTTATCTTGCTGTTAAACCCTCAATTATTTCACTTAAATATAAAGACAACCACCTCAAAAACAGTATTTTGATGATTAATTGTGAATAAATCGTATATGTATTAATTATTAAACTTTACAATATAACAAGGGAGAACATACCGCTTCATCGGCTTGAGCCACCATGCACAACGTTGCTGCTTCTATCACTTCATCGGTCATGTTCATCCAGAGCTGTCTGAAAATGTGCTACCTCTAGTAAGAAAAGACGTTTTGAAAGGAAATTCCCAATTGAATTCGATTTATCGATTAACGGTTTCATTAAAAATAAAAAAAATCATTGATGTAACGATTGACGGATTCATTGAACTCGAAAAGATTGTTAATTCGAAGCTCAAGAATTTTAAAACGACAGTTTAGTTATTTTTCTCTTCTATTATCGATCATAATTGCATGTTTCAACAGAAGTGGCATGAAAAGAGGAACGAAAGCTTAATTTGAAAGATTTAAAATTTTCTTGTCAAATTTGGCCAACTAGTAGCGATTCGAAAAATCTCACACTTTCTCGTCAATTTCTGATTGATCATCGGTCGACGCTGCTCCAGATTCTGTCACATCGTTCGATACACGTGGCGGAGAAGAAGAAGGAAGGATCGATTGGAGTTGGAAACTGTAAATTGAAATCAAACTTGAGCTTTGTAAAGAGTATCTCGAAACGCGAATTCTACATTCATGCGAGGTGACAGGGACATTTTTCAACAACAAAGTATTTCTTATTGCATTCCTAGCTACGCTCAGACCGCTCATTGTTTTTTCAAATGCTAACGCGAACGTTTCGTCTAACATTCTTTCCCTCTCCCTCTATTTACGGCACGAGAATGGAAGACCTTCAAATCAAAATACGATATCCACTTTTATATTATCTCTAGAAAAAAATAATATAGAGTTAATTGAGTGGCACCAAAAAAATTAACTCTGAATGTACTCCGGAATTAACTTCATATAAAGTTGAACGATAACAGAGGTCATAAAAATAGAAAAGCGACTAAAACTGATTCTAGTAACTTTTGAAAATCATCTCCGGGTCTCTACTATTTCGGTATCCTACCTTCAGATGTTCGCAAAAAAATTTAATTCCGGAGTACATTCAGAGTTAATTCCGGAGTACATTCAGAGTTAATTCCGGAGTACATTCAGAGTTAATTTTTTTGGTGCCTCAATAAACTCTATATTAATTTTTTCTAGAGTATCCATTAGCGAATGTTGGACTTGGCAACAAAAACAGTTTTCTTTTAAACTGTTTCGTTCGAGCTTTTCGAATGACCAAAACGGGCTATTAAAAAGCAAACCTAGGCTTTATATGATGATCAGAATTCCTGCAGTTGTCATCGTTCTTACATCCAACACACTTGCATCGTGCCGTACAAGCAACTTTCGCCTGAAATGATTTATGACTGAGCTACAATCACTATTCAAGAATTTTCATGCGACTCTGACATTCTAACGAACAAGTTCTCTTATAAAACTGAATTTGTAAATTACCTCATAACATTCGCAATAGTTCTTCAAACAGTTACTCTTTTTGCAATTGCATCCCTTCTGATGAAGACGTTCCAAATCAGTAGTACCACCTCTGTTTATTCCTGAACATTTTCATCATTAAACAAAAGAAAATGAAGAACTACCAATTTTCGGCTTGAAAGCATTCGGATTTCGACCCAGCGACTGTCTGATCGCTAGAGTCCTTTCATTTTCGTACTCAGTGTTGTTGTGGCAAGTCTTACAGTTGCAGTCCTTACAGTACTCTCCGTTAGCGAAACATTCACAATACAGCTTTAAACAAAGAGATTTCGTGCAGTTACAGGGCTTTCTTTGACCAGGCTTCGCTTGTCTGAATGGAAAAACTACAGAGGAAAAAAAATGAAAATCACTTTTTCGGTTGCCTAGACTTTTTCGGTAATAATCCCTGCGATATCATTGGCATGTAGTTCTCATACAGCTGAAATTGTCCGTCCTCCATGTTCTGAAAATAATTAATATTGTTAATGGAAAAAAAACAAATCTCTCACCACGAACTCAGAACCTTCCCCTGACGCAATATAGCTTTCTTCGTAAACTTCTTGGTAATCATTATTGATATTCATCTGAATGTTTTGATAAACATCATTGTTTCATGAAGAAAAAGAAAAAAAAGTAGAATAAATCAAAAAACGCGCCAATCATATTTGACGAACTTGTTATGTTAACTCCGCAATGAACACTCTCCACACTTAGTTTCACGACATACTCATTCCCGCCAACTAAAAATTTTCAAACTTTCATTCTCGTTTTTTTCTTGTTTCATCTTTAATTTCTAGATATGGACACCACTCCGAAGGCTAACACAGAAAAAGAGAATAACGTTGCGGAAAACTCACCATCAACTCCAGATTCACAGACCGACGAGCAAAAACCGGTAAGATTCGTTTTCAAAAATTCTTCTTGAAGTTTTAATTCCAGACCCCAACTGTGCCACTTCCACACAAGACTCCTGCACAGGTTAGAAATCGTCGTCATATCCAGCAAGAACTCCACATCGGTTCTCCGTCGGATACTATGCTTTCACCATGCACTTCGAAGCTTTTTGGCGGAAAGGTTATTTTCGAAAATTTTCGTAGTCAGAACTTTAAAATCAGCTCTCTCTTTTTTTTAATCATTGGGAAATATATGGGTCAGCCGTCAACTTTATATAAAGCTTATGATCACGTGAAAAATAATTCTGATGTGAGGACCCTCACTTCTCTTCTTCACTACCGAAGTGGATGTGCTCATTAGAAATGAAAATGCCTCACGAAAAATAGGCGGAACAAAAAGAGTGGTCCATTAGTAATATCATGATGATGATGGTTTTAAAATGAATGATCGTCTCTTTCTATCAAAATTGTGAATGAAGGTACGGTCACGTTGAAAACACGTCTGAATTTGTTTTTTTTTCAGCTGAAACAAATGTGATAAAATGAATCAGAATTTTGAAAAAAAACTCATGGGAAGGGATGCGGAAATTAAACTGAATACCAAACCGTTCGAATTTTTTCACCTAAAATTAACAAGGTTGTCGGGTTTATCTTTTGAATCTTTATTTTTCTTCAGAAAGCAAAAAGCGGGCCGGCACTCCTTCTGCGTAACAAGCAACACGCTGCGATGCCTCTGGACATGAACAAGCAGTAAACTCGACGGAATAACTATTTCCATCATGTACAAACCTGAAAAATTTGCGAATGTTGACGAATTAATTGTTCTTGTGGTTTTTGATTATTCATAAATATGTATTGGTCCGTTTCTAGAATTTCAGATTAGCTCTCACATTCTCCATCTCTCTCCCGCTCGCTCTCTCTCTTTAATTTTTTCTCTCTCTCGCTCTCTCTCTCCCTCTCCCCCCTCTCTCTCTCTCCCCATCTCCCTCTCCCCCTTCTCTCTCTCTCTCTCTCTCTCTCTCTCTCTCTCTCTCTCTCTCTCTCTCTCTCTCTCTCCCTCCCTCTCCCTCTCTCTCTCTCCCTCCCTCTCCCTCTCTCTCTCTCTCTCTCTCTCTCTCTCTCTCTCTCTCTCTCTCTCTCTCTCTCTTTCTCTCTCTCTTTCTCTCTCTCTCTCTCTCTCCCTCTCCCCTCTCTCTCTTCCTCTCTCTCTTTCTCTCTCTCTCTCCTCAGGTGTGTGGCTAATATGTTATGCGAGCGGCCACCATTGTAGCTTGCACTCCCCGAAAAGATCGATTCGATGAAACTATGACACCAACAAGAAAACAAGACTCTTTGCGTCGCCATGACGATGATTAGATTTAAAGGTTTAGTATTGAAAATTTGCAGAGCGAGCCTTTGTTTTCTACCATAAAAGTTTCTCGAGACAACCCTTCTTTTTCAGCTATAAATATCTGCAAAGAGCTTCGTTTAGCCGTTTTTTGTTTTAATCGGAATATGATATTTCAGACCCTACTAACTCTCTCTGTCTGTCTGTCTGTCTGTCTGTCTCTCTCTGTCTCTCTCTCTCTGCCTCTTTCTCTCTTTCTCTTTCTCTCTCTCTCTCTCTCTCTCTCTCTCTCTCTCTCCTTCTCTCTCTCTCTCTCTCTCTCTCTCTCTCTCTCTCTCTCTCTCTCTCTCTCCCCTCTCTCTCTTTCTCTCCTCTCTCTCTCTCTCTCTCTCTCTCTCTCTCTCTCTCTCTCTCTCTCTCTCTCTCTCTCTCTCTCTCTCTCTCTCTCCCTCCCTCTCTCTCTCTCTCTCTCTCTCTCTCTCTCTCTCTCTCGATCAACATTTGGTTGGCAACACAAAAATATCAGAAACGTACTTTCTTAATCAATCACGTTCGCTTCTCTTCTAACTCGACCTGGTGAATGTTATGCTTCCTCTCTGCATTCTCCGATTCAACGTTGAATATTTCATCAGAGTCTAAAAGGTATCCAGCCGCGTGTTGTTTGCTCGTCCTCAACCTATGGAATTTCAGCGCCTACAAACCCCAAAAACATAGCTTTTACCGAACGTTTGTGGTCACTGGTGAGTACTGATTGTGTTGTGACGTAAAATGTGATGTGTGTTGTGCGCACACCTATGTAGGTTCCATGTGGCAAGAATGCGGTAGCAAAACAGTAGAGAAACTAAGAAGAGTACCGCCTCGCCGCCCACAAGGCGCACTGTTTCCTTTAGGTTCAGTTACGTCAGTTCCGGCTTGAAAGTGGTACCCAATAACGCCGTGCTACAAAGACGGGAGTGAGGAATTTGACACATCATAAAATGGTTGATTTCACAGTGTACTTGGGTATCCAAGAGCTTCCAACCTAACCTAAGCTTATTATAAGAGGAAATTACTGTTGACTGCAGATTGCAGATCGAGATTAATACATGACGTCATCGGGTTTTTACAATGTGTCAAATTCCTCATTCCCGTCTCTCTTGCACTCCGTGGAAAAGTCGGATCAAGCAGCGAGGGGAGGCGACCAATAAGCAGCGAGCACAAACCCCACCCCTTCGTGAATCCTGCATCGCTGTAGATCAAATTACAGTTTCTGTAGGTAAAAAACTTTTTTCTCTGACATTTTTTTCCAAATTCAAGATAAAAAGCTAGTTACGAAGGAAGGGTACATGATTGGCAATTTTTCAATAGCAATCGTCAGAGCAAATTCGCTTGTTAACTTGAGAAAAATAGGAGAAAAGGATGAAACAAATATTTATGTGCAAACGTGCTCTATAGCGATTTTTCGTTCAATATAATTTACGTGCAACGCGTCTAATCGATAACGATCACCTTTAGCTCGGAGTGTGAGTCTAAATTATTCTGCTGAAAAATATCTTCCAAAATCTGGACCCTGTTCTTCTGTTAAAATCAATTTTTATCAATCAGGAAGTGTGCCAAGAAGATTCTCAAGCCTCCCCGATCTCCGGCCCAACGGACTAAGCCGAGTATGTTTTCTCGAGTCAAATTGCAACCTTGAGTGGGGTCTCTATAGAGACGGCCATAACTAACGAGTATCATTTCCGCCTCATTTTGCGCATCTGCTCTACCTTTCTCTTTCAGGTAGGAATGGACAAGCATGTTACGAACAACACTAGGTGAGTTATCATACAAAAGTTAGTAGCTCCAACTCACATATATCGCTAGAAGCATGGCCGTTTTCAAGCGCGCTCGAATCTCAATTTTGCAAAATGAGTACGGTAGGGTCGGGACTGTCACAACGAACAGTTAGACCTTTGTGGATTTAAATTATTCTTCTTACTTTCAGTCCATTCTGAAATGAAAGGCTCATTACGTAAATCGTTCTTGTATTTCAAGGCGAAACTGTTACGGTACTAAGTACCCGATTTACGGAGGCCAGACATTTTTTACACGTAGAGGAAGCTATGTGCGGCTAACACTAATGCAAGTCGGGCTAGAACCAAAGAAGTTGGACGCAAGGGCTCCCAGTGCAACGGTGACCGAGTGGTTGAAAACCACTTGTGATAAGCTTTGAAATGATGAAGATCGAAAATGTAAGGCATTTTTCTCTTGAAAACCAAAACTTCCGTAATCGGAAAGTATGATATCTGTTGTTCGAAGCACATATGTAAGATTTTATCCGATACTGTATAATTTGATCACGATACATTTGAAAACAAGTTTCATTTTCAGTTTGAACCATGAAGGGGTACCGTCGTTCGGAATTTCCCTCGAAGATTTACTGGATGAGGAAAAACGACAGGGTCAAACAGTTAACTACCAACTCGATGTCAAAGACTTCTTGGATAAGATGAAACTGTTAGTTGCAGAGAGAGAGAGAGAGAGAGAGAGAGAGAGAGAGAGAGAGAGAGAGAGAGAGAGAGAGAGAGAGAGAGAGAAACTATAGTGAAACACCCTTCACGGATCCATTCGACGAAGAAAGTACAGCCGAGACGCGCACCGAAAACTGGGTAAAACATCTAGAAGAAGAAGAACAGGTAAACAACGAGCCGTTGCTCCCCAGAAAATATTTTAAAAATGAATTCCAGTCTGCTCGTACATCGTCGAGTGAAGAGATTATACTAGTGGACCCAAAGGTATTTTCACATAGATTTTTTCAAAAATCGATATTAAGGTTCTAGAGAAGAAGCGTCTCGACACGATCGATGAAGTTTCTCTGGTGGGAAAGTCAGGCACTTTTGGTTTAATCAACCTTGTTTTAGGTATCGTCAGATATGGACAAACGAAGCCTGTCATCTGCCACTTATCACTCTAATCTGCACCTCGCGACAGTATCCCAAGCAGAGGTCGAGACGGATAAAGTTGAAAGGTTTTCATGTTTTAGTTAATACAGTTAGTATGATACGCGTCAGTAAGAAACACATGGTGTATCAATATTTAAAAAAAATGGAATGTGAGTAAGTCGACCCCAAAGATCAATACGACCGCTACATGACCGCTTTGCAGCCGTCTATTGGCTGTCCGCGGCTTTTCCCATTTTTTCCAAATAATCTGTCCATTTTTCAGTCCCCACTGAACAAAAAATATTTTTTTTAACGTTACTGTAACTTTTTTGAGTGATACATGTGGTTAACAAAATCATCTTTTTCAGATTTTGGGATTACCTTTACTCAAAAAGTGCGACTCCTCAAGACAGGTAAGCTTATTTGCTTTTTTTACCCTCTTGATGTTACACATATCGCTAGAAGCATGGCCGTTTTCAAACGCGCTCTCATCTCAATTTTGCAGAATGAGTACGGTAACTCTCACAACGAACAGTTAGATCTTTGTGGATTTAATTTATTATTCTTACTTACAGTTCATTGAAATTAAGGGCGCATTACTTAATCGTTCTTGTGTTTCAAGGCGAAACTGCTACAGTACTAAGCAACCGATTTACGGAAGCCAGATTTTTTTACAGGTAGAGAAAGCTATGTGCATCACTTAATCGTTCATGTATTTCAAAGCGAAACTGCTACAGTGTTAAGTAACCGATTTACGGAGGTCAGACTTTTTTACAGGTAGAGGAAGATATGTGATGTGTGTTATCCTTAAATTTCCATCTAAAATTACAAAGTTCATGTGACCATAGTTCTTTTCGCTAATTCTCACTTAAGAATTTCGATCAGTTATACTTTATTGAGAAAAAACTTTCTCTCCAAGAATTTATAATTTTTTTCAAGCTCACAAACCGACCCAAAATCATCGATGGACTCTCCAAAAGACGATAGTGATCGTACAGAAGAGAAGAATAGAGAACTCGAAGAAATTCTGATGTCAACAGAGAATTCGCCTAGATCAGTTCTGCCAGATTTCTTCTTTTCGGAAAACGATCTATACCCAAGACTGCCGTGTAGACGAGGTGAGCGACGTCGCTTCGGATTCGAGAAAGGGAATTGAAAATCTAAAAAAATCCAGGTGATTCCTGATCTGTTCTGGCAAAAAACGACAAAAATTAGACACATTCGAGTCGATAAAAACATGGATTCACAATTAATTTACCTTTTCTGGTATGAATTTACCGGGTAAAGCTAGGAATCGCCTGATTTTATCGCATAACTTTGTCGACTTTCAGAGAAGATACGCTAAAATTTCTGGGTCTTACCTGAAGTCGTAATTGGGATTTAATACGGAACATCCGATTGAATCAAAGCAATTTGAATCACCATTTCCGTTGATTTTTGAAATATTCTGACGTAGTGAATGAACAAGGCAATTACAGTAGTGAAAGATTGGACCATAAATGAGCGACAGTCGCCCGACCACGCAGCGAGGGGAGGCGACCAATAAGCAGCGAGCAGAAACCCCGCCCCTCCGTAAATCCTGCAACGCGTCTAATCGATATCGATCACCTTTAGCTCGGTGTGCTCCGGTTTCGGTAAATCTAGGCAAGATTTGGCGACCCGCGTAAAATCGAGTAAATAATCTAGTTTTCCAAATAAGCCAGGTTAATTCTGGTGAATCAATGCCAAAATAGGTAAAAGCCTGGCCATATCTGATAAATCCATGTCATAATACGCAAAATTCTGGTGAATTCAGGTTTTTGTTAATATTTATTGGCCGGAATTTACCAGGATTGTGTCGATTCCGCGAGCGCGGTGGAGCGTCAGTTGGCTATAACGAATTCCATCCGATCCCCAAACCCCTTTTAAGTGATGTTTATTTTGGAAAAAAGGGGAAAAGTGAGCTTTACTCATTTTAGGGATATCGGAAAGAAGAAAAGATTTTAAAAACTAAAAAAATGAGACTACCAAAAAAGAGAATAAAAATTGGAGGGTTCGGCTAATATAATTCTTTAAGCTGAGTTATGTTTCTTTATCGATCTGGGTCACTTTCATGTTGTGAGCCAAGGAAGTCGATAGAGTAGATCAAATTTCATTTACTTTCAGTGTAGTTTAAAAATTTTACTTTTCCTACTTTTTTGTCCCAGATTCACAAATCGGAACGTAAAAATGTTTGAAGTAGGTAAAACTATCGATTGGAACAGTCCGCAACGTTCAATATGTCTAGTTAAACATTTTTAAAAGTACAAACACTTTCGAAAATGCGGTTGCGAAGCGGTTTTGTTGTCTTATGCCTTTGCCGAGGTGTGTGTGCTCTCTCTCTGTAGTATTTCCGTCCGATCAATTAGTAAATTGACTATGCGAATAGAAAATACGTGTCATCCAGATGCCGAAATCCCGGAAAAAGAACGAAGTAAGCCGATTTCATCTACGTCAGAAGACGCTGTCACCGTAATGGCCACGCCCAGCGAAAATCTAGATTATAAAGAAGCCGCGAATCAGAAGACAATATTCCTTGATTTGACCAGAGTCATGGATGGATCACTGACGACGAACAATATTGTATTGTGAGTTTTTATTGTACAGTACTTTCTTTGTTGGAAATTTCACCATTAGTTGGAGATTTGTGCGCATTTTAATACTAGCAGATATTCCTCGCTACGCTTGAGCTGCTTGATTTTTTATTCTTTCTCTCTCTCTCTCTCTCCCTTTTACTCTCTCTCTTTTACTCTCTCTCTCTCTCTCTCTCTCTCTCTCTCTCTCTCTCTCTCTCTCTCTCTCTCTCTCTCCCTTTTACTCTCTCTCTTTTACTCTCTCTCTCTCTCTCTCTCTCTCTCTCTCTCTCTCTCTCTCTCTCTCTTTCTCTCTCTCCCTCTCTCTCTTTCTTTCTCTCTCTCTCTCTCTCTCTCTCTCTCTCTCTCTCTCTCTCTCTCTCTCTCTTTTTCTCTCTATTTTACTCACGTAAAATGGTCGCATCAAAGGGGGCAGGACAGTCAAACATTCCGAATCCAATATTACAGATTAATGGGTTGTGATGTAGAATCTTCGTCGACCGACCAGTTGCTTCAAATAAAGCTTCCGCCGACTCCAAGCCCAACTAAAAACGTATCTTTCGACGTTAAGGTGATATTTAACGACAGCTCTCTCTTATTTTTCCCTCATAATTTCAGCCTCCAAAAGAAATTTCACTGTCAGCAACAGATCTAAGAGGCAGGAAGGCTCCATCGCCTACTTTTCCCATTCTCAAGAAGACCGATGAAAACACGAAATCGTGAGTGTTTGTTTGCAAAGTGTAATCGGGACGACATTAGGAGTTTTGTCCGCGTCTAATCGTTGTCAGAGTGGTTTCTCAGATTTTAAAGTTTGTCGCGAAGCACATAGCTTTCTTTACATGTAAAAAAAATCTGGCTTCCGTAAATCGAGTACTTAGTACCGTAGCAGTATCGCCTCGAAACACAAAACGATTTAAGTAATGCGCCTTTAATTTCAATGGACTGAAAGTAAGAATAATAATTTAAATCCACAAAGATCTAACTGTTCGTTGTGAGAGTCCCGATCCCAAGCTAGACCTACCGTACTCATTCTACAAAATTGAGATTAGAGCGCGTTTGAAAACGGCCATGCTTCTAGCGATATATGTGCGAAGTGAGGTACTTGAGTTTTCGATTCCTTACGACAATATGAGTTTTGTATGCACTTTTAGTATCCGGTGTCTACTAGCAGCCGCAAGTGACAAGCTCTTCAAAGATCTTCAACTTCTTATAGTGGAGCGTGACCGAGCAAGAGATGCAATTGACTTTCTTCCAAGCAAAACTTCGACTGATCTCAGTACGGATACGAACTTTTATCAAACGGTAGGTGCCGATGAATCCAGGTAGAGCACATTGTATCAGGAAAAAACAGCGAGGGGAAGGGGCGGAGTCTCAAAAATGGCGCGAGTCAGTCCATTCTGAACGAATTTCAGTCTTTTCTGACCAAAATCCACGACACACAAGTGATACACTCGAATTCTGAATTTCATGGTTCACTTTCAGAGATACCGTCAAAAGATTGCAGCAAATAAGGAATTCCTGGATAAGAGGATAGATGAGGTGAGATTAGTAGTCGGATCCCGTGGGCGCTGATGATCAATGGTTTCAGATTTGGTCGAAACTGAGAGATATGCCGATAAGCGATGAGGTCGCAAGGTTCATTGGATCCGTAGAGAATAGCCAGCAATTGACACTAAACATCAGAAGGAATCTGCCCATGCGACGCCATCATATGTACACTGTATGTTGTTTTTAATCCCTCCATATGTCGGCAAACGTCTCACTGAGAACAGTTGCAAAAATGAGAGAGCAAAGAGAAAATTTGCGGTCATAGAATGATTTGGGTAGGTTTACGGGCCAGTCAATATTCCACATATTATAACACAAGCAGAGAATCCTGGCTACGCTCAGAGCCCTTTTTTCATCACAAAATCACAAATTCCGACTTTTTAAATGGAAAAAGAAGTGTTTTTTTAGAGACAAAGTCTTTGCCATTTCTCTCTCTCTCTCTCTCTCTCTCTCTCTCTCTCTCTCTCCCTTTTTTCTCTCTCTCTCTCTCTCTCTCTCCTTTTTCGCACTTCCCAAACAATCCAAACTCGGCTAACACTAAAGCAAGTCGGGCTAGAACCAATGCAACAACCTGCGAGGGCCCCCGGTAGTCATGCATGAAGCGCTCTCAAAAAACGTGCAGCGGTGACCGAGAGGTTAGTCCGTTAAACTCCTACGCCCTCAACGCGCGTTCGAATCCTGTCAACTCCCAGCCGTTTTTGCACAACCCCTCCCTTTCCCACCTCCCCAACCAAAACCAAAAAGGAACACCCAAAAATCGGCTTCAACCATATCAGGGGCGGAGCAAAGGGGGCGGGCCCCTTGTTCTATTATTAATATGATGATGATAATAATAAGCCTTGACGGTGCTTATATGTCATGAAGTCTCAACATGGTTGTACTCAGAGGAGGAGACTCAGATTTGATCCAGAAAAAATCCGGTTTATTCTAGAAAAACTGTGGTTGGATCAAATCTGACTTTTTCTGGATCAAATCTGATTTTTTCTGGATCAAATGTGAGTTTTTTCTAGATCAAATCTAAATTTTTCCGGGATCTATTCTAGATTTTTACATTGAATAACATCAATTAGAACTTTAGTAACAGTTTTATTCATCAACAAATAAATCAAAAATATTCAAATATCCAAATTTATTCCTCTTCGGAATCAGACAGGACTGTTCTCTTCCGCTGGGCTTTTCTGCTGAACTTTGATACCAGCACCGGGGTGCTAATGAGTTTTTCGCACTTTTTTTGAGTAGTGCCCGATTTCTTCGTGAGTCTCCGTGCTGCTGCGCTGTAAAACCAAAATCATCATAGAGAAACAGACATTTTGACTCACAATAATTGTGAACATTGGTTTACGAAGAGGTAGTCGACAAACTCTTCAAATTCTGCACAGAATTCCGCTGATGTTGTATCCCATGGTTCTCCAACAGGCTGCAACGACTTCAGAATCAACTCTGAAATATTATCGTAGAAATACGTAATCGACTGTTTGCAAAACAGAAACACTGCCTGTTAGTAGCAACTTTTATGTATATTTGACAGCGAAACTATTCGAAAGCCGTATGATATGTTGTTTCACAAATGAAAGTTTTCAGTTTTCGTAAATGTTTTCGCACGGTTCAGGAAACTTTCAAGTTATATAACTGACCAATAACAGGAGCCATATATTCCTTTCGGAAGGTGATGTGCTGGTGGTGAGGAATATCACTGGTGGTGAAAATGCCACTTAGTTCCTTCGTCATTATCTGTAACGAGTAACTGAGAAAGATTTTTCTCTCAATATCTCACCGAATTGATAAACAGTCGTCCATAGCGTTTGACGCTGGAGTCCAACGTGGAAAACGTAGCCGGAGCGCTGGCGAACTTTTCCGCAATGTCAACAGTCTCGCATTCTTAATTGTCGATTGTCACACAAAATCTTACATGTACAAACCCATATCAAAGGTTTCTACTTGAAGTTCGTAATTTCTGAATACAGCCGGCCGGTTCTTGACCATCAATTTCGAAGAGATTTTCGCAGACACCTGTTTTCTCTTATTGATTCTGGAGCAAATCACTTGCATCTGTAAACATGATGTCATAAACATATACTGAACGTGTGTAATGACATCAGCACAAGGAATTTTGATAATTAGCAACTCACCACAGATGTCACTCCGACAGCAAGTCCTGCCACTAGCTTGGCTGCGGGTTCTTCGGAACCTTTGTAGATAGTCTTTGCGGTATCTGTATTGAAGGACATGCCACCAGTGATTTTTTTACCCAATGAAGTCTGAAACAGAAGTATTAATCTTGTTATACATATTTAAAATTACTATCAAAGTCTGCTGAATCTCTTTCGGTGACTCAACCATTTTCAAACCAAACGCCAATATGTCCAACACCTGAAACTGTGAATAGAAGCGCACTATTTAGAGATTTTTCCGAAATAACCTTTCTATTATTATGAAAGCTGTCAAAAGAACTCACGTTCGTGTCGTTTGGTGAATGATTGGTACCCAACTCCATAGATTGATCCGATTCAAGCAAATCCAACTCCATTTGATCGTCATGATCCTCATATCCACTCACTGCAACTGTTCCGAACATTTTCTGAGAGATTACCGGTCTTGGTTTTGGTGATTCGGTCTAAAAAATAGAATTTAGTTGAGCATAAAGAAAAATAAACCTTCTTCTCTTCTCTGAAGCCAATTGGTCTTGGTTTTGGTGATTCGGTCTAAAAAATGGAATTTAGTTGAGCATAAAGAAAAATAAACTTTCTTCTCTTCTCTGAAGCCAATTGGTCTTGGTTTTGGTGATTCGGTCTAAAAATAGAATTTAGTTGAGCATAAAGAAAAGTAAACCTTCTTCTCTTCTCTGAAGCCAATTGGTCTTGGTTTTGGTGATTCGGTCTAAAAATAGAATTTAGTTGAGCATAAAGAAAAGTAAACCTTCTTCTCTTCTCTGAAGCCAATTGGTTTTGGTTTTGGTGATTCGGTCTAAAAATAGAATTTAGTTGAGCATAAAGAAAAGTAAACCTTCTTCTCTTCTCTGAAGCCAATTGGTTTTGGTTTTGGTGATTCGGTCTAAAAATAGAATTTAGTTGAGCATAAAGAAAAAAAACCTTCTTCTCATCCCTCCAGTTCCGACGCATTCTGTACTCTTTTTCAGCCTCTCGATAGTTTTCCAACAAATCCATAACGTGCACTGATCTGAAATTGATAGAATACACAACAAATTACAGAAAAAACTTATGTAGTACAAATTAGCGTCATCTATGAATTATGCGAAAAGATAAATCGGAAGAAGATGGAATGAAAAGTTTCGAAAACTTATAAAAGTGTTCACAGTGAAGTGTGCATCTTTTGCAGCGGTAGAGTGTGCGGCATTTGCAGTAAAGGCGGAGCGTCGATTGTATTGATTCTTTTTTTTTTTTTAATGTTTTTCCGTTGATTTGTCGTGACTTGATGCGATGATCACCGTCATGCGATTGGAATTATAATATACCAAATATACCTCAAATTTGAACACGTCGCTTTATGTTTTGTTTCAGCAATGAAGAGAAATCGATTAAGCAAACATGATATCGAAGCGGAATTTCATTTCGCTCTGAAGAAAGCGTCAAATCGACAGGGTCAGTGCTTGAGATCATATACAATTAGTTTTTGAACGTGTTCTTTGAGAAAGTTCAAAGTTCGAGTTTCAGTGAATCCAGACCTCAGTTTGAATGAAACCGAGGCCACCGGCAACTCCTCAAATCTCAGAGAAGATGTTGCAATTGAAGACGAAGATGAAGAAGGCGCAAGTGGAGTAGTTGGAGGTGCAGTAGGCAGCGATTCTGAAACAGCATCACGCGATGGAGAAGAGATTGGCGAGGTGGACGATTTGATCTCTACCCGGTCTGCGAGTGATACAGCCGATATTTCCAACACGTCGAGTGGTTCAAAAATGTCTGGACTGAGCCCACAAGACCTTCTCAACGTTTATACGTTGGTGACTATAACCCAGTCCGACAGAGGTACTGATATTTATATAGAACTACTTAATATGAATTTTAAGCGGCTAAACGGTTCTTAAAATGTCTCAGATCGCCAAACCAGAAGTTATTAGAACAAATAATCTTTGATTCTGATATCTGCATTGTTGTGAATATTTGCAGTGTATGTGCTGAAGATGTTACCGAGTGAGTATCGTAATGTTTACATGATCCCAGTTTAATTGAATGTCTTAAGGTGTCACTGTACTTCACCTTCGAAAGGAGAACTCGCATTTGGAAGTCTAAGAAAAGTTGTCAATGACATGCTGCACATATACTGTAAAGACATCACAAACACTCAGGGAAAAGTATTGCGAGGAGAATGGACTGAGGCTCCATGCGGATTTGGCGATTTGAAGAGAAAACTTCACGAGGAACGAGATTGCAATCGTCAATGTGTTCATCTTATCGTCTCCTATGACGGAATTGATATAAAAAATACGGAGTCTGTTTTTTTGCAGTTTGAGGGTTGAGCTATACAAAATTTAGCGGTAAAGTGCACCCCTTTTCTCTGGCAATACTCGATCTCGAAGATGAAGTTCGAGCCCAAACACGAAACGTGCACACCGTAGCCTTCTACATAGGATCCGACTCACCAAAATATCCCGTGCACGACCGCATTCTTAAATGGGTTATGGTGGAATTGGAAGAGCCCTTCTTCATTGAAGGAGACCGCTTCACAGTCGTCGTTGAGACATCGACCACAGACGACACGGTACGAGACAAAACTATTATTTTATCAGGAAAGAGTTTAAGGAGCGGAGAGCAATTACCAACTTGTGCTCGCATCAGAGCTCCGGCTCATGTCCTTACTGCACCTCTCAACAAACCTGGAAAAAAGTAAACAGTCTTTATCCCGCCCAAGGTTTCTTAACATTTAGCACAATATATAATTTGGAACTGAAATTCAGAGAGATCCGTATTCCAGTTTGACATACCGGATAACCTATGCGATGGGTTAAAAGTACGCGGGAAGTACAGCGAGTTTTGTCGAATTTTTCCAATGTGGTTACTTCCGATGGATATATTTCATATTTTCGTCGAAGGGATTTTTGATTCTATTCTCAAAGGTCAGTAGTTAACAAGGAAAATTTAAGTTGGATTGTAGAATTGTATTCTCGGAATACAAAACTCGCAGTATTTGAACAAGCACGAATGGTTGAAGTTGAAAAAGTTAAATTACCAACTTCTTTCAAAAGAATCACGGGCAAACTAAAAAGACGAAAAGGATCTGAGAAGGAAAACGTGAGTTGAATGTAACGTAACTCTAAATTTTTTCTCGGAGATCCTCGAGACACAGGGCACGCAAAACGTGGCGTTGGTGTTAACGCGTCCGAGAAAAATTTTAGAGTAATCATTAATTCTCTTCTTCATACCTACTTTTCAAAAAAAAAACATTCAGCTGTACGAGACTGTGGTCGTTGGAACAGCTCTCTGTGGATCTATGAAGCCGATTGGAGCGGTGATTGTTCTATTGGTTCATCTCATCTATAGATTGCAAGTAGCGCCAGTGCACCCACAAGAAGATTGCACAAACATTGTGAGCCCATTCGGAAGAGTATGTTAATATGAACACATACACGTTTAGATCGACGCCGCTACGGACCTGCTCGAGAAAGTCATCGTGAGATTTGCGATTGCGATGATTACTGGACCGAAAATTCATGTGAGTCTCGTTATAACCTCTATTACAATTTTTTGCAGCAAGTTTTGTACCATCTGAAAAACCAGTATCGACAATTCGGCCCTCTTGGTCCATATAGTACAAGGCACTTTGAGCACGCGTATCATTTGATACAAAGAAATTTGTGCTCCGAGGTTACTGTCAACATTGGCGGAAGTATATTGAAAAAGTGAGTTTTACCAAAAGCTAACTTAAGGTAGAACTTATAGTTGTACTCTACTTATGGACTTGATTACTGAAGCCAAATTCCGATTAGAACACTGCCCAACACTGGTTCATGATGACGTGGCATTCCGTGAACTAGTCAACGAATTGAAGATGAACAAATTGAGAAAATTCCATGTGAAAACGGAGAAGGTACCAACACAACTTCAGCACCTGGTTCAACAAGAAGAGGAATATGCCCCATCAGATTACATTCGTGGACTCAAGTTCTCGGCCCACTCCAACACGAAGACAGATGATTCTTTGGTTATATTTCGACTATCTCCATCAGCACCTCATGGATACGCTAGAGTGAAAGGCTTCCTAAAGAGCGCGGATTCCACATGCATTCTCATACAGCCTTACGTGCTTAGCACTGCTCACCTTTCGGATATATCATCCAAACTGGAAGAAATCGACTTCCCAACTCGTTGGAATCAAGACTTCCTAGACCTTTTCGCTGATCCTCGCTTTGGATGTTCTCTCCAAAAACATTCCGTTACGAAGCACCATATGACTAACGTTATCAGAGTACCACCTAACGTTATCGAAGGCCACGCAGTTCTCATTGAAGGACCTCTTCTAGATATCATCCTTCCAGTTTCTCAACGGCCTCATCTTTCTTGATTATACTTTCTTGTTATGAACCAATTAAATAAATTACTTTGTGTTACCATTACGATGTATACATAATTGAAGGGCATTTTTGATTCGACCTGAATCCAATCTAATTTTTTTTCTGGATCAAATCTGGTTTTCTTTCATTCTTCAAATGTCATCTGAATGCTCTTGATGCATTCGAAACATGAGTTAACAGATGAATCATGAGCTGAATTATTATGGAACAAATAGTTATGGTGTTTTTAGAACAAAAAAGCGACTTATCGGGACCTTTTTTCACAGAATCAGGAAGGCAAATTGGATCTAATTTGAATCCAATATGACCGTTCTGGATCCAATCTGATTTTTTCTGGATCAAATCTGATTTTTTTCTGGATCCAATCAGAGTTTTCAAATGTCATCTGAATGCTCTTGATGCATTCGAAACATGAGTTAACAGATGATTCATGAGCTGAATTATTATGGAACAAATAGTTATGGTGTTTTTAGAACAAAAACGCGACTTATCGGGACCTTTTTTCACAGAATCAGAAATGCAAATTGGATCTAATTTGAATCCAATATGACCGTTCTGGATCCAATCTGACAAAATCCTTTAAATGGCTATATTGTCTCGGAGAATTATTTTTTCGCCAAAAGGAGATACCATGGTGAATACTCGGTTGAAACGAGTACATTGAAGTATATTTCATCCCGATTGGAGGTGCAACTCTGGATCCAATCTGGTTTTTTCTGGATCAAATCTGAGTTGCCTCCTCTGAGTAGTACAGTTCAGGGCTGTTTACGAAAGTATAAACCTTAACTGTTAAACATGAAATTAACGGTTTTTTAAAATTTTTAACGAAACAGTTAAACGTTAATCAAACGGTTTTCCAGTTTAAACAAAACCGCTGATCGTTACATCGAATTCAACGCTAAATTTCGTTAAATCTTTAAATTTCGTAACCAGCCCTGGTACAGTTATTGTCGACAAAGTTGGGGTCTGCGAGACAGCTCGCGGCGTCTGCACAGAACCATGGAATGATAAGGGCCAAGATCACAAGGGGGGCGTGCACCAGGTGTTTACATCCAAAAGGTCATAGTCATGAGAGGTTGTGATACGCAGGGTGATCAGATGTTATAATATATTGCTAGAAGCATGACTGTTTTCAAACGCGCTCTAATCTCAATTTTGCAGAATGTGTATGGTAGGGTCGGGACTCTCACAAGGAACAGTTAGATCTTTGTGGATTCAAGTTATTATTCTTACTTTCAGTCCATTCTGAAATTAAAGGCTCATTACGTTAAGCGTTCTTGTATTTCAAGGCGAAACTGCTACGGTATTCACATTTTATGCCCAAAATCAATAATTTCGAACATTGCACACAGAGATTGAAAGTACAGTTTGCGAGTTACTTCTTGCGGCCAGATCGTTCTAGCAAGTCCAAAGAGAAGTCTTAAAAGCACATGTTTCAGAAAGAAGAACGTAACAAGAGTGACATCGATGTGGTCAATATGTATGCTCAAAGACTGAATCATATGAAAGCTGTAATGAGAAGAGATTCTGAGGCTTCTTTACTGGAGAAACGAGAAGATTCTATGATGGATATAATGAGCAGAGTGGCAAAACATTTGGAAAAGAAGTTGTAGATTTCTGTCTGGGAATTGAAAATCGGCAATTTACAGGTGAACATTGACAAAAAACTAGACTCATTTGAGTCAAAATCTGGCATGGATTCACCTGGACTGTCGATTTTAAATTTCCAGAGCCTCCCCTATTTTTCTTTCCTACTCGGGTGTAGATTTCACCCCCAAATTTTTCAAGCACATTAAAAAATCTATTTTGTAAATAAATAAATGTCTGGCGATCATTTTACTTATTGTGAGGTTGGAATCGTCGAAAAACCCAATATCTAGCATTGACACGAACACTAGTGAGCCAATAAACGTATTTATTTGCATTTTATGTACAAAAGAAAGCAAAGTTACAAAAATCGAGGGAATTTAACTAGCTGGGACGGCCGGAACGTTTGGAACTTCGCCGGCGACAATAGATGCTGTTTGCTCTGAAGAAAACGAAGTAGAAGGGAATGTTCATACTTCGGGCGTTTATAGTTTGGTCGATAGAGTAGTGAGAAAGTGCGGTCAGAGAGCATTGGAGTAGATCCCGCCCCGTTTTCAGTAAAACAAGGATAAATTCGCAGCATGACAAAATTCTTCGAAAAACGCATTTCAATTAAAGTTAAGAAGCTTCCTAAACAACAGCAAGTTGAGTGGTACGTAAACTCATTTCCTCTGTGGAAAACAAGTCAATCTATTTTGAAATCGGTTTCAAACAAAAAGTAAGAAAATGTTGGTTTCGACCAAAGTTCACGACCGAATTTTATAGAATTGAACAGAGTCGAGCTGAAGTCAGCCGACTTAGAAAGCTACAACGATTACCTGCGACTGGGGCTTCTGGAGCGGCAACGATTGGAATAGCATCTGCGACTGACGTGGCTTCTGAAATATGTGTATGTGATCAGTGAATACGACAAAAGTATCACCTGTAGCTGGGACTGATTCAACGACTGGTGCCGCAATTGGAGCTGGAACTACTTCTTCAACAGCTGGTGCGGCGGATTCTGGAGCTGGAGCAGCGGCTTCTGCAACTGGGGTTGCTTCTGGAGCTGGTGCTTCTGCGGCTGGAGCAGCGGCTTCTGCAACTGGGGCTGCTTCTGGAGCTGGAGCAGCGGCTTCTGCAACTGGGGCTGCTTCTGGAGCTGGAGCAGCGGCTTCTGCAACTGGGGCTGCTTCTGGAGCTGGAGCAGCGGCTTCTGCAACTGGGGCTGCTTCTGGAGCTGGAGCAGCGGCTTCTGCAACTGGGGCTGCTTCTGGGGCTGCTTCTGGAGCTGGAGCAGCGACTTCTGTAACTGGGGCTGCTTCTGGAGCTGGAGTAGCGGCTTCTGCAACTGGGGATGCTTCTGGAGCTGGAGCAGCGGCCTCTGCAACTGGGGCTGCTTCTGGAGCCGGAGCAGCGGTTTCTGCAACTGGGGCTGCTTCTGAAGCTGGAGCAGCGGCTTCTGCAACTGGGGCTGCTTCTGGAGCTGGAGCATCGTCTTCTGCAACTGGGGCTGCTTCTGGAGCTGGAGCAGCGGCTTCTGCAACTAGGACTGCTTCTGGAGCTGGAGCAGCGGCTTCTGCAACTGGGGCTGCTTGTGGAGCTGGAGCAGCGGCTTCTGCAACTGGGGCAACAGCTTCTGGAGCTGGGGCAGCGACCTCCGCAACTGGAGCAACAGCTTCTGGAGCTGATTCGACGACTGGTGCGACATCTGGAGCTGAAACGACTTCTTCAACAGCTGGTGCAGCGGCTTCTGGAGCTGGAGCAGCGGCTTCTGGAGCTGGGGCAGCGGCTTCTGCAACTGGGGCTGCTTCTGGAGCTGGAGCAGCGGCTTCTGCAACTGGGGCTGCTTCTGGAGCTGGGGCAGCGGCTTCTGCAACTGGGGCTGCTTCTGGAGCTGGAGCAGCGGCTTCTGCAACTGGGGCTGCTTCTGGAGCTGGAGCAGCGGCTTCTGCAACTGGGGCTGCTTCTGGAGCTGGAGCAGTGGCTTCTGCAACTGGGGCTGCTTCTGGAGCTGGAGCAGCGGCTTCTGCAACTGGGGCTGCTTCTGGAGCTGGAGCAGCGGCTTCTGCAACTGGGGCTGCTTCTGGAGCTGGAGCAGCGGCTTCCGCAACTGGAGCAACAGCTTCTGGAGCTGATTCGACGACTGGTGCGACATCTGGAGCTGGAACGACTTCTTCAACAGCTGGTGCAGCGGCTTCTGGAGCTGGAGCAGCGGCTTCTGCAACTGGGGCTGCTTCTGGAGCTGGAGCAGCGGCTTCTGCAACTGGGGCTGCTTCTGGAGCTGGAGCAGCGGCTTCCGCAACTGGAGCAACAGCTTCTGGAGCTGATTCGACGACTGGTGCGACATCTGGAGCTGGAACGACTTTTTCAACAGCTGGTGCAGCGGCTTCTGGAGCTGGAGCAGCGGCTTCTGGAGCTGGGGCAGCGGCTTCTGGAGCTGGAGCAGAGGCTTCTGCTACTGGAGCAGCGGCTTCTGGAGCTGGGGCTTCTGGAACCGCTTCTGCAACTGGTGCAGCGGCTTCG
>OZ022253.1:15915996-15940996 GCA_963978915.1 Caenorhabditis parvicauda | reverse complement strand
TTCTCGGTGGTCGCAGTCCTGTCGGTCTGCGTGACCCTTCCAATGGTCTACAACTACGTGCACCATGTCAAGAGAACCATGCACTCCGAGATCAACTTCTGCAAGGGATCCGCCAAGGACATCTGGTCTGAGGTCAACCACCTCAAGAACATCCCATCCGGCAACAGAACCGCCCGTCAGGCCGGATACGGAGACGCCGGAGTCAACGGAGCTGGAGCCCAACAGGCCGGAGGATGTGACGCTTGCTGTGTTGCTGGAGCCGCTGGACCAGCCGGAACCCCAGGAAAGCCAGGAAGACCAGGAAAGCCAGGAGCACCAGGACTCCCAGGAAACCCAGGAAAGCCACCACAGCAGCCATGTGAGCCAGTCACCCCACCACCATGCAAGCCATGCCCACAAGGACCAGCTGGACCACCAGGACCACCAGGACCAGCCGGAGACGCCGGATCCAACGGAGCCCCAGGACAGCCAGGAAACGATGGAGCCCCAGGACAGCCAGGACCAAAGGGACCAAACGGACCAAACGGAAACCCAGGAGCCCCAGGAGCCCCAGGACAGCCAGGACAGAACGCTCCATCCGAGCCAATCACCCCAGGAGCACCAGGAGCCCCAGGAGCCCCAGGACCACAGGGACCACCAGGACAACCAGGAGCCCCAGGAAACAACGGAGCCCCAGGAGCCCCAGGACCAAAGGGACCAAACGGAAACCCAGGAGCCCCAGGACAAGACGGAAACCCAGGAGCTCCAGGATCCGCTGGAACTCCAGGAGGTGCCGGAGAGAAGGGAATCTGCCCCAAGTGAGTTTCTTTCCTACCACTCACTTTTCTGAATCTGAAAATGACAGGAACTAAATTTTATCGTTCAGGTACTGCGCCATCGACGGAGGAGTCTTCTTCGAGGACGGAACTCGCCGTTAAATCAAGTGTTCTACACGCTCTCTTCTTTCTCACTGCCATTTTTGCGAAAGAGAAACAATAAAAATTTCTCTTCTCTTTGTACTTCGGTCTGCATGATGATTACACAACTTGTTCTCAAAAATAGGGGTCATTTTTTCCTCATGAAAGAAATCTGAAATAGCCTACGAAAAACTGAAAACAAATTTCAATTCTGAGAAAAATAGAAGAATGAGAAATTTCTTTCACAAAACTTAACCAATTCTAAGAAAATTATTCAAATTATACGAATAATAGTTGGATTAGCCAAAATACATCATCGGAGTTCTAGGAGCTGCTTCGACGTTACGATTTCCAGCTCCTGCTTCCAATCTCAAAATTATTTTTTGCGGATTTTACTGAGACGTATTTGTTTTTTACAATTTCTAGATTTTTCATATGTTGTACATAATCAAAAATTTAAACTTTGTTGACTTTCCATCAATGTATACAGTTTCATTTATAACTGAACTTTTCACTGTGTTCAGTGTAACTTTATCAAAGCTCTGATGAGTTGACAAATATATTTTCATATACATATCATATCATTCAAACTTTCAGAATTTAGAAAAAAACTTTGCACGTTTTTCAAATATCACAGTGTTTCAACTCTAGAAACTAAAAACCGTTGATATGAAGTTCATAGGTCGTTGATATCTACAGCACATCAACGTCATAGGTCGTAGATATCAACGACCTATGAACTTCATATCAACGGTATTTAGTTTATAGAGAAGGTAAAAAAACTACCCCGAATAATACATTTCAATTATCGCTCCGCATTCCCGCGTTGCAGTCGTCTATCTGGTATTTTATCCCATTTTCTGCTAAGGGTCGGTCCTCATAGAGCAAAAGATGTTTTTAAACGTTACCGTAACACTTTTGTAGAAGACTTGCCGGTATTAATGTCGAAAATGTAGTTACCGCATTGATAATTTTTCAAACAAGCGATTTTGACCGACTATCTCCGGTCGTCACGCACCGAGCACGCGCAATTTTGGAATTGCCGGAAGTATTACAAAAACTGGTTCAATTATCCTAGTTTGAGGTAACTAACTGTCCCGAATGATGACTTGACGTCGAAACGTTGGATAAACTGGATAAAAATCTTTGTGCTAAACCCGTGGTCACAGAGACGATCTGTCATTCACACGCAACTAAACTGTAAAAATTTTAATTATTTGAATTTTTAAATTTCGACTGACAGTGAAAGAGCTGCAGGATGTTTCAGAACAAGATGGTCAGTTTTTGGAGTTTCTCATCTCGTGTATTGAAAAAGACGAAAAAATCTCGAATGAGCTGTTTTCATAGGGTATTACGGTAGCTGTTCACTGATACTTTTTGAATGGTACCGGGACTTGGCGTTATCGCTATCATCTGCCGTTTCGAAAAGGAACTTCCGAATATTTTGTCTCAAGGCCATCGAACAACAAGGAAGTCAAGTGCAATGTTACAGCTTATGGTTGTAATGAACTAGGGAAGGATCGGTTTCTTAATGACCTTGAGGAAATTAACTTATTATGAGCTCAAGATTTGAGCTATACATAACGTAAAGATAATACGTTACTTTTGAAGCTTGTATGAACTAAGCTACAAGAACTACGGTACTTTTTGTGATTATCCCAACATGTTTCCGATTTAATTTGTAAGCTCAAGATTCTGGGTTCCAAATGAGAAGTGATACGGTATTTTTCTGGTTCTTTGATCTTCAGAGTACCCTTCTTTTTCTTGACACTGAGGTAAACTTTAATATTTCGAAACCGGTTCACGTTGGACAGTAAATTGCAAAAAAGAGGAATGTCCTCGAGAATTGAACAGGAATGTTGTTCTGAAAGAATTTCCCTAAATGTTGACCTATTGTTCGATACACTTTGATTCAAGCGGCAGATGGTCTCTTTATGTAAAACACCCCAATGGTCGACCGAAAGAGAAAAAGAATGGTCTTCGAAAAACCTTGACTGTCCCCCCATAGGTAGCTGTTTGCCGTTTTTGTCAGTCATCAACACTGTAACAAAAGACAAGAATCGGGCCCGGTAGCAAAACAACGCTTACAGCCGTGTGAGAGGTAGATGATAGACAAAGCACCGCCTCCCCACCTTGGTAGCAGTATAAAAGAGAGAAGAGTTGTTGAGTAAGACAGAGCCAGCCATGGACCTCGAACACCGCATCAAGGCCTACCGCTTCGTCGCCTACTCGGCAGTCACCTTCTCGGTGGTCGCAGTCCTGTCGGTCTGCGTGACCCTTCCAATGGTCTACAACTACGTGCACCACGTCAAGAGAACCATGCACTCCGAGATCAACTTCTGCAAGGGATCCGCCAAGGACATCTGGTCTGAGGTCAACCACCTCAAGAACATCCCATCCGGAAACAGAACCGCCCGTCAGGCTGGATACGGAGATGCCGGAGTCAACGGAGCTGGAGCCCAACAAGCTGGAGGATGTGACGCTTGCTGTGTTGCTGGAGCCGCTGGACCAGCTGGAACCCCAGGAAAGCCAGGAAGACCAGGAAAGCCAGGAGCACCAGGACTCCCAGGAAACCCAGGAAAGCCACCACAGCAGCCATGTGAGCCAGTCACCCCACCACCATGCAAGCCATGCCCACAAGGACCAGCTGGACCACCAGGACCACCAGGACCAGCCGGAGATGCCGGATCCAACGGAGCTCCAGGACAGCCAGGAAACGATGGAGCCCCAGGACAGCCAGGACCAAAGGGACCAAACGGACCAAACGGAAACCCAGGAGCCCCAGGAGCCCCAGGACAGCCAGGACAGAACGCTCCATCCGAGCCAATCACCCCAGGAGCACCAGGAGCCCCAGGAGCCCCAGGACCACAGGGACCACCAGGACAGCCAGGAGCCCCAGGAAACAACGGAGCCCCAGGAGCCCCAGGACCAAAGGGACCAAACGGAAACCCAGGAGCCCCAGGACAAGACGGAAACCCAGGAGCCCCAGGATCCGCTGGAACTCCAGGAGGTGCCGGAGAGAAGGGAATCTGCCCCAAGTGAGTTTCTTGCCTACTTCACACTTTTCTGAATCTGAAAATGACAGGAACTAAATGTTATCGTTCAGGTACTGCGCCATCGACGGAGGAGTCTTCTTCGAGGACGGAACTCGCCGTTAAACCAAGTGTTCTACACGCTCTCTTCTTTCTCACTGCCATTTTTGCGAAAGAGAAACAATAAAAATTTCTCTTTTCTCTGTTTTCTATCTGTATCATAATCGGACAACTTCAAACAAAATGTGTTCGTCGAATTTGAATCTTCCAAGTTACCCTTTAATACCAGCAAGAGGACGTTCTGTGTACGCGTTGATGACCACACTCTGACAATTTATACGCGATTTGGTGATGTTGTTATCAAACCACGTCAAGATGACAGTAATTTGCTTAAATGTCCGAACTATTTATAAAAATAATCAAATTAAAAATTGTACTTTTACTCAAGTAACCAAATTTCCCAATGTAAATGAGTACTCTTCTTATAATGTTGTGATAAAAACAGGTTTTGTGTACGTTCATGCTGCTTGGCACTGAAGCATTTAGGCTCAGGCTTCAAAATGGCTTGATTCGCGGGGACGACCTCCATATCCGAGCTATTTGGATCTATATCCTCGAGAAAATCCATGTTTGAACTTGTACATATGGTGGAGGCCAACTGACTCTTCAACAAAAAAGAGGTCGCAGTTTTCAGTACTTAAAAAAACGTAGGTTTTCGAGGTAATGACTGAATTCATGACTTTTTTGAAGAACTAGAACCATCATAAACAATGCTACGAATACAGTATTATTAATAATCTTTTGCGCATTTTTTCCATAGTTTTTCAAGAAATAACTGTATCAACTCCTCAAAGCTTGTTTTTGAGTTTATCAGGCGTTTTAAAAAAATACAATTCTGGTCATGATCCACTTTTTCAATCCACACTTTTTGGCATTGAGCTCAGGAGCGTGATAAAGACCTGACACTCTGGAAACTGAAAATCGACAAAGTCCAGGTAAATCCAGGCCAGTTCTGGTGAATCCCGGCCAGATTTGACGATCATAGTAAAAGCGGGAAATCTCTAGTTTTTCCAGGTTTGCCAGGTAATCCTGGTAAACCCACTCGAATGGGTCAAATTTTTTGTCGAGGATTACCTGTACTTTGTCGATTTTAAATTCTCAGAGCATGAAGTTAGAGAGTATTCCGCAATAAATGTGGTGGCTTTAACTTGATGTAAATAATGCAACACTTTATCACATCATCGAAGCATACTTTTCGGATGTTCAGATTATGTTGAGAAAATCATAGGGTTCACAGAACATTGTTGGAACCAGAAACTCAGGTTGCGCACCCTGTGCTTCCATCACATTCTCGTAACGTTTTCGTGACTCTGACACGCCGAGCTGAAGGTGGTCGTTATCGATTGGACGCGTTGCACGCGAAGTATATTAAACTCAAATTCGCTATGGGCACATCAATATTTTTTCATACTTTTGTCCTACTTTTCTCATCTTAACAAGCAAATTTGTTTCGCCAATTGCTGTTGAAAAATTGCAAATCATATAACTTTCCTTCGTAACCAGCTTTTTATCATGAATTCTGAAAAAACGTCAGGGAAAAAAGTTTTTAACTACCGTAACTGTAATTTGATCTACAGCGGTGCATAATTTACGAAGGGGCGGGGTTTGTGCTCGCTGCTTATTGGTCGCCTCCCCTCACTGCTTGATGATCCGACACTTTTCTACTGCGCTTAGCGCAGTGTGTCTGAGATGAAAAAAGTAGGAAAAACGAAAATGTTTGAACCACAGTAACTGAAATTTGATTTACACATATATCGCTAGAAGCGTGGTCGTTTTGAAACGCGCTCTAATCTCAATTTTTGCAGAATGAGTACGGTAGGCCTACACTAAGGGTCGGGATTCTCACAACGAACAGTTAGATCTTTGTGGATTTAAATTATTATTCTTACTTTCAGTTCATTGAAATTAAAGGCTCATCACTTAAATCGTTTTGTGTTTCGAGGCGAAACTGCTACAGTACTAAGTACCCGATTTAAGGAGGCCAGACTTTTTTACAGGTAAAGGAAATATGTGATTTACTATCGATTTCTCCGACCCTTGTTTTGCTTACACTTTTCAGCTGCGTTTACCGCACTGAGCGTTGTTTTCCTCTGAAACATCATATCCGGAGACAACATTCAGGAAACTTGTTTCCCAGTATTTGTTCCAAGAAATTTTTGCAACAATCTAAATTGATGAAAAAACAAGGAAACCCGATTAACCAGAAACAGGAGGCATAATTTTGCATGATGTAGTGCTCCAGACATCTTTACATGTTGTGTCCGAACGTGGAAAATTGCTTCTCATGAGAAAGATTTATATTGAAAAAACAGAAAACGACATCTGTATCCAACCCTATGGGATGGAGAGGGTACCGGTATGGTATACGAGTTGTATGCTTATGGTTTGTTATTGATAACATAGAGGATCGATCAGTATTTTGTATCTCAAACAACCTTTCGAATATTCCAACTTCGGTCTTCGAAAAAATGCTGTCTGCCGTTTTTGTCAGTCATCAACACTGTAACAAAAGACAAGAATCGGCCCCGGTAGCAAAACAACGCTTACAGCCGAGTGAGAGGTAGATGATAGACAAAGCACCGCCTCCCCACCTTGGTGGCAGTATAAAAGAGAAAAGAGTTGTTGAGTAAGACAGAGCCAGCCATGGACCTCGAACACCGCATCAAGGCCTACCGCTTCGTCGCCTACTCGGCAGTCACCTTCTCGGTGGTCGCAGTCCTGTCGGTCTGCGTGACCCTTCCAATGGTCTACAACTACGTGCACCACGTCAAGAGAACCATGCACTCCGAGATCAACTTCTGCAAGGGATCCGCCAAGGACATCTGGTCTGAGGTCAACCACCTCAAGAACATCCCATCCGGAAACAGAACCGCCCGTCAGGCCGGATACGGAGACGCCGGAGTCAACGGAGCTGGAGCCCAACAAGCTGGAGGATGTGACGCTTGCTGTGTTGCTGGAGCCGCTGGACCAGCCGGAACCCCAGGAAAGCCAGGAAGACCAGGAAAGCCAGGAGCACCAGGACTCCCAGGAAACCCAGGAAAGCCACCACAGCAGCCATGTGAGCCAGTCACCCCACCACCATGCAAGCCATGCCCACAAGGACCAGCTGGACCACCAGGACCACCAGGACCAGCCGGAGATGCCGGATCCAACGGAGCTCCAGGACAGCCAGGAAACGATGGAGCCCCAGGACAGCCAGGACCAAAGGGACCAAACGGACCAAACGGAAACCCAGGAGCCCCAGGAGCCCCAGGACAGCCAGGACAGAACGCTCCATCCGAGCCAATCACCCCAGGAGCACCAGGAGCCCCAGGAGCCCCAGGACCACAGGGACCACCAGGACAACCAGGAGCCCCAGGAAACAACGGAGCCCCAGGAGCCCCAGGACCAAAGGGACCAAACGGAAACCCAGGAGCCCCAGGACAAGACGGAAACCCAGGAGCTCCAGGATCCGCTGGAACTCCAGGAGGTGCCGGAGAGAAGGGAATCTGCCCCAAGTGAGTTTCTTTCCTACCACACACTTTTCTAAATCTGAAAATGACAGGAACTAAATTTTATCGTTCAGGTACTGCGCCATCGACGGAGGAGTCTTCTTCGAGGACGGAACTCGCCGTTAAACCAAGTGTTCTACACGCTCTCTTCTTTCTCACTGCCATTTTTGCGAAAGAGAAACAATAAAAGTATCATTCAACCTTGTTCTTTGTTGTCGGCAACAGCAGTTATCATCATAATTGAGTTACAGTCATTTCGAACAACGGAAAGGTTTTGTTAAACTGGCAAGCTGTAACAAACGTAATTACACTTCCGTGTTGGTGACCTTGGTGAAGATAATCGGCATGTTGATCGAACATCATTCTTGGGTAAAATGCAAAAATAATAGTAGACTTGAGAGATCGATCCAAGCTTTAAAGATATATTTTATATCAAAAAGTGATACCTATTTAGTGAATCAATTTTCGATTCGATTTCGTTGGTGATTTAAAAAATTTTCAATGATGCTGTAACATTTTCCGAGCAGACTAGCCAGTATTAATATCAAAAGTTAGTTAAGCCTTAAGAGAGACCTTAACTACATTTTCAATATCAACTCCAGAACTTAAAATCCACAATTCAGTATGACATCGGTATCGAGAAGGCCAGTTTGGTATGACTTGGGTACTGGTTTGGTAACACATCGGTAACATTGTGGTATAGCCACCCCTCGTAATACCGGACCGTAACCAAAGTAATACCGGAGCGTTACCATAGTGATTCCGGAATGTTACCTCAGTAATACCCCAGCATTCCGAATGGTATTACTGTGGTACAGAAAGACACCTTTGGTATGACTTGAGTACTGGTTCGGTAACACTTTTGTAAAATTGTGGTATTGCTGCCCTCGTAATACCTGAACGTTACCAAAGCAATACCGTAACGTTAACAAAGTAATACCGGAACGTTAAGAAAGTAAAACTCGAATGTTACCTACAGGCCTGTTGTACGTACAGTACTGTTCGGTGATCTGCGTTCTACATACAAGTTTCGGAAAATTCAAATGTCTGAATACTCTTTTGGATGTTGTTGCCTCGCTTTTCTACTTTCTCTCTCTCTCTCTCTCTCTCTCTCTCTCTCTCTCTCTTTCTCTCTCTCTCTATCTATCTATCTCTCTCTCTCTCTCTCTCTCTCTCTCTCTCTCTCTCTCTCTCTCTCTCTCTCTCTCTCTTTCTTTCTCTCTCTCTCTCCCTCTCTCTCTCTCCTCTCTTCTGGGATCTCTGGGATCGAATGATTCGCGCCTTTTTTGAAACGCCACCCCCACTCGATTTTTCTTGATCTTGGCACTCCGTGTGTTGTTTTATTACAGTTTTCATTCATTCACATTAAAATTCATTAAGTTTCTTTGTAATTTAACGGAATGGAATGATTTCACAACGTCGTTTTTTTTGTTCTCCTCACGGCCTTTTTCATCACTATCATTGGCAAAAAACGGGTTGGTTGGAGGTTCAGCCAAGGTCAATTCGTTCAGAAAAAGTCATGCGATTCTCCCTTCGATGTTATCTGGTAAGCGAGCAGTTCGAGAACTACGACTGATTTCAATGAAAGGGAATGAAAGACGGGGTTGATGAGAGGTGGCCTGCCAAAAAAGATATTTCAGCAGGACCAGTAGGGTCAGCCAAAGACGTCGTATCCGACGGAGCCCCAGGGCAGACCGCTTCATCCGAGCCAATCACCCGAGGAGCACCAGGAGCTCCATGAGCCCCAGGATCACCAGGACAACCAGGAGCCCCAGGGCTCTCGCTCTCTATCCCCCTCGCATGGGTAAGCTGAGCGACTGGAAATAATGGTTCATGAAGAATTGTTGTAGATTTACAAGACTCACCTCAGAATGTCCTCTTGGGTCCGGTAAACGGACATCGTACTTCAGAATGGACTCTCCCATTTGAGTTGCGATCAGAGCACAAGCAGAGGAAAGTGTTTTACGACCACCAAAACGCGATTGAGAAATTTGAGCGGGTAAGATCCAAGCGTGTATGCTACCCTAAATGTATCTTTCTCTCTCTCTCTCTCTCTCTCTTCCTCGTTCTCTCTTCTCATCCTCCTCCTCATTCTCCAAAACGTGTAACTCGACTGTAAACATTTTGCCAAGCAAGGTGCAGTTGCCCTTTTGCTAACAGAAAAAACTGGCTTCCGACAGGAAAACAAAACACCGGTATTGTATAAGGAAGAAAAATTTTTATTGCGAGGATCGAAACCAAGCAAATGTCAATATGAACAGGAAAACGGATGTCGATTCCGATGGATGATGGTAGCTTAACGGCGAGTTCCGTCCTCGAAGAAGACTCCTCCGTCGATGGCGCAGTACCTGAACGATAAAATTTAGTTCCTGTCATTTTCAGATTCAGAAAAGTGAGTGGTAGGAAAGAAACTCACTTGGGGCAGATTCCCTTCTCTCCGGCACCTCCTGGAGTTCCAGCGGATCCTGGTGCTCCTGGGTTTCCGTCTTGTCCTGGGGCTCCTGGGTTTCCGTTTGGTCCCTTTGGTCCTGGGGCTCCTGGGGCTCCGTCGTTTCCTGGGGCTCCTGGCTGTCCAGGTGGTCCTTGTGGTCCTGGGGCTCCTGGTGCTCCTGGTGCTCCTGGGGTGATTGGCTCGGATGGGGCATCTTGTCCTGGAGCTCCTGGGGCTCCTGGTGCTCCTGGGTTTCCGTTTGGTCCGTTTGGTCCCTTTGGTCCTGGCTGTCCTGGGGCTCCATCGTTTCCTGGGGCTCCTGGAGCTCCGTTGGATCCGGCGTCTCCGGCTGGTCCTGGTGGTCCTGGTGGTCCAGCTGGTCCTTGTGGGCATGGCTTGCATGGTGGTGGGGTGACTGGCTCACATGGCTGCTGTGGTGGCTTTCCTGGGTTTCCTGGGAGTCCTGGTGCTCCTGGCTTTCCTGGTCTTCCTGGCTTTCCTGGGGTTCCGGCTGGTCCTGCGGCTCCTGGCAAGCAGCAAGCGTCACAACCTCCAGCAGTAGCAGATCCTCCGTTGACTCCGGCGTCTCCGTATCCGGCCTGACGGGCGGTTCTGTTGCCGGATGGGAGGTTCTTGAGGTGGTTGACCTCAGACCAGATGTCCTTGGCGGATCCCTTGCAGAAGTTGATCTCGGAGTGCATGGTTCTCTTGACGTGGTGCACGTAGTTGTAGACCATTGGAAGGGTCACGCAGACCGACAGGACTGCGACCACCGAGAAGGTGACTGCCGAGTAGGCGACGAAGCGGTAGGCCTTGATGCGGTGTTCGAGGTCCATGGCTGGGATGGGATCTGTCTTTCTCAGCCGACCGGTAGCTTTTATACCTAACAAGGGGTGTTACAACACGCAACAAGAAGGGGGCAGTGCGATGCTTACACACTCACCTTGATTAGGCTGCAAGATCTTATCACGATGTACGCTCTCTTCCTTCCTACTTGTATGAGATTCGAAGTTTTTGAGTGTACTCTGCGGAGTCAATCCAAGTACTAACTCTACTCAACATACTCTCAAATGTGAGATGGGACACTCTAAATTACAACAAAAAATAGATTGAAATAGATAAAATTTATTCTCATTCATCGTCATCAAAGTCCAATGATGGCGCACTGGGTATCACTCTTCTAATCTGAGAGATTCTCTGTCTTCTGGCAGCCCAAACGTTAATGTCTTCAAAAATCTGAAACATCACAAATCAATAAATCAATATTGTTCGCGCACCTCTCCTCTCATGAGCTTCACTGTTGGCGTCTTCAAAGTCATACATGATATCTCAAACACCTGAAGTTTTTATTCAGAAAAATACGAGAAGTCGTTAACCGTCGAAGTCTGCGTTAGAGCTTCACTAAAAGCCAATCGAATAACAGCATCACAAAAGAGACTAAGCTCGTAGAAACTTCCGCACATGATCAAAGATCCTATAATTTCGAGTATTTTTGTAACTTTACTCTCTCTCTCTCTCACTCAGGAAACTGAGAATCGACAAAATCCAGGTAAATGTTGGTCAATTCTGGTGAGTATCGACAAAATTAGACCCATTCAAGTCGAAGAAAACCTGGATTCACCAGAATTTTACCTATTCAGGCCTAGATTTACTAGATCTAGACAGAATTCGGAAAATTTCAAAAGGAACCCGGCGGACCGACGCCCTCAGGTCTGCCGATTGCATCATTCACACTGCGCTAAGCGCATTGGAAAAGTGTCGGATCAAGCAGCGAGGGGAGGCAACCAATAAGCAGAAAGCACAAACCCCGCCCCTTCGTAAATCCTACATCGCCGTAGATCAAATTATAGTTACGATAGTTGAGAAACTTTAGTAAATAGCTAATTTGAGTTAAATATAATTTGCGTGCAACGCGTCTAATCGATAACGACGACCTGTGGCTCGGTGTGCGCCGAGTGGTGTATGCAATGAATTCGTTTTGTTGCTGGAGTGTCATACCCTCGAGGTTTGCCTGGACCTTGCTGATTTTCAATTCCCGCATTATTTCCACCTATTTTTCGTAATTCTTACCGGCTCTCATCTTGAATCTTTGATGACTGTCCATAATCACAATCAAGTTAGTTGCTCGTTCATAACTCAACATGACGGCTCGTTCCATTGAGATCAGTACGAATTGTATTCTGTTGAGATGGGAGAGGTGTGGGCTGAAAACAGTGACTGCAACGCTGTCGTGCAACGCGTACTGCTTACTTGATAACAGCCATGCTTATCGCAGAGCATAAATTTTCTCTCATGGCACCTTTGTAAGATCTAAAGTCCAATTCGAACATATCGGGACAATTGACTTCGATAGCCTGAAAAACATCGATTGAAGATTTTAGACTCCGCTCACCTCTGGAATCGTGAACGTATCTCTGAGTTTCCCGGATATCGTAGCTTTCATCCACATGTTAGGCGCATTAACTTTGTTCAGGTAGCAAGAGTGTGACTTCAGCTTCTCGGCTCTAAAGTATTTCAGTACTTTGCAGTCCTAATTTTGCAGTCTTCTTACCGTCTCTTCATTTGAATCTCGTGAACTCTGTTGGAATCGACGATAGAATTGGTCAGAATCTCTAGGAAAAGCATGGGTAAGCTGAGCGACTGGAAATAATGGTTCATGTAGAATTGTTGTAGATTTACAAGACTCACCTCAGAATGTCCTCTTGGGTCCGGTAAACGGACATCGTACTTCAGAATGGACTCTCCCATTTGAGTTGCGATCAGAGTACAAGCAGAGGAAAGTGTTTTACGACCACCAAAACGCGATTGAGAAATTTGAGCGGGTAAGATCCAAGCGTGTATGCTACCCTAAATGTATCTTCCTATCTCTCTCTCTCTCTCTCTCTCTCTCTCTCTCTCTCTCTCTCTCTCTCTCTTTCTCTCTCTTTCTCTCTCTCTCTCTCTCTCTCTCTCTCTCTCTCTCTCTCCCTCTCTCCCTCTATCTCTCTCTCTCTCTCTCTCTCTCTCTCTCTCTCTCTCTCTCTCTCTCTCTCGCTCTCTCTCTCTCGAACAAACCGATAAAACGATCGACTTGAACTCAGTAGTGAATTTTTTATGCGATTTAGTTGTAGAATCCACATCATTAGGGTTAGTAATTCGGTTAGTTTGAAATGTTAGTTGAGGCGCTGGCACTGTCATATCCGAGGGACACCTGAAATTCACCAAAAATGGTGTCCGACCCACCCCTACTCACGCCTTGGCCGCAGGCACCCGTTTACTTCTCTGAGAAAAGCACATAGTCAGTAGGTGAGTAATGTTAGTAAAGGAAATAACTTTTTCGAGCACGTATTGATGACAAGAGCGGAGGTCACGTCTTATACTGTAGGTTAGGTTATTTTCAGTTTAGGCTATCTACCTTCTCTTCAACCTATTCAGAAACGATAAACATAGTAATCATGGTTTCTGACCCTCTCCAAAACTTTTCTTGGACCGGCATTGGACCGTAGATGGGCGACAGTCATCCCGGACATGTGTCGCCCAATTACAGTCCGATGCCGGTCCGGTCCATGTGTCGCCCGGTCCATCTGTCGCCCATCCGCAGTCCATATGTCGCCCATTTACGGTCCGATGCCGGTCCGGTCCATGTGTCGCCCGGTCCATGTGTCGCCCAGTCCATGTGTCGCCCAGTCCATGTGTCGCCCATTAACGATCCAATGCCGGTCCAAATTTGACACGCAGCGCACTTTCCCCGCCACCGGTCCATGTGTCGCCCATCTACAGTCCATCTGTCGCCCGGTCCATCTGTCGCCCATTTACGGTCCAATGCCGGTCCGCC
This sequence comes from Caenorhabditis parvicauda, assembly GCA_963978915.1. Classification (NCBI taxonomy): domain Eukaryota; kingdom Metazoa; phylum Nematoda; class Chromadorea; order Rhabditida; family Rhabditidae; genus Caenorhabditis; species Caenorhabditis parvicauda. The sequence continues at coordinate 15,927,272 of OZ022253.1, read as the reverse complement.
AAAAGTTTTGGAGCCTTCATTTCGAAGTTACAGTACTCCAGCGTCGGATAGATTAGATTTTAAACCCCACATAGCTTCCTCTACCTGTAAAAAAATCTGGCCTCCGTAAATCGGTTACTTAGTACTGTAGCATTTTCGCCTTGAAACACAGGAACGATTAAGTGATGCGCCTTTAATTTCAATGAACTGTAAGTAAGAATAATAAATTAAATCCACAAAGATCTAACTGTTCGTTGTGAGAGTTACCGTACTCATTCTGCAAAATTGAGATTAGAGCGCGTTTGAAAACGGCCATGCTTCTAGCGATATATGTGAACCCCATTCTAAGCTATATAACTTGGAAAAACATTCAGAAGAGTGTTTTTAGGGATGTTCCAAGATATTCTTCCAGTTACAATCAACTCTACAGCAGCAATAATTTATTCAAACATATTCATCAACTCGCTTCAAAAATCGTTCAAAACCTGTCAGTATTGTAGCGTTCATCTGAAAAGTTACCTTACAATGGATAAAATAAAGTAGCACTTTCAAAAAATGACTCCCATCCTTGACAATGATCATTTCTTTGCTTCTAGATTCCAATCTATCGTAGAAATTCTTGGCGTCCTCGATTTTCACCAGCTTAAATCGTGATTACAGTATGTTCGGATTACGGTAACTCACGTTATCCATTGCTCCATGGACTATTGTGACAGGGCATGTTATTGGAATGACGCCTGGCGTGTTAGAAACGCATGTAGTAACAAATTCTGTCAACGTGTCATGATTTATTAACATCGGAAGACCATTTTTCGTCGAGGGAAAAGTAACTGTTTCACCATTTTGAAGAATCTTAATGAAACGGATTATGAGTCAAGAATGTTGATTAGCGTGGTTTTAGATACCCTATTTAATTTAATTTTTCTCTTTCATCATCATGTCCGTTTCGCGGACCAGCCTCAAAGGTTTTATTTTTCTAATCCGGAATAATAAAAACATTCAGATGCCAAGAAGTTGTGCTTGTCCTTCAGTGGATGTGGTTTTCTCGGAGTGTATCATTTTGGAGCCGCGAAATGTTTTCTGGATAATGGAAATGTAAGTTCGATTTCTTTACTAGTTTCAATTTTCACTCCTTCTAGAACGTTATCGAAAGAACGACTCGAGTTGCCGGAGCCTCAGCGGGAAGTCTAATCGCGGCTCTTCTGGCTTATCAACCGGAAAAGTATGTTTTTAAAAATAATTTGTTTGAATTGAAGCTAACTTCACAGAGTCTGAGTAACGGTATTTTTTTTCATAGATATCTTTCCATCTTAATTGTTTATTTTCAATTTCAAGAAATTTTTACAGTATTTTGAAAATGTTTCTTTCAGACTAGACGATGGTCTTGCAATTTTACACTCCATAGCTGATGAAGTGAAGAGACTCCGTTATGGCGCGATGACTCCGGGGTTCAGGATTGATGATCAGTTGAGAAAGGTAAATTTTTGATCGTGGCAAATTTTTTGAAAAATAAGAAATTTGTTTTTTTGTTTGCAAAGAGAAAAACGGACGCGTGCAGACCATGGAACGTGGTAGACCACTTCTTTCCTACAAATAGTGCTGGTTTAGACACAAAAATGAGGTCTCAATCCTACCTAACAGGGGAAGTATATGAAAGCCCGTAGAATCTGAGCTCTGAGTGGTCTCATATTTTTTCAAATATGGTGAAGACGATGGAACTGCTCTCAGAAGTTGCTTGACCGACCTCGTTCAGGAGTTATGGCCAAAAATAGAATTCACATGCAATTTTTTAAGTGGGATCTGTAATGCTGAAGAATTTTCTCGTGAAAAGGAGCAAATGAGTGAACACAGAGTTGACGCAAAATTCTGTATTTTCCGTGGTAGAGTGGTCAAAGCCCACGCTTTCTCTTTTTTCCACAACGAAGTTCGATTCTCACATAATACACGTTTTTGCCCAAGAAATACTACAAAGATTCATCACTCGTGATCAAGGCTCATATTATGAGACCTTGTGTAACTCTCCGATTTTCGACCCTTTCAGTTACAGAAGGTCAAAGTTAAATGATTTTTAACGTCCACTTAAGATTTGCCTGTAACTTCAAAATCGATCCTCATAATCCAGGTAAACTATGTTTTCCGTGCATCTCGAACCTTTAAGATTCAATAAAATGCGAAATCTCAACAGTTTTACCTATCCAGCATTACAGATCCCACTTAAAAAATTGCATGTGAATTCTATTTTTGGCCATAACTCTCGAATGAGGTCGGTGAAGCGACTTCTGACAGCAGTTCCATCGTCTTCACCATATTTGAAAACCTATGAGACCACTCAGACCTTATAGATTCTCCGGGCTTTCATATACAGTGTGCGCCATTAAAACCGTTTCACAATTATTGCGCAGATCCGGTAAGAAAATGAACAAAAATGAAAATTCTGGACTTCCATAACAGAGTTGCACGGAAGTAAAATTTTTCAAAACGAAAGTCGGAAGTCGGAAGTTGGAAGTAAATTTTTTAAACGGAAGTCGGAAGTTGGAAGTGAATTTTTTAAACGGAAGACGGAAGTGAAATTTTTTCAACGGTAGTCGGGAGTGCAAAAAAGTTGAAAAAAACCCAGAGATATTGTATATTCGCGCATTCTCAACAGGTGATAGGTCAATTCCATACTGAATAGAAACGACTTCACGGTTTTTTCGTCATTTTTCACGAAAAAAAATTTTTTGACGGAAGTCGGAAGTAGAATTTGTTAAGCGGAAGTCGGAAGTCGGAAGTAGAATTTGTTAAACGGAAGTCGGAAGTAGAATTTGTTAAACGGAAGTCGGAAGTGAAATTTTTTTCACGGAAGTAGGAAGTCGGAAGTGAAAAAAGGGCGGAAGTCGGAACGCGGAAGTCGGAATTCCGTGCAACTCTGTTCCAGAACAATAACTTCTTCAATTCCAATGTGATTCGATGTAATTAATCCTCATTGTAACATTTACAACAGTTTCCCAATTTTAAATCGTCTCAGTTTTGTATTTGAGAAAAAAACAAAATTTCACAATTATTTCTGGTCACCTGTTTTTACATTCTAGCTGACATGACATGTTATAACTTGGGGGTGCATTCATGAAACGATACCATTTTTTGTGAGCACAATCTCCATGATTATTAGTTTAACATACTAGTATGAGAATGTCATAGAACAAAGAGAGAAATAGTTATGAAGGTTTTTTACCCAATCACAATTATTTTTGGACACACTGTATATGAAAGCCCGGAGAATCTATAAGGTCTGAGTGGTCTCATAGGTACATTCTAGCTGTCATAACTCGGGGGGGGGCACTCATAAAACAGTACCATTATTTGTGAGAACAATGTTCATTACTATTACTTTAACATACTGACATGAAAAAGTGATTGAACAAACGATGAAAAAGTTATGAAGTTTTTAGACCCATCACAATTATTTTTGGACACACTGTATTTCCCATGTTAGGAAAAAAAGGTGGTTTGCCGGTGTGCGTGTTTTTCTAAATTTCGTTTTTTTACAATCGCTGTTAAGATATGGTATTCTTCAGTTTTAATTTTTTTTTAGAAAATGTGAACAATTGTTGAACTTTTTTATCCTGAAAAATATTCCGTGAGAAAGTTCATTTTCAGATTCTACATGCATTTTTGCCCGAAGACATTGGAAAATCTAACCATCGAGAACTTTTCGTATCACTGACACGCCAAAAAGGATGGAACAATGTTTTGATATCGGAGTTTACAAGCCGAAATCACTTGATCGAATGTCTCCTGGCGAGCTGTTACATCCCAATGTACTCAAGAGGATACGCCTCTCCTTCTCCAAGAATTAATGATACGGTATTATTTTGTACTTCCTGAAGAACCGAAAGTTATGATCCAAGACAAAACTCAGGGAGTTGAAACTCGACAAAATTCTGGTTAATACCGGCCAGTTTTGGTGAATATCGACAAAAATAGACCTATTTGAGTCGAAAAAAACCTGGATTTACGAGATCTGGCCAGAACCTAGATATTGACAGAATTTTACCTAATAAAGTGTCGATTTATCAGAAGTAACCTGGAATACCTGGAAAAACTAGACAGTGCCTAATTTTACAATGATCGCCGAATATGGCTTGGATTCACTATGTTTGGCAAAGATTTACCTGGAATTTGTCGGTTTTTGATTCCCAGAGAAAGATCCGATCGAAAATTGGAATCATGAAAAATCTTTCATTTTATCTCTCGTCTCGAAAAAGTTGTTTGAGGCCATCTACCAAAGTTACATTTCTCAGAAGCCAAAAATATCATAAAAAGGCTGCGAAAAGTACTCCGTTTTCACTGTCATCTGAGTTTTTTTTCGAAAAAAAATTATTTTTTTAGAAAACGTTATTGACTTTCAGGCTTACATCGATGGCGGATACACGAACAATCTCCCGGTCTTCGACGACATCCCGTCTATAGGGTGTTCACCATTTTCTGGTGCAGCTCACATATCACCGAACGACCCACCACCATTCTACGATTTTCCGGTCCATATAGGGAAACAAAGAATTTTGGTGATTTTTTAAATTTGATGAACACGTGCCAAGCGAGGGAAGTACAGTATGCGGATGAGAATATTGATTTTCTAGAATGAAAGGTACTTTGTAGGGTTGTGTAACATCATAAGAAATGTAGAGTTACATGTTCACATCAGTTTGTGACAAAATTGAATAGTCTTTCAGCTGAAAGAAGCTCGTATGGCTCTTTGGAGCAAAACAATGACAATTTCTGCTCTCCAGGCATCTAAGTTTTTGTAAACCTCTACAAACCATGATTTTTTATTCTAAGGATTAATAAAATGACTGTTCATCAAGAGAAATTCAATTTCTCAGTGTTCTGTTTTCGTTATCTTGGTTTTTAATGAACATGACGTTATTTTTATACAGGTCCATTTTCGTTCAATGGACATAACTCGAGAGTCCGTAAACCAATTTGATTGAAATTTTCAGAAAATGTGTATCTAAATGTGATTAAAAACTTTTGTCTCAACAGGAGTTGACCTTGAACGTTATTGGGATCCAGAGTTGAGACCTAGCCAGATGTGTTAAGCAGGTCGAATAATGAAGTTTTCATGTAGAAAATTTTTGCGCGTTTTTTGTTTCAAGCGAGATATTTTAATTTTAAAAATCACTTTTTAAAACCGTACACGTTAACGCCACAGGGCCTTTTTGACCACACGCACTACACAAATGGATCCAACCGTGAAATCAATCGGCGGCGTGGTGAAGTGGTTGTGATCTTGTATTCAAACCGAGAGGTCAGGGGTTCAATTCCATTCGCTGACGACTTTTTTTCAATTTTTTTGAATGATGAAAAAACTGTGCCCTAACTATGTAAAATTACTTTTTTCAGTTATTTCCTACCGTATTATGCATGTAAATCATACTCAAAGTACACAAAAAGTCTATAGTTTACCTCATCTATTACCCCCTCCATGAAGCTGGTCAAGTGATCATTCGAATATTGACGTTCATCGATTACAAAGTTTTCACATTCCAAATGCATGTTTTGACTGAAAAAAGGAAACGGAACCGTTTATATCGGTTAGTTGCAGTTGTCCGTTGGAAGTTTTTCATATCATGAGCAGGAGACATATCGCCGATGGGCTGAATGAGAGTCTATAACCGCAAACTTGAAGTACATGGTACCGTTGAGTCAGTCTCATGACCGTTAAGGTGACACCAAATCAGTTCATCAAGTTATTGGCTTTATGAATTTGCAAAATAGTGGTTTTTAAATCATGTGGAGACTGTGATTTCTCATGAATTCAAACTTTGAAAACATGAATGCAACGATGCTGCCCAGAGACATCCAATGAACAGCGTGGGTGACCTGCATGACTCCTCAGCACCTATTGATGGGTTGATGACACCTTAACGGTCATGAGACTGACTCAAGAACACCATGTGCTTCAAGTTTGCGGTTATAGACTCTCATTCAGCCCATCGGCGATATGTCTCCTGCTCATGATATGAAAAACTTCCAACGGACAACTGCAACTAACCGATATAAACGGTTCCGTATCCTTTTTTCAGTCAAAACATGCATTTGGAATGTGAAAACTTTGTAATCGATGAACGTCAATATTCGAATGATCACTTGACCAGCTTCATGGAGGGGGTAATAGATGAGGTAAACTATAGACTTTTTGTGTACTTTGAGTATGATTTACATGCATAATACGGTAGGAAATAACTGAAAAAAGTAATTTTACATAGTTAGGGCACAGTTTTGTCATCATTCAAAAAAATTGAAAAAAAGTCGTCAGCGAATGGAATTGAACCCCTGACCTCTCGGTTTGAATACAAGATCACAACCACTCTCAGAGGCGGCGATTTCAATCAGATCTGGCCAAAAACACATCAGATCTGGGGAAATGCACGTCGGCGTTGGCACGATCTGCTCGTATTTTGGCCAGATCTGACGTGTTTTTGGCCAGATCAGATTTGAATATTTTTTCTCCCAAATTGGGTTCTTCACTCAAAATAAAACTTTTATATTTATAAAATATTTATTTTACAGAACTACACCAACAATTTATTTTTTTTCTTCCACTGGTGTCGGGTTCGGGATCGAGGGGACTTGTTGTGGGCAACTTGATCTTTCACTATTCTGCTCTAGCACCTCCTGCAATGAAACAGTGTTTATCGAGATTAGAAATTTGAAAATCTGGCAGTTCTGTCTACGACAAGGCAGCGATGTCAGAACCATGTCTACGACAAGGCAGCGATGTCAGAACCATGTCTACGACTAGGCAGCGGTGTCAGAACCATGTCTACGACTAGGCAGCGGTGTCAGAACCATGTCTACGACAAGGCAGCGATGTCAGAACCATGTCTACGACAAGGCAGCGGTGTCAGAACCATGTCTACGACTAGGCAGCGGTGTCAGAACCATGTCTTCGACAAGGCAGCGATGTCAGAACCATGTCTACGACTAGGCAGCGGTGTCAGAACCATGTCTACGACTAGGCAGCGGTGTCAGAACCATGTCTACGACTAGGCAGCGATGTCAGAACCATGTCTACGACAAGGCAGCGATGTCAGAACCATGTCTACGACAAGGCAGCGATGTCAGAACCATGTCTACGACTAGGCAGCGGTGTCAGAACCATGTCTACGACTAGGCAGTGATGTCAGAACCATGTCTACGACTAGGCAGCGGTGTCAGAACCATGTCTACGACTAGGCAGCGGTGTCAGAACCATGTCTACGACAAGGCAGCGATGTCAGAACCATGTCTACGACTAGGCAGCGATGTCAGAACCATGTCTACGACTAGGCAGCGGTGTCAGAACCATGTCTACGACAAGGCAGCGATGTCAGAACCATGTCTACGACAAGGCAGCGATGTCAGAACCATGTCTACGACTAGGCAGCGGTGTCAGAACCATGTCTACGACAAGGCAGCGATGTCAGAACCATGTCTACGACAAGGCAGCGATGTCAGAACCATGTCTACGACTAGGCAGCGATGTCGGAACCATGTCTACGACTTGGCAGAGGTGTCAAAAACATGTCTACGACTAGGCAGCTATGTCAGAAACATGTTTACGACTGTACAGCAATGTGAAGAAAAATACCTTGAAAGTTCAAAAGATCCGCTTCTTGTCTGTTCTCTTATGTCCTCTACTGTCCGGTTACAGCTACTTGCTTTCTCTTTCGAATTAGTCCTATCTTCATCCCACGAGTCTAGAAAGTATAAAATAATATTCTTACTTCCTCGCAGTTTACCTCACGAGTTTGGTTTTCAAGTAATTTACCTGAATGAGTCCGTGCTCATTCGGCATACTGGGTTTAGGATATGAACGAGTTCGATCCATATTCCTTATGAAATAATTTTTAGTTAAACGATAAAACAAACCCCTTTTTCAGCCATTTTTCCTGATCGCAACTTCCTCCTCTTTAGACTTATTGATTGCAGCTTCCCTGCGAGAACCAAATTTCAACTTTTTGGAAATTGCAAATCATCTTGATGCGCTGAAATTTTAACATTAGGGGAGGAACAGATTTGTTGTGCAATTTGCATATTTGCTTTTCTGTTACTTTACTTTTACTGTTAATACTGTTACTTTGTAACTAGGCGGGCAATTAGTAAATCGCATCCCACCGCATCCCGTTTTTTTCAGACGCCTGTAACTTTGTTTGGAACAGCCCAATCACCTTGTATTTAGGCTCAGTTTAAACGTTAATCTGACCCAAACCTAAATTAATCTTTGAAAAAAGGTGTCCATGCGATGCGAAAAAAGTTATCACATCTCGTTTTTGTAAATGGGATGCGGAATGCGATGGGATGCGATTTACTAATTGCCAACTAGACGACTTGACTGTTTACTTTGTGAACAACGCAGGTAACTAGAAGTTATTAAACAAAAGAATCCCATCAAGACGAAAATTCGAATAATTGATTCAGTAAAACACGCAAACTTACCTTTCCTCGGCATATGAGGCAATTAGTAAATCGCATCCCATCGCATCCCGCATCCCGCATCCCATTTTCAAAAATGGGATGCGATAACTTTTTTCGCATCGCATGAACACCTCTTTTTTAGGCTTAGGTTAGTTTTGGGTCAGCTTAACGTTCAACCTAAGCCTAAATACAAGGTGATTGGGCTGTTCCGAGCAAAGTTACAGACGTTTGAAAAAAACGGGATGCGACGGGATGCGGGATGCGATGGGATGCGATTTACTAATTGCCGTCATATGAATGATTTCATTACCTTAAAATCAAGAACAACAAGTACAATTCGAAGAACATAATCTGAAAGTTACTCACCTGTCTTCATGACAACTAACTACGAACTAACTATCATTATCGTGACGTCAAGAGAAATGCGTTACTTCGAGAGACCTGGAAACGAAATTTTGAAGAAATGCTGTGGAAATGACTGTGATAACTGCGAAAACTTATTATAAAAACATCATATATACCTTCCATTTTCAGTTAACTGATGAAACAAAAGAGGAAAATGATTTAAAAAGGCAAAAAACAGCTCAATGGAAACAGGAAAAACGAAAAAAAAAAAACATTTGATCTACTGCTACAGTAACCCATGCTCATCAATTTTTACTTTTAATTTTTGATACTTCAACTTTTTCTGTACAAAACTGCGAGGATTTTGGACACATCTCATAGCGAATGAACAAAAATGTTATAAAATAATAAAAGTTCCCAAGCAGAAAATCTAGGTAAAGTAAAATGGAAAAACAAACCAGTACCATTCGATTCAGGACGAACATTTTGACGAATAAAAGTATAGATGTACTGAAAATTTGTAAGAGTCAAGCACAAATACCTTAGAACTCATCAAATTCCTTCAACACTTATCTGCACTTCGTCTGGGGTCAATTGGGAAAAATCAAAAATCTGGCCAGAACTGATTTAAAGCGCATCAGATCTGGCCAGATCTGACTCGATTCAAACCAGATCTGATTGTCTTTTTAAAATGTAGTTTATGGATAGTGAAATATCATCCAGACTGTGAAAATGACCTTTAGAAGCTATTATCAAAGTGAAAAATCGGTTTTAACAACTTCTTCGATGAAAAAACAGTTTCCGAAAAGACTTTTGGAAAATCAAGTCAGATCTGGCCAGATCTGATTGGTCTCAATTGATGAAATCGTCATTTTACACATGAAGAAATGAGTTTTTCTGACTCAAATTTTAAGATACATCTGTTGAGACCATTCCCTAGGTGATAATATAGTTTCCGAAGGGATCCTAGCACCACGCCAGATCTGATGTGTTTTTGGCCAGATCTGATGCGCTTCGCCGCCTCTGAGCTTCACCACGCCGCCGATTGATTTCACGGTTGGATCCATTTGTGTAGTGCGTGTGGTCAAAAAGGCCCTGTGGCGTTAACGTGTACGGTTTTAAAAAGTGATTTTTAAAATTAAAATATCTCGCTTGAAACAAAAAACGCGCAAAAATTTTCTACATGAAAACTTCATTATTCGACCTGCTTAACACATCTGGCTAGGTCTCAACTCTGGATCCCAATAACGTTCAAGGTCAACTCCTGTTCAGAAGTTTTTGTCATTCTCAAAAATACCTAGAAAATCAGCAAAAAACACAACATGACGTTTTTTTATACACACTGTATCTTAAATTTTCACTTTCCAGCAGAGTTGCACGGAAGTATTTTTTTTAATTCTTAGAAGATGTTCAGTACTGTTCATAATCTTTGTCGTATTTGACTTTTTCGTCATAATTCTTTTCAAACTTATTGCCTCGATCTGAACTTTACAGGGATAGTTTTAGAGTACATTATACGTCGGTGGTACAATTTTAGTCATGATTCACAAAGAATGAACATACTTTTGAAATCGAAACGAAAAACATGAAAAATTGAAAAAAAATGTATTTAATGATTCCAAGGCACATAACTTACCAAAATCATTGCTGGATGTTTGTGACCTGTTATAAAATGTTTGAATATGTCGTCTAAACTCTTCCCGTGTCAGTCTCAGTTTGACATCTTTTTGGCCTACAGCTCAGGAGTTTGATACAGTTTGGCACCTTGAAAATCTGACATGTTGTTGGAAAACAAGTGATCTGCGTTAAATATTGTCGTTCAAACTTGCAGAAAACTAATTCATAGCATTTAACAGTATTGATGCATATTTTTCGAAAGTTCAAACTGTGTTAGACAAAGAAAAAGGTTCACACGATATCGTTGAAACCAGGGACCCAGATTGCGCACCCAGGAGTTGGCGGTCTTTTTATCTCAAATTTCATATCAGAAGACAACATTCATGAGTTTTTGTTTCACATTACTGGTCTCACATAATACATAATTTTTACTTTTATTGACTCCCCATAGGAACACCAAAAAATCTGAAAAGGAAAATATAATAAACATCCAAAGATGAGTCATTGGCCATACCGTTACCCTCTCCACGCTTGTCGGATACAGACGCTTTTTGTCGTGTTTAATTTTTTTTCAAACTTTTTGACTTTGACAACATGTTTTCACTCTGTTCACGTGATTCCAGAACTCTAGACGTTTTGAGACATGTTCAGATACTGGAGCACAAAATTGTACATCCTGTTTCTGCCTCCCAGCTGGGAATTCGGGTGTTACAGTATGTTCATGAACATAGAGTGTGAAGAAAAATATGGAAAAACAATTACACACTCACAAAGACTCAAGAATATTGACATAGAGTTAAAAGTTTAATGTAAAACGTCTCCAACCACAGGGTGCGCAATCTGTGTCCCTGGTTTCAACGATATCGTATGAACCTTGTGAACTGTCTAACACA
>OZ022253.1:15908496-15910996 GCA_963978915.1 Caenorhabditis parvicauda | reverse complement strand
TGTTTTCAGTTAAAATCTCAACAATTTTTTCCGGATCCAAAATCGAAAAAATCAATGGGCTATAGCCTTATGTGATTTTTGAGGTCAAAAATTTTGTGTCTCCAAATCTCTCGGAACCTATCCAATATCATTTCTAAAAGAGTGTAGAACAACGGAATCATAAATCCAGGGTTATTCGGATGAGTATTTTCGAGTTACAAAATGTGGAGTTGCCGTGGGCTATCATGACTTTCGAGACCTCTAACTTCAGTTCGGATGGTCAGATTAGCGGAAGACTAGGTTTATTAGGAATGTGGAACCTTACTGCATTGTTTTCAGTTAAAATCTCAACAATTTTTTCCGGATCCAAAATCGAAAAAATCAATGGGCTATAGCCTTATGTGATTTTTGAGGTCAAAAATTTTGTGTCTCCAAATCTCTCGGAACCTATCCAATATCATTTCTAAAAGAGTGTAGAACAACGGAATCATAAATCCAGGGTTATTCGGATGAGTATTTTCGAGTTACAAAATGTGGAGTTGCCGTGGGCTATCATGACTTTCGAGACCTCTAACTTCAGTTCGGATGGTCAGATTAGCGGAAGACTAGGTTTATTAGGAATGTGGAACCTTACTGCATTGTTTTCAGTTAAAATCTCAACAATTTTTTCCGGATCCAAAATCGAAAAAATCAATGGGCTATAGCCTTATGTGATTTTTGAGGTCAAAAATTTTGTGTCTCCAAATCTCTCGGAACCTATCCAATATCATTTCTAAAAGAGTGTAGAACAACGGAATCATAAATCCAGGGTTATTCGGATGAGTATTTTCGAGTTACAAAATGTGGAGTTGCCGTGGGCTATCATGACTTTCGAGACCTCTAACTTCAGTTCGGATGGTCAGATTAGCGGAAGACTAGGTTTATTAGGAATGTGGAACCTTACTGCATTGTTTTCAGTTAAAATCTCAACAATTTTTTCCGGATCCAAAAACGAAAAAATCAATGGGCTATAGCCTTATGTGATTTTTGAGGTCAAAAATTTTGTGTCTCCAAATCTCTCGGAACCTATCCAATATCATTTCTAAAAGAGTGTAGAACAACGGAATCATAAATCCAGGGTTATTCGGATGAGTATTTTCGAGTTACAAAATGTGAAGTTGCCGTGGGCTATCATGACTTTCGAGACCTCTAACTTCAGTTCGTATGGTCAGATTAGCGTCAGACCAGGTTTATTCAGAATGTGGAACCTTACTGCATTGTTTTCACTTGAAATCTCAACAATTTTTTCTGGATCCAAAATCGAAAAAATCAATGGGCTATAGCCTTATGTGATTTTTGAGGTCAAAAATTTTGTGTCTCCAAATCTCTCGGAACCTATCCAATATCATTTCTAAAAGAGTGTAGAACAACGGAATCATAAATCCAGGGTTATTCGGATGAGTATTTTCGAGTTACAAAATGTGGAGTTGCCGTGGGCTCTCATGACTTTCGAGACCTCTAACTTCAGTTCGGATGGTCAGATTAGCGGAAGACTAGGTTTATTAGGAATGTGGAACCTTACTGCATTGTTTTCAGTTAAAATCTGAACAATTTTTACCGGATCCGAAATCGAAAAAATCAATGGGCTATAGCCTTATGTGATTTTTGAGGTCAAAAATTTTGTGTCTCCAAATCTCTCGGAACCTATCCAATATCATTTCTAAAAGAGTGTAGAACAACGGAATCATAAATCCAGGGTTATTCGGATGAGTATTTTCGAGTTACAAAATGTGGAGTTGCCGTGGGCTATCATGACTTTCGAGACCTCTAACTTCAGTTCGGATGGTCAGATTAGCGGAAGACTAGGTTTATTAGGAATGTGGAACCTTACTGCATTGTTTTCAGTTAAAATCTCAACAATTTTTTCCGGATCCAAAAACGAAAAAATCAATGGGCTATAGCCTTATGTGATTTTTGAGGTCAAAAATTTTGTGTCTCCAAATCTCTCGGAACCTATCCAATATCATTTCTAAAAGAGTGTAGAACAACGGAATCATAAATCCAGGGTTATTCGGATGAGTATTTTCGAGTTACAAAATGTGAAGTTGCCGTGGGCTATCATGACTTTCGAGACCTCTAACTTCAGTTCGTATGGTCAGATTAGCGTCAGACCAGGTTTATTCAGAATGTGGAACCTTACTGCATTGTTTTCACTTGAAATCTCAACAATTTTTTCTGGATCCAAAATCGAAAAAATCAATGGGCTATAGCCTTATGTGATTTTTGAGGTCAAAAATTTTGTGTCTCCAAATCTCTCGGAACCTATCCAATATCATTTCTAAAAGAGTGTAGAACAACGGAATCATAAATCCAGGGTTATTCGGATGAGTATTTTCGAGTTACAAAATGTGGAGTTGCCGTGGGCTATCATGACTTTCGAGACCTCTAACTTCAGTTCGGATGGTCAGATTAGCGGAAGACTAGGTTTATTAGGAATGTGGAACCTTACTGCATTGTTTTCAGTTAAAATCTGAACAATTTT
>OZ022253.1:15892349-15908296 GCA_963978915.1 Caenorhabditis parvicauda | reverse complement strand
GTCTCCAAATATCTCGGAACCTATCCAATATCATTTCTAAAAGAGTGTAGAACAACGGAATCATAAATCCAGGGTTATTCGAATGAGTATTTTCGAGTTACAAAATGTGGAGTTGCCGTGGGCTATCATGAATTTCGAGACCTCTAACTTCAGTTCGTATGGTCAGATTAGCGGAAGACTAGGTTTATTAGGAATGTGAAACCTTACTGCATTGTTTTCACTTAAAATCTCAACATTTTTTTCTGGATCCAAAATCGAAAAAATCAATGGGCTTTAGCCTTATGTGATTTTTGAGGTCAAAAATTTTGTGTCTCCAAATCTCTCGGAACCTATCCAATATCATTTCTAAAAGAGTGTAGAACAACGGAATCATAAATCCAGGGTTATTCGAATGAGTATTTTCGAGTTACAAAATGTGGAGTTGCCGTGGGCTATCATGAATTTCGAGACCTCTAACTTCAGTTCGTATGGTCAGATTAGCGGAAGACTAGGTTTATTAGGAATGTGAAACCTTACTGCATTGTTTTCACTTAAAATCTCAACAATTTTTTCTGGATCCAAAATCGAAAAAATCAATGGGCTATAGCCTTATGTGATTTTTGAGGTCAAAAATTTTGTGTCTCCAAATATCTCGGAACCTATCCAATATCATTTCTAAAAGAGTGTAGAACAACGGAATCATAAATCCAGGGTTATTCGGATGAGTATTTTCGAGTTACAAAATGTGGAGTTGCCGTGGGCTATCATGACTTTCGAGATCTCTAACTTCAGTTCGGATGGTCAGATTAGCGGAAGACTAGGTTTATTAGGAATGTGGAACCTTACTGTATTGTTTTCAGTTGAAATCTCAACAATTTTTTCTGGATCCAAAATCGAAAAAATCAATGGGCTATAGCCTTATGTGATTTTTGAGGTCAAAAATTTTGTGTCTCCAAATCTCTCGGAACCTATCCAATATCATTTCTAAAAGAGTGAAGAACAACGGAATCATAAATCCAGGGTTATTCGGATTAGTATTTTCGAGTTACAAAATGTGGAGTTGCCGTGGGCTATCATGATTTTCGAGACCTTTAACTTCAGTTCGTATGGTCAGATTAGCGTCAGACTAGGTTTATTAGGAATGTGGAACCTTACTGTATTGTTTTCAGTTGAAATCTCAACAATTTTTTCTGGATCCAAAATCGAAAAAATCAATGGGCTATAGCCTTATGTGATTTTTGAGGTCAAAAATTTTGTGTCTCCAAATCTCTCGGAACCTATCCAATATCATTTCTAAAAGAGTGAAGAACAACGGAATCACAAATCCAGGGTTATTCGGATGAGTATTTTCGAGTTACAAAATGTGGAGTTGCCGTGGGCTATCATGACTTTCGAGACCTTTAACTTCAGTTCGTATGGTCAGATTAGCGTCAGACTAGGTTTATTAGGAATGTGGAACCTTACTGTATTGTTTTCAGTTGAAATCTCAACAATTTTTTCTGGATCCAAAATCGAAAAAATCAATGGGCTATAGCCTTATGTGATTTTTGAGGTCAAAAATTTTGTGTCTCCAAATCTCTCGGAACCTATCCAATATCATTTCTAAAAGAGTGAAGAACAACGGAATCATAAATCCAGGGTTATTCGGATTAGTATTTTCGAGTTACAAAATGTGGAGTTGCCGTGGGCTATCATGACTTTCGAGACCTTTAACTTCAGTTCGTATGGTCAGATTAGCGTCAGACTAGGTTTATTAGGAATGTGGAACCTTACTGTATTGTTTTCAGTTGAAATCTCAACAATTTTTTCTGGATCCAAAATCGAAAAAATCAATGGGCTATAGCCTTATGTGATTTTTGAGGTCAAAAATTTTGTGTCTCCAAATCTCTCGGAACCTATCCAATATCATTTCTAAAAGAGTGTAGAACAACGGAATCATAAATCCAAGGTTATTCGGATGAGTATTTTCGAGTTACAAATTGTGGAGTTGCCGTGGGCTATCATGACTTTCGAGACCTCTAACTTCAGTTCGGATGGTCAGATTAGCGGAAGACTAGGTTTATTAGGAATGTGAAACCTTACTGCATTGTTTTCAGTTAAAATCTCAACAATTTTTTCCGGATCCAAAATCGAAAAAATCAATGGGCTATAGCCTTATGTGATTTTTGAGGTCAAAAATTTTGTGTCTCCAAATCTCTCGGAACCTATCCAATGTCATTTCTAAAAGAGTGTAGAACAACGGAATCATAAATCCAGGGTTATTCGGATGAGTATTTTCGAGTTACAAAATGTGGAGTTGCCGTGGGCTATCATGACTTTCGAGACCTCTAACTTCATTTCGGATGGTCAGATTAGCGGAAGACTAGGTTTATTAGGAATGTGAAACCTTACTGCATTGTTTTCAGTTAAAATCTCAACAATTTTTTCCGGATCCAAAAACGAAAAAATCAATGGGCTATAGCCTTATGTGATTTTTGAGGTCAAAAATTTTGTGTCTCCAAATCTCTCGGAACCTATCCAATATCATTTCTTAAAGAGTGTAGAACAACGGAATCATAAATCCAGGGTTATTCCGATGAGTATTTTCGAGTTACAAAATGTGGAGTTGCCGTGGGCTATCATGACTTTCGAGACCTCTAACTTCAGTTCGGATGGTCAGATTAGCGTCAGACTAGGTTTATTAGGAATGTGGAACCTTACTGCATTGTTTTCAGTTAAAATCTCAACAATTTTTTCCGGATCCAAAATCGAAAAAATCAATGGGCTATAGCCTTATGTGATTTTTGAGGTCAAAAATTTTGTGTCTCCAAATCTCTCGGAACCTATCCAATATCATTTCTTAAAGAGTGTAGAACAACGGAATCATAAATCCAGGGTTATTCGGATGAGTATTTTCGAGTTACAAAATGTGGAGTTGCCGTGGGCTATCATGACTTCCGAGACCTCTAACTTCAGTTCGGATGGTCAGATTAGCGTCAGACTAGGTTTATTAGGAATGTGGAACCTTACTGCATTGTTTTCAGTTAAAATCTCAACAATTTTTTCCGGATCCAAAATCGAAAAAATCAATGGGCTATAGCCTTATGTGATTTTTGAGGTCAAAAATTTTGTGTCTCCAAATCTCTCGGAACCTATCCAATATCATTTCTAAAAGAGTGAAGAACAACGGAATCATAAATCCAGGGTTATTCGGATTAGTATTTTCGAGTTACAAAATGTGGAGTTGCCGTGGGCTATCATGACTTTCGAGACCTTTAACTTCAGTTCGTATGGTCAGATTAGCGTCAGACTAGGTTTATTAGGAATGTGGAACCTTACTGTATTGTTTTCAGTTGAAATCTCAACAATTTTTTCTGGATCCAAAATCGAAAAAATCAATGGGCTATAGCCTTATGTGATTTTTGAGGTCAAAAATTTTGTGTCTCCAAATCTCTCGGAACCTATCCAATATCATTTCTAAAAGAGTGAAGAACAACGGAATCATAAATCCAGGGTTATTCGGATTAGTATTTTCGAGTTACAAAATGTGGAGTTGCCGTGGGCTATCATGACTTTCGAGACCTTTAACTTCAGTTCGTATGGTCAGATTAGCGTCAGACTAGGTTTATTAGGAATGTGGAACCTTACTGTATTGTTTTCAGTTGAAATCTCAACAATTTTTTCTGGATCCAAAATCGAAAAAATCAATGGGCTATAGCCTTATGTGATTTTTGAGGTCAAAAATTTTGTGTCTCCAAATCTCTCGGAACCTATCCAATATCATTTCTAAAAGAGTGAAGAACAACGGAATCACAAATCCAGGGTTATTCGGATGAGTATTTTCGAGTTACAAAATGTGGAGTTGCCGTGGGCTATCATGACTTTCGAGACCTTTAACTTCAGTTCGTATGGTCAGATTAGCGTCAGACTAGGTTTATTAGGAATGTGGAACCTTACTGTATTGTTTTCAGTTGAAATCTCAACAATTTTTTCTGGATCCAAAATCGAAAAAATCAATGGGCTATAGCCTTATGTGATTTTTGAGGTCAAAAATTTTGTGTCTCCAAATCTCTCGGAACCTATCCAATATCATTTCTAAAAGAGTGAAGAACAACGGAATCATAAATCCAGGGTTATTCGGATTAGTATTTTCGAGTTACAAAATGTGGAGTTGCCGTGGGCTATCATGACTTTCGAGACCTTTAACTTCAGTTCGTATGGTCAGATTAGCGTCAGACTAGGTTTATTAGGAATGTGGAACCTTACTGTATTGTTTTCAGTTGAAATCTCAACAATTTTTTCTGGATCCAAAATCGAAAAAATCAATGGGCTATAGCCTTATGTGATTTTTGAGGTCAAAAATTTTGTGTCTCCAAATCTCTCGGAACCTATCCAATATCATTTCTAAAAGAGTGTAGAACAACGGAATCATAAATCCAAGGTTATTCGGATGAGTATTTTCGAGTTACAAATTGTGGAGTTGCCGTGGGCTATCATGACTTTCGAGACCTCTAACTTCAGTTCGGATGGTCAGATTAGCGGAAGACTAGGTTTATTAGGAATGTGAAACCTTACTGCATTGTTTTCAGTTAA
Source organism: Caenorhabditis parvicauda (assembly GCA_963978915.1). Lineage (NCBI taxonomy): Eukaryota > Metazoa > Nematoda > Chromadorea > Rhabditida > Rhabditidae > Caenorhabditis > Caenorhabditis parvicauda. The sequence continues at coordinate 15,903,745 of OZ022253.1, read as the reverse complement.
AATCTCAACAATTTTTTCCGGATCCAAAATCGAAAAAATCAATGGGCTATAGCCTTATGTGATTTTTGAGGTCAAAAATTTTGTGTCTCCAAATCTCTCGGAACCTATCCAATGTCATTTCTAAAAGAGTGTAGAACAACGGAATCATAAATCCAGGGTTATTCGGATGAGTATTTTCGAGTTACAAAATGTGGAGTTGCCGTGGGCTATCATGACTTTCGAGACCTCTAACTTCATTTCGGATGGTCAGATTAGCGGAAGACTAGGTTTATTAGGAATGTGAAACCTTACTGCATTGTTTTCAGTTAAAATCTCAACAATTTTTTCCGGATCCAAAAACGAAAAAATCAATGGGCTATAGCCTTATGTGATTTTTGAGGTCAAAAATTTTGTGTCTCCAAATCTCTCGGAACCTATCCAATATCATTTCTTAAAGAGTGTAGAACAACGGAATCATAAATCCAGGGTTATTCCGATGAGTATTTTCGAGTTACAAAATGTGGAGTTGCCGTGGGCTATCATGACTTTCGAGACCTCTAACTTCAGTTCGGATGGTCAGATTAGCGTCAGACTAGGTTTATTAGGAATGTGGAACCTTACTGCATTGTTTTCAGTTAAAATCTCAACAATTTTTTCCGGATCCAAAAACGAAAAAATCAATGGGCTATAGCCTTATGTGATTTTTGAGGTCAAAAATTTTGTGTCTCCAAATCTCTCGGAACCTATCCAATATCATTTCTTAAAGAGTGTAGAACAACGGAATCATAAATCCAGGGTTATTCGGATGAGTATTTTCGAGTTACAAAATGTGGAGTTGCCGTGGGCTATCATGACTTCCGAGACCTCTAACTTCAGTTCGGATGGTCAGATTAGCGTCAGACTAGGTTTATTAGGAATGTGGAACCTTACTGCATTGTTTTCAGTTAAAATCTCAACAATTTTTTCCGGATCCAAAATCGAAAAAATCAATGGGCTATAGCCTTATGTGATTTTTGAGGTCAAAAATTTTGTGTCTCCAAATCTCTCGGAACCTATCCAATATCATTTCTAAAAGAGTGAAGAACAACGGAATCATAAATCCAGGGTTATTCGGATTAGTATTTTCGAGTTACAAAATGTGGAGTTGCCGTGGGCTATCATGACTTTCGAGACCTTTAACTTCAGTTCGTATGGTCAGATTAGCGTCAGACTAGGTTTATTAGGAATGTGGAACCTTACTGTATTGTTTTCAGTTGAAATCTCAACAATTTTTTCTGGATCCAAAATCGAAAAAATCAATGGGCTATAGCCTTATGTGATTTTTGAGGTCAAAAATTTTGTGTCTCCAAATCTCTCGGAACCTATCCAATATCATTTCTAAAAGAGTGAAGAACAACGGAATCACAAATCCAGGGTTATTCGGATGAGTATTTTCGAGTTACAAAATGTGGAGTTGCCGTGGGCTATCATGACTTTCGAGACCTTTAACTTCAGTTCGTATGGTCAGATTAGCGTCAGACTAGGTTTATTAGGAATGTGGAACCTTACTGTATTGTTTTCAGTTGAAATCTCAACAATTTTTTCTGGATCCAAAATCGAAAAAATCAATGGGCTATAGCCTTATGTGATTTTTGAGGTCAAAAATTTTGTGTCTCCAAATCTCTCGGAACCTATCCAATATCATTTCTAAAAGAGTGAAGAACAACGGAATCATAAATCCAGGGTTATTCGGATTAGTATTTTCGAGTTACAAAATGTGGAGTTGCCGTGGGCTATCATGACTTTCGAGACCTTTAACTTCAATTCGTATGGTCAGATTAGCGTCAGACTAGGTTTATTAGGAATGTGGAACCTTACTGTATTGTTTTCAGTTGAAATCTCAACAATTTTTTCTGGATCCAAAATCGAAAAAATCAATGGGCTATAGCCTTATGTGATTTTTGAGGTCAAAAATTTTGTGTCTCCAAATCTCTCGGAACCTATCCAATATCATTTCTAAAAGAGTGTAGAACAACGGAATCATAAATCCAGGGTTATTCGGATGAGTATTTTCGAGTTACAAAATGTGGAGTTGCCGTGGGCTATCATGACTTTCGAGACCTCTAACTTCATTTCGGATGGTCAGATTAGCGGAAGACTAGGTTTATTAGGAATGTGAAACCTTACTGCATTGTTTTCAGTTAAAATCTCAACAATTTTTTCCGGATCCAAAAACGAAAAAATCAATGGGCTATAGCCTTATGTGATTTTTGAGGTCAAAAATTTTGTGTCTCCAAATCTCTCGGAACCTATCCAATATCATTTCTTAAAGAGTGTAGAACAACGGAATCATAAATCCAGGGTTATTCCGATGAGTATTTTCGAGTTACAAAATGTGGAGTTGCCGTGGGCTATCATGACTTTCGAGACCTCTAACTTCAGTTCGGATGGTCAGATTAGCGTCAGACTAGGTTTATTAGGAATGTGGAACCTTACTGCATTGTTTTCAGTTAAAATCTCAACAATTTTTTCCGGATCCAAAATCGAAAAAATCAATGGGCTATAGCCTTATGTGATTTTTGAGGTCAAAAATTTTGTGTCTCCAAATCTCTCGGAACCTATCCAATATCATTTCTTAAAGAGTGTAGAACAACGGAATCATAAATCCAGGGTTATTCGGATGAGTATTTTCGAGTTACAAAATGTGGAGTTGCCGTGGGCTATCATGACTTTCGAGACCTCTAACTTCAGTTCGGATGGTCAGATTAGCGTCAGACTAGGTTTATTAGGAATGTGAAACCTTACTGCATTGTTTTCAGTTAAAATCTCAACAATTTTTTCCGGATCCAAAAACGAAAAAATCAATGGGCTATAGCCTTATGTGATTTTTGAGGTCAAAAATTTTGTGTCTCCAAATCTCTCGGAACCTATCCAATATCATTTCTTAAAGAGTGTAGAACAACGGAATCATAAATCCAGGGTTATTCCGATGAGTATTTTCGAGTTACAAAATGTGGAGTTGCCGTGGGCTATCATGACTTTCGAGACCTCTAACTTCAGTTCGGATGGTCAGATTAGCGTCAGACTAGGTTTATTAGGAATGTGAAACCTTACTGCATTGTTTTCAGTTAAAATCTCAACAATTTTTTCCGGATCCAAAATCGAAAAAATCAATGGGCTATAGCCTTATGTGATTTTTGAGGTCAAAAATTTTGTGTCTCCAAATCTCTCGGAACCTATCCAATATCATTTCTTAAAGAGTGTAGAACAACGGAATCATAAATCCAGGGTTATTCGGATGAGTATTTTCGAGTTACAAAATGTGGAGTTGCCGTGGGCTATCATGACTTTCGAGACCTCTAACTTCAGTTCGGATGGTCAGATTAGCGGAAGACTAGGTTTATTAGGAATGTGGAACCTTACTGCATTGTTTTCAGTTAAAATCTCAACAATTTTTTCCGGATCCAAAATCGAAAAAATCAATGGGCTATAGCCTTATGTGATTTTTGAGGTCAAAAATTTTGTGTCTCCAAATCTCTCGGAACCTATCCAATATCATTTCTAAAAGAGTGTAGAACAACGGAATCATAAATCCAGGGTTATTCGGATGAGTATTTTCGAGTTACAAAATGTGGAGTTGCCGTGGGCTATCATGACTTTCGAGACCTCTAACTTCAGTTCGGATGGTCAGATTAGCGGAAGACTAGGTTTATTAGGAATGTGGAACCTTACTGCATTGTTTTCAGTTAAAATCTCAACAATTTTTTCCGGATCCAAAATCGAAAAAATCAATGGGCTATAGCCTTATGTGATTTTTGAGGTCAAAAATTTTGTGTCTCCAAATCTCTCGGAACCTATCCAATATCATTTCTAAACGAGTGTAGAACAACGGAATCATAAATCCAGGGTTATTCCGATGAGTATTTTCGAGTTACAAAATGTGGAGTTGCCGTGGGCTATCATGACTTTCGAGACCTCTAACTTCAGTTCGGATGGTCAGATTAGCGTCAGACCAGGTTTATTCTTTTCATTGAAGTGGAACCAGAAAAATTCACAATTTTATTGAAGGCACATTGTGTAAAAGGCAACAAATTTAATAAAAGACGAAGGCTGCGTTGAATTTTCATAGAAACCTACCCGTGACCAAGTAAAAACGATTTCAGAACCCGAAGATAATTAACGAAGCTACAAGGAGAATCAGTGGTATGCGGGATACGCTGGCGACTGGGAGTCCATCGAGGTAGTCCAGAACCTGAAGTTGGGTTTAGGAAAGTGCAAAAACACAGGAGAGGGCTGAGATCGAACTTCTGCGTGAGATAAAACTCACCTTGACTTGTTTAACTGTCGACAGTACCAGTTGGAATCTTGGTCCTTCGTTAAGATTGAAGTAGTCTGATAGATGTCTGACGTAAGGAGCGCAAATCTGAAAATTTGGGTCTCTCTCTCTCTCTCTCTCTCTCAGTATCTCTCTCTATCTCTGTCTGTCTGTCTCTCTCTCTCTCTGTCTCTCTCTGTCTCTCTCTGTCTCTCTCTGTCTCTCTCTGTCTCTCTCTGTCTCTCTCTGTCTCTCTCTGTCTCTCTCTGTCTCTCTCTGTCTCTCTCTGTCTCTCTCTGTCTCTCTCTCTGTCTCTCTCTCTCTGTCTCTCTGTCTCTCTCTCTCTCTCTCTCTCTCTCTCTCTCTCTCAGTATCTCTCTCTCTCTCTATCTCTGTCTGTCTTTATTTATCTCTGTCTGTCTGTCTCTCTCTCTTTCTCTGTCTGTCTGTCTCTCTCTCTCTCTCTCTCTCTCTCTCTCTCTCTCTCTCTCTTTCTTTCCCTCTCTCTTTCTCTTTCTCTCTCTCTCTCTCTCTCTCTCTCTCTCTCTCTCTCTCTCTCAGTATCTCTCTATCTCTGTCTGTCTGTCTCTCTCTCTCTCTCTCTCTCTCTCTCTCTCTCTCTCTCTCTCTCTCAGTATCTCTCTATCTCTGTCTGTCTGTCTCTCTCTCTCTCTCTCTCTCTCTCTCTCTCTCTCCCCATCTATCCCTCTCTCTCTCACCTTCTCAGCTCCTCCGGACTGCCACTCCACCTTTGTCTGATTCAGAAGCTGATTCATCCCGTACCACTCGACCTTGTAAAATGCATTCTCGGGCTCAGCTAGCTCCGGCATTGTGACTATGCGACACCGGAGTTCTTTCGGGAGGATCCTCTCAAATTGTATCTGCAGTCGACTTGCAATATCCGTGGCGACGTCCGTCGACAAGAACCCAGCACGATCCAACATGCTTGTCGGCACGTTCCCACGGAGAAGCTCCACGTCGCCAGATGAGAATCCTATTGCTAAGTATAACCCAGGATAGAATTCGGGCATGTTCGACGGTGTTTCACAGATGAATTTTCCAGCCTCGCAATAGCACGCACCACGTCCCTCGATGTAGATTCGCTCGCCGAATTCTGAAGTAGAAAAAATTGAAGATGTTTTTTTTTCAACTGTTCAAATTTACTATAGTCGGGAACAGTCCGCAACGTTCATTATGTCAAATGAAACATTTATTAAAGTACAAGAACTTTCGAAAATGAAAGCGGAGGTCGGCAACGCGGTTGCGTAGCGGTTTTATTTTCTTTTGCCTTTGCCGAGAATAATGCGCAAACCCTATAAAAATTTCATATCTGACTCCGGATGACTGCTTTGCAGTTGCCTTCCATTTTTACGATGTATTCTACACTATTTCAAGTATCCAACAAAACATAATTTCAAAGGAAAATTTTCCAAAAACGGAAATGTAGTTCTTTGATAATTCATCAAGTAAGCAAGTTTTGACAGTCAAATTATTCTATCACAAAGTGACCAGAGGAAATAGAACTGTTAGTAATGATGGGAAAAAAAACTCAATCTGTCATTAATATTCAAAATTATCCCTATATTTTTGAACTAGAATTTAACTACCTCAATTCAACTACACATCTCGCGTCATACTGGTATTTTATACTTTCCGCTGCTGTCTACAATTTTAGCTTCTCTCTATCGCTTAAAGTTATCTCTTTTCTTTATTTCTCAACTTTATTACATTAACTGATGAGGACCTTTCTAAATTAAAAAAATATCAGACTACTGATTGGAATTGATCTGAATATTCTGATCTAACTACTAACACCAATGTTCTATCACTACACATAGCTTCCTCTACCTGTAAAGAATTCTGACCTTCGTAAATCGGATACTTAGTACCGTAGCAGTTTCGCTTTGAAATACAAGAACGATTGAGCGCGTTTGAAATCGATCAGACTTTTTGCTAGATATGTGCACTACTAACCAGTTTCTTCCCTTCTGGTTATCTCACAAACTTATGCTCACTTTTTTTGCCAAAAATCGCATAATTGTCTTTTTTCTGCTCTCAGCGTTGATTCACAAAGTGTGTTTACCTTGCTCCAAAACTTTTGGCGGACCGGCATCGGACGTCCGGGACGACTGTCGTCCATTTACGGTCCAATGCCGGTCCACTCACAGTTTTGGAGTTCTTCCCAATGAATAAAGTTACTACATGTAGGTACGAAATGAATCAATCTGGGAAGTCTACCTGTAAAAAAGTCTGACGTCCGTAAATCGGGTACTTGGTACCGTAGCAGTTTCGCTTTGGAATACAAGAACGATTTACGTAATGAGCCTTCAATTTCAGAATGGACTGAAAGTAAGAATAATAATTTAAATCCACAAAGATTCGTTGTGAGAGTCCCGACCCTACCGTACTCACTTTGCAATATTGAGATTAGAGCGCGTTTGAAAACGGTCATGCTTCTAGCGTTATATGTATGTGTCCTGGTAACTGGGAAAAGACAGGACAGAAAAACCCTTCGAAGCAGTTTTAAGTTTTCAGTACTGAATGCCGTCATTCGGGCTATCTTCTCGGACATTTGTCGCCCAATTAAAGTCCAATGCCGATCCATTCGCAGTCCATCTGTCGTCCGGTTGGAAGGAGCGGGCGACAGATCGTCCATTTACATGCCCGGCCCCCGTGCCTTGCAATATGAATCGATCACACCAAATTATCAAAAGGTAGTCTTCTCCCTTCTCTGTAGTAACCTACCCTCCTCTCCATCCACTCAAAACTTCTGTTCTATCATACTCTCTTTTCCCGCACTCTATCTTTTTTTCCCGCCGTTTCCCACCCCCAAGTAGCATTGTCCTATCCACCCATCACCTGACCATTTCCCAGATAACTTGTCCTTACAATTGATACCCTATTCGTTTTTTTTATTTATCCAATTTTCTACTTATTCTCACTTTTTCCGCTTTACGGAATAAACTATATATTTACGGTCCAATGCCGGTCCACTCACAGATTCGGAGTTCTTCCCAATGAATAAAGTTACTACATGTAGGTACGAAATGAATCAATCTGGGAAGTCTACCTAAACTCGCGTCCTTCTCCTTGCAAAGTTCTTCTTCCAAACAGGGTAACTTGTCGCATTCCAAGTGATGATCTTCCATACACTCACACCATGAGGAACATCTTCCTGACCAGTCGAGAAATTTCTGGAATTTTAATTTTATGCCAGAAGTACTTTTTCCTCCTGCCAATCATGAGTATTCCACAAAGAGAAAAAAGTTCAATCTCACTGAGAACTGATCATCTCTGTTTTTTCTTATGGTCCTGTGGGGAGTCTGAGACCACCGAGGCCAATAGTTCAACCCCACAAACCATTCATTTTTGATTTTTCTTCTCAATTACTCACCCTGACAATACTTCCTTCATGGGTGAAGACCCGTTTTCCATTCGGGTCTTTGAAAACACATCCTTCCTCTGGTGGTGGAGCATGAGTTGTGTATACTGTGGTTGTTGTTGGTGCAGCCGTGGTGGTCGACTCCCACGGTGGTGTCTCACGAGTGGTGGGTGGTGAAAGAGTTGTCCGGAATGTTTTCTTCATAGGACCATTCAGAACAGACGCCACGGCTACGGCTCCCACTGCACCAACTCGTTCGATTGACGCATCTTCCGAAAACGAATCATCGTCCACAACGACTGGATCGTCTTCATCATTGTCATACCTTCTCTGCGAGGATATTTCGTCTATAAATTTTATGCTTTAGCCTGATAAATTGCTCAGGAAATTAAAACTTTATGAGAATTGCTAACCTCCCCATAAGAACAAAGTCTACAAAATACAAAATCTTGCTTTTTTAATTTGGAGGTTAGGGGGAGGTTACAAGTAGCCAATGGACAAAGTCCAGGTAAATTCTGGCCAGAACTGGTGAATCCATAACATAAAAGGTGAAATTCTGGGGAATATAGATATTTTCCTTCTCAAATGGGTCTAGTTTTTTTTTGATATTCATAAGAACTGCCTAAAATTAACCAAATTTTTGTCGATTTTCAATACGATTCATAAATTGCAGAGAATCATCTTTTTACCAACTTCGTTCTAAAGATACATTCATCCGAAGTCGGCTTTGAAATCTTCCAACTTCCAAACTCTCTAATTCAATGCTCATGAAAATCTGGGAAACTTGTTGAATTTTTGATTCTTGTCGATGCGAAAATGCAGAATATTAACAGGATTCTGAATTTTGCTCCTGACGTCACAAGTTTCTGAAATTCACAAAAAATAGACCAGTGCCAAGCCTAAGCTCATTTACCGTTCAGACCACGGCTCCTGGGTATTGTCACTAACCATAATGAATCCTTTTCTCTTTCACCGGCTCCGGAGTCGTGGTGGTGGTGGTTGTCGTGGTGGTCTTTCGATTCCACAGAAAATCAAAGAATCCCTTTTTCTTTGTCGTTGTCGTCGCCGGTGTCGTTGACGCTGTTGTCCGTACTCTCATCGGTCTTGTTAACCTCGGTTCTGGTGTTGTTCTTATTCTCTGGATCTTCGTCGGCATCGGTGTCGTCGTAGTGGTAGTGGTGGTGGTGGTGGTCGTTGTTATCGCTGTGGGTGGTCCGTCCTTCCCAATCCTATTCGTTTCAAGACTAACGTCTCGAACAGTATTGTAACCCATGATTTTTGAGTATTCAAGCATTGCATTTTCTGAAAAAGTGTTATGAAATTCATCGAAATTCGTTTTATTTTTCGACCAACTTTTGTTGCATTATTTTTGGGACACCACAAAGCATACCTATACAGGGGTTATCCGGAATCATCACATTTTGCTGAGCCAAGCAATTGACATCAGATAATGGACAGAAACAAGGTTGTTCGAGTATCGACGCTCTGAAAAGTTTTTAAATCAAAGAAATTCAAATGCAAGCTTTTTTTCCATTTCATAGGGAGAACAATTCATAGATACTTCTGAAACAAAGTTGTGGATTCAATCAAATTCCTTTATATCATTCAACTTTGATTTTTCTTTTTTTTCCACCGAGGACGAGTTTTTGAGAGCTGTTATCACTTTTTTGTTGCGTTACCAGTACAGCAGAGTTGCACGGAATTCCGACTCCCAACTTCCGACTTACAACTTCCGTGAAAAATTTCACTTCCGACTTCCGTTTAACAAATTCTACTTCCGACTTCCGTCATAAATTTTTTTTTCGTGAAAAATGACGAAAAGACCGTGAAATCGTTTCTACTCAGTCAGGAATTGACCTTAACTTGTTGAGAACGAGCGGATAAAGAATGCTGCCGAACGCAAGTCGCAAAATATATGAACCTCGTTTCACGGGAGCCTTGTAGATCCTACTGAGTATCTACCACAACTTCCATGTTTTTATATAACAAAACAACACTATGTGAAGCTAAAATGAAGTTTTTGGAACATACACACTACAAAATCCGACAAATGACACTCTTTTATAGAAAGCTGGACAGAGCACCCGGGTGCAGATCGTCAGCGTACCCCTGGACTGTGTACCAAAAAAGTTTCAGGCGTTATTTCTGATTTTTGGTGCTTCTTGTTTTCTTCATGGAAAATATGTTTCAGATCTCTGAATTATGATTATAAATGTTCTTCTTATCAAAAATACAGTGTAAAATCATGTCTCAAAACTTCAGTCCAACCCATCAAGCTTGAGAAGAGATATGTCCGAAAATGTAAAAACGACAAAGATTATGGGCAGCACTGTACAATATCTCTGGGTTTTTCTACTTTTTTGCATTCCCGACTACCGTTGAAAAAATTCTACTTCCGACTTCGGACTTCCGAGAAAAAAAATTTCACTTCCGTCTTCCGACTTCCGATTTCCGAGAAAAAAATTTCACTTCCGTCTTCCGACTTCCGACTTCCGTTTTGAAAAATTTTACTTCCGTGCAACTCTGCTGTTCAGTAATCGAATTTCACCAACCTGGCTTGTAGCACAGTCCTTCTACAATCGTCTAAAGAGACTCTTGAACATTCTCCGTTCGCGACAGGACAATGAGCTTGCAAGGCTCTTTTCAAATAACGACATCGTGCGTCGGCTTCGCATCTTTCCGATATTGTAGTACAAGAGGAGACACCTGTTGAAGAGCGATAGAGGCATTTTGGGTAGAGATACTCCTGAAACATAAATATTTAATAGTGAAGCTGTATTCTTCGCTACGCTCAGCTCTTCTAAATTCTCAAATTCAACCATCCAGATTTCTCGATTGAAAATGCTTCTGCTCGAAAGTTACCGTAGTCCAAAAATTCTCTTTATTTTTGAGAGACTGTAACTCGATTCTCAGAATTTTTTATGTGGCAAGATGAAGTACTTTAAATTCAGAATTAATGATTACAATAAAAAATCGAACAATTTTGAGACAAAAAAATCTTGCTGAAGATTGAAATATCGTTGTTCCCATGGAGATTTTTAGATTTTGTGTCCGGAAAAAATTGTTGAGATTTCAACTGAAAACAATGCAGTAAGGTTCCACATTCCTAATAAACCTAGTCTTCCGCTAATCTGACCATCCGAACTGAAGTTAGAGGTCTCGAAAGTCATGATAGCCCACGGCAACTCCACATTTTGTAACTCGAAAATACTCATCCGAATAACCCTGGATTTATGATTCCGTTGTTCTACATCGCTTTAAAATGAACTTTGGACAGTTCCCGAGTGATTCGGAGACACAAAATTTTTGACCCCAAAAAACATACATTTTTCGATTTTAGGATCCGGGAAGAAACCAGTTAAAATTGGTAGCGTGAAAAGCATAAATTGGTATTCTTTTTTAAAACAATCATGTTGAAAGGCAAAAACCATCAACTTCCTCCGAAACTTTTCGTGGACCGGCATTGGATCGTTAATGGGTGACAGTCGTCCCGGACATCTTTCGCCCAATTACAGTCCAATGCCGGTCCATATACAGTCCATCTGTCGCCCAGCCCATCTGTTGCCCATCCGCAGTTCATCTGTCACCCGGTCCATCTGTCGCCCATTTATGGTCCAATGCCGGTCCGCCAAAAATTTTGGAGTTCCTATGTGGTCTTCACATCTTTGAATGTTATCCTTCGGCTTTTGCGGATCGAAAGGACGAAACTTGAGGGATGCTCATAAAAACGAGCCTCCCTCA
>OZ022253.1:15884849-15887349 GCA_963978915.1 Caenorhabditis parvicauda | reverse complement strand
AATCCAGGCCAGTTCTGGTAAATCCAGGCCAGTTCTGGTAAATCCAGGCCAGTTCTGGTAAATCCAGGCCAGTTCTGGTAAATCCAGGCCAGTTCTGGTAAATCCAAGCCAGTTCTGGTAAATCCAAGCCAGTTCTTGTAAATCCAAGCCAGTTCTGGTAAATCCAGGCCAGTTCTGGTAAATCCAGGTCAGTTCTGGTGAATCCAGGCTAGTTCTGGTAAATCCAGGCCAGTTCTGGTGAATCCAGGCCAGTTCTGGTAAATCCAGGCCAGTTCTGGTAAATCCAGGCCAGTTCTGGTAAATCCAGGCCAGTTCTGGTAAATCCAGGCCAGTTCTGGTAAATCCAGGCCAGTTCTGGTAAATCCAGGCCAGTTCTGGTAAATCCAGGCCAGTTCTGGTAAATCCAAGCCAGTTCTGGTAAATCCAGGCCAGTTCTGGTAAATCCAGGCCAGTTCTGGTGAATCCAGGCCAGTTCTGGTAAATCCAGGCCAGTTCTGGTAAATCCAGGCCAGTTCTGGTAAATCCAGGCCAGAATAGGTAAAATTCTGACCAGTTCTGGTAAATCCAGGCCAGTTCTGGTGAATCCAGGCCAGTTCTGGTAAATCCAGGCCAGTTCTGGTAAATCCAGGCCAGTTCTGGTAAATCCAGGCCAGAATAGGTAAAATTCTGACCAGTTCTGGTAAATCCAGGCCAGAATAGGTAAAATTCTGACCAGTTCTGGTAAATCCAGGCCAGAATAGGTAAAATTCTGACCAGTTCTGGTAAATCCAGGCCAGTTCTGGTAAATCCAGGCCAGTTCTGGTAAATCCAGGCCAGTTCTGGTAAATCCAAGCCAGTTCTGGTAAATCCAGGCCAGTTCTGGTAAATCCAGGCCAGTTCTGGTGAATCCAGGCCAGTTCTGGTAAATCCAGGCCAGTTCTGGTAAATCCAGGCCAGTTCTGGTAAATCCAGGCCAGAATAGGTAAAATTCTGACCAGTTCTGGTAAATCCAGGCCAGAATAGGTAAAATTCTGACCAGTTCTGGTAAATCCAGGCCAGAATAGGTAAAATTCTGACCAGTTCTGGTAAATCCAGGCCAGTTCTGGTAAATCCAGGCCAGTTCTGGTAAATCCAGGCCAGTTCTGGTAAATCCAAGCCAGTTCTGGTAAATCCAGGCCAGTTCTGGTAAATCCAGGCCAGTTCTGGTGAATCCAGGCCAGTTCTGGTAAATCCAGGCCAGTTCTGGTAAATCCAGGCCAGTTCTGGTAAATCCAGGCCAGAATAGGTAAAATTCTGACCAGTTCTGGTAAATCCAGGCCAGTTCTGGTGAATCCAGGCCAGTTCTGGTAAATCCAGGCCAGTTCTGGTAAATCCAGGCCAGTTCTGGTAAATCCAGGCCAGAATAGGTAAAATTCTGACCAGTTCTGGTAAATCCAGGCCAGTTCTGGTGAATCCAGGCCAGTTCTGGTAAATCCAGGCCAGTTCTGGTAAATCCAGGCCAGTTCTGGTAAATCCAGGCCAGTTCTGGTAAATCCAGGCCAGTTCTGGTAAATCCAGGCCAGTTCTGGTAAATCCAGGCCAGTTCTGGTAAATCCAAGCCAGTTCTGGTAAATCCAAGCCAGTTCTTGTAAATCCAAGCCAGTTCTGGTAAATCCAGGCCAGTTCTGGTAAATCCAGGTCAGTTCTGGTGAATCCAGGCTAGTTCTGGTAAATCCAGGCCAGTTCTGGTGAATCCAGGCCAGTTCTGGTAAATCCAGGCCAGTTCTGGTAAATCCAGGCCAGTTCTGGTAAATCCAGGCCAGTTCTGGTAAATCCAGGCCAGTTCTGGTAAATCCATACCAGAATAGGTAAAACTTTGGTAAATCCAGGTTTTCGTCGACTCAAATGGGTCTACATAGATTTTTGTCGTGGTTTACCTGAACTTTGTCGATTTTCAATTCCCAGAATACGAGAAAATGATAACAGTTTGAAGGATGGCGGACGTGCCGCGGGTTTCGCTGAAAACCCCTACCGTGTGACGTGGGGAATATGCGAATTAATAGGAGGGGTAGGATGAATAACATGTCACACTATTTCATTCTTCTTCGTCGGCAAAAATTGAAAGCAGCTTTAGGTTTCGAGAGGCGGAAAGGACGGACGCGGTGGGTGGGTGTGGGGGGAGGAGAAGGGGGCGGGACCCTCGGGGTGCCTCTTCTTCTTCTTCTTGCGAGAACTCATTTAGACGTTGAAATATTAAAGCTGTCAATCAGGGGGATTGGCTGAAGAAAACTCGTACCATCAAGCTTCTTCTGTTCTGGTTTAATTACCCTAGTTTGAGGTATATATCCCTGAAGATGGCGTGATTGCCAAAACGTTGCAATTCTACTGGTCACAACAAGACGATCTATCAACAACCACAATTCTTCTATTCTTTCTAATCTTATGGGTATGTACCAGAGTTTCAAGGAAGTAAATTTTTTCAAAAGTCGGAAGTTGGAAGTCTTCGTACGGTTATACGGGTTTAGATTGTTTCTTAATAAAC
>OZ022253.1:15858015-15884649 GCA_963978915.1 Caenorhabditis parvicauda | reverse complement strand
TGTTCGTTTACTTTTGATCGATTGAACATGGTTAGGAGCCTACGTGAAGTGGAGATGCAGTGTTTTGTACTCCATCAAGGCTTTCCTAAATTGTAGTTAGCAAGCACGAGGAGCCCGCGGCACCTTTTGCACCTTGGCCATATTACGGTTAAGTCTTGCTTATCTTATGGCCATATCTTGGCCAGAACGTGAGTATGGAATAAACAGTCAGGGGAGTCGACTTTCACAAAAAAACGTGTAAGTAAGTATATTGATTCATCTCCAAATTAACTTTTCCACAAAATTTTTATAAACTTTTTTCCATAGGGATAGTCAGACCGTGGTCAATATGTAGTCATTTTGCCTTCTTGGGAATCGAAAATAGACAAAGTTCAGGTAAATCCAGGTCAGATTTGGCGATCCGTATAAAATCGGGAAATTTCTAGTTTTCCCGGGTGTACATAGTATATCCAGGTAAATCCATGTCAAAATAGGTAAAATTCTGACCAGTTCTGGTAAATCTCGGTCAGTTCTGGTAAATCCAGGCCAGTTCTGGTAAATCCAGGCCAGTTTTGTTAAATCCAGGTCAGATCTGGTATATCCACGCCAGATCTGGTGAGGCCATGCCATATTAGGTAAAACTCTGCTAAATCCTGGTTCTCGTAGACTCAAATGGATCTATTTTTGTCGATGTTTACCTGTACCTTGTCGATTTTCATTTCTCAGGGGAATTTGTTTAAAAAAAAAACCGTGGTCACCTAGTGATCAATCTGAAGTCAGATGGTGGTAACCAAGTGGTCAATTAGAAGTCAGACAGTGTTCATAACGTGATCATCTAGTGGTCAACTCGTAAACTGATCGAGGTCAGCCGGTGGTCATATGGTGGTCAGCCCTTGGGGAAGGACTCAAAGAGTCATACTGGGCTCTTTGAAGCAGTGTGAAATATGCAAAAGAGTTTACAATTGTTCTTCCGCTTTGTGCTCTCTTTTCGCAAAACGAAGAGTGCGCGATGTCTTCACAATCGCTTCTCTCTAGAGTATTGACCCCTCGAACTGAAAAGAGAGAGAGAGAGGGGAGGAGATGTGTCCAGAAGATGAACGAAGCTTTTTGTAGCATAAACTGGGGTTCACAGTGTACCAAGATCAAAAAAATTGAGTGAGGGTGGAGTTTCACGAAAAGGCGCGAATCAGTCGACCCTAATCAATAGATTCAATTTCTCGCTCCGGATGACTGCTTTGCAGCCGTCTATTGGTGTTTTTACCCATTCCTCCCATGTATTCAGCTCATTTTTTGTCCTTTTTGAACAAGAAAATTGTTTAAAAAGATATTGTAAGATATGTCGAGGAGACTAACCAGTATTACAGGGTGACCAATAAGTATTGGTCCCTCACTTTACGTCAAAACAGCAGCCACGTCATGCGTCGAAATTCAATTTTCAAAATTTTATTAGTTTCTTATAACCTTTAGGTATATTCTGTCAAAATTTCATCTTGATAATTCCACTTTAACGAGAGATGTGACACCATAACCATACCACCCTTCACTTTTCAAAAAGTCAAATGAGGGAGAGCACCTACCGGAGATAGTTCAAAAGCTCGACGTTCTACGACGCCCTGCTCGGGAGCTATTGAAACTGTCTTGAACTCTTGGTTCAACTTGTGTTAAACGAAAAAGTTAATTTTTGATCGCAGAAAAAACTCCAGCTCTGGTGAGCTGATTGAGACGTCAACTACCTGCGTGCTATCGTCGACTTGCACCCGAGGAGTTTTTACGCTGTCATCAGAGTCAGAAGCAAAAGATTCAAAAATCATAGAACAAATTCTGTTTCTATATTGTTTTAATTCATTGTGGAAAAAATTAGTCATATTTAATGAACTCTGCACCACGTGGCAGCGGTTTTACTACGGACCAATACTTATTGGTCACCCTGTAATATCGAAAATTCAGTCTCGATTTGAAAGCCTCGATTTGAAAATTTTGCAACCAAGCCATTTTTGATTTCAGCATGGGATATCTTGCACACTGCGGCAAACGCAGTTGAAAAGTGTAAGCAAAACAAACCGATAGAGTTGATCAAATTTCAGTTACTGTAGTTCAGAAAAGTTCACTTTTCCTATTTTTTTCATCCCAGATACAAAAATCATAACGGGAAAATGTTCGAAGTAGGTGAAACTATCGTTGGGAACAGTCCACAACATTCATTATGTCAAGTGAAACATTTATTGCAAACACTTCCGAAAATGAAAGCGGAGGCCAGCAAAGCGGGTATATTGTCTTATGCCTTTGCCTAGGTGTGTCTTGTGATCTTTCGTGTTTTTGACCTACACCAAAGTCACTCCCAATAGAAAAGCAAAATAGAAAAAAAGGTGAGACTAAAGTTTTGATTCTCCATGCACTGTTGGGGAATACTGAAAAACTGAACTGTCTTCACAATAATAGTGAATTTTATTCATGAATAAAAAGTTTCCTAAGCTTCGTGACGACCAGCACGAGGTGCTATGAACACAAAAATGTAATTTGCAGAATGAGTACGGTAGGGTCGGGACTCTCACAACGAACAGTTAGATCTTTGTGGATTTAAATTATTATTCTTACTTTCAGTCCATTCTGAAATTAAAAGCTCATTACGTAAATCGTTCTTGTATTTCAAGGCGAAACGACTACGGTACTAAGTACCTGATTTACGGAGGCTAGACTTTTTTCCAGATAGAGGAAGCTATGTGCACAGTTTACCTCTTTTGGCCATTGCAAAAGTCGGCGAGACGGCGAAGGCCTTGCAAAATTATCAAATCAATATCTTCATTAAATATCCTATATCAGTTTTGGTTAGTATTCTCCAAACATGTTACTCTTATGTTTTTTTAATTCGTTCAACTGAGGCTAAAATTGGGCAGTACATATGGATTGAATGGAAAAAAAATCAATGGCTGTAAAAGTTACTGTCTTACATAAAGCCACCTTGAATGGAGGTTATTTGGAGAACAGAAAAAATGGGAAACGGGTATAGTTTTCAGGGAGTTGCTCAGTAATACTTGATTCAATGCTCGTATCATATTTCTATAACCTTAATTGGGACTTTGAAAAAACAATCTAGTCGAACTACATAGGGTAGGTGAGGAACAGTATCCTTGAATGAGAGTTACCGTAGTCATTGCATTTACCATGAAAAAAAAGTTACAGTAATCCAAGGCCGTGTGAATATGGGAGAAGAACAAGCCAAAAAGGGCGAGTCTTAAAAACAGATTCATCTTGCTCTCATGGTCTATGATTATAGAAGACTGAGAATCCTTTTTGACGAAGAAATTATTGCTCTTGAGCTATAATTTGAATTTTATCGTTCATAAGACGAGAACTACTAGAGAAAAGATAAAAAAAATGCGAAACTGAGAAAATGCCGCAGTGCCACTTGTAAAGGTCATCATTGATTGGATAAAAAACTCGGAGATAAATCACATTGATGAGAAAAAAAACAATCTCTCACAGATTTAACTTCGAAACCCATATTGCCAATGTGAAATTGAGTAAAAAGAAACCGACTCTCATATTGATTCGGAGTGATGCGAAAAGTGATACAACGCAACAGCTGCTACCACTCATGAAATGTGTTTGAAACGTATGCTCTGCAGGTATCCTTTGACCTAGAATAACAATGGAAAATACGACTTTCTTCTTGTTTTCTAACTTGACTGTTGTAGAGTGCAGCTTTTAAAAAATAGAAAAATTTCTGTAGAATAAAAAAATCATGATGCTATGGTTCATGATATGTTCAGAAATCATAATGCAAGATTTGCCGATAAAATCGTGGACCGGAATTGGAACGTAGATGGGCAACAGTCGTCGCGGACTTGTTTCTCCCAATTACAGCCCAATGCGGGTCCATTCACAGTCCATGTGTCGCCCGGTGCATCTGTCGCCCATCCGCAGTCCATCTGTCGTCCTATTTACGGTCCGATGCCGGTCCAGTCCATGTGTCGCCCACTCATAGTCGCACTGTCCAACTCGTTCACTGTTCAATATCAGTTTGATAGATTATGTGGACACACATAACTTTTGCGGGGGTATGACATGTTTTCGTCGACTAAAATGGAACTAATTTTTTATCAATGTTTAGCTGGACTTTGTCGATTTTCAGTTCCCGGAGAAACTCGCTTCGCTCATGTGACTCGAAGATTATACTCTCACAGCGCGGTTACGGTTTCACACACTGTTTACTTGATTTAGGTCTAGGATTCACTTCAAACTTGGATCACACATATATCGCTAGAATCATGGCCGTTTTCAAACGCGCTCTAATCTCAATTTTGCAGAAAGAGTACGGTAACTCTCACAACGAACAGTTAGATCTTTGTGGATTTAAATTATTATTCTTACTTACAGTTCATTGAAATTAAAGGCGCATCACTTAATCGGTCTTGTGTTCCAAGGCGAAACTGCTACAGTGTTAAGTAACCGATTTACGGAGGCCAGATTTTTTTACAGGTAGAGAAAGCTATGTGGATCATGGATCGATGACCCATGAACATAACTTCATGGCAATATCCTTTGAGTAAATTACCATGGTGGAAGCTCTTGGGTATAGGTTTATAGAAACAAACCGTGAGTTCAACCTCGTGGTTGCAGACATAACTGATCCAATCCTTACGAGTACTTAAAAGTCCTTTTAATAAACCTTTTGGAAATACATATTCTATAAAAAATGGATATTTCTCAATAGCGACGCGAAGCAACAAAACCGCTGAGGGCAATGTTTTTCAGGTCCAGGCCAGTTCTGGTAAATCCATGTCAGATTTGGCGATCTGTGTAAAATCAGGAAATCTCTAGTTTTTCCAGGTATGCCAGGTAAATCTTTACCAGAATAGGTGAACTCTGGCCGGAACTGGTAAACCCATGCCAAATTAGGTGGAAATCCTGCCAAGTTCTGGTAAATTCAGGCCAGATAGGTGAAAATCTGGTAAATGCAGGTTTTCGACTAAAATGGGCCTAACATGATGTAGCACATTTGGCCATTCCAAAAGTGGGCGTAACGGGGGTGGGACAACCAAGGATGGTCGGTCAAAAATCGCTTAGTTGCAAAATTTTCAAATCGAGACCTCAAAAACATTTTTGATATCAATACTGGTTAGTCTCCCCAAAATATCTTACAACAACTTTGACAACAATTTTCTTATTCATTAAGGACTATAATTGAGCAGAACACATGGAATAAATGGGCACAAAGCGGTCATCCGGAGCGAAAATTTAAATCTATTGATTGGGATCGAATGATTCGCGCCTTTTTTGAAACTCCACCCCCACTCGATTTTTTTGATCTTGGCACTCCGTGTCTAATTTTTTGTCGATGTTTACCTGTACTTTGTCGATTTTCGATTCCCTAGAGTAGAAAAGCGTGAACTAGCCGCAAATGTCAAAACTTCGACAAACGTGAGTGCTCTAGCCATTTTATTAGAGAAGGAATGTTGTTGCATTTTTTCTTCGTCACTACGTATCTTTCAATAGTTAATGGAAAAGGTGACCTCGACGCGTCTGTACGCGATACATCACATTTTACAGTTTGCAAAGGTGCTGCGGTGGTTCTGCAGGACAAAAAGTATTCACCAACCATGTTCGAGAATTCTTCATTAATAATTGAAAACCTTGATCAAAAAAGTGGATTTCGCGAAAAGAACAAAAAAAACAAATAGTTTACAGACTTCCAAAAGCTGATTCAGAACTTAAAAGGAATTACTGATTTCAACTGTGGCATTCAGATAAAATCAAATTCTTTCGAAAATTTGGAATTATTGAACGTGGTTAGGATCTCGAATGATGGTGAGATATAGTTTCTTTGAAGAAGTGACAGAAAGGAGAAATAGATTGCGCTTAGGCACATATATCGCTAGAAGCATGGCCGTTTTCAAACGCGCTCTAATCTCAATTTTGCAGAATGAGTACGGTAGGGTCGGGACTCTCACAACGAACAGTTAGATCTTTGTGGATTTAATTTATTATTCTTACTTACAGTTCATTGAAATTAAAGGCGCATCACTTAATCGTTCTTGTGTTTGCGAAACTGCTACAGTACTAAGTAACCGATTTACGGAGGTCAGACTTTTTTACAGGTAGAGGAAGCCATGTGCTTAGGTGTCAGAGTCACTTACTTTGTTATTTCACAAAGTATCGAAGTAAGTTACTCTAACACACTCCAACAGTATCACACTGTCTCGCTGCCTTTGCGTCTCGCTCTCCTCACACGTACTCTTACCCCCCCTGGCAGCGCACATAGCTTTCTCTATCTGTAAAAAAGTCTGACCTCCGTAAATCGGTTACTTAGCACCGTAGTAGTTTCGCCTTGAAATACAAAAACAAAGTAATGCGCTTTTAATTTCAATGGACTGAAAGTAAGAATAATCATTTGAATCCACAAAGATCTAACTGTTCGCTGTGAGAGTCACGACTCCTACCGTACTCATTTTACAAAAATTAAAAAAAAATAATTTCATTTTGGAGATATAAATAAAGAAGGGAACATATTCTCCTTTTCTTTAGATTAGTGATTTGTTTGAAAAAAACATGATCGGAAAATTTTGAAAACGGTCAAAAATTGTCGGAAACGGCCGCACATATCTAGCAAAAAGTCTGACCGATTTCAAACGCGCGCCAGTCGCATTTTTGTAAAATGAGTACGGTAAGAGTCGGGACTCTCACAACGAACAGTTACATCTTTGTGGATTTAAATTTTTATTCTTACTTTCAGTCCACTGAATATAAAGGCGCATTACTTAATCGTTCTTGTGTTTCAAGGCGAAACTGCTACAGTAATAAGTAACCGATTTACGGAGGTCAGACTTTTTTACAGGTAGAGGAAGCTATGTGCGTTCGTTTTCTGTAAATTCCGGTAGTTTTCACCAATCACTATAAAACGATCGGAATTCATCGGAAACTATGGAAAAACACCGGAAACGGTCGAATTTAATCGCCTGAGTAGACAAGTGTTGCTTGTACTTTCTCACCACCTCCTGTACAGTAGTTTCACGAAATCTTGCTTTTCCGAGCGGAAATATATCCATACATCCTGGTAGTGAAAATTTTTCCAACAGTATAATTTCAGACGGACCCGCTCTGGAATTCGTAGGAAACACCAAACTGAAAACAATCGATTTTGCTAAGATCAACACACTGGTGGGTCAGAAGGCGTTAATTGATGAAATTTAAAAATTTAGAAAGGAAATATCCACATCGACCCAGACGACGCTTTTATGCAGAATCTACTACATGATGCTGAGTCGTGAGTGAAGAAGAAAAAGAGAGTGAGAGAGAAAGAGAGATTGAGAGAGAGAGAGAGAGAGAGACAGAGAGAGAGAGTGAGAGAGAGAGAGAGAGAAAGAGAGAGAGAGAGAGAGAGAGAGAGAGAGAGAAAGAGAGAGTGAGAGAGAGAGAGGGAGAGAGAAGGGGAGAGAGAGAGAGGGAGAGAGAGAGAGTGAGAGAGAAGGGGAGAGAGAGAGAGGGGAGAGAGAGGAGAGAGAGAGGGCAGAGAGAGGGAGAGAGAGAGAGAGAGAGGGAGAGAGAAGGGGAGAGAGAGAGAGGGGAGAGAGAGGAGAGAGAGAGAGGGGAGAGAGAGAGAAAAAGAGAGAGAGAAGGGGAGAGAGAGAGAAAAAAAAAGAGAGAGAGATAGAGAGAGAGAGAGAGAGAGAGAGAGAGAGAGAGAGAGAGAGAGAGAGGGAGAGAGAGAGAGAGTGAGAGAGAGAGAGGGAGAGAGAGAGAGGAGAGAGAGAGAGAGAGAGAGAGAGAGAGAGAGAGAGAGAGGAGAGAGAGAGTGAGAGAGAGAGAGAGAGAGAGAGAGAGAGAGAGAGAGAGAGAGAGAGAGAGAGAGAGAGAGAGAGAGAGAGAGAGAGAGAAGGAGATTGAATGAAATTGATTCAGGATCAGGAGTTTGCTGAAAATGTGCAAAAGAATCGGTCACAGAAACAATTGTCACAAGCTGATCAAAAAGTCGAAAAATACATCGTTCGACGATACGACAATCGGAAAAATCACTCTCTATGGCGGTATCACGTTTGAAATAATCATGATGCTCTCGCTCATTGCCGGAATCGTTTTCCTTACAATAATCCTGATCAGAGAGAAGAAGAATTTGAAGGCCACGTCGTCTTCAAGTTCCGGAAGGACTCCGGTCGCTCAAGCGCCTATCGCAGCCACGCAGTTGTCAAGTTCCGCTTCGACAATACCGACAGCGGCTAAACGGTAAAATTTCTGCAGATGCAAAAACTCCATATGGTTTTGAAGTGTGAAAGAGAAAATATACCAAAAATGCGATAAGCTCGTTAAATTTGGCGGGAAACTGAAAACAAGTTGAGTTCGCTGAATCCAAAAATGATAGCTTCATTCGGTTTTGACCCTATCTTGCAATACTGCAGACCCCTCTGTTCACGCGCCGAGGTGAGATAGTGTCGAGACGAAGAGACGCAGAGACAGTCCCCACACTAGAGTGGTTTAGGTGGCGCCCAGAGTTTCCCTCCCAGATCATCGCGTGAGGGAAAGGCGACAGAGCGCGCTGTTTTTGGAATTTTTCTGACCAAAGCTGTTGATTTTTTTTTACATTTCTAAATGAAACGTACAGTTTTCAAAAAGAAACAGCAGCTATAATAGGGTTCAATAGCTATAATAGGGTTCTACGGAAAAGTACCTAAATATTTTTGCTTACCTAATCATCCTAATTTTCAGCAAGAAACCGATCTCCAGAGTTCCTAAACCCGAAAAGTCAGCACCCAAATCTTCTCCAAATTAAAATAATAATAAAAATTTATTCATACATACATACGTCTCGCTAAATCACAGGCAATATCACTCAGTTGGCACAGTTATTAAAAAAGGGGGCGTGGCGTGTTACAGTACACTTGCCACGTTGTCGATCAGCGTTTCGTAAATTTCGACTCCTTTCAAGAATACCGCCTCGTTCAGGAACTCGTTGTGATCATGGAGAAGTTGTGGTGTGTTGATGATTGGAGAGAACCCAATCGAACGAATTCCGAGCTGCAATTTTAACCCTCGCGATCAGAGGAAACGTTCTGTGTCTGTATGGATCCAAACGGAATTCAAAAACTACCAATACGGACACCGTTTTCAAAAACCTTTTTCGTATAGATTCATAAAGGCTCCGATTTCTTGCTGTTTGCAAATGGTGTCTGTACGGATTCATACAGATACCGCCTAAACCAATAGGGATTGCAGAAACCATACAGCCACCGAACGGTTTTCCTGAGGCGATCAAGTAGCAATATTTCATGTCATATCTTCGTACGACGTTGGTTCCTTTCTCTATCGCCTACAGTTCAATCATTATTTTGCTTTTCAACTTCTGACCTTTGAAAGTAAAATTTGGGATTTACTGTAGTTCCGGGCGAGACGTGAGGGGGTGAGACGCAGAAGTCGCGAGACAGTGTGATACTGTTGGAGTGGGTTAGAAACACCTCTGAGCAGTAAGCAGGGAGATGTACTATGCATCATGTCGAGGTGCGTGTCTAAAGGCGGTTGACGTGGTAACCACGAACAGGTCCCATGTCGGTCAAAGCAGCGTTAGGAACGTCTTTGGCACTAACCGGGTACACGGTGTAACACTTTCCGCCATTCTAAAAGTGGGCGTAACGGGGGCGGGACAACCTATGGATGGTCGGTCAAAAATCCCTTACTTCCAAAATTTTCAAATCGAGACCTCAACTACATTTTCGACAACAATACTGGTTAGTTTCTTCGAAATATCGTGCAATAACTTTTTAAACAATTTTCTTGTTCGATAAGGGCCAAAATTTAGCAGAATACATGGAATAAATGGGTAAAAATACCAATAGACGGCTGCAAAGCGGTCATGCGGGGCGAAGAATTGAATCTATTGATTGGGGTCGACTGATTCGCGCCTTTTTTGAAACTCCACCCCCACTCGATTTTTTTGATCTCGGTAAATGTCTCAAATATCAACCTCGTTCTAACAACCCTGTCAACTCACCTGGCGGATAAATCTCGAGTCCGTAGCTCCGGTGAAGATTTCCAGCTTGAAAGGACATCCTCTGAAATGTTTTCGATGACAATTTTCCACGTTTTCCAACTCACTTCTGTTGGAGGGATGCTTCGAAAGCGGCGTAGAATGGGTCCTCATTGGTGTGTGGTGTAATCAGCTTGGTGTCGTTGAACTGCAATTATGGGAATATCGTATCGATTAAAAAAAAAGAAAAATCATGCATTCTCATTGGACTACCGCAAACACAATATATCAAGATCAAAAAATTGAGTGGGGCGGAGTCAAAAAAAAACACGAGACAGTCCACCCCAATCAATACATTCTATTTTTCGGCTCAAACTGAGAATAGGTTCTTCAAAATGTACGTTTTTCGTCTTAATCTTGGCATTTTTCAAGGAAAATTGTTGCAAACCAAACTTTCCAAG
Source organism: Caenorhabditis parvicauda (assembly GCA_963978915.1). Taxonomy (NCBI): domain Eukaryota; kingdom Metazoa; phylum Nematoda; class Chromadorea; order Rhabditida; family Rhabditidae; genus Caenorhabditis; species Caenorhabditis parvicauda. Next base: position 15,874,254 of record OZ022253.1, on the reverse strand, counting down.
AAACAGCTCTAGGTGTCCTGTCCGACTAAACTACAAAACGATTACTCAAGGAAACGACAGTGAGCTGGTTTAGGGTGAACCATTGGAGTTAACAGAAGTGTTATCGATTGAAATTGCTGTTCGACTACACTACAAAACGATTACTCAAGGAAACGGCAGTGAGCTTGTTTAGGGTGAACGATTGGAGTTAACAGAAGTGTTATCGATTGAAATTGCTGTTCGACTAAACTACAAAACGATTACTAAAGGAAATGAATCACATCGCATAGGAAGGGGAAGTGGTAACCGTAAATCTACACAAAATCCAAATAGTGTCTATGTTAGTTGGACACTCTCCATCCATTTCACGTGATAGTGTAGAAAGGGAGATGTACATACTTTTATTATACAAGGAGACTACCCCTTCTATGGCAATCAAAAATCGACAAATTCCTGATAAATCCAGGTCAGTTTTGGTAAATCCACACGCCAGATTTGGCGATCCGTGAAAAACCGGGAAACATCTAGTTTTTCCAGGTATGCCAGGTGAATCCTGGTAAGTCCATGCCGAAATAGGTAAAACTCTGTTAATCCAGGTTTTCGTCGACTCAAATGGGTCTAATTTATTGTCGCCATTTGATTGCACATATCTAGCAAAAAGTCTGACCGATTTCAAACGCGCGCCAGTCGCATTTTTGTAAAATGAGTACGGTAGGCCTACCCTAGGGTCGGGACTCTCACAACGAACAGTTAGATCTTTGTGGATTTAAATTATTATTCTTACTTTCAGTGCATTGAACTTAAAGGCGCATTACTTAATCGTTCTTGTGTTTCAAGGCGAAACTGCTACAGTAATAAGTAACCGATTTACGGAGGTCAGACTTTTTTACAGGTAGAGGAAGATATGTGAATTGGTCTTTGTCGATTTTCGAATCCCAGAGTTCGCTCCGCCCACTTTTCGTGATAAAACTTTTTGGGTGAGGCATTTCCATTTCTAATGTTCACATCTACCACAGTGAAGAGAAAAAGAGATGATGGTGGTGTCACGTAAGTGTTGTTATTTTCACGTGCTCTTCAATGATTTTTCACGTTTTTACAACTTTGTCATTTCTTTTACGCGATTCGAAAGAAGTTACTTTTCGCTTTGTTGTGGTGATGACTGGAGAATTCATACAAGGTTAGTGGCTCAACTATAGATGTTTTTACTCTGGGAATTGAAAATCGACAAAGTCCAGGTAAATCCAGGCCAGCCGTGTAAAATTGGGAAATCTTCAGTTTTTCCAGGTATGCCAGGTTATTCCTGGTAAATCCATGCCAGATTAGGTAAAAAAAAATCTGGTAAATCCAGGTTTCTGTCGACTCAAATGGGTCTTATTTTTCGTCGATGTTTACCTGGACTTTGTCGATTTTCAATTCCCAGATTATATGATTTATCAAAAAGGGAGGTTAGACCAAACGTCTTGGCGCTTTATCATCAAAAATAGAGCGGGCCGAGCGTAGAGAGGAATCCGTGCTCGTTTCATTATATATAAAAATAAAAACATCAAGAATTACGACAGCCACATTTTCCATAATGCTAACTCGGTTCAATCTCAAAATCAGGCAAAAATATATCTTCAGGACTGTCACGAAATTTACACGACCTTTCATTAAGTTGGTTTCAACTTTAGAAGAATTCGTTCAAAGTGAGAAAACTGTTAACTTGAGGATTACCGGTTTTTGAACCTTAAGAAATCGTGATTTAAAGATTAAGAGTTGAAATAAACATAAAAATTAGATTTAAGGAACTTTGAACAAAGTTTTCGTTTTAACAAAACCGGTAAACGTTAAGTTAACGGTTTCCCACGTAGAACGGGTTCTTTTATTAAAACGAGGGTGTTTCATAAACTTCGTGACAGCCTTACATGGGAAGTATATGAGAGCCCAGAGAATCTATGAGGTCTGAGTGGTCTCATAGATTTTCAAATATGGTGAAGACGATGAAACTGCTCTCAAATTGCTTCACCGACTTCGTTCAGGAGTTATGATCAAAAACAGAATTCACACGCAATTTTCAAAAAAGTGGGATCTGTAATGCTGAAGAATCCTGTCGTGAAAAGGAGCAAATGAGTGAACATAGAGTTGACGAAAAAATTTTTGTCTTCCGTGGTAGAGTGGTCAAAGCTCACGCCTTTTATTTTTCACGGCAAAGTTCGATTCTCACGTAATACACGTTTTTTTGCCCAAGAAATACAACAAAGATTCATCACTTGTGATCAAGGTTCATATTAGAGCTTGTATAACTCTTTCCGATTTTCGACCCGAAAATTTTTTCTCAGAAACGACTTAAAACGCAGGAATTGATAGATTCTATTATTCTGAATTGTTTGGGATAGGTCTCGCCTCTGGAAATCTTCTAGGAGTCGAGTTACAGAAGTTCAAAGTCGGACGATTTTTGACGTCCACTTCAGATGCATGTAACTTCGGAATCGAGCCTCAGAATCCAGACAGACTAAGTTTTCCGTGCATCTCAAATCTTTAAAATTCAATAAAATGCAAAATCTCAACAGTTTTTCCTACCTAGCATCACAGATACCACGTTTTCAAAAATTGCATGTGAATTATATTTTTTGGCCATAACTCCTGAACGAGGTCGGTGAAGCAATTTCTGAGAGCAGTTCCATCGTCTTCACCATATTTGAAAACCTATGAGACCACTCAGACCTCATAGATTCTCCGGGCTTTCATATATTTCCCATGTTAATACAGACACATTATGAAAGTTCAAAACAGACAAACAAAAACTAGTCATGCTCAACTCACACTGCTGTAATCGACAATAGTCAGATCCTTTGGGTTGCTTGACTGAAATAATAGACAGAATAGTTGTGTTAGTTCGTTTGGATTGACTGGACGAAGCTATGGTCAGTTACATTTATCGATTTTTCTTGATTTGAAGTTTTCGGTGAAACAAAATTGGTCCTTCCGTTATACACACTGTGTTCCTAGGAATTTTCTCGTTCTAATCTTACTACTCGTGAGTATCTCACACTTCTTGCCATCTCAAAACACATTTTTTTAATGCCGCAGAATCTGAAATAAAATTACTCATGGCGAAACGGAACGAGCGTCTCAACTCGTGACGTCGCGCATCCAAACTCATTAAAATTATAATTTCACCTTCAGGTCGTCATCACTAAAAGAAGAAATGTTGATGGTATGTTTGTTATATTTTGTTACCAACCCATTCTGTTAAAAATCAATTTTGCCTCACCGAGGAGCTAGCTTTCGAAAGATACCTGTACAAACTCATAAGTGACTCCTTCACCGGCATTTTTCACCCATTGATCGATCTTGGATTTGATTTCCGCGTAGTCTGCTTTCGGTGTCACGCGAATATCAAAGACTAAACTAATGATTTTGTTCGTGCAATCGCTTTCGAAAAACTCACACGCCTCAAACTTGTCCGGAACCACATTCACTTGAACTCCCCCATTGATGATCGTCATGTTGAGGGTTGTGACGTCACCCAAGCTGAATTCTGGCTTGGATTCCAGAATTTTCTTCTGCTCGTCGCGGAATGCGAGAGCGCTTGCGGTCAGTTTGTGCTGCAAGTTGTTTTTTTTGTCTCGTATTTTCGTGGAGAAACATACCAATTTCTCAACAGCGGTGTTTTCAATAAACTTTGATCCGTGTCCTGGGCTACCGCTGATGGTGACCTTGACCCCTGAAACATCGATACTCATTAAAAAAATCGATAATGCCCATATTTGAACAAAGACGTGTGAAAGGCACCACTGCATTAGGTGGGATTACTATCTAAAACTCCATCAAAATTTAAAAATACCCTCCGCAATAGACGCACACACCTCATATTTCAACCTACAAAATATGCGCGTCATAAATTCACGCTAATTGTGCATACCAGAGTTGCACGGAATTCCGACTTCCGTGAAAAAATTTCACTTTCCACATATCTTCCTCTACCTGTAAAAAAGTCTGACCTCCGTAAATCGGTTACTTAGTTACCGTAGAAGTTTCGCTTTGAAATACATGAACGATTAAGTAATGCGCCTTTAATTTCAATGGACTGAAAGTAAGAATAATAATTTAAATCCACAAAGATCTAACTGTTCGTTGTGAGAGTCCCGGTCCTTCCGTACTCATTTTACAAAAATGCGACTGCCGCGAGTTTGAAATCGGTCAGACTTTTTGCTAGATATGTGCTTCCGACTTCAGTCAAAAAATTTTTTTCGTGAAAAATGACGAAAAAACCGTGAAATCGTTTCTACTCAGTCAGGAATTAACCTTCACCTGTTGAGAATGAGCGGATATACAATATCTCACATGGGAAGTATATGAAAGCCCGGAGAATCTATGAGGTCTAAGTGGTCTCTTAGGTTTTCAAATATGGTGAAGACGATCGAACTGCTCTCAGAAGTTGCTTCACCGACCTCGTTCAGGAGTTATGGTCAAAAATAGAACTCACATGCAATTTTCAAAAAAGGGGGATCTGTGATGTTGGGTAGGAAAAACTGTTGAGATTTTGCATTTTATTGAATTTTAAAAGTTCGAGATGCACGGAAAACTTAGTCTGCCTGGATTCTGAGGCTCGATTCCGAAGTTACATGCATCTGAAGTGGACGTTAAAAATCGTCCAACAGTTAATACGAAAAAGTGTACTGAATCGTTTTTATTAAGAATCATTTTTTCATTTATCTTTGTCGACACCTCAAATTTTAGGCTTAGGTAAGGTTCAAAGCATTAGTTAGGTACGATGATAAGATTTGATCAAAGTTTAAACTTGATTATCACAAAAAAATTTTTTCACCTTGTAAGCCCTCCTTGAGGAAATGATTCTTAATAGAAACGATTCAGTACACTTTTTCGTATTAAGTATCGTCCAACTTTCACGTTTTGTAACTTGACTACTATCAGATTTCCAGAGGCGAGACCTATTCCAAACGATTCAGAATTATTGAATCTATCAATTCCTACGTTTCCAGTCGATTCTGAGACAAAAATTTTTGGGTAAAAAATCGGAAAGAGTTACACATGGGTTCATAATATGAGCATTGATCACAAGTGATGAATCGTTGTAGTATTTCTCGGGAAAAAAACGTGTATCACATGAGAATCGAACTTTTCCGTGAAAAATGAAAGACGTGAGCTTTGACCACTCTACCACGGAATACACAAATTTTTGCGTCAACTCCATGTTCACTCATTCGCTCCTTTTCACGACAGAATTCTTCAACATTACAGATCCCACTTTTTTGAAAATTGCGTGTGAATTCTATTTTTGGCCATAACTACTAAACGAGGTCCGTGAAGCAACTTCTGAGAGCAGTTCCATCGTCTTTACCATATTTGAAAACCTATGAGACTAGTCAGACCTCATAGATTCTCCGGGCTTTCATATACTTCCCATGTCAGGGTTTTTTCCAACTTTTTTGCACTCCCGACTACCGTTTAAAAAATCTCTTCCAACTTCCGTTTTGAAAAATTTTACTTCCGTGCATTTCTGGTGCATACACATTACGCGCGAAATGCACACTTAGTATTTAAACATACACCATGGAACACGCTCCGCGTAGAAGACTTTGTAGATGCCATCTTCACTTGCGATTCCTTCATCCAACGTGAATCCGACATTGAGTTTCTTGAAGTCATCAGTCTTGCAGTAGGTCTGCATTCCGTTGATACCACCGGTTTCCTCGTCTGAAATCGATATTATTGATTTTTTCCTCGTTTTCGTTCGATTCTTGTCATTTCAGACTAATAGCCTTATTTAATACCACGTGCACCGTTTTGCAGAAGTAGTGAGAAATTCTCAATTTTTATATTTTCTCCTAGGAGAAATATAGGTTCGTGTTAATGACAGATCGTCTCAGTGACCACGGGTTTAGCACAAAAGATTTATTCAGTTTCTCCGACGTTTCGGCGTCAAACCATCATCAGGGACAGTTAGTTACCTCAAACTAGGATAATTGAACCTTTAAGCTTTTTTCTTCTAGAAGAAATGTAGCTTCGTGTTAACGACAGATCGTCTCAATGAACACGGGTTCAGCACAAAAGATTTATTCAGTTTCTCCGACGTTTCGGCGTCAAACCATCATCAGGGACAGTTAGTTACCTCAAAATAGGATAATTGAACCTTTCAATTTTTTAAATCACCCTTGTTTGAGGTAACTCCCTGATGATGGCTTGACGCCATAACGTCTGATAAACGGAATAAATCTTGTGTGCTAAACACGTGGTCATTAAGACGATCTGTCATTAACACGAAGCTATATTTCTTCTAGAAGAAAAAAGTTTAAAGGTTCAATTGTCCTAATTTTAGGTTACTATCTGTCAATGATGATGGTTTGACGCCGAAACGTCTGATAAACGGAATAAATTTTTTGTGCTAAACACGTGGTCATTGAGAAGATCTGTCATTAACACGAATCAAACACATAATTACACCCTCTGCAACCTGACAGAAGAAATTTAAACTTGAAATGTGGATAAAAATGACTAATAATCATTGGAAATTAGAAGTTTTACGATACAATTAAAAATAATATCGATTAGCCCCGTAAACCTACACAAAACACTCTCTAACCGCAAACGGTCTCTGTGCTCTCTCATTTTCGCCGCTGCTTTCACCTCGGCGCATAAACATTTTTCGTTTTCTTCCGTTTCCCCCGAAAAAATACCGAAAAGTATCTGAGTTTGATACATGAATTAATGTTATAAACTCTGCGCTCTCGCTTCCCACCATCACATATATAGCTAGAAGCATGGCCGTTTTCAAGCGCACTCTAATCTCAATTTTGCAGAATGAGTACGGTAGGCCTACCCTAGGGTCGGGACTCTCACAACGAACAGTTAGATCTTTGTGGATTCACACTATTATTTTTATTTTTAGTCCATTGAAATTGAAGGCTCATTACGTGAACCGTTCTTGTATTTCAAGGCGAAACTGCTACGGTACTAAGTACCCGATTTACGGAGGCCAGACTTTTTTACAGGTAGAGGAAGCTATGTGCACCAGGTAAAAGCAGCATAAAGTTCCTTTAATGTGAAGCTCATTATTATGTGGGCGAGTAGCTTGAAAAACCTAATCACATTAGTAAGTTCTCGGTGACATTTTTGGTGCTACACGGCGCTAATGAGTTTTCGCCAAGTAAACTATGTTTACACCAGGACTGGTTACGAAATTTCCGATTTAACGAAACCGTCAAACATTAAATTAACGGTTGTTTTTTTTTCACTTTTAACGAAACCGTTAATCGTTAAATCAGCTAATATTCCAAATTTAACGAAATTTAACGGAAAGTTTTGTTAAAGCGGTCAAATTGGGATTCTGTTAGTTTTTTAAATACTACCATTGTTTAAATACTACCAACGATTTTTTGAAATTCAACGAATCCGTTAAACGTTAAATTAACGGTTTTTCCAATTGTAACGAAACTGTTAATCTTTAAATTCAATTTAGAGAAAAATTTTGGTTAATCCGTTAAATCGTTAATTTTGTTAAATTTCGTAACCAGCTCTGGTTGACACCCAGTCGACTCATACAAATTCACTTAAAACTAGTAATCTATTATTTTCTTCTATCCATAACGGACGATATCTCTCACATTCGGTTGCACATAGCTTCTTCTACCTGTAAAAAAATCTGGCCTCCGTAAATCGGTTACTTAGTACTGTGGCAGTTTCGCCTTGAAACACAAGAACGATTAAGTTATGCGCCTTTAATTTCAATGAACTGTAAGTAAGAATAATAAATTAAATCCACAAAGATCTAACTGCTCGTTGTGAGAGTCCCGATCCTAGGGTAGGCCTACCGTACTCATTTTACAAAAATGCGGCTGGCGCGCGTTTGAAATCGGTCAGACTTCTTGCTAGATATGTGCGGCCGTTTCCGACAATTTTTGACCGTTTTCAAAATTTTCCGATCATGTTTTTTTCAAACAAATCACTATGATCTTTTCTTGGGACATGGGTCCGCCTTCTTTGGGACATGGGTCCGGTTGGTCTATCCATTTTAGAAATATAAAATTTTTCTCACACTTTCTATCTTTATCTCCTTACCGATTAACGGAATAAATCCTATTAACACACTTTTTCACAACCCCGAGTTTGCTCATGTTCAATTTTTCAACCAAATCCTTTCAAAGTATATTATAAATCGAATACAGTTGATATGAATTTTATAAGCTCTTGACGGCAATTCATGAAGAACATATGCTGTGGAAAATTTCTATGAACTTTTTTTTAACTCTCAAAGATGTTGCGCGGTTTATTTTAACAGCGTATGAACTTCCTATCAGCAGGTAAGACCCCATGAAACATACATTTCGCGGGTTCGATATCCTCTAGACGCCCAGTGTTACTGCCCAAATTAGCTCGAATTAGAGCGGTTGCTATTTTTAATTTTTATTCAATGTCTCTGCGTACTACACACTACCAGTACATTACACACACGTAGTACACTCCAGTGTTGTCACAAAATTTAACGATTTATGTTAATTGTTTTATTGAACCGGTTCAAACGATTGAAAAATCCCTTTGAAGTCCGAAAATTATCAACCTAACGACTACCGGTGTTTTATACCTACTCAAAATGAAAAATTCCATTAAACAAAGTTTTGGTTTTAACGAAACTATTGATAGTTGAATTAAGATTTCTCTAGATCCAAAAAACCGGTAGTCATTAAGTTAACGGTATTCCGACTTGGAACGTATTCTTCAATCGTTGAATCCAATTTTTAAAAAATTCGTTAAATTTCGCGACAGCTCTGCTACACGTTCTTAGAAATGATGGGATACATTGAAGACTATAGCATCGAGATTTCAAAACTTGTTTCACCTTTCCTTTTTTTAAAAAAAAGTTGTTCGAATACATGGCTGAGAAGGTTCCCTATGATGAAATTTCAATTTAGATTCTTGCAAGAAGCAAATTTCTTTCGAGAAAAATCCAAATCATCAATCTCTTGAGCTAACCATCTCGTTTGATTTAGTACCTCTATTCAAGAAGGTGCCACCATTGTTAATTAAGAACGTTTTTTCCGCATAAATCATGTTGACCGCGCTTTTGAGGTCATCGAATTTCCTATTTTCTCTCTATGTGTCCATTATTTACTAACTAATTTGGTTCCAGATATTTCCTTGTTCGAAAAATGAACTTTTTGGCAATTTTCGGACGTTTTCTATCGTTTATACTATCCTATTTCCAGGTTTTCATTATCATTTACTAAAAATGAGAATATTGGGAGAGCGAAAATATACATACTACAAACCTAAAGCTATCAGCTGAAGCAATAATTTTGCCGCGGAGCATATTTCTATTATTAATATTCATATTTTAAAACATACCAGGGCCCCAAACCAGATGAATAGTTCTGTGCCACTGCTTCTTTCCTCGCGAAAAGTGCCTTCTAATAGCTTCAAAGTACTGCGAACCAACGCACTTCATGTCCTGCGCTCCCCTCGCATAAATATCACCCTTTTCGTCTTTGTGGGCCGAGTAGGGGTCGTACTTCCAATGCTCCTGGAATATTCGCGATACACAACTTCATGTTTACGTTACCACGTGAGAGAAATATAACAGAAAAATGGAACCGCCCCTTTTGCTCCGCCCACTTTTCGTGAGGCAAATTTTGAGTAAGGCATTTTCATTTCTTGTGTGCACATTCATCGCGGTAAAGTGTAAGTGAGATGAGGCTTCTCACGTGAAACTTCTTATTTTTACGTGTTCAACCTTTTTGCGCCTACAGAAGTTTAAATGATATTTCACGTTTTAAAAACTTCATCATTTTTTCGCGGTGTAAAAGAAGTTACTTTTAGTTGTGTTGAGGTTATGACTAGTTTTTTTCTAAAAGAGAAGCGCGTTTGCATCAAAAATCGAGCGTATAAAAGACAGAAACTCACTCTGAAAGTCGGTACAACATCGGTATGCGAGTAGAGCATGATAGATGGAAGTTCAGGGTGAACTCCTGGAATGGTCATAACCACAAATGGAGTACCCTTGACAGTCTAAATTCTTCTATGAGATGTATACATTTCTGTATTAAACCTCATATGCGTAGCGAGCGATTCCTAGCTCGTCAGCGTATTTGAAGAGGAATTGCTTACAGGCCTCTAAAATTAACAGTTCTTGTGTATACAATTTTTTAATTACCATAATCAGGAGTCGGTTGCTCAGTGTTCACTCGAAGATATTCACGGAACTTGGTCACAGCAATGTCCTCCGTCATCTTTCCTGAGAAACCGAATTAATTTAAGTAATGATCGTCGCGACGCGTCGGGTTGAAAGGCGTAAACAGAAGATAATGATAACAGATGCCCTCGAATGATAATAAACATTGATCAGTGAATGTTGTTCACATAAACTGAACAACTGCGAGTGTGGATGTTCGAAATTACAACAAAAGCGGAAGTGAAAAAAAACTTAATGGAGCAACGATTTTCACAGTGGCAACATGATGAAAGTGCCTTTTGAACGCGAAAAATATGTTAGACATTTTCTCAAGAAACTGAGTACGGCGGCCAAAGCAGTCATGGCTCGAGGATCCTAATAAGCAAAAAAGCAGACAAACTTTTTTCCTAGACATAGGAAAGTTTGGGATTCAGATTTTTGTGGATAATTTTCGGCTTTTTCATACCGATTTCTACTTGAATTATAGTCAGACTTGGGGTCCCAAACTTTCCTGCATTAAAATAAAGATGCCGGACAAGGTCTGTCCCTAGTCCCTGTTTCTTGAAATGTCATTTTAGTTTCAGAAAATTTTGGCAAAATGTAAACCGCAGAGTGTCCGCAGAGCGCAGAGCCGCAGAGTCAATTTTTGTTTCAGCTTTCGGAAAATTCCAAATAACACGTACGGTTCCTAAATAGGCTTAGGTAAGGTTCTAAGCACAAGTACGTTCCAGAAATGGGGGTCCGATTTTTCCTAAGCCTGATATAAGAAAAAACTCTGCGGTCGCTCTGCGGCTCTGCGCTCTGCGGTTTACATTTTGCCGAAAATTTTCGAAAAGAAACTTGAAATGAAAATAAATTGTGCGATCGCGCTCTATCGAGATTTCGTGTTTTTCAACTTGATTTCTAAATCTTGTTTTTCTTTTTGTTTTCTCAAGTCAAAGTCACTTTTCCGATAAAGATGCCAAATGAAAACGACCCCAAGAAGATGCTGTGTCGATATTTTGCGAATGGATGTTGTAATAAAGGATCAGAGTGCAGGTATTTGTGTCATGAAACCAGAGTGAATTTAATTTCCAGGTATTCCCATGATCGTAGCAAGAAGACCGATAACGTCTGTCAATATTATCTGAAAGGATCGTAAGTTGCTATTTTGTTTGCTCGTTCATGCATGTTTTAGTTGTAATTATGGCGGTTCGTGCCGTTACGATCATGTTCGACCCAAAAAAGAGCAGCGTCAGAATGATCTCAGCCGAGCCGGTCCCAGTCGAAGGGTTCGTTTTAAAATAATTCTTATTATTTTCTAAACGAGCAAATACTCATTGTTACGATCGGGGAGCTCGTTGCTTGAATGTCAACGCGCCTAAACTTTTGGTCCGAATTCCTCTCTCTCTCTTTTCCTCTCGCTTTTTGGAGATTATATAAGAAAACCTATGTTCCAGCCGTCAACCTTTCTCGAAGCTTCGGGTCATAAATATGGTCCAGCCGTCAACCTTTCTCGAAGCCTCGGGTTATAATACAGCGAAAATTTATTCCTTTTTCAAAAGAAATTTTTAAAAACTTGTAAGAACATAAAATATCGTTGAGGCTGCTTTGGGCGCGAAAATATTGATCACGTGAAAAAAGTTTGGCGTGTCATGATTATCTCTTTTTAATGTAGTGGATGTGTAGATTAGGAAATGAAAATGTCTCACGAAAAGTAGCGGAGCAAATGGGGAAGACCTCAGGGAAACCGTTTCCAGCCAGATCTGGAAAAAATATAAACCAGAACTGGAGTGAAATAACCCAACAGCTTCTAATTTTTAAATTCTGCTTTTATAGCTTCTGAAAGTGATTTCAACTGAACAGGAAACGACCTTCAGCGTAATTCGGATCCAGAGTTGAGACCTAGCCAGATGTGTTAAGTAGGTTGAGGGATGAAGTTTTCATGTAGAAAATTTTTGCACGTTTTTTGTTACAAGCGAGATATTCTAATTTTAAAATTCTCAACTCCAAAATGAGTGACCTCTCGCACGACACAATTGGATCTAACAGGAAAAACAACTAGCGGGGTGGTGGAGTGGTTAACGGTTCTGCGTTCAAACCGAGTGGGCAGGGGTTCTATTCCATCCGCTGACGACTTTTTTGAAATTTTTTTGCACAATGACAAAAATGTGCCCAAAATGTGTGGAATTACTTTTTTGCATGTATTTAAACCCTTCTGTTCATGTTAATACTCTCCAAAATAGCCAAAAGTCTATAGCCGATCTCATCTATCGCCTCCTCCATTATGAAGATAGTGAAATGATCGTTACAACTTTGATATCCATCAAAAACAAGGTTTTTGAGTTCGAGATGCATTTCTAATTGTGAACTGAACGGCAACCGTTCAAACCGGAACTATCCTCTGGAATTTCTCAATTCGTGAGCCAAAAGCATCTCGACAAGTGTCTGGATTAGTATGCAAACATGAAGAAGTTGAATTCAACCACTTCATCTTTTGAATTTATTCATTGATATTTTTAAAATTAATGTTTGTGGTTGTTTTTTGGTGTAATCTGGACGGTCATGAGTTCATATCCATGAAGATGTTATCAAGGTTTGTGATTAGAGACCCTCATCCAGCCACTTGTCGAGGTGCTTTTGGCTCACGACTTGAGAAATTCCAGAGGATAGTTCCGGTTTGAACGGTTGCCGTTCAGTTCACAATTAGAAATGCATCTCGAACTCAAAAACCTTGTTTTTGATGGATATCAAAGTTGTAAAGATCATTTCACTATCTTCATAATGGAGGAGGCGATAGATGAGATCGGCTATAGACTTTTGGCTATTTTGGAGAGTATTAACATGAACAGAAGGGTTTAAATACATGCAAAAGAGTAATTCCACACATTTTGGGCACATTTTTGTCATTGTGCAAAAAAATTTCAAAAAAGTCGTCAGCGGATGGAATAGAACCCCTGCCCACTCGGTTTGAACGCAGAACCGTTAACCACTCCACCACCCCGCTAGTTGTTTTTCCTGTTAGATCCAATTGTGTCGTGCGAGAGGTCACTCATTTTGGAGTTGAGAATTTTAAAATTAAAATATCTCGCTTGTAACAAAAAACGTGCAAAAATTTTCTACATGAAAACTTCATCCCTCAACCTGCTTAACACATCTGGCTAGGTCTCAACTCTGGATCCGAATTACGCTGAAGGTCGTTTCCTGTTGAGTTATCTCCGTTTGAAAAGTTTGTGAACCAGATCTGTCTCGTTTTTTGGGTTGTGAAAAACGTTCCCTCACTCACTTCAAGAAATTTTAAAAATCGAGTTGATGATTATAGTGTCAGACTGTGTTTCGAACAGATTGGAATAATTTTTACTATCACTCCGATTAAAAAAATAGTGAACCAGATCTGGAAACAAAATTCCGAGAAAGCAACGTTTCAAAGAAATTTTCCCAACTGAAAATAATTTTTATACTGTTTTCATACTCTTCAAATTTCATTAGGTCTCAAGTTTTCCCTTTTCTGGTAATTTTGGATGAAGTCTAAAAATGTAAGCTTAATCTGGAGAATTCGAGCCAGATTGTGCCAATTCTAGCCAGAAATTTCCAGATCTGGCAGTCAACCGTTTCCTTGAGAAGCCTTATTGTATTAATAATATGTTACAATATTGAATGCAAAGTTCAATCGGCTGGAAAGAAAATATTCCATTATAATAAATTTTCAGAAAATAATCAAATTTAGATGCCTCCACCACCACCAAAAACTCCCGCGTGGGTAAATTTGAATGCACCGGTTTTTCGCCCTTCCACCGAAAACGCCAAGAAGACACCAGGTACTATTGATTGATACGTAAAACTATTTCGAATATACCTCGTAGTTTTTACAAGCAGTAAGAAGGTTGTAACAAAACCGGATATCGAGTCGAAAAATTGATACGAAAAAGTAGACTGAATCATGAATCTTTCTTACAATTATCGTTGTCGACACCTCATCAAATTTTAGAGTTACGTGTTAGGTAAGGTTCAGAGCACTATTTAGATACATAGATAAGATTTGATCAAAGTTTAAACTTGATTATCACAAGAAAATTTTCACCTTGTAAGCTTACATGTAAGGGAATGGTTCATGAGTCAGTTTACTTTTTCGTTCCTGTTCAGTAAGGAATTGACCTTCACCTGTTGAGAATGCGATATACCGGGTTTTTTTCCAACTTTTTTGCACTCCCGACTACCGTTGAAAAAATTCTACTTCCGACTTCCGAGAAAAAAATCACTTCCGATTTCTGACTTCCGTTTAAAAAGTTCAATTCTGACTTTCGTTTTGAGAAATTTTACTTCCATGCAACTCTGTTCTAAGCACAAGTACGTTCCGAAAATAGGGGTCCGATTTTTCCTGAGCTCGAAAAAGGAAAGACTCTGTGGTCAACTATGCTGTTTACATTTTGCCCAATTTCACATTCCAGGAAGTTATGCCCGAGCAGTTGAGCCGACTGTAATCAAGCTCACAGAGATGGAGCGGCTCTACACGACAGCCCTATGCCCTTATTACGAATCGAACGATGTTTGCCTGAACAGAGAGAACTGTGCATTTGTACACGGAGACAAGTGCGATTACTGTCAATACAACTCGATTCACCCATTCAATGCAGAAAAATCGGAGGCACATATAAAAGTGAGTTTTGATTTGTAAATATAATTAGTTAAAGTTCGTGATTTGACCAAAAAAAGTCTGCATTAGTCCTTTTTAAAGAAAATATATATAGATGGAAAATGCCATATGTAAGAAAAATACCAACCTTTAATGATTCGAAGGGAAAAACTGAGAAATTTTAGAAATACTTGTTGTTTTACAAAATTACTTTTTATCCAATTCCAGGTTAACTTATTCAACATCAAAAAAACAATATTAAAAAAACAAAAAAATATTCCATTCTGAAAAAAACATAACTCAGCAAAAAATATCTCAAGGGTATTTCTGAAGGTATTTTGCCGATAGCCGAGATTCAAAATGAAAAACGGAATCCATTATATTCTTTTTTAATCATAATCAAAATCTTCCAGCAATGTAAAGAAGAGAAAGAAATCGAAGTGCAACGTGCGTTCCTGCTGCAGAAGTCTGCAGAGATGGTCTGCGGAATCTGCATGGAAAACATTGTCGAGAAAGATCTGAGATTTGGTCTTCTGGAAAACTGCAAACACTGCTTTTGCCTGACCTGCATAAGAGAATGGCGATCGAAGCACTCGACAACGGAACTCGACACAACTGTTGTTAGGTAATTTTATGCTTAAACAACGACCAGCAAGGAAAAGAAATCTAATTAGACCTGCTGAACTGGAACAAAGCTATGGCGAGAGTTGATCGGGGTTTGTATGAATATTTCCAAATCTTTTACACATTGTGGTAAACGCAGTTAAGAAGTGTGAGCAAAGCAAGTCGATATATTTCAGAGAAGTTAACTCTGATTATATCCAGAGGTGTGTTTCCAATGGGAATGAAATATATTTCAAAATACTCGTGCTGACCAAAGATTTATCGTGTTATTTGGTTTCGCCGAAAAAATAATTCTCCGGGGCATTATAGTCATTTGAAGGATTTATCAGATTGGATCCAGTGCCGTCAGATTGGATCCAATTAGGTCCAAGTAGCATTTTTTTTAATTTGATGGAAAATGGACCTATAACCTTGCAAAGCGGTTGCAGAGCGGCGAAAATTCAATTTCGAATTTAGATCATGCCCCGAATGCCGTCAGCACAGCAACTATGTTGTACCTTCGGTTGTTTGGATCGAAACGGATGAAGAAAAAGAGGTTATGATCAAGATGTATAAAGAAAGTATGAAGAACAAGATTTGCAAGTATTACCAGGTGGGTGTTTCAATTTCGGAAAATGAAGGTTCTTCGATGAAATAAAAAGAGAATATCGATTAACCCCGTAAACCTACACAAAACACTCTCTAACCGCGAATTGTCTCTGTGCTCTCTCATTTCCGCCGCTGTTCTCACCTCGGCGTAAGAACAGGGAAATGTGTGTCGAAGCAGAAACGACTTAGAAAAAAAAATGGATAGCTAATTTTATCAAAATGTGCATTGTAGATTTTGCAAAACGGTGAAGAGTGTTTGAAAAATTTT
>OZ022253.1:15848015-15853015 GCA_963978915.1 Caenorhabditis parvicauda | reverse complement strand
GCGTTTCAGTTTTATGGTCGAAAAACTGACTGCCACTCTATGATTTTTGAAAAGGCTGGTCACAAGATCAATGGCGAATGTCCTAGAATATTACCTAGATTACCCCAAATGGAGTTGATACAATGAAACAACCTTTTTAATCTCATCTGATGACCTCGAACGATCACCGACTTGGTTGTTTTTTTTGATTTTTATAATTTAAGTTGTTTAATTTTTGAAAAATGCACTAAGGAGCAAGAGAGTTTTACACGAACGAAAAAAACGAGAAATGGATGTTGAGGAAAAGTGTAAAGTTAGAGTGGTTTTGAGAAAATTTCAAAAAAAACATTTACTATTGGTTGAATATTCTTTCACGGTGTATAAAATGTTTCATCGGAATTTCATGAAACTTACAAACCTATCCGATTTTCCAACATTGAAATACTTCAAAAAATGATGCCGTGCATTAACTTTCCGACGCAACTGTAGGTTGCAAAGAGACCATTTTTGACAATTAGAAAAACGCATCCCGTTTTTTTTCAAACGTTAATAACTTTGCTCACAACATCCCAATCATTTTGTTTTGTTCTTAGGCTAAGGTTGAAGCTTAAGCTAGCCCCAACCTAACCTAAGCCCACACTGCGCTAAACGCAGTAGAAAATTGTCGTATCAAGCAGCAGGGGGAGACGACCAATCAGCAGCGAGCACAAACCCCGCCCCTTAGTAAATCCTACACCGCTATAGATCAAATTTCAGTTACTGTAGTTAAAAACTTTTTTTTCTGATGTTTTTCAAAATTCATGATAAAAAGCTAGTTAAGAAGGAAAGTTACATTATTTGCAATTGGCGAAACAAATTCGCTTGTTAAGATAAGAAAAATAGGACAGAAGAATAAAAAAATGATGTGCGAACGCGCTCTATAGCGAATTTGAGTTCAATATAATTTTCGTGCAACGCGTCTAATCGATAACGATCCCCTTTAGCTCGGTGTGAAGCCTAAAAAAGAGGTGTTCATAGTAACCCACATCACGCCTTTCTACGTTTGAAAAAATGGGATGCGGTTCACTAAATGCCCCATTTTTCAACCCAGAATCATCGATTCATTAAGATTTTCTGAACGGCGACTTTTTCTATCAACTCATGACGTCATTAGATCGTTACGATGGCACGCTGGTGCTGCAGCTTTTGGAGAATGTACACTACGTTTTCGAGTTGGCATGTTTTCCTTCGAACACCGTTCTACAATCAGTTGAAGAAGACCCCAACAAGTTTATATCCATGGGACATGTTTTGGTATCGGAGTTGAACCAACGGTGTACAGGTATAGACCAATCTTTGTTTTTTTTTTCTCGGATTTTTTAGGCTTACATTTAGGCTTACGCAAAAAAAGAGATAATTGGGGAGTAGACCTGACCTACCAGACAGCAGCTATGCTTAAACCACAGAAAACCCTATCCTAACGAAAGCCTCCTCATAATGCCGATTCATTCGATGTCGCGATACAAAAATTTTTCAGTACTGTGAAAAGCTTGTGTCCGCGAGATTTCTTCTTTCAATTTTTTTTACACTCTACCGATTGAAAATAGTAATTCACCATGAGCATCTAATAGCAGATGAATTAGACCATGTGAAAATTGATTTTTCAGAACGAAGAATCCACCTCCTCAATGCGATTGCTGCTCTTGGGGCTGAAAATTTTCGCAACATCTTCTACAGTAACGATATTACGGTATTATCGCACGTGCTTGCCAGGACTGTCATCGATACGGAAAGTGAAAAGGTGAATCTTTATCTCTCTCTCTCTCTCTCTCACCTTCTACCTCTTCCTCAAATATGATCTTAAGATGTGCAAAATCGCGATGGAGTCACTTTTGGGTCTTTTGAACATTGGAGTCGTAAATGAAACAGATAGAAACATCGTCGAAGCCATAGAAGAATTCGGTGCGCGACAGACGAGAACCGGATAGAAAGTATTCTGACGCGTGAGTAGGATATGCCAAGATGTTGTAGCACTTCAAGTCGATATGTACCACAATCTAAAATTTATCATTGAGTACCAGAGTTGCACGGAAGTGAAGTTTTTCAAAACGGAAGTCGGTAGTCGGAAGTGAATTTTTTCTTGGAAGTCGGAAGTAGAATTTTTCAACGGTAGTCGGAGATGCAAAAAAGTTGGAAAAAACCCAGAGTTATTGTATATCCGCTCATTCTCAACAGGTGAAGGTCATTTCCTGACTGAGTAGAAACGATTTCACGGTCTTTTCGTCATTTTTCACGAAAAAAAATTTTTTGACGGAAATCGGAAGTAGAATTTGTTAAACGGAAGTCGAAAGTGAAAAAGGGAGAAAGTCGGAAGACGGAATTCCGTGCAACTCTGTTAAGTACCGTAACTATTCCCATCCCCATTCACACATGTGCCATTGATACAAAAACCATTCCTGACAACATTTATTTGAGCTTATTCATGTGCAATTGTGCTGTACCGGTATTTTTAGAATGGCCTATAGAATTCTACTAGATAAAAGTTTATGATTCACAATCGTTTGATTCGTTCTGGGGGCCATATTACATGTGTAGCTCTGCCTTTGACGAGCCCCTTGCTTACCTGAAAATGAACGGATAATCACGATTTTTATGGATTAATTTTTTTATGGGTGCAAAACCTTAAAATTCAAACTGATGCAATTCTTGAAAATGAGTGAAAAGAAATTTGAATATTCGAATTTTTATTTTTAGCACCATTTATCTGGAATTAGTAAAAAAAAAACAGGATTTTTTCGTTCATTTAGATTTGTACAAATAATTACTTTTAATAGTTGAAAACTAACCGGTCCATAGACGTTACTGTCATTCCTATCTTGTGGATTATCCGCTTCCATCCAGTAATGTCCCTTGGGAATTATCATGAACTCCTTTTTGCCCTTTGGTCGCACCATGGTGAACTCATTGGCGGTTATTCGCTTTATGTGTATGACTGCGTCGTTCCGAGGACATCTGCAAATATCTGGTAGAAAGAACATAGTAAAAGCCGCACTGGATTTCGACTTCCGCCCTTTTATGTGATGAATTTCATAGAAAAAAACGAATAACCATTTTGAGAACAGCAGAGAATAAAATCTTCATCTACTTGGTCTAGTTCATCTTAAAGTGAATGATTTTTCTTAAGTTTCGGGATTCCACTAACAAGTAGTACTTGATATGTACCCAGTCGCGCTCTTCATTTTTGAAAAAACGGGATTTGTGATTGGAAAAATTGATGATCCGAAATATTTGACGTTTTCTATGCAGTACCAACTCCTGTGAAGGATTTGCGTTCATTCCAAAACCGAAAAATTAGTTTAAAAAAATAAAAGAAAAAAGATTTTTTCAAGTGTGACGCACATATCTTTCTCTACATGTAAAAAAGTCTGACCTCCGTAAATCGGTTACTTAGTTACCGTAGCAGTTTCGCTTTGAAATACATGAACGATTAAGTAATGCGCCTTCAATTTCAATGGACTGAAAGTAAGAATAATAACTTAAATCCACAAAAATCTAACTGTTCGTTGTGAGATTCCCGACCCTACCGTACTAATTTTACAAAAATGCGACTGCCGCGAGTTTGAAATCGGTCAGACTTTTTGCTAGATATGTGTGACCGAAAGTTCAATCGGCATGAGTTTTGCTTCTAAGAAAATTCTTTAAAAAACTTCTGAAAAAAGTTTAAACTCACTAACTTAAACGTCAGGATAGTCCCCGGACTACAATTTGAAAGATTCCACGTTGATAGCCAAACAATATCTCGTTTCCACCATCGCGAATCATCGCCTTCAAGAGTGGGGAACATTGAAGAGCCTTAAAAGTTGTTTGAGAGCGTAACAAAACGTGGAAGTACCTATCACACTTGCAGGATAGCCGACTACATCAAAAAACGTCAAAGTTCCACATCCGGCGACCAAAGATCTCCAGAGAAATTGTTTCATAGAAATCGAGTAAAAATTTAAAAAAAAATTTAAAATTAAACATATTCTGCATAAAGGCGTGAAGAATTGTGCATACACTGAAATCGTAATATTAGACAAAATTGTCAGATCATCAAGGTTTTGTAAAATCGCGCGAAATAAAAACAGCATATTTTTCAATACATGGAACCTAGAGGAGAGAAAAAACGTCTGGAAAATGGATTGGCTGGTTTTCTTCATGGCGTCAGAGGCAAAAACGTGTGCGTTGAGATGCGAAAATCGAATTACGTTTTCGGTGATTTTTAAAACTTGTTTTTTTCTTTAAAGAAATTGATTACCAATCCATAGCGTATTTCAGGCAACCTCGAGAGTTGTGATTCGGAACTGAATTTGAAAATAACCGGAGCACGTCTTTTTATTGACAATAAACAAATGCGATTTGACGAGTTTTTCGTAGTCGGAAAACATGTTCGGTGAGATTTTTATTTTTCTATTCTTCTGCGAAATTTGGGTTGTCTTAATCGGACCTCTTCTCGACGACAATGTTTACAGGTTCGTTCATATGGATAGAGACGTCAACGTTGAAGCGGCAATCCGGAGAACTTTCAACGAATTGAACAAAGGCACACGAGGAAATGCCCGGGCAGATATGCAACAATCGAAGACATCAAAAATCAGTTTGTAAAATCGAAAATTCATTGTTCATAAAAACTGAAATGCAAATATACCAGTATTCGGGTTGAGATGCAGCATATGGAAAAAAGGGAGATATATTGACAGTATTAGTTTTTTATAAATTCAAATTCATCATATTCTGGTTGCTCTGATCCTTCTTTCTTCATCTTCTCCATGCTGAAATCTTCAGTTCTGTTAGTATTTGGCTAGTTCAACTATGCGGAAGCGGGAATTTTCACTAGAAAAAAAATCACATCATTCTCACGAAAAATATTTCCTTTTCAATATTTCCATTCGTTTGCTCTGGAAATTGAAAAACGACAAAATGCACACCAGTTCTGGTAAATCCATGCCAGATTTGGCAATCCGTGTAAAATCGGGAAATCTCTAGTTTTTCCAGGTTAATCC
>OZ022253.1:15818015-15843015 GCA_963978915.1 Caenorhabditis parvicauda | reverse complement strand
GATGTTTGTCTCGGTGAAACGTTTGAGTAATAACCTGATTGCGGCGAAACTCCGACCTTCTCCCTTCACCTCAACATGAGGAATTGTACAAATTTCCGTGAAATATGGACCAGGAGAGATGTGCGGCAATTTTCGCTTCAAGTCAGCGTCTGAAACTGATGTTTACAGTGGGTAAGACAGTAGAAAAGTGTCGGATCAAGCAGCGAAGGGAGGCGACCAATAAGCAGCGAGCACAAACTCCGCCCCTTTGTAAATCATGCAACGCTGTAGATCAAACTACAGTTACTGTAGTTAAAAACTTTTTTCTCTGACGTTTTTTTCAAATTTCATGATAAGAAGCTAGTTACGAAGGAAAGTTACATGATTTGCTATTTTTCAATAGCAGTCGTCGAAACAAATTCGCTTGTTGACTTGAGAAAAATAGGAGAAAAGGATAAAAAAAAATATTGAAGTGCGAACGCGCCCTATAGCAATATAATTCAATATAATATGCGTGCAACGCGTCCAATCGATAACGATCACCTTTAGTTCGGTGTGTTGAGCATAAAATGTGTTCAAGACAATTGAAAAATATTTTGAATGCTGAACACATATGAATTTCAAAAAAATGACGAATAACCATGTAAATTGAAGAGTTCTACGATATGATTAGCCCCGTAAACCTACAAAAACACTCTCTAACCAAGAATGGTCTCTATGCTCTCTCATTCTCGCCGATGTTCTCACTTCTCCCTGTTTATGCGTGGGGATGAGATAGTGTCGAGACGGAGAGACGCAGAGACAATCCCCCGTTAGAGAGTGTTTTGTGTAAGTTTGCGTGGCGCCTGGCGTCCTTCTCGGCCGCCAGATCATGATAGCGCGTGCGAGAGTACGAAAGATAGCAAGACGTCGAAGCGTAAGGGACAGACGAGACAGCGCGCATTTTTGGAAAAAGTTAGATTCCTTACCGCTTTAAGCAGGTAGACGTTCAATCTATTGTGTTTCTTTAGATGCAGAAACTTACATATAAGAAGTTCAATGGTTTTTACAAGGAAAGACTTCGGATCAGAATTTTTTCAATGGATTTTGATAGTAGTGAAAAAACTAACACGTCGATTTGGCAGGTCCACTCATTGAGCTTGATTGTGTAGATGAAACCTTAATATCAACATGAAACATTGGTCATATGCAGGTTCTTCGTTAGGATAGCACGTGAGAGGGAGGGGAGGGTAGCCGACAGACATAGACACTTTTTGCATTTTCTGTAGGTTTACAAGCGCACCCTTCTTCCACTTTTTTCATTACAGACCGGGGAAAGGTTCGGTGAACAATTTTCGTGAATAGTACAAACTTTTACATTTGAAAAAGTACACATTAAAATGTGAACTAAATGGTAGTTACTTCGTAACTACGTCAAGTTTCTTTGTTCTTGCTCACGAAATGGAAACAGCAAGTTCGTTCTAGCTTATTGCATACTTCTACTTTAAACTTTCCGAAGCTTGAGATACAGAGTCTTTCGGGTTCTCTACATAGAATAAATCAAAGCGCGCTGAAATGATGACTTATGCTGTGCAAAACAAGAGCTTATCTCAATAAGGAAGAGACATCAATAGTTACATAAGAGACGACACACAATATACAAAAGCTTTTAACGTCGGTCAAAACGACTCTCAACAACATTACACATATATCGCTAGAAGCATGGCCGTTTTCAAACGCGCTCTAATCTCAATTTTGCAGAATGAGTACGGTAGGCCTACCCGAGGGTCGGGACTCTCACAACGAACAGTTAGATCTTTGTGGATTTAAATTATTATTCTTACTTTCAGTCCATTGAAATTAAAGGCTCATTACGTAAATCGTTCTTGTATTTCAAGGCGGAACTCCTACGGTACTAAGTACCCGATTTACGGAGTCCAGACTTTTTTACAGGTAGAGGAAGCTATGTGCATTATTACACTTTCTTTGCTCTCGCAGAAACCATCCATCTCGGAAATCACAAACACCATGGATTTCCATTTTCACTTCATTTGTAAGAAAGACTTTAAAACATTATAATTAGAATAAAAACCACGATATTTGCTTTTTTCATTTTTCTGAAGTGATGAAAAGAAATTATCGACTTATCTGATACAGTAACCCATGTCTAATTTCTAACTAAATCTTTCTGGATCAAATTTTGGTCTCTGAGTGGCATTTTGCAAGCTTTACAAAAAATACAACGTAAATACAGTGTGTCCAAAAATAATAGTTAGTTGTCTAAAACATTCATAACTTTTTTATTTTATTTTTTATGACATTCATTTTCAGATATGTTAGACTATCAATCGTTGATAAAACTGTACCGCTTTTTGTGAAAACAATCTTTATGACTGATAGTCCAACATATCTGAAAATGAATATCGTAAAAGATAAAATTAAAAAAAGTTATGAATGTTTTAGACAACTAACTATTATTTCTGGACACATTGTAGCAGTACACCATAAACAAAAAACAAAGTCTTACCGTGTCGCAGCTGTAGAAAGAGTCAGTGTCGCTATCAGAGCCACTCTCCATAAACCAAGATCGCAACTTTGTTCTTCTCCAACCGCTGAAAAATATATAGATATTCGGCCAGATGTTGCCTACAGATAACATTAAGCGAACCATGGGATCGGAAAAGACTCGTGAAAATGTAAAACTGGAATAATTTATGGATCAACGGACAAGGTGGAATAATACACACTCACAACAATATTGTATAACTAAATTCGACAGATCAGGGACTCGAAACTGCGCACAACTCTCTGTTGAAGAAACCACGTGGGAGAGAGAGAGAGAGGAAAGGCAAGAGAGCGCCAGACAAAAAGGCATTTTTTGGATTTTGTGAGTGTAGAAGACAGTGAGAGCGCTAGACGCAGAAATCGGCAACGAGACAGTGAGATGAGGGGAGAGAGTGCAGAGTCTTCACCACGTCCTACAGATAGGCAGAGAGTTGTGCGCCGTTACTTAGGAAAGATTTAGATGGGAACGAACCGTAAAAGTCAACATTATTCGAGACAATGCAAAATAGTTTGAACACATGGTGAAGAGCTGAATACCTTTCGGAACATTTCAATCACCTCTTCTGGTTTGGGTCAATCCTTAAGGTAACCCAAGCTTAACCAATCAAAAATGGTATGAGCGTCAATATTTTTTCTATTCAATATGTGCGATTTCGCTGACTTTATGAATTCAAACCCTCGGAAAAAAACAGACTACATTCTCGGAGAAATTCCACTACAAAACAAACTTTTCACCAATCGTTCAAATTTTCGTGAATCAAATACAATAAAATAGCAGGCTAGTAAAGAAAAGACGCCTGAACGACCTCTGTGTACCTCTGTCGCTCTTCCTCACTCATTTGGCTCTCCACCATTTCTGGTGTAACCTCACTCAACGGCACCTTCTTGCCATTCACCTCCACCATCTCTTCGTCGTCTGACTCATCGTCATCGCCATCGTTCTCGTCGTTGCCTTCGGATTCGTCAATTTTCGCCTTTTTCTCTGGCGGCTCCATGTCTACACCTGTAATTATACACATCGGATACACATCTCACTGTACAGGTGAGAAAAGTGGCAAAAATGAGAGACCACAGAGACAATTCGTGGTTAGAGAGTGTTTTGTGTAGATTTACGGGGCTTCGCCTGTTTTTGGCTTTGCGATTTGTCTACGAATATAGTGTAAATCTATTCTTCATTTTCGACTAATACATTAGCGAGCAAGTTTAGAAACTTTTTCTCACGATCGAAATTTTGTAGTGAATTTTGCAACAGATGCGTTTTTTGTATCTTGATTTTTTCAATCTACACTTTTTGTGATAAAATAGAATCATCCCTTCTTTTTCTACTCGCCCGACCAAAAGCAAATTTTCTTCATAATTCACATTACGAAAATGTGGAAAAAAATACCTTCAATCTCGGCCAGCCCATGTATAGAGATGACATTGTTCTTGATATCATTCTTTCTGAATAAAACGTCATTATTGTTATCCGGTCAAGTACAAACTTGCTGTTTTCCAGCGCAGCCTCCTCTGACTCTTCAGCTCCACCGATAGCGTCATCCTGCAGCCACAAGGGTACTTCTTTGGCTTCTTCGACCACTTTTCTGTAATCCGGCATTAGAAAAATTAGAAAATTTTCTTTTCACATTGTTTCCTAAACGTTTTTGGAACATTCTCATCATTCTGTTGTTTTGCTTTGAAAACGATACAGGTATAAATGGAATGAGATTGTAACGACTATTTAGTGAAACGCATCTCGCCTTCTTTAGTATGAAAACTTTGATTCGTGTAAATGACAGATCGTCTCAGTGACCACGGGTTTAGCACAAATATTTATTCAGTTTATCCAAAATTACCTATAAATATAAATGTGAATATTTATAGGTAACTAATTGTCCCTGATGATGGCTTGATGCCGAAACGTTGGATGAACTTTGTGCTAAACCTGTGGTCACTGAGACGATCTGACATTTACACGAATCTAACGAACGCTGCACAATAACACCTTCCGCAACCTACAACTCATGAAAACTTTGGGCGGAACACATTAACCACCCCTTTAGGCTTATTTTAAACCTAGCTTCGATGCAACGGGATGCATTTCACATTTTAAATTTAATCATTGCCGATTTTTATTAAAGCACACACCGCGCTAAGCGCAGTAGAAAAGTGTCGGATCAAGCAGCGAGGGGAGGCGACCAATAAGCAGCGAGCACAAACCCCGCCCCTTCGTAAATCCTGCACCGCTGCAGATCAAATTACAGTTACTGTAGTTTAAAAACTTTTTTCTCTGACGTTTTTTTCAAAATTCATGATGAAAAGCTAGTTACGAAGGAAAGTTACACGATTTACAATTTTTCAACAGCAATTGGCGAAACAAATTCGCTTGTTAAGATGGGAAAAATAGGAAAGAAGAATGAAAAAAATATTGATGTGCGAACGTGCCCTAACGCAAATTTTCGTTCAATATAATTTGCTTGCAACGCGTCTAATCGATGACGACCACCTTTAGCTCGGTGTGAAGCATGAATGATTTGCACAGTTCGTGAAAGGATAGAAAACAAACTTGTTGATATCCGCGTTCAAATCGACCGTAATTTGGTCCCCATTCTGATAGGTGATGCCACCGGGCGTGTTGTACGAATGAGCGGTCCCTCCCAACTGCAGCTTCCCTCCGTTCTGGTTGTTGAGTGTTTTGAAGTCGAGAAGTTGTTCGGATACTTCGCGGGCTGCAATCAGATTGATCTTAACGATGAACGGGGGTGCACCTATTGCTGGACCCTTCTCGATATAGTCAATGCGTAGTCGACATTCTTTCTCTTCCACCCCATATTCCCGTCCTATTTTTATTTTTTTCATACACATACGGTTTGTTTTTCTTTCTCTCTTTCTCTTATTCTCCTTCACTCCGCTTTATGGAATAAATTATATTATTATTATTCAGATTACCTTTGTCTTCGTCCTCCATAAACCTGGAGATGTCCGGTTCCAGTAGGTGAGGGGCCAGTTGAATTCCATTCAGAGCTTGTATCCTAGCGAACATTGGGTTCATCTGCTCGTTGAATCGTGCCACTGATGTTCTGGAATTAAAAATCTAAGTTTCTTGATTGAGTGACACGAAGTTATGACTTTCGTTGAAAATTCTTTCGTTTGATGATTTCTGTCAAAAAATGTGAAACGAATCGTAATTTCCTGTTTAGACATGCACTTTGCGGGGGAGGTATGACTCATGAAATACTTTTCGTTTCATACCGGACCGCCGGTATACGATAGTGGGTACGAGAGTTGCACGGAAGTAACATTTTTCAAAACGGAAGTCGGAAGGCGGAAGTAGAATTTTTTCAACGGTAGTCGGGAGTGCAAAAAAGTTGAAAAACCCAAGATCATATTAATAATAGAACAAGGGGACCGCCCCCTTTTTTCGTGAGGCAAATTTTTGGGTGATCCATTTATGTGTCGATTTACGGGGATGTTGGGGGGGGGGGGGAGAGGAAGGGTTGTGCAAAAATGGCTGGGTAGTTGACGGAATTCGAACGCGCGTTAAGAGAGTACAGATCGGACGCGTTAACCACTCGGTCACCGTTGCACATTTTTTGCTAGCGCTTCACGTGTGACGACTGGAGGCCCTCGCAGGTTGTTGCATTAGTTCTAGCCCGACTCGCGTTAGTGTTAGTCGTGTTTGGATTGTACAAGAAAAAAGAGAGAGAGAGAAAAAGAGTTAGGAAAAGCAAGTTTGAGAGAGAGAGATAGAGAGAGAGAGAGAGAGAGAGAGAGAGAGAGAGAGAGAAATTGCTAAGACTTTGCCTCGAAAAACCTCTTCTTTTTCCATTAAAAAAAAGTCGGAATTTGTGATTATGTGATGAAAAAAGGGCTCTGAGCGTAGCGAGGATTCTCTGCTTGTATTTTATATCCGCGTATTCTCAACAGGTGATAGGTCAATTCCTGACTGAGTAGAAACGATTTCACGTTCTTTTCGTCATTTTTCACAGAAAAAATTCTTGACGAAAGTCGGAAGTAGAAAGTGAAAAAAGGGCGGAAGGCGAAATTTCGTGCAACTCTGGTGGGTATCACTTCACATATCTTCCTCTACCTGTAAAAAAGTCTGACCTCCGTAATTCGGTTACTTACTACTGTAGCAGTTTCGCCTTGAAACACAAGAACGATTAAGTAATGCGCCTTTAATTTCAATGGACTGAAAGTAAGAATAATAATTTAAATCCACAAAGATCTGACTGTTCGTTGTGAGAGTCCCGACCCTAGGGTAGGCCTACCGTACTCATTTTTCAAAAATGCGGCTGGCGTGCGTTTGAAATCGGTCAGACTTTTTGCTAGATATGTGCACTTTCAAGTCAAAACGAGCGTCACAGAACTTAAATGGACCAGTGCTCCTAATTTAGTTCCAAGACCTTTCCAACATTTCGATTCAGGGAGCCTAGTTTACTCATTCGGAAAAGGTAACTTCCATGGTTTCTTGTCAAATTTCTCTTTTTGAACAAAATCAACTTTTGACTCAAAGAATAATAGAAACCGCACCTCGTGAGCTCTGATGGAGCTGTACTCTCGTCTGCAGTCACTTCTCCTTGACAGCGCCAACATTTGAGAGCTCCGGTCATGACGTCAACGATTCTACTGACTTCGAGCAGCTATCAATTTCTTATTTTAAACTTTCGCTGAACGACGAACAAACCTCATATTTGCTACCACATTGTTCACACTTGTAGTGAGATCTGTTCATGTCATCCTTCTCACGAGATTCCAGTTTTTGCCTTAAAAGGTAGTTCAAAAACTCGATGGTTTGAATGAGAGCTCGTTTGAAACATGAAATTTACTAGTACGAATGAACAGTTACTATCTAGTACAGTGTACACTAGGCAGTCTAACCCCCTACGCATTACATTACTACGACTGGATTTATGAAGAATAACATGAATTGGAAGTTTCAGTACAAGCAAATTTCAGTACTGCAAAAAGTCTTTGTCGTTGTCGAGGTCCTTTCATGACCACTCACATCTTTTAAAAATTCAAATTTTTCGATTAATTCTTGGCGCCAGCTATTATAGATAGTGTGTGTGTGTGTGTGTGTGAGAGAGAGAGAAAGAGAGAGAGAGAGAGAGAGAGAGAGAGAGAGAGAGAGAGAGAGATAGAGAGAGAGAGAGAGAGAGAGAGAGAGAGAGAGAGAGAGAGAGAGAGAGAGAGAGAGAGAGAGAGAGAGAGAGTGAAGGTGTTATCGATGTATCAACTGAGAATGAATAAAAACACCAAGGATTTCCTGACAATTTGTATGTATATTTTGGCAATTAGTAAATAGCATCCCGCATCTCATTTTCAAAAATGGGATGCGATAACTTTTTGCGCATCGCATGAACACCTCTTTTTTAGGCTTTGGTTAGGTTTGGGTCAGCTTAACGTTTAACCTAAGCCTGAATACAACGTGATTGGGTTGTTCCGAGCAAAGTTACAGATGTTCGAAAAAAACGAGAGGCGACGGGATGCTATTTACTAATTGCCGTATACTTTTGATAGTTGATAGGTTAAGAAAAACCTCATGTGGTCAATTTTATACCGCAACACGTTGAGGACAGCTCTGTAGTTGATGTAGTAGAAGACAACGGATACCTGGAAGGTTGTTGTCACAAACTGACGTGGTCGTTCTGTTTCAGTTAAACCATTTCACAAAAAATCTCACACTTCTTCCATTATCATTCTTATGTGCTATGAGCCGTTCTTTGATCAGCTTCTCTGCCTTCAAATTTCCTAATAGTTGCCGAAGATATTTTTGGTCAAAATTGAGTCGACTTCGAAGATTCTCTTCACGTATACATTCGGCACGGAGGATGTAGTAGGTTACCAGATAGTGCTCCTGAAACCGAGAATGTTTTTGAAGAGTTGATAATAAAATAGTACTTTCTTAAGATTATCGGAGTTGTAAAATTCCGTTGAGAAAGAAGTCGGAAGTATGGACCTCGAAGATTTCAAGTAGAAATTAACTCAAAAAACGTTGGACGGAAAACTGCGGAAAACGCAGTTGAGAAGTGTAAGCAAAGAAAATCGATAGAGTAGATCAAATTTCAGTTACTGTAGTTCAAAAAATTTCACTTTTCTTACTTTTTATCCTCTCAATTTCACAAATCGTAACGCAACAAATGTTTGAAGTAGGTAAAACTATTATTGGGAACAGTCCGCAACATTCATTATGTCAAGTGAAACATTTATTAAAGTACACACTTTCGAAATTGAAAGCGGAGGTCGGCAACGCGGTTGTGAAGCGGTTATATTGTCTTAGGCTTTTGCCGAGATGTGGGCGGTCGCTCATTTTCAGATCAAACGTTCAGAATAATTTTATTCTTACAGCCACATTTTTAATAATTACTTTCACTATATTTTTCATTCTTTGAAAATAGTCTTCCTACACTATTCAAATCATTTACTATTTCCCAGTTGAAAACTCACATTCGAAAAAAAGTTCTTCACGATTAGCAAAAGGATCTGATTCAGAGCTTCTGGTATCTGAAACATAATTGTGTCATTTTTTGTCTTTTCAGTCACCTCATCAACGACCACGGTTTCTGGTTGATTTGCAGAACTCGCTGTCGATGCTACTGAACTCATCTCTGAATTTCGATTAGGGGTGTTTTGGATGCGTAAAAGCAGGTATTCAATAGCGGATAATACGCAGTTCGGTAATATGCAAGAGTAGAAAATTCAAAAGGGCTTTATTACACGCGCTAAATCTATCCATCTACAACATGAAGATAACAATAAACACTAAACACAGTTGTTCCTGACTGTACAATTAATGAAGGAGCTTTTTCGTTGCGAGACTTCTACATCAGGGCTAGTTACGAATTTTCCGATTTGAAAAAAAAAACGTTTTTTGTCTGTTAAATCAAGATCTCGTTTCTTTTTAATTTGGAAAAGTGCATTTTTGAAAGATAAAAAAATCACTGAACTATCATTATCAATTTTAACAGGATTATAGGGCGTAAAATTAACTATTTTTTTCAAATTTAACAAAGTCGTGCATTTATATGAAGAAAAATTCGTTTTACCGGTTGAATAGATGATTTCGTAACGAGTCCTGTCTCACACAAACTTCCTGCGCCTTCAACATTGTCAATTCAAGAACAAACGCACAAACTAGAAGGCTTGGAGGAAACCCGCAAAAACGTTTTCCGACTTTCCGGTATTCTGAATGCGAACGTTCGACAACGATCAATCTAGATGGGTCAATTTGGGAAAATAAATAAACAACAACTGTGAGCAAGTTCACCGTTCTTCTTCCACCAGCTCTTCTTCGATGTGCGCCATTGATGGTGGATCGTAAAAGTCGCAGATTGCACCGACGGATGGATGTCGACCCTGATAATGGAACAATATTCATTGGGCGACGAAAAGCTGCAAAGTTTACCTGGAACCTCTTGTACAGCTCTTTGGCAACGTCAACACTTCCTCGCACCAGGAGTGTGTTCTTCAACCGTTCGCCAGTTTGCTTTTCATTGTCTTCTGCATCGAAGGTGTCGTGAATGTCCAGAGCCAACATCTGGAGTTTTTTTTTATTTCGGAAGTTTGACACATTCTCGTTATTCTATTGAACATTTCGGTTCAAGCTTCTCAATTTTATAGACACGAAAATAATACGCGCATCCTGTGAAATTTCGAGAGTAAGTTAATTCAACTTAATACGAAAAACTAGACTGAATCATCGAATCATAATTCATTTTCTTACAAGCTGCAATTTTTTGTGGTAATCAAGTTTAAACTTTGATCAAATCTTAGCTTTGTACTAAATAGTGCTTTGAACCTTACCTAAGCCTTAAATTTGAGGTGTCGACAAAGATAAATGGAAAAGAGTCATGATTCAGTCTACTTTTTCGTATAAAATGTTAGTTCAAGAAAAAATCGACAAAATATTTTCGCTAGAACAGTGTACATTCTTTCAATTCCGCTTGAAAATAGTGAAATCATATTGGAACATCCAGATCATATTAATAATAGAATCATATTAATAATAGAACAAGGGGACCGCCCCCTTTTTCGTGAGGCAAATTTTTGGGTGATCCATTTATGTGTCGATTTACGGGGAGGGGGGAGGAGGGAAGAGGAAGGGTTGTGCAAAAATGGCGGGGTAGTTGACGGGATTTGAACGCGCGTTAAGCGAATAACGATCTGACGCGTTAACCACTCAGTCACCGTTGCACAATTTTCGTTAGCGCTTCACGTGTGACCACTGGGGGCCCTCGCAGGTTGTTGCATTAGTTCTAGCCACACTTGCATTAGTGTTAGCTGTGTTTGGATTGTACAGGGAGAGTGAAAACGAGCAGCGAGGAGGAAGGGATAGAGAGAGAGAGAGAGAGAGAGAGAGAGAGAGAGAGAGAGAGAGAGAGAGAGAGAGAGAGAGGAGAGAGAGAGAAAGAAATAGCAAAGACCTTGACTCTAAAAACCACTTCCGTTTTCAACTGAAAAGTCTGAATATGCAATTTTTATGAAAAAAGGGGAAAAGGGGGCTCTGAGCGTAGCGAGGACTACCTACTTGTTTTTGATAAATCATTGCAGAATCGATCCTCTCAATGATTTTTTCTTCAAAAAATACCTCAGCCCACAACTTCCTGTAGTACATCGCCATGTGTGGTTGGAGTGCAAAGATCGGGGTGAAAGAGCACGGCTGGTAGTCGTTTTTCAGTCTCTTCGCCGGATAGTACTCTTCGTACATTTCTTTGTAGAGATCCAACCAGAACTTTTTCCTGAATTTTTTTTTAGATGGACTCAGTTCCGTAACACTCTGATATATAATATCAATAGAAAATGATCGAAAAATCAGAAAACGACAGGCAATCTCAATTTCTAATTTCTCATCCAAGGGTATGATTGTCGGAACTTCAGTCCAGGAGAGCCACCATGCCTTCGATCTAATCAACACGTCCCCATCCCCCTATATAGGGCCCTCAAACTTCTTACTGCTGAAGTTTCCTTCTTTTATAGAGTCATTCGGGGAGAGTAATTCCTCCTACTTCCTTTTTTCATTTATATATTCTTTCCTTTTTTCCATTTCTTCCGCTTATCGGAATAAATCTATATTATTATTATTATTCTAAATTGTCTTCAACCTGACCGTTATTTGACATTTTTTCCCATACGTCACGCAATTTTCAGTTTACGTTTCCACGTAAGAGGGATGGGGAAGATGGAGAGTGCAGGCGAACATAGACACTACACATAGCTTCCTCTA
The DNA here is from genome assembly GCA_963978915.1 of Caenorhabditis parvicauda. Lineage (NCBI taxonomy): Eukaryota > Metazoa > Nematoda > Chromadorea > Rhabditida > Rhabditidae > Caenorhabditis > Caenorhabditis parvicauda. The sequence goes on along the minus strand of OZ022253.1, from coordinate 15,831,287 downwards.
TCTGTTAAAAAATCTGGCCTCCGTAAATCGGGAACTTAAATTCGCGTCGAAATACAAGAACGATTCAAGTAATGCGCCTTCAATTTCAATGGACTGAAAGTAAGAATAATAATGTAAATCCACAAAGATCTAACTGTTCGTTGTGAGAGTTACCGTACTCATTCTGCAAATTCTGCAAAATTGAGATTAGAGCGCGTTTGAAAACGGCCATGCTTCTAGCGATATATGTGCACTATTTGGAGTTTGTGTGGATTTACGAGCATACCCTCATTCATCATACTTTTTAATGAGAGATTTGAGAAGTTCGGTGAACAATTGAACACGGAGGTACATTCGAACAAAATCGCACTCATTGATGTACGAAATTATTTAAACAAAAAGTAAGCTGTTACAACATATAATTTGAAAACCAATTCAAACCTTCTATCCTCCATTTCATACAGGGTCAGGTCAAAGTCCGACCAGAAGAGGGTTCTGTACGTTTCCCAAAGTGCGGCTCGCTGCAGTGCTAAAGCTACACTGTTCGACTTTTCTTCGCTTAGCGGTTCGTTGGTTTTCTGAAAACGGGGAAAATTTTGTATTACGAATGAGATTTAGAGCTTTTCTTCAAATTTTTTTTGTTCAAATGGAGCTATTGCTATAGTCCTTATTCGACATCACTTACAATAACAAAAATTGATCATCATTTTTACTTTATGATCGGTTTTTATTTTTTTCACGACGATCCTATTTTTTTTAGCAAAAATTTACCAAATCAGTTTGCATTTTGAAAACAAGACTGATAAGATAGCTCAGATAGGATCCGACAACATAGTTTGGGAAAAACTGGGATCCAATCTGATTTTTTCTGGATCCAATCAGAGTTGACTTTTCTGATTACTTTTAAATGCTCCAGATGTACACGAAACTTGAGTTAACAGATAGATCATGAACAAAAAGTATTATGGAATGAATCATCATGATGTGTCGCCATGGTTATAGGCCCATTTTCTATTAAATACAAAAAACTGCTAATTGGATCCAATCTGATTCTTTCTGGATCCAATCAGAGTTGACTTCTCTGAGAGCAAGAACAGCATAAAAGGATTTGGTTCTCGAAATAGATTGATCTTACAATTTCTGACCTAGTTTACCAAATAGTGAACAAAAGTTGTCTTTTTTATCAAAAAAAATACCAAGTGAGGACTGCTAAGTGCAGCGAGAAGATTGGGTTTGTAGACAAAGAACTGCATGAAGGTCGGAAACATGTCAGCGGCGTCCCAGTCCGACGCATAGAAGGGAGCCCATGGGATTGCGACGTCTCTGTATGGAGAATCTGACAGAAGGAGCTGCACACTGCGACCAAACTAAAGATAAAAAAAATTGAACCTGAATTTAATTTTTCTACTACTGCCACCCCCTTTTTTTAATTGATAAATCGTCATTTTGAGTTGGCTTCCACCATTTGTGGGAGGTTAGACTAGGGTTGCCCCACGGATAAGGGTTCAGAAAGCCTAGGTATGGAGGTCAACCCTCAAATCAAGCCATCTTGACCACGGAATTACCGACAAAACGGTTTTAATGGAATTTTTCGATAAAAATTGAAAAATTGTATTTGAAAGTTTAACTAATTCGGTAAAAGTAGAAAAATGCAATTTGGTTAGTTTATCATAAATAAAGGTTAAGAATAAGAATGGTGTGATCACTTTTAATAAGGAAAATAAAACATACGTTGAACAGCAACTGCTGGAGCTGTTGGTAGTGTAGAACTGATGGTGTATCTTTCGTCGCCGCCACAGCACTTCCAACCATGTAGACAAGCTTGTCCAGTCCGCGGACTTTCGACTCAGCTGAAGGGCAATCATAGTTTTAGTTGAAAATACTAGTAATATTCTCTCCTCGGTAAAATTCAAATGATGAATGCCAAAACGGTCATCTTGCGGAAACGTTCAACGAAAATTGAAGCAGAACCTATCAAAAGACGTTGATAAATATTGCTGAAGATGCGACGAATCTGTCTAGTTCTCAGCCGCACTTTTTCTTTTCTAAGTTTATAAGCGTTCCCAAGACTGGGACACTCAGGCGTCGAAATACGATTGTTTTCAGAAGGTTTCGATCGTTTTCAGTAATTTCGCGGAAAAAAATACCGTTTTTTTCTGAAAACGATCGTATTTTTTGAACATTTTTGAATACAACTGAAAATGGCTGAAAACAATCGAAAGATTCTGAGAACGATCGAATATTTCTGTTTCCTATCGAGCTCGTTTCAATGAGAATTACTATCGTTTTCAGTTATTCTCGGTGGTTTTCACAAGAATTTCTGAAAACGATCGAATATAACTGAAAACGATCAGTGAAATCCTCTGACTTTGAAAAAGGATCGTATTTCGACGCCTGAGCATTCACAAAAGTTGCTTTCCCAACCAATCTTATGCTTATCATAAAAGAAAATTACTGTTGGCTGCAGATTGCAGATCGAAATCAGGACATGTCGCGCATTTTCAACAATGAAGTCAGAATCGTCGGATTTCACTAACGAAAGCATATGAAACGTACAGTACTGTTCATAATCTTAGTCGCATTTGACTTTTTCGTCATAATTCTTTTCAAACTCAATGAATTGATCTGAACTGCTCAAAGACAGTTTTGGAGTACATTACACGTTTGTGGTACAAGTTTGGTAATGATTCACAAAGAATGAACATATTTTTGGAATTGAAACGAAAAACATGAATAATTGAAAAAAATTAATTCATGATTCAAAGGCACATAACTTACTAAAATGAGTGCTAGATGTTCCAGACCAGTTATAAAATGCTTGAATATGTTGTCTCAACTCTTTTCGTGTCAGTCTTAGCCTGACATCTTTTTGGCCTAGAGCACAGAAGTTTTACAAAGACCAGCACCTTGAAGATCTGCCATGTTTTTAGAAAACGAGTGATCTGCAATGAATATCGCGGTTCAAATTTGCCACAAATCACTCCACAGTTTTCTACAGTCTCGAGGTACATTTTTAAAATATTGAAATGGTGTTGGACAAATCATAGAGTTCACACGACATCGTTGAATCCAGGAACCCAGATTGCGCACCCTGTGTTCGGCGGCATTTTTCTCTGAAATGTCATACTCAATGACAATATTCTAGAATTTTTATGAGCGTATATTTGTTACACATAAATTTTCGTTATAATCCATGATCACGAGCACACTGCAAGACCCGAATCTTCAGAAACAGGAAGTACTGTCTTGCATGTTGTAGTGCTTCAGTCATCTGAACATGTCGGAACGTGTCACATAACGACTGGAGTTCTGGAATCACGTGAACAGAGTGGAATAATGTCGTTCATCTGGAATATCCAAAAAAATAAACTGAATACGACGAAAAGCATCTGTATCCAACCCTGAAGTATGGAGAGGGTAACGGTATGGTCTATGAGTTATATTTGGACGGTTATATTTTGCTATTGAGACTTTTGGGTGTGCTTATGGCGAGTCAATAGGATTAAAAATTATATGAGACCAATATTATTTTTAAAAAAACTCATGAATGTTGACTTCGGAGACGAGATTTCAGAGAAAAATGCCGCCGAACACAGGGTGCGCAATCTGAGTTCCTGGATTCAACGATGTCGTGTGAACTCTATGATTTGTCCAACACCATTTCAATATTTCAAAAATGTACCTCGAGACTGTAGAAAACTGTGGAGTGATTTGTGGCAAATTTGAACCGCGATATTCATTGCAGATCACTCGTTTTCTAAAAACATGGCAGATCTTCAAGGTGCTGGTCTTTGTAAAACTTCTGTGCTCTAGGCCAAAAAGATGTCAGGCTAAGACTGACACGAAAAGAGTTGAGACAACATATTCAAGCATTTTATAACTGGTCTGGAACATCTAGCACTCATTTTAGTAAGTTATGTGCCTTTGAATCATGAATTAAATTTTTTCAATTATTCATGTTTTCCTTTTCAATTCCAAAAATATGTTCATTCTTTGTGAATCATGACCAAACTTGTACCACAAACGTGCAATGTACTCCAAAACTTTCTCTGAGTAGTTCAGATCGATTCATTGAGTTTGAAAAGAATTATGACAAAAAAGTCAAATGCGACTAAGATTATGAACAGTACTGTATTGTCTATGAATAAAAACAAACTTCTCGCCAATAGTGTATTCCATCCTCCTCGCTTGCCTTCTCGGTCGAAAGGATCCACGTAGAGTCGTCCAAGGTGTTTTCCGGTCGACACGTTGGTCACAGAGAAGATTCTCGCGTCTGGGTGAGCCTTCTCAAGTCCAGTGTCGGTGATGTCGTCAAACTCGAGATTGAAAATGTGACCGACTAGTTTGGTCATATTCTCGAATGTCGGCCAGAACGGGAAGTGGTTCATTAGATCGAGACAGTCGACACTAAAATAGAATCTTTGAACTACAGTAGTCAGCAAAAATTCTGTTCTTACAGTCACTTCTTTCGTCGGAATGATGCAATCGACGTCTAATTTTTTAAGAGTAGAAATAGAGAACACTGATCATGAATCTGTTTTTCAATAATTTTTTTGTGGAAGAAATATATTTTTGTTTAAATTGATCATAAATCAACGAAAAATTATTCTTACACGAAACCACATCAACGTTGAAAAATAGATGATGTTTTCTTTTTCTCGTAATATCTCGCTGTTGAACCTTCGCTGCGCTCAGACTTTTCGCGTGTTTTTTGATGTACACATTCTTTATGATCGATAAACCCAAGCGCACGAAATCATTTTTTCAGCATAATGTACTTTTATTTCAATTTTTTCTGTTCAAGGGGCTCCGCCATTTTTTCTACTGCCGATGGCTTCGCTCCCTGGGAGACAAAGAACACGAATATATTTTTCTAAACTTTCTTCTAGTCCCAGGGGCTTGGCCCCCTGGGAGGTTAAGCGCACGAAAATATTTTTACGGTCTTTTTTTTCAAACCCTTTCTAATCTCAGAGGCACTGCCCTCTGGGACCCCACGTTATGACACACATAGCTTTCTCTACCTGTAAAAAAAAAAATCTGGCCTGCGTAAATCGGATACTTAGTACTGTAGCAGTTTCGCCTTGAAACACAAGAACGATTAAGTGATGCGCCTTTAATTTCAATGAACTGTAAGTAAGAATAATAATTTAAATCCACAAAGATCTAACTGTTCGTTGTGAGAGTTACCGTACTCATTCTGCAAAATTGAGATTAGATCGCGTTTGAAAACGGCCATGCTTCTAGCGATAAATGTGTGACAGAAAGAACAACATTCGTAAATAGATAATCGAGTCTCTTCAACTTAGTAAAAACAAACTTGTAGTGATCTTCGGCTTCTCTCCTGCACACGTAGAACATATCATGTGGTTGCAGCTGGCTCATTGTCAGTTCTTTCTTCTGAGCCCAGGCCGTCCACGACTCCATGCGATCAATGACCACAGGACGAACACGTCTGACAAGACTCGTAATGAAATTGCGTACAGTTTCTGGCTGCGTTGCCATTTTGTTGGACAGTCGGTGCTCGGCAACTGACGAAAATCCTAGCGTTTTGGCGAGTCCTTCACTGAAATTTGGGACGAAATCATTTTCTTGTTTTTTCTGGCGAGGAAAGAAGCTTCTATCTTCAAAGTAAGCATTCGTTTATACATTTTTAAATAGTTTCTATTTTCAAATTTAACATTCATTTATTCAGAATTATTCACAAATTTAGAATCTATTCATATTTACTTCCAGCTTCAGAATTACCATTCAGTAGAACTCAACAGTTAGCACCAGTGCGCCACAGGCAGGCGACAATTTTCAGAAAAATTTTTGGTAGTTTTCACTCAGAATTACCGGAAAACTACCATTTACCAGTTGAAAATTAGTGAAAATTCTCTGAAAACTATCAAAAAAATACCGAAAAACCACTGAATTTCGTTACCAGAGTAGCAATATAAAGCCGCAGCCTCAAACTGAACTTTCTTAAATCATTTTGATCAAAACCCACTTGTTATGCCTCAACTCTTCGATATTGATTGAATTATTGTAGAAATCGTGATCGAAGCCGGCCTAAACATTAACATAAACGATATTTAGAGACGGAAAATTACCTTGCTGATCCATTTCTCCCAAGCGGATGCTCTCAGCTGTCGATCTCCGCAGTATTGCATGAAAGGGATGATGGAATGTGGAGTCATTATTCCTCTCCATGGTCCTTCTTCCCATTTTGTACTGAAAGGCCTGTTTTATAAAAAGAGAAAAAAAACAAAGAAAACAAACGGTTTCTAGAACAACGATGGCATAATCTGCCCACCCTCACGGCATCATATTAGCTTGATTTCGGTAGCCGAGACTTGACTCTTCACAAAAGTTGGTCTCACAACCTAACCTAAGCTTGTTAATAAAAGAAGAATACTTTTGATTGCAGAGTGCAAATTGAGATTAATACATGGAATAGGAGTGAGGGTTGGCAGATTATGCCGTCTCTCAAGGACCTCGACTCATTCAACACTGCGCCTTACGCATCAGGGACATAGTTCATCAGACACATTTCAAATGAAAATAGCCAATTTGGTCACAATGGCTTTCCGCGAACTCCAAAATTTCCCTCAAAGTGACCGTTACGGTATTGGTCATTTCAGCTTAATGACACTACTTTCAATAGAAAACCGAAAATCACCTATCTACAGCCAACTTCTGAAGGATATGAGGTGGGGCATCGGCTAGAATTCTTTTATCAGTTACTGTGAATGTAGATTGATCGTTTGTCGTCATAACGCCAGTACTGAAATTACCAATGAAATGGATAATTGATTGAAGCCTACATGTATTTACTTCTGTATTCATCAGTGAATCGACTCCATGATCCAAGAAGTTTTCGCGACTTCTCGTCGTGTTTGTCGAGTCCACTCGCATTAACTTCCAACAAGAACCATTCCAGAAGACGCAACTGCCACTCGTCCATATTCTCTTTCGACTCGTAGAGTTGCTGCAATCAATTTTCCACTCAGATATTCACATTGTGTATTGAAACTCACTTTTATAGCCTTCTGGAACTCTTGACTCGTCAGCTTTTCCATCATATCACGTGCGCACATGATTTTGATCTGCAAAATCACGGAGTAGGACAACAACAGTTTCTCTTTCAATGGAATATCCGTTCTTTGAGGTTTCAGTCATTTTGATAAACATTTCGACTTTATCTGGTTCAATTTTGATTCGCGAAGCGGTATTTTGATGCAATTCGTAAATGACGGACACAGGCGACCACATCTTTTTCTAGGCTTACATTAGGTAAGGTTGGGACCAGGGCTGTTTACGAAACTATAAACCTCAACTGTTAAACATCAAATTAACGGTTTTTTGAAATTTTTAACAAAATAGTTAAACTTTAATTAAACGGTTTTCCAGTTTTAACAAAAACGCTGATCGTTACATCGAATTTAACTATCAATTTCGTTCAATCGTTAAATTTCGTAACCAGCCCTGGTTGGGACTCCCTGTTTGAACACAAGCTAAGCCTTCAATTAGTAGTGATTAATATCCACAAAAATTGAAGTCCCAACCTCACCTAGGCCTAGAAAAAGAGGTGGTCTGCCGCTATAAGTGTTTTTCAAAATGCCGTAATTTAAAAAGTATCATTCTTACATGATGAAGATCGGCATCGAACAACTTTCTGTCACAGTCTGGCCAATCCGTGAGCATTTTCAACATCAACGTCTGGAACGCGTAATTGACTTCATATTCTTCTGTCAGTAGTGGTTCGACGATGTTCTCGAACGTTCTGTCCTCTGGCTTAACTGAACTTTTCATTGAGACACTGCTTTTCCCACAGTAAACTTACTATTAGGAAGATTCTCGATGTGTTCCATGACAGTGGCACCATAGTCCATGAGCATCCGAACGGTACCTTCATACATTTCCCTGGGAGTTGCAGTAGCCAACTTTGGCCAGTCTTCACTCTTGTTTATGTTGTAAATGAAAGGATTGTTTTCTGCGGTTTCTTCAGGAATTACTGGGAATCTGAATAAATTTTTTCAAAAAGTAGCTCATTTGATACTCACACAACATAATACCCTACGATGCGGTGAGGAGTTTCATTGCCCATCTTGAACAAAATGTTACGTTTTTGAACATTATGAACGACTGGAGAACTCTGAAATATACTTTTAGCAGTATAAATAGAACAACTGACCAAAGTCTGCTTTGACGTTGACTTGTTATATCGACCAGATCTGAGTCCCGCAGTCAGAAAGCGAGAACGGAGCATTACCTTGAAAACGGCTCATTATAGAAATGAGTCAAAAGATAGCGGAAAACAGGTGGATATTCATTTTTAGTGTATACGAACGTATGTTTATTATTGTAGTGTGAGCACAGCTTCAAATAATTGAAAAGAAAATGCAAGCCGAAAAATTCAAAAAAAAATTGAAAAAGAACGACATTTCAGTTCACGGGATTGTGACAATATTTTTCCAGACTCCGCGTTTCACCTTTGAGTTACCGTACTCTAGTGGGTCCATTCGACTTCTTTAACAACATTCCAATTCGAGAATTTATTCGGAAGTTTGAAGAATACACTGCGAGAACAAAACCCATAACATAAATTGACATCGTGGAGAGGCATACATATCTAAACACTTGTTAAAACTTGACGTTAGGGGAGTAATGTTTGATAGCGACTCCTCTAGAATTACTCGCCACGCATTCATACTCTCCTTTTGATCCGATGGTGGCCGGGAAAATGTCCAAGAACGATCTCATTGTGTTGTTGAACATTTCGAAGCGAATCTGAAGAATACCATTGAACAAAATTTAAAAAAATACACAAAAACCCATTTTGATTCGGAAACAACTGAAAAACTAACAGAATGAGTGGCATCCGACTCGATTTCTCGACTGTTCTTGTACCAGTTGATGGTCGGTATGGGATGTCCTCTAGCCTGACAGTACACTTGCAGCCGATCTCCTGGCTTGAACGATTGCTTGAAAAACGAGCTGGAGACTATGATTGGACTTCCCTGGAAGGTTCAGAGTGTCAACGTCGAAAGCAGTTTTTGATATTCATGCGCCATGGCTCCTGCGTTCTTTGAAGACGAAAAACAAACAATTCTCAAATTTCCGCTTATCTATTTGCAGATGCTGAGTAAAGAACTGCCTCTTTCACTCCAAAATTATTGTAACAGAAAAGGATAAGATTGACTACAAAAACGTTTAACCGTACAATTTTTGACATAATTTTTCGGTTCGCGTTTTAACGTTTTTTTTACTGAAGCTTGTGTAATTCATTCTTTGTGAGTGAAGTTTAAAAGTTTACAAAACATTTTGAAACAGATTTCTCAAAGTTTTTGTTTCATCTTATGTTAGGCTCAGGCTTAGCATTGGCTTTAGTGCATTGAGGATTAGATATGACGATCAGACTTAGGCTCGCGACACGGCACCACGCTATGCCAGTGGTGTCTCTCCCTAAAGTCTTGGTGTCTCTTTGACTCTCTTGGATTTGTGGGAAGGGAGTAAAAATTGAGAACCCAATAGAAAAATGCTACAAGGATATAACAAACCTCAACTCCATCATTGAACTCTTCACTCGATCTAACGGCTGTGACTACTCCAATGATCGCTGTCACAATGATCAATTTCATCTGCAAGTGTTCAACCTGCTCAAGGGCTGAGGGGATGTGAATTCTTGGCATGTGGCGGGAAAATAAAATTTGAATATGTGAATGGAAATGTCCCGTCGCCGCCTCCTCATCTGCTTCTGCTTCTTATGTATCAATTGTGTAATGACTTTTGGTGGCCCCTGGGGATCCATCTTCGTTTTATCCAATGTTCACAACTTAGTCCTCTTATTTATGAATGGACGAGGAGAAGTCGTTTTTAGGAAGAAAATTGGTGAAGGGATCATTTTTCAACGCTCAGTGAGATATGAGTAGAGAGAGAGAGATAGAGAGAGAGAGAGAGAGAGAGAGAGAGAGAGAGAGAGAGAGAGAGAGAGAAAAAGAGAGAGAGAGAGAAAGAGAGAAAGAGAGAGAGAGAGAGAGAGAGAGAGAGAGAGAGAGAGAGAGAGAGAGAGAGAGAGAGAGAGAGAGAGAGAGAGAGATAGAGAGAGAGATAGAGATAGAGAGAGAGAGAGAGAGAGAGAGAGAGAAAGTGAGAGAGAGAGAGAGAGAGAGAGAGAGAGAGAGAGAAACTTCTAGATATTTCATTCGTATAGTTTACATGTAAGACAAATCTAGAGAGACCTGAACATAGTCATAAACGAGCGGAGCCTAAGTGGAAATGTCACTTTTACGAGGGTGAGACGCTCAAAAAAGAATGGGTGGGGAGAGAGTCAAAGTATAGGCTCTTACTGCGATTAGTTGGACACGTGTAATCGACCAGATTACTTTTGAAGCTCCGTTTGAGGCCTGAAACTGAGTCGGAAATAAATGAGCGAAAAAGGGAGTGTTTTTGGTCGAAATTTTGTTCACTGACACCATGCATGGCGCCAGTGGTGCCTTTTACTGACTTTTTCAGCCTTTGTGGCTGAAAGTATCGATTCAAGTTTCTATTCTATTAATAGAAGACAATTCCTCAGCTCACTTTTCTTGAAGTCAATTTACAAGTGGAAATTTAGGCTTCAATGGGTTCGGGGTGGGTAATGGGAAAAGTGCAAAAACTGTCGGGGAGGTAACGGGAATCGAACCCGATGAGTAGAATCTGTTTCAAACAGCTTTCAAAACTGGTGGTGAGCAGTCATTGGCGAGCGATTGGCTATTCAATTGGCGAAATGTATCATCTGAAAAACACCATCTTCAACGTCGAGAAGGCTCAGAATGCGCAACTCCAGGCGCTCACCAATGCAATAGCCAATCGTTAGCCTGATGACTCGTGATTTGTCCATCCCTAGTGAGGAACTTTTCGAATACTTCAAGCCAAAGCTAACAAGTTATACATCTCGTAGGTTAATTACTACCAACGAGGAACATCTATAAATGAATATTTATGTACTCAGAGGCATTTACTTCTTCATGTAGACAGATGCACCGAACGCTTTCCCTCCGATCATGGTCGACGCGACTTCGGCACCAGCTAAAATATCAGAATCATCACAAGACAACAATGCTTCAAACTCACATTTACCATCACTTCTCGCCCCACCTTGAACATTTCCGTTTGACGGGTTCGCGTTGAGCCATTTACCTCCGCCAGCCGCACCTGCTCCACCAGCTCCACCAGCTCCGTAGGCACCAACGGCAACCGATCTGTCCGCAGCTCCAGCTCCAAACGCGACGGATCGCACATCTGGTCCACCGGATCTTGAACCTCCGCCAGCGGCTCCACCAGCTCGGGCTCCCCCAGCTCCTCCGGCTGCACCAGCATATCCACCACCACCAGCACCACCAGCACCACCAGCATATCCACCACCACCAGCACCACCAGCACCACCAGCAAATCCACCACCACCAGCACCACCAGCAAAACCAGCACCAGCACCACCGGCACCAACGGCGACAGACCTAATATCTCCTCCTCCGCCACCACCAGCGGCACCGAATGCGACAGAACGGACTTCTCCACCAGGTCCACGAGCCGGTCCACCACGGTTACCGCCTCCTTGTGGTACAGCTCTTGCAAACTGACTTCCTCCGTACTGATTGTTGAATGCGACCGATCTGATCTCGCCGCCGCTTCCACCAGTGTAACCAACTGGGCCAGTGGTGTTGCCACCGCCTCCGCCATAGCCTCCACCAGTGCCAGCATCTCCTTCTGCCTTCCTGGCCATGTCTTGCAGACGCTGCTGCACATGCTCTTCCGCCTGTCCGGTTACCCTGGCGTGGATCTGAAGAGAGTCAATTGAATCGCATTTCTTTGCACAACCCACCTTAATTTCCATCTTGTTCAACTTCTCAACCGTCTCAGGAGTCAAGAACTTCTCTTGGGCGACGATGGCCTTCTTGTTGTCCTCTCCGACTGGAACTGTCACGAACTGACCCTTGTTACCGACTATAACCTGAAACAACTTCTTCATCCACACCACACATCGTACGCCGCACCTTGGCGATGGTCTTCCTGTTACCAGCTTCTCCCGGCTTCACAGCAATCGGCTTTCCGTTCTCGTCAATGACAATGTCGGCGACATGGTCTCCCGGCTTCAGGTTGTTCATGTCTTCTGGCGTAGTCGGCACCAATGGGGCGTCTGAAACCACCATCAACTTTCACCACACTGCACCACCTACTCTTGCCACCACCAAGTTCTCTTCCTGCGACTTGAACAAAGGTCACTTGGTCTTCGTGCTTGATCAACACTCCAGCTGCCACTGTCTGCGACAAATGGTGTAATTTTGGTGCACCATAGCCGTCTCACCTTGTCTTTCACACCTTCCGGTGTCACTCTGTACATGGCCATTCCGTTCTCGTTCATTTCAGCTTGGACCGGAATCGCTCCCTCAGCACCTTCTCCAACCTTTTTCATTAGGTCCTTGTCATAGTCGGCGCCTGCGGCCTTCTTGACTTCTTCGTTGATCTGAAATCCTCTCGCTTTCTCTCTCTCTCTCTCTCTCTCTCTCTCTCTCTCTCTCTCTCTCTCTCTCTCTCTCTGTCCCGATTACCTCAGCAGCAAAGTTCTTGCCGAGAAGATTTCCTGGGTTGAGCTTGTCGGGTACAAAGATTTCTCTCTTCTGTGAGTCCAGGACCAACTCTCCGCTTACATAGTTTTCGAACTTCAGTTTCTGCTCATTGGTCAGTTTGTTGTTGGGAATAAACTGTGGGACGCTCATCGGACCGCGCACCAAAATTCCTTTCACATGGTGCATTCCAGCAGCACGCGGGCCAACTTTGGCGTTCTCCGGTGGGTTGACGGTCACCAAAATCGGTGCCCCACCAGGTCCAATCGTGATAACCGCGTGAGGAGTGACAGCGTTGTCGATCTTCTGGTCCATCTCCTCTTCTTCATCGTTGTCGACGTGGCGAAGTCCACCGAGCTTTCTGGAAAATCGAGTTTGGAAAGGATTCTGGAGGATTGTTTCACTCTCTATCACTGTCATCGTCCTGTCCCATTCCCTTCTTTCCTTTCTTGTGCTTCTTTTTGTGTTCAGGACATCTGAAACATCAGAATGTTGGGTTTTCTTTGAACTGACCCACCTAGCCACTTTGTTGTTATCCAATCTTTTGCAGTTAGGGCAAAGAATGTTAGTTATCTGTAAATTCCCATACACAAATCATCTTTTCAATCACACCATGAGATACTCCTTATCCTTCTTGATACAGTAAACTCCGATTCCGGGAGTCAGAGCGAACTTCGCCGGCAGATCTCCAGCCGTCTTCCTAGTC
>OZ022253.1:15810515-15813015 GCA_963978915.1 Caenorhabditis parvicauda | reverse complement strand
AATTACATATTCAGACTTTTTAATTGTAAAAAAAAGTGGTTTTTAGACGAAAGGTCCTTGCTATTTATTTCTCTTTCTCTTTCTCTTTCTCTCTTACTCTCTCTCTCTCACCGTCTTACTCTTTATGCCTCGAGGTCTCTTCTTCTTTTTCTTCTTCTTTTTCTCTCTCTCTCTCACTCTCTCTCTCGCTGTCTCTCTCCATAAGTTGCTCTTTCTAACTCTCTCTCTCTTTTCTTCCCTCTCTTCTCTTCTTCTTTTTGTACAATACAAACGCACCAAATACTAATGCAAGTGTGGCTAGAACTAATGCAACAACCTGCGAGGGTCCCCGGTAGTCACGCGAAACGTTCTCAAGAAAAATGTCCAACGGTGACCGAGTGGTTAACGCGTCCGATCGTTACTCGCTTAACGCGTCCGATCGTTACTCGCTTAACGCGCGTTTGAATCCCGTCAACTAACCAGCCATTTTTGCACAACCCTTCGCGTTATTTTTTGCACGCTCAATTTTCCCCTTTTTCAGTATTAAATCCATAACTTTTTTCAAACTTCATGAATTCGTTCAAAACTCGATAACGACAAGGAAGCAATATTTGACTACAGTTCCAGAAAGTTTGAAACAAAAATCTCTCATGGTGTACAAATGGCGTTGAAAAATAAGCAGTCGCGTTTTTTTCATGCACGCACTGTATGTGTACTGATGTCGTGTTCTCCTTCTCAAAGTATTAAACTGCCAAGAATCTGAAATGATCAGGAGCTGATCCTAACTTGGCAAAATACAAGAATGTAGTCAATTGAGAATAATGAAGTTGCAGTTATCAAATGAGCTTACTGTAGTTGAGTGGCACGTGTTGCTTTTTTTCATTGATCGTTGTACCCCAGCTTTTTTTTGTTCTTACTTCCAAACACAGCTTAAAAATGTTTTTTCTGACTACAATCTCTCTAGTGTGTAATGTAACGTAGACCCATCGTAATCAGAATCAGAGTAAAATCTATGAACCTCAACGAATGCAGCAGATCAACATGTGGTCAAACGAGGATCATGGACATAATGTGAGGCGGCCTTCATTATGTGTAGTGTTAATAGTAGATTTGGAATGGAGATCGTCTCATATACGTGGAGAAAATAGCTGGAAATATCATCCTACTTTATTTCTGCAATGAAAATATTAATTATTGGTCTCGAATCGAATGATGATTAATTTCTTGTTCTCTTCTTTTTTCCCTCTCTCTCTCTCTCTCTCTCTCTCTCTCTCTCTCTCTCTCTTTTCTCTCTCTCTTTCTCTCTCTCTCTCTCTCTCTCTCTTTTCTCTCTCTTTCTCTCTCTCTCTCTCTCTCTCTCTCTCTCTCTCTCTCTCTCCCCCTCTCTCTCATTCTCTCGCTCTCTCTCCCCCTCTCTCTCATTCTCTCGCTCTCTCTCTCTCTCCATCTCTCTCTCTCTCTCTCTCTCTCTCTCTCTCTCTCTCTCTCTCTCTCTTTCTCTCTTTCTCTCTCTCGTTCATTTTCTATGAACACAGTTATAATTATAAATCTGCACTTTCAGCGAACTTCGAACGGCGCAAGTTGAAGAAAAATTAAAATTGGATTTGAATGGAAAGGTGAGTGCGTGGGTTCTTTTTTTCTGGTAGTCCAACTTCCACTTTGCATTGTCCCAGTGACCTTTATGAAATCGCTTTTAAGTCGCGACTTGATCTGCTCTTACTACCTTCTTTAATGTTGCCTACCGTATCTTCTTAATTAATGTTAGCAACATTCCATTTTGTTTTTGGCTTATGGGAAACTCGTGTCCTATCCAAGGTTTCACTAATTGTGACTTGTGATGGTCCTTAATTTTTAATTATTTTTTGAGAAATTAAAAAAATCTAACAATCAAAATTTGTTATTTTTTTGCAAACAATCAAAACTTGAAATCCAATTAACTAGCACTTGACATAAAACTAACTTTTAACCGTCGATTTCATTTTCGAAAATTCACTCTTTTACAAGTTCCGGAAAAGAATGAAATTCATTCAAAAAACCATTCACAATTTTCTCCCAATATGTCAAGTTTCTAAAGTCATTTTCAAAAATTAAAATATTTCGCTTCATACAAAAAACGCGCAAAATTTTCTAGCTCGATTAAGATTTCACTTCTATCATTTTCTGGCAATGTGCATTACCTACAGTTGAGACCTATCCAGATGAGTTAAGCCGGTCGAGGGATGAAGTTTTAAAGTAGAAAGTTCTTTTACTTTTTTGTTACAAATGAGATATTTTAATTTAAAAAATCTCACCTTCGAAAATGACATCTTGCTCGACAAACTTGCCTCCAAAAATTTGAGGAACAGCGTCGGACCGAAAATGGAAGACTGTATAGTATATATCGTCCCGGACATGTGTCACCCATTTACGGTCCAATGCCGGTCCACCAAAGTTTTGGAGGTGAGAAAACAGTCTCAATCACTTTGAAGAATTGAAAGTAGAGGGATTTTCTAAAACAATATTACCGGTCATATCTTTATTG
>OZ022253.1:15800515-15803015 GCA_963978915.1 Caenorhabditis parvicauda | reverse complement strand
AATGGATCGGCATTGGACTGTTTTTCTGCTCTGTCTTTTCGCAGTTACCAGGACACATACATATAACCCTAGAAGCATGGCCGTTTTCAAACGCGCTCTAATCTCAATTTTGCAAAGTGAGTACGGTAGGTTCGGGGACTCTCACAAGGAACAGTCAGATTTAAATTATTATTCTTACTTTCAGTCCGTTCTGATATTAAAGGCTCAAATCGTTCTTGTATTTCAAGGGGGAACTGCGACGGTACTAAGTACCCGATTTACGGAGGCCAGACTTTTTTACAGGTAGAGGAAGCTATGTGCAGGATCCTAAACAAATCCACTCGTGATAGTAGTTTCAACAGTGACAGACGGGCATAAATCTCTGTCATGAGCATGCCTCTCTCCAAATTATAAATGGCTAGGGCGAAGTGTTTCTTCGAATAACAAACAAACCAGCCCGACTTTTTACTACTTCATGCTCGGGAAATCGGCTCAAAACCAATGCAAATTTGTTTTCTGATGAGAAAATTCACTCCTATTCATCCACTGTGTGTTTTGTTTAGCACGATGTTTGTGGTTGGATTCCACAGCATGTTTGAAATTCGTGTAAATTTAGTATCTTCTTATGAATCCGTTTTTTTAATTGCACCTCTGATTTTCGAAAAGCTGGAGATTCATCACTAACAATTTATACTTTTGTGCATATAGCGGCTATCACTCTGAATCGTTGAAAACTCGTTCTCTATGAATGAAGTTATCTTAATTTCTATTGAAAAACATATTGAGTCTTTTCTGAAAGAAATATGAATCTCGTTCAGTTCTGTACAAAACTTATGGCCTGACGTTACTCAATATCCACAGGCGACCAGTAAGAAGCGAGCACAAACCCCGCCCCTTCGTAAAACCTACATAGTCGTAGATCAAATTACAGTTACTGTAGTTAAAAAAAACTTTTCTCTGACGTTTTTACAAAATTCATAATAAAAAAATATTTATGTGCCGAACGCGCCCTATATGTAGCTAGTTTGAGTTCAATATAACCAGCAGGTAGTCCTCGCTACGCTCAGACGCCGTTTTCCATTACAAAAACACATATTCAGACCTTTTTAGTGAAAAACATGTAGTTTTCACTCCCTGTTCGCTTTCACACTCCCTGTACAATTCAAGTATGGCGAAAACTAATGCAAGTCGGGCTAGAACCAATGCAACAACTTGTGAGCCCCCAGTGGTCACGTGTGCTGCGCTCGCAAATAAAAGGTGCAGCGGTGACCCAGTGGTTAAAGCGTTGGATTTCTACTCACTCAATGCGCGTTCGAATCCCGTCAGCTACCGGCCACTTTTGCACAACCCCTCCCCCCCTCCAACCAAAACCAAAAAGCTTCACCCAAAGATTTGCCTCACGAAAATGGGGGCGGGGCAAAGTGGGCGGAGGATTTGTCAATTAATAATACAAGCAGGTAGTCCTCGCTACGCTCAGAGTCCCTTTTCCCCTTTTTCTGAGCAACATCGCACTGTTTGAATTTTTGATTGGAAGAAGAAGTGGTTTTTAGAGGCAACGGTTTTGCTATTTCTCTCTCCTTTTACCAATCTGATTGCGGCCATAACTAATGCCAGTGTTGTTAGAACCAATGCACTACGGCGCGTTGACCCCCGCACCCAACAGTGCTCACGCGAACGGTCGCCACAAAATTTCGTGCAGCGGTGGCCGATTGGTTTAAAGTAGAGAACTTTCACGCGCTCGTCGCGGGTTCGTATCCTTTCTCAGGGCACTTTTGCACAACCCCTCCCCCCCCCCAATCAAATCCAAAAAGCTTCACCCAAAAAATTTGCCTCACGAAAAAGGGGGCGGGGGTAAAGTGGGCGGAGGATTTGTCAATTAATTAATAACAAGCAGGTAGTCCTCGCTACGCTCAGAGCCGTTTTTTTTTATTACAAAACACATATTCAGACCTTTTTATTGAAAAAATAAGTAGTTTTCACTCCCTGTTCGCTCTCACACTCCTTGTACAATTCAAGTACGGCGAAAACTAATGCAAGTGCGGCTAGAACTAATGCAACAACCTGCGAGGGCCCTCAGTGGTCACGTGTGCAGCGCTCGCAAAAAATGTGCAGCGGTGACCGAGTGGTTAAAGCGTTGGATTTCTACTCGCTCAATGCGCGTTCGAATCCCGTCAACTACCGGCCACTTTTGCACAACCCTCCCCCCACAACCGAAACCAAAAAGCTTCACCCAAAAATTTGCCTCACGAAAAAGGGGGGCGGGGCAAAGTGGGCGGAGGATTTGTCAATTAATAATATGATGATTTGCGTGCAACGCGTTTAATCGATGACGATCAATTTAGCTCGGTGGGATATCCCATAATCTACATTGTAATTATTATAATCACCACTTACCCACTGAAGAGTGCACTTTTCTGTCTTGATCGAAAGCAGTTCCATGTTGCATGTTCCTTGACCCCGGAGACCCTAGTCCCTTTCAGAGCTTCGTTTTCCCCAGCTTACCGTGGTGCTTTACGTTTCT
>OZ022253.1:15798485-15800315 GCA_963978915.1 Caenorhabditis parvicauda | reverse complement strand
TTCAAATCTCCAAGAAACTCGGCTAAATCTTCACCAGCAAAGTCGATGAGTCAAACAGAAGAGGAAACGGAAGAAGAGAGAGAGAAAGAGAAAGAAGAGAGCACAGAGAAAAAGAGCGAAGAGAGCATCGCTCTCGGTATCGTCTTCGGTATTTATCTCTTCGTCGGAGCCAAACTTCTGTCCATCTATGAACCGGAGATGGATTTTTTCAAAGCGCTGTACTTCAACTTTGTGACCCTCACCACCATTGGATTGGGAGATTTTGTTCCGAAAAAGGTATTTTCTTTAGTTGACTGTACCTTTAACCGATTGGGGGTACGAATCATAAGCAATTGAGTCCCACACCGAGCTAAAGGTGGTCGTTATCGATTAGACGCGTTGCACGCAAGTTATATTGAACGAAAATTTGCTATAGGGCGCGTTCGCACATCAATATTTTTTCATCCTTTTCTCTTATTTTTCTCAAGTTAACAAGCGAATTTTTTTCGACGATTGCTATTGAAAAATTGCAAATTATGTAACTTTCCTTACCATGAGTTTTGAAAAAAAACGTCAGAGAAACATTATTTCAACTACAGTAACTGTAATTTGATCTACATCGGTGCAGGATTCACGAAGGGGCGGAGTTTGTGTTTGCTGCTTATTGGTCGCCTCCCCTCGTTGCTTGATCCGATACTCTTCTACTGCGCCTAGCGCGGTGTGAGTCCTTTTTCAAAAAAACCAACTCATTGTATTGAGAATCGACAAAATCTTGGTAAATTCCGGTCAGTTCTGGTAAATATACACAAAAAATTAGATCCATTTAAGTCGACGAAAACTTGGGTTCACGAGAATTTTACCTAATCTAGTCCTTTTTTTACCAGATCTGGCTAGAATTTTACCTACTCTGGCGTGTATTCACCATATATGGTCAGAATTTGATCCTCAGAGAAATTCTTCCAGCTTTGACTACCTGTTCGTGACATTGGTGTACATCGCCATCGGTTTGGCGTTGACCACCATGGCGGTGGAAATCGCTGCAGAACTGCTCAGGAAAGTTCACTACGCTGGCAGGACTATTGAGAACGTTGCCAATTCTGTCGTTTGGTTCGGTGGGAAGAAGATGACAATGAAAAATTTGATGAAGCATCTTGGTGATAAATTTGATATTCCCGAAGAACAGATGGCTAATTTCAACATGGACGAGTTCGTGGAAAACGCTATGAAGGTTGAAAAAGGAGAGATAAAAACGTTGAGGGTAGGTGTTTTCTCTCTCTCTCTCTCTCTCTCTCTCTCTCTCTCTCTCTCTCTCTCTCTCTCTCTCTCTCTCTCTCTCTCGCTTTCTCTCTCCAATAAAAAAAATTCAGAAACCTTCGGTCGTCTTCCGAGACGGAAAAGCCTTTAGTTATAGCAACCTTCGGGAGAGCGAAATCCACTACGCCGATGAGAGTCGAGTTAGCAAGCTGACAGGTGAGAGAACGACACTCCACTTGACACTGCTTGTGATTTTACAGAACTGAACACAGACCGAAGCGGAACTCCGTCGCACCGGGACACGATCAATGTGGGTTTTCAGCTTTATCGATTTATCGATTAATTCAGCTTTCGACCATCCCTCACCTCGACCTCGATCTACCAGCATTCATGGATGAATCCGCACCGACTTCTTTTGACATGGAGTACATGAAGACGTTGAGAACACAAAGAAGACGAATGTGACCATTTATTGCTATATAATAGATGAGATCGAAAAAACAAATTTGACGACAACCCGGGTTTTTATGTGCACCGCACCGATCTTATGCCAATAAATGTTCGGAGAGATCCACATATTTTTTGCGGTTCTGCTAG
>OZ022253.1:15788485-15795985 GCA_963978915.1 Caenorhabditis parvicauda | reverse complement strand
TCAACAAGGCATTTTCTTGAATTTGAGCGTTTTTTCATTGATTTTGCTGAAAAAAATCAAGAAATGTTGTGAGAAGGATTTTGGTCCAACCGATCAAAACATTCATCGAACAAGATCTGTTGACGCGGAAAGTACACCAACCGCGCGCTGCTGCGCGGCCTGACTTTTTTTAATCATTCAAACGTGGTCGTTTTCACAGAAGTCATGCGGCTTCAAATAGTTATAGATGAAAACACTAAAAAATAAAGAATTAAATAGTTAAATATGGAATAAAAATTCATTTTTGGTGTCACTCAATAAACTCTTTTTTAAATTTCTAGAGTAAGCGTTCGTATCTATTTGGACGATAAAGGATAAAAACTAACGGTTCTTGAACGCAAACGCTTCTGTCAATAGAGATGATAGACTCTGTCATTTTTCCGTTGACAATTCCTTCAAGAGACGAGTGTGAGAAGTTGTCGCCTACAAGCATCGGCTGGTCACTGAAAACGAATGAATAGCATGTGCAACAACCCTATACGAGCTATAAACATGTGAAGAACACTAAAACGTCCAGAATCGATTCGAAGAAAGATGAGAAGGAGAACAAGCAAGCTGCCTGGCTTATTTCATTTCCTTACTCGTTAGGGCTTTCTTACGTTTGAAGCTTTTAATGCACATACAGTGCGTGCATAAAAAAACGCGACTACTTATTTTTCAACGCCATTTGTACACCATGAGAGATTTCTGTTTCAAACTTTCTGGAACTGTAGTCAAATATTGCTTCCTTGTCCTTATCGAGTTTCGAACGAATTCATGAAGTTTGAAAAAAGTTATGGATTTAATACTGAAAAAGGGGAAAATTGAGCGTGCAAAAAATAATGCGACTCTCATTAAAACGGTCGTTGAATTCCGAATTTCGTAGCAAAATTAGTGCAATCTTTTTCAAAAATTGGTCAAAATCTCACCCTGAACTCGCTAGATAGAAAGCACCATGTTTTTTCGAATTTTGGTCATGCTTACAAAAATGGAAGTTACATTTGGTATCACTTTTGCTACGAAATTCGGAATTCAACGACCGTTTTAATGAGAGTCGCGTTATTTTTTGCACGCTCAATTTTCCCCCTTCTCAGTATTAAATCCATAACTTTTTTCCAGCTCCATGAATTAGTTCGAAACTTGATAAGGACAAGGAAGCAATGTCTGACTACAGTTCCAGAAAGTTTGAAACAGAAATCTCTCATGATGTACAAATGGCGTTGAAAAATAAGTAGTCGCGTTTTTTTATGCACGCGCTGTAGTAAAAGGCACCACCTAGCCAGATGTGTTGAGCAGGTTAAATAATGAAAATTAATGTAAAAAAATTTGCATGTTTTTGTTACAAGCGAGATATTTTAATTTTAAAAATCACTTTTTAGAACGATACACGTCAGCGCCATAGGATCATTATGAAGTCACGCACAAGACAAATTGATGACCTGCTTAACACATCTGGCTAGGTCTCAACTCTGGATCTCAATAACACTGAAAGTCGATTCCTGTTCAGGTTTTTTTTGGCACTGGTGCATTTAGGCTTGGGCCCATGATTTCAAGTTGCAACTGAGTCTTAGGCTTAGCACTAGTGCAATTCAGGTTTAGATGATCGACACGATAAAACATGGCACGACGAGACATCAGGCACTTCAGTTTTAATGATTTTTTTCAAAGAAATGATAATAAACACTGAAATTAGAAAGATTCTTCTGTCAAGAATAAAACTAACCGAATCTCATCATCTTGAAAGTCTGACACAATGTTCTTTCGCTGGACATCTGCAACATCTTGGGTTGATCAGAGTGTTTAGGTTTTGAGTTGGAACCCGGACCCCCCCCCCCGGGGAAACATGTCAAAAAACATTCGATTTTTAACCGAAATTCTCACGAAGTTCTCATCCCTACTATCAACGAACACTGTCGTCGCCAGACCTGTATCCGTTGGACTATTTCATACAACCATCGACGCCTACCCGAGGCGACTTCGGATTATAATCGGATAGAAAGAATGTCGTATGGAACACAACTATCTGATAACTGTTTCTATAATTATGAAGAAACGTCCTGTCAATTCACATGATTTTCTGACTGTTACTTCTTGATTCACGCTAATTATAATAAGTCCGGGTAAATAGTGGTCACCCTGTATAGCGGCTAATTCTACGAAAGCGTTTGCAACCTATTATCTATGACGAAAATTATTATACTTACTTGGCGAGAAATAGCTAACAGTCTCTTCATTTATCGTCTCCGCAACTTTTCCAGACCTGGAAGACGGCCTCTTACTCCATTTCTCATAGGTGATCGGTAGATTCTCAACAATTGGCGAGTTCGCGACCACAGATGATTCGCATTCAGCTAGTGGTGCTCTTCTGAAAGTTCATCTACAACATCTGACCGATTCATTTTCCTACTTTGAATATTGCTGTTGAGATACGTTCGTGGTCTTCTTTCCTATGAGCTCTCTTCCATGTGCCGGCTTTCGTTCCTTTTTCAGGAATGAGGGCGTCAATCTTTTTGAAGCGTTTCTCAGAGATCTGAAGTGTGAGATAAATAAAAGAAAGGAAGTAGAGAGAGAGAGGGAGAGAGAGAGAGCGAGAAAGCGAGAGAGCGAGAGAGAGAGAGAGCGAGAGAGAGAGAATCAGAGAAGAACCAACTTTACTGCAATTTTCTCTTTCTTCTTCGTCTTCACAACTTCTACTGCAGGTTCCATCTCAAACGTCTTCTTTAATGGCAACTGTGTCAACTTAGCCTTCCGTTCTTCAGAAGTCGACGAAGACGTCGACGTCGATGTCGAGATCGACTTGGTTTTCACCAACGGTGACTTTGGTGGACTTGGTGGGACGAAAACTGGTGCATCACGATTTTCTGGTGACGTCACTTGAAGCGGCGCCTTGCTGGATCCCTTTGATGTCTTCCGTGACGATTTTTCTGTTGGGACTATCGAGTCGAGTGGGATATCTTCTTCCGGTGATGTTAGATCGTCCTGAACAGGAGTCTTGAAAGACAGAATACAATAGTTAGAAAGCATTAGGAAAATTTTTAGTTGAAACTGAGGAATGTCAAGTGAGTCTTTGTTTTTAAATCGAAAAAAAATCGATTTTCTGAAAAAAAATCGATGAAGAAGTGAATGATCGAACATTCTTTGTCTTTTTGAATCTAAATTCTTACAAAATTGAAATTGTTGCATTTTTTGCGCATCATGTGAAATGAAAATATACTCACCTGGCAAGAAAAACCGATTTTTTCTAAAAATCACAAGTCGGTACAAAATTCAAAGTTATTTAATTATCAATAACCGTATCATAACTCTCATTTCTGAAGATTTAGACATACTACTGAAAATTTTCACCAACGATATCTACGGTCTACAATAGTTCTGGATGCCTGCAGTGATGAGTTTCTCCTTCTATCGCCTACAGTCCTCATAATTCACTATTCTGTCTTTAATTGCTAACCCTTGTTCTATTAACTGTTGGGAAAAAATTACGGTCAAATGCAATTTGTCAGACTACTGGTTGGAATTGATCTGAACATCCTGCTCGAACAACTAACACGTTCTATCATACACAGTGTAACACTTTCGGCCATTCTAAAAGTGGGCGTAACGGGGGTAGGACAACCAAAGATGGTCGGTCAAAAATCGCTTAGTTGCAAAATTTTCAAATCGAGGCCTTAACTACATTTTCGATATCAATACTGGTTAGTCTCCCCAAAATAAAGGCCTAAGCCTAAGCAGAAGACATGGAATAAATGGGCAAAAATACCAAAGGACGGCTGGAAAGCGGTCATCCAAAGCGAAAATTTAAATCTATTGATTGGGATCGAATGATTCGCGCCTTTTTTGACACGCCACCCCCACTCGATTTTTTTGATCTTGGCACTCCGTGTCATAACTAACGTACATTTTGCAAAAAAATGCACAACTGTTCTGACCGGAACAGCTTTTTTTAAGGTTCTTCTACGGTTGCCACGCCCAAGCTTATGAACTTTATTTTTTTCTACATGAATAAAGTTATTATTATTATTATTATTAACTCACACTCAACAGACTTGACTTTCTCTCTAAGCGTTCCGCATTGGTAGAAATACTCCGGTTCGGTGAGTCAATCTTGATTCGGTCTTCCCGTGGGGTGGTGGGCCTCCTGCCACCCATTACGAAAAGCTTTCTGGATTCTGGTGATGGTGCTTTTTCGATGCTTTCCGGGTGTGGCGACACCAGACTGTTTCTGAAATCATGGATCTACAGTTCTCAATATTTCCAAAGTCGCCTGCGTTTACTGGTCCATTTAGGTTCAGTTACGTCCGTTTTGGTATTGAAAGTGGTAACCACTATCGTATACCAGGGGTCCGGATATAGAAGGAAAAATTTTTTATGTGTCAAGCCTATACAGAAAATGACAATTTTCGGAAACAATGGAGATCGCTAAGCGGAACATTTTCGCTACGCTCAAAAGTTTGTGCCCACGAGGTCGTTTTTTGAGTGCTCATGACTTCGTTACTATTGAATTTTCTTCAGATTTTTTTCCGCATACCTACGTTTATCAATATGCTCAACCAACACTGTCGTTCCGTTGTACTATTTCATTTGAGGGGCATTGTACGGGTAGGAATAATATCGTATGGAACAGCGAATATTCGTTCAATATAATTTGCGTGCGACGCGTCTAATCGATATCGCTCAGATGTAGTTTGGTGTGATTCAGCTACGAACATTCATCACTATCAACTCACCGATCAGATTTATTCTCGTTTCTTCTCGTCATCAGCGGCGTCGTCACAGTGAAGCTGTAAAGATCTGACGTCTTCACAGGGCTCTGGACAGTCTCTTCCACAAGGTTTTTGACAATTTTATCTTCATTTTTCGTTGCTTTTTCCTCGATGGCAAATGTTTGATACTTTCTCGCAACTAGTGGCGTCGTGGTGGACAGAACGTACTTCTGCGTTGATGATGCTTTTGTTTCGTCCAGTGATTTCTGAAAAGTTATTTTTCTAATTTTTTTCCGTTTTTCCTATTTTTCTTCACATAAAAAAATTTTGGAACATTATTTGATGCTCTCTCTCTCTCTCTCTCTCTCTCTCTCTCTCTCTCTCTCTCTCTCTCTCTCTCTCTCTCTCTCGCTCTCCCTCTCTCTCTACCTCTCTCTTTTCCTCTCTCTCTCCCTTTCTCTCTCTCTCTCTCTCTCTCTCTCTCTCTCTCTTTTTTTTTTCTCTCTCTCCTTCTCTCTCCCTCTCTCTCCCTCTCTCTCTCTCCCCCTTTCTCTCTCTCTCTCTCTCTCTCTCTCTCTCTCTCTCTCTCTCTCTCTCTCTCTCTCTCTCTCTCTCTCTCTCTCTCTCTCTCTCTCTCTCTCTCTCTCTCTCTCTCTCTCTCTTAAAAGATTACCTGTCTTCTAGCATCTTTATTGCTTTTCCTCTCTCTACTTCTCCCTCTAAACAAGTCGAACTGGAGTCGCTGTAGATAGCTCTTCTTCTGTTCGCAAGACTGCGACCTCTTCATCTTCTCTTTTTTAGTTTCCCTCTCCACTGGTATCACCTCCTGTTCCTTCTTCGGCTCAACCGTGAACGTTTGATATTTCCGCAAGGCGATTGGCGTCGTCGCCGTCATGATGTACTTCTCTGGTGGTGGCTTCTGACTCTCCTCATAGTTTCTTCGTTTTTCCTCTTTTTTCTCTTGCTTCCTTCTCCTGTCTGCTGGCGGTCCTACTGTAGCTATTGGTTCTGTTATTTCTCCTGAAATTTTTCAATTCAGGCTTGAACTTCAGCCGCGCAGTAGTGCAATCAATATGGTAGATCAAATTTCAGTTACTGTAGTTCAAAAAAATTTTATTTGTTTTACCTTTTTTCATCCCAAGGTCTCGAATCTTGACGGAAAAATGTTTGAAATATGTAAAACTAACTTCGAGAACAATCCGCAACGTTCATAGAGATGAGAAAACAAGAAAATAGGTTAAAATATTACCAAAAATATAATAATGAGGTAAATGCGCTTCGACTAGGGTCTTGCAAAGCTGTTGCAGAGCGGCTATACCCACTTATCCCTGATCCGCAGTGCGCATTTCTACCCATTTCGATTGTGACTGATTTGGTTTCTAAGAAAGTAATCAGATCAACAAACCTTCTTCAATATATGGATAGTCTGGAGACTTCGGTCTATCTCCGACTGTGAAAGTATGATGTCTTCTCAGTCCTTCCGGTGTCTTCATAACCATTACAAACTTCTCCGTCGGTGGTTCCGGCCTTTCCACACTCTTGTCCTTCTTCAACTTTTCTTTCATCGCAGTTTTCTCCAGTGACGTCATCTTCGTTACCGTGGGAACCACCGGCTCTCCAATTTTCACAGTCGCTTCTCCAATCATCAGGGTGCGATGCTTCCTGAGAGCTTCTGGAGTCTTCACCGTCAGAATATACCGTTCCGGTGAAACGTATCTTTCCGGCTCCGACTTCTGCTTGAGCAGCTTCTTTGGCTTCTTTATTTGAACTTCTGATTCTGACTTGACCATCGGCTCCTTGACTCCTATCGTCAACGTTTTATGCTTGCGTAGGGCTTCTGGCGTCTTGACGATCATCACAAATCTCTCGGGCGATATCATCCGCTCTGGCTCCGACTTCTGCTTCTCAAACTTGAGCTTCTTGGAAACATGAGCATCCGACTTCGATCTCAGAATGCTGGTTACTTCTGGCGCTACGTCATCTTTGGGTGTTTTCTCACCAATCTCGAATCTATTGAATGCACGATGCGATTCTGGTGACTTTACAAGCATCACGTACCGTTCTGGACTGATACATTCCTCTTCTGTCCGTTTCTTCGTCTTCTGAAGCTTTTCAGGGACAGACTTTGACGTAGTCATCAATTCAACCTTTTCCACGGGATCCTTCTCTCCTACTTCGAATCGATTGAAAGCACGATGTGATTCTGGTGATTTCACAAGCATTACGTACCGTTCTGGACTGACGCACTCATCTTCAATTCTGCTTCTCGTTTGCTTCTCCGGTTCCGATGGAGACGTCGCAATGACTTCTACTTTTCCTATCTCATCATCTTCAAACTTTTCTTCAAGCTGTGGTGGTTTTGTGAACATGACGTATTGATCAGCGTCATCTTCGTAGAGATTCTTGTCCTGCACTACAGCTTCCTCCTTGAATTCAAACTGAAGCACAGCGTCTTTGTTCGATTCCAACTGGATCGTCTCAACTACAAATTCTTTCTTGTCTTCCGCCTCTTCCATTTCAACGTCTTCTGGTTCGTCATCAACCCTTGTTGTCTTGGTGATCGTCTCGGTTACTTCGGTCTCCTTCACAAGTCGATTTCCCTCTTTCAGAATCCTTTCAGTCGTCGTTGTCGTCGTCAGAATTTCTTTCTGCGGATTTCCATTATCGTCAAAACTGACACTCTTCTCCTGAAGATTGTTCATGAGATCGTCAATTTGATTCAACTACCTCAGTTCTCGTGAACGTAGGGTCCTTCTCGTACTGCAGAGGTGGATCCGGG
>OZ022253.1:15747937-15773285 GCA_963978915.1 Caenorhabditis parvicauda | reverse complement strand
ACAATACCGAGAAACGAACAATTGTTTCCCTTCATGTCAGAGAAGTGTCATGAGAATCATATAGAACATTTTAAGCTGTAAAATCATCTTGATTTTCGTTTGGGATGCTTAGGCTTGGCACTGGTGCATTTAGGCTTAGTTTTGATTGAAAATCTCTTGGCGGAAAAATCACTTCAAGCTTCCATGAAAAGCTTCCATGCGATTTTTACAAAAAAATACTTTGGATAAGTTTGTAAGATTACGAGAAGAGAAGGAACTGAATATGATTGTTAGTAGTGCACATATATCGCTAGAAGCATGGCCGTTTTCAAACGCGCTCTAATCTGAATTTTGCAGAATGCGTACGGTAGGAGTCGGGACTCTCACAACGAACAGTCAGATCTTTGTGGATTTAAGTTATTATTCTTACTTTCAGTCCATTGAAATTAAAGGCTCATTAAATCGTTCTTGTATTTCAAGGCGGAACTGCTACGGTACTAAGAACCCGATTTACGGAGGCCAGACTTTCTTACAGGTAGAGGAAGATATGTGTGAGCATGGACATCCTTTGCTGATAGCATAGCATGGACATCCTTTGTAGTGATAGAACAGGTGTGGTGTTAGTAGTTCGATCAGGATATTCAGATATTACGAGTGAATAAAACAGAGTGAGTGTGAAGAGTTGTGAATGCTTTGGTTTGTTGTTGTCGTGTGAAGGAGTGCTGCGAAAAAGCGAAATCGATTGAAATTATAAGTAAAATGAGGGTGTGAAGAAGGAGGAAGAGGCGTAGTAAGAGGTTGTTACCTTTATGCAAATTAGCACTGCTGCTGCTCTCTCATATTGTGTGTGTGTGTGCGAGCAGCATTATGAATGGACGAGGGACGTGAATCTTTAATGGAAACAATCGTCACACACCCAGGGGTGTTTCCGAAGTTCGCATGCAGAGAGAGAGAGAGAGAGAGAGAGAGAGAGAGAGAGAGGGAGAGAGAGATGGAGAGAGAGAGAGAGAGAGAGAGAGAGAGAGAGAGAGAGAGAGAGAGAGAGATGGAGAGAGATGGAGAGAGAAAACAGTGTAAAACAAAAAATGTGATATTTGTTGAAAAAATGAAACTTTTTGTCTCTTGAACCTCTTTTTCTCGATCGTTCTCTCTCTTCCGTCCTTTTTTCTTTCGCGCTCTCTCTTATTCTCTCTCTCTTTCTTTCTCTCTCTCTCTCTCTCTCTCTCTCTCTCTCTCTCTCTCTCTCTCTCTTTCTCTCTCTCTCTTTCCCTCTCTCTCTCAGGAAAGAAGAAAGATATCTTGATTAGACCAACTAATTGGAAGAAAGGAAATTGGTTTTTGAGATGAGATTCCAACGCAGTGCCGAGCGCTTGAATAACTCGCATTGTTGGAAAAAGATTCCAGATGGTGAGGCTCGTTTCCGTTATGTCACCAAAAATGCCAATTCAGATTCCCTTTGATTTATAGCTCCACATGTTGGAGACAATGCTCATGGAAACGAATTTGTGGTTTTGACCCAAATATTGGAAAGGTCCAGAGCATTAAAACGGAAAGAATTGTTTGATCTAGCAGTTTAGAATGATCTTAACGAGTGAAGAAGCTAAAAGAGCTACACATTTTTCAACCATTGATAAAAATGAGAGAAAAAAGTTCATCATCAAGAAGTCAAAGAAAACTAGAAATATAGGAAGCTCGCATGGGCCCCCACTAGAAATCTTTCAGAGCCAGAATCTGAAAACGGGTCAACGCCTAAATCTCGGAAATTAATTCAGATCGTTTTTGTTACAAGCAAGACATTTTAATTTTGAAAAGCAAAACTCAGAAAGTTAGGTTTGTCAAGAGGTCGAGCTTCGGCCCGTTTCCAGGTACTCCTAGATTTTGCTCATTTTCGGCGATTCGGACAGTTAGCCTAAACAGGAATCGACCTTCAGCTTAATTAGGATAAGATCCAGAGTTGAGACCTAGCCGAATTTCATGTAGAAAATTTTTGCACGTTTTTTGTGACAAGCTAGATATTTTAATTTAAAAAACCTCAACTCCAAAAATGAGCAACCCACATATATTGCTAGAAGCATGGCCGTTTTCAAACGCGCTCTAATCTCAATTTTGCAGAATGAGTACGGTAGGCCTACCCTAGGGTCGGGACTCTCACAACGAACAGTTAGATCGTTGTGAATTATTATTCTTACTTTCAGTCCATTGAAATTAAAGGCTCATTAGGTAAATCGTTCTTGTATTTCAAGGCGAAACTGCTACGGTACTAAGTACCCGATTCACGGAGGCCAGACTTTTTCACAGGTAGAGGAAGCTATGTGAGACCTCTCGCACGAAACAATTAGATCTTGTTAAATCAATAGGAAAATAAGAGAGTAATGAGGGGTAGAATATGAGACTTGGCAACATCGCCTATATATCCTCTATAGAGGACTTTTGGCCCAATCTCGTCGCCAATTACGTATACGCAATGTGCCACTTGCAGAGGAGGCTAATCAACGACGCGTTCCTGAACGGCCACAACCACTTGTGATGCATGAATAGAACGTTGATCACCGCCTCACTTGCCATCTTTTCTGGAGTCAGTGAGGAAGGACATCTGCTCTAATAAAAAAAAGGCTGAATGGCAAACTGCAGTGAACGCAGATGGAAACTGATATAGTAGGTCAATATTTTTTTACTAGAAATAAGTAAAACTAACCTTGGGAACAACCCGCAACGTTCATGGAGATGAGAAAAAGACGAAAATAGGATGAAATAATAGAAAAAATATTGGAAAATAAAATAATGAGGTAAGTGCGCTCCGCTGAGGGTCTTGCAGAGCGGTTGCAAAGCGGCTTTATTCACTCATCCTTGATCCGCAGTGATACGTTAAGTTTTCTAAACGGAAGTCGGAAGGCGGGATTCCAAAAAATTCTGGAGTAAGTCCAACATGAGTAAAATTTTACAATAGAACATATTTATAGATAAATTTGGGACTGAATCCTATTTTGAAAAAACTCATTTTTTTCCATATGAAAGTTTGTAGAGGTCGAAAAAAGAATTTTCGACGTGTTCAGTTGAAAAAAATGATTTTACGAAAAATGGCGGGAACTGTCACATTCAGTTGTTACCTACACATTTCAGCCTTCAGAAAATGACTAAAACATCAAAAAACATAATACAGCTCAAGAGCAGTATCTGCGGAGTCAAATAACAGACGAAAGTGGGCTGCGATGGAAGTAGTCGTAGAGAAGTCAACACAACACAGAAGTCTTCCGTGTGAATATAAAACGCGGGGTAAAGAAAGAGCATAGGCAACTTTTTGTAATTCAATCTATCGGACGTCTTCAGAAATCTTCTTCTCTTTCTCCCTTTCGCAAATAACATGCACCTCCTATGGCGTGTGTTCGGAAGGAAGAATGGAACTTGCTGAGCACTACAATAGTAGATTCCCAGTTGAATGTCTTTTCAGGAAAAAAGAAACTAGTTAGACTTAGAAAAACAACAGTGATTACAGTAAAAAGTTCTGTTTGATGATTTGATTAGTGGGAATGTAAAATACGCTCTACTAGTGAATAGAAGTCACAAATTGTAGGGACAGACGGACAACATGGAAAATTTCATGCATACGTGCGCAAGTCCATTTGTTACATGTTCGACTTTCCACGAACATAAAACTTTGATTTGCACGGCTCTATAAATTATTCATGGATGTCGACCGGTTTCAGTCCGCTAAAGCTGGCTCGAATAAATCACTATCAAAAAATGAGAAGCACAATTCATGTTTTTGTCCATGATATAAATGAAAATAAGAAATGTATCATGTAAGATCGGGTTACTGTAATGATCTCGTCATGAAAATGAGTCCTAGGTGCATTTTCGCGTCAACGGCGAAACCCGCCTTGCCACATTTTGGCGCCATTTCGAAGTTTTCTTATTTTCTACTTTTCCCGATTTCTATTTTCCCGCGATGACTAGTTCAGGTTTATTTAATCAGTTCACAGTTTGGTGTAGTGAAAAATACTAGAAAAACGGGTTGAAACTGTTTTCAACAATTTTGTATTTGAAAAAAATAATTGGTAAAAGTTAATATTAAGTTTACACCATTTTCTAATTAATCCTAAAGAAGTTGATTATATTTGAATATTCTCTAATTTACTATCGATTAAGGAATGACAGTTGATGTTGACAACACTGTTGCTGACAGGAAGGTCAACGATGAGTATAAAATCTGGAAGAAAAACACTCCATTTTTGTACGACATTGTTGGAACTCATCCATTAAGTTGGCCAAGTCTAACTGTCCAGTTCTTGCCAGGAGTTGTGAAGGTAATAATTTTATTTAGAAAATTGCTAGAATACCATTCAGAACAACGACGACTCTTACACGCAACGATTACTCCTCGGTACCCACACATCACATGAACAAAACTATTTGATGGTCGTCAACACTACTTTCCCAGCTGATGATGCTAAATTTGATGCGTACAAGTACTCCAGTGAAGAATGCGGTAAATTTCTTTTTCATATAACCTTTCAAGAGAATCTGAACTCAACCTTGTCAAATTTAAAAAAAACAAATCAGGTTATTCCGTTTAATAATTACTTCACTGTTCAAAATCGCGCGTCATTTCCTAATATCAACTGCAATCTGCAGTCAAAAGTGAAACGCGAGTTAGCGGGGAAAGGTGCGGCTGAATATTAGACGTAATCGTTGATCTCAAAAACTGAGTTTTTTGAATTCCAGAAAGCGGCGGATTCGGATTGAACACCAGCAAGATTGAGTATGAGATGAAAATCGCTCACGATGGAGAAGTAAACCGCGCGAGATACATGCCCCAGAATAGTGAGATTGTTGCCACTCGTGGACCTTCAACCGATGTGAGTTTTCATTTTTTATAAATAAGTGACAAACCCTCCGCGCACATTGCCCCGCCCCTTTTTTCGCGAGGACGATTTTCGGGTTATCCCTTTTCAACGCTGTGCTAGGAAGACGGGAGTGAGGAAATTTCATCACCATAAAATGCTCAATTTCTCCGTATAATTGCGTTCCCGAGACTAGGCGCTTCACAAAAGTCGAGCGGCCCGAGCGTAGCGAGGAATACTCGCTTGTTTTATCATAATTCAGTATTCTCCCATTGTAGGTTCTCATTTTCGACGCCACCAAGCACAAGACGGAGAACAATGAAAAGGAAACAGTGTGTCGGCCAGAAATCAGACTGAAAGGACACTCGAAAGAGGGCTACGGACTCTCATGGAATCCGCTCCGTCAGGGTCACATCCTTTCTGCTTCTGATGATCAAACGGTGAGTTTTCAAACTCAACAATCTTTTTTCAATGAAACATACAGATCTGCCTTTGGGACTTGAACAACTGCGGCTCGAGCGTTCTGTCTGCTAGCAAGACTTTCAAGCATCATACGCAGGTATTTTTTGATTTTCAAAAACTTCATTTTCAAATTGAACTTTTCGGAAATTTTAATTTTTTCTTATTTTGCGTTTCCGAGCGGTATGGTTTTCCTTATTTTTGGTATTCAAACCTTTTCGTTCTGCCATTGGTCAATTTTTTTCACGGAAAAGATACCACGAAAAGATAAAGATTGAAAAGAAAAAGATCCTTTTTTCACTTTCGACTTCCGATTTGTCAAGATAAAGAATTTTCCGTAAGATGAATTTCGTGAAAAGTGAAGGAAAAAACAATGAAATCGTTGTCTGCACAATCTACATCATCTAAGGATGGGCTAATATAAAATATTTATGGGTTCATTCGACTTTTTTGCCCTTCCGACTTCTGTGCAACTATGCTACACACATTTTGCCGATTGGAAATGTCCTTTTCAGATTGTCGAAGACGTTGCATGGAGTAACCACAACGAGACCCTTTTCGGTTCTGTAGGAGACGACAAGAAGATCGTCCTCTGGGATCTCCGTGCTGAAAAGCCGCTGAACGTTGTGGAAGACGCCCACGACGCCGAAGTCAACTGTATCTCTTTCAACTTCAAAAATGCCAACATTCTGGCAACTGGTAGTGGAGACAAGGTGAAAATGACGTCCAAACCTTCTGAATTCAAAGTTTCCAGACCGTCGCCCTTTGGGATATCAGACAAATGAAGTACAAGCTGCAGAAGTTGGAGTGCGCTGAGTGTGAAGTCTTCCAAATTCAATGGAACCCACACTATGAGACGTTCCTTGCCAGCAGTGGAACTGATAGGTATGGTTTAGAAGTGGAAGTTTCGCGAATTGAAAGAACGAACTTTTTCCACGGTTTAACTGCTCACTTTCCTAGTTTCCCTAGGTGTTTTATACTGCCACAATGCGGTAATCGCAGTTGAATCGTGTATACAAAGAAAGAAACATTAGCAAAAATGTGCGAAAATAAGATGATGGGATGAGTGCGCTCCGCAGAGAGTCTTGCGAAGCGGTTGCAGAGTGGTTGTATCCACTAGTTGTGTAAGTTTTTGTCAAAAAGAACACTTTCCAGAAAAATGTACATCTGGGATCTGTCGCGAATCGGAGAAGAACAGTCACCAGAAGACGCCATCGACGGACCACCAGAGCTGTTGTTCATCCACGGTGGTCACACGTCCAAGGTTTCCGACTTTTCATGGAACCCAGACAAACCGATGATGGTAGCCAGTGTGGCTGAGGACAACACATTCCAGGTGATTTTTGATGTTGCTTTTAAAGTTGTCAAGTAGAAAAATCAAAAAAGTCTAAGATCACTTACCTGCTAAATTATTGAATATCAGTGCTAGTTTTCGTGAAAAATAAACCAAACCCAAGTTTCTAATCATGCAGAGCGTAAAATTGAATGTATTGATTGGAATAAAGAGAATCAGTGCCGTGCAGCAGCGCGCGGACAAAACAACTTGAAATTCGGTTACATAAATTGTTGAAAATTTTTTACTATTTTAATTCCAGGTCTGGCAAATGGCCGAGAACATCTACAACGAAGAGCTCAACATCAAGGACGTTCAAGACGGAGAACTCGAAGAACAGTGAGTTAAATGAGCAACCATTGTCACAATGTTTATTTTACTTTGCAATTGACTCATAATTTTTCTTACTAACTTTACGAGTATCATTATTCAAATCTGGTAACCGTTTTTGGTTGTCATCATAGCAAGTGACGATCAATATTTCGTTAAATGTTGCTTTTTTGTAAATAAAGATTGAATTGACTGCGTTTTGCGTTGAGAATTGACGATTGTTGTCGGCGATTGGATACCTAGTTCTCCTTCTTTTCGTTATCCCTGGAAAATTTATTTTATTGAATGAAAATTAATAGAAAAACTGACCTGTTGATAGTAAAACGAGCCGCAATGGTTTTGGGCAGTAGTCCGTCAGAAGCCAGAATCCGTAGAAATAGTAGAATGTTGACGACTAGGAAGATGCAACCACCGATAAAAGCTGAAAAAATACTTTGAGTAAACATAAGAATAGATGGTATTACTGTAACATTGGTAGAACTTGTGCATTGGCTGAGTGACTGCGCAGTACAACAAGAAAAATTGAGCCAGGAAGCGGAAAAGGACGAATCTGAAAGATGTTTATGTGTAAAGCAGTAGGAAGTAGCCTCTTACGTGGTGATGTTGGCCTTTGTGACGAATGAAAACAGTTGTGGCATAGTTTTGTTTTTTCCAGATATGAGCATGATGGTTCGTGCGTGAAGGAATATGCTATAAAAGAGTTGGTTAGGCTAGAGGAGAAATAATTTTGAGTTTGATGAGTGTTAAAATAGATCCATCGTTTCAGAAAAATGAGTTGTTCTCATTATTTTTCGGAAAAACTACTTTGAGAACGATTCGAACTCGAGCTGTAAGATTTCTATTTTTATTATAGGAATTGGATCCGGAAAGTTTAAACGTTATTGAAAAAGTTATCGTGACCTGAAGTTGTGACTCAGATTTACAAATTCAGACGGGTCCTCAAAGTTTCTCCATGATCTGTTTAAAATAGATCACACTTTGTCAACTTCTTGCGTTTTTGCCTAGTTTACCCGCGTTTTCCCGATATTAACAAAAGTTGTTTTTCCAACCTTACCGGTACGCCTATGATAAAATGTAAATTACTGCAGATTGCAGACCGAGATTAAGGCAAACGCGGGATCTTAAACAGTGAAAAGTGAGAAATATTGGACGAAATCGTCAGGTTTGTTTAAAAACTGATTACCTACCCATTTATGGTAGTATATGTAATAATTATCACCTGTTAGTCTCCATTAACAATGCCCACATACTTCCGATGATGAACCTCCTTGCTGGGAATGGCATCAGAAGTGAGACGCACGTGAGTAAGTGATGAAGCAGTAACTCGATCACATACCGATTCCATTCTTTTCCCATCATGTCAATAGCGTCTTGAGTGAAGTAGGCTATAGTACAACTTGATCGTAGTGTAGTTGATAAAGCTCACCAGAAGATATGAGAGAAAGTTGTGCGAAGAAGTGATCGTAGTGAGAGACCATGTCGTTGGCTTTGTCATAGTGGTACATAAGCCCGGTGATCGAAAGGGTTCCCACGATGACGGCATGTAGGAAACATATAGTGAGGTTCTGGAGACGGTACTTTCTGAACACAGATTGAAAATTGTGAATAGAGAGAGTCGGAATTCCGTTGTGAGTACTAGAAAGACGGGAGTGAGGAAGTTTACTCTTTGTAAAATGCCGCCACGTATTAATCTCAATCTGCAGCCAACAGAAAATTCCTTTTATAATAAGCTCAGATTTGGTAGAGAGACTAACTCACATATCTAGCAAAAAGTCTGACCGATTTCAAACGCGCGCCAGTCGCATTTTTGTAAAATGAGTACGGTAGGCCTACCCTAGGGTCGGGACTCTCACAACGAACAGTTAGATCTTTGTGGATTTAAATTAATATTCTTACTTTCAGTCCATTGAAATTAAAGGCGCATTACTTAATCGTTCTTGTGTTTCAAGGCGAAACTGCTACAGTAATAAGTAACCGATTTACGGAGGTCAGACTTTTACAGGTAGAGGAACTTATGTGTAACTTTTTTTTAAAAAGTCTGACCTCCGTAAATCGGGTACTTAGTACCGTAGCAGTTTCGCCTTGAAATACAAGCACGATTTACGTAATGAGCCTTCAATTTCAAAATGGACTGAAAATGAAAAATAGTTTAAATCCACAAAGATATAACTGTTCGTTGCGAGAGTCCCGATCCTACCGTACTCATTTTACAGAAACGCGACTGGCGCGCGTTTGAAATCGGTCAGACTTTTTGCTAGATATGTGTAGCGTAAACAAGAGATTGGGTATCACTCCATACCAAGGTTGCACGGGAGTCTATCTTCTATCCTTCTTACAACTCACTATTTTCGTTAAAAAATGTCATTTTCAAAACAATTCAAAGTTTGAGAAAATTTTTCATCATGAAACTCTGCTCCACACAAATACCCAGATTTTCAAAAGTAAAAATTACTTGAATCCTTCGAAGTCACTCCATAAATTTGCTTTGACCCATGTAGATGCGCTGCGGAAGAGAAAAAGGTAAACCAAATACGGGATAACTATGTCGAGGGAAAAGACCTGAATATCTTAGCTTAGGAAAAGTAAGAGGCACCGCTCACTTTGAAGTAGTTTGGAGTTTGTAGCACAGGGTCCAAGGTCTTATTGTCCTCGGCCATATTCCTGGAAATTCGTGTAAGAAATGAGATGAAAAGAGGCAAGTATTGAGTGACGTGGCATTTGAGCTTCATTATCCCGTTTACGTGGCAACGCCTTATAGTTCAGACTTCAGGCGATGAGCGAAGCAAACAGAACGCAGAATATCCCGGAAGAACTCAAAGGACATGCTGTTGTGCCATTGACGAGCTGCCCGCATTTGGATCAGGTAATTTTGAATAGAAAAGTGATCGAAGTTTTTCTCCATGATAAATTTGTCGCTATTTGGTATACTCAGGTGAATGAAAGTGAATTAGATCTGGGAAAAAGTGAATATGAAAATGGCACAATTGAATGCACTTTTTTCCTAGATCTAACTCACTTTATCCCATATCTAATCTACTTTTACCTTATTTTTTGAAAAAAGTTTATTAGATCTAGTTAACTCTTTTTTCTTCAAATTTCAAATGTCAAAAAATTATGATAAAATCAAAATTCTGAAAAATGTTTCTTGTAATTATATTCGAAATATATACATTTCGTTCCGATACACGTCACATTTTAGATCTAATTTACTTTTTACCTAATATAACTAGCTTTTTCCTAGATCTGACAAAAACGAAGATCTGACGGCAAAAATATTGTGGAGTTTAATATTGAAGATTAGATGTCAATTCAGACGAAAAAACTGGAAAAAAAACGAGGCGAATAGGTTATTTTGAAAGTAGCTAATTGGGGCTCAAGAGCAAAGAGCTCATCGCTCTCATATTCACACTAGCTCACTGCCCATGCACTTTGCTTTGAAACAAAAGAAGTAGATATTTGGGCGTATTAGTGACTAATAACTCCCCCATTTTTGATACTTATAACAAAACAGTCAACTGAATCATAAATCATTTACATGTAAGCTTACAAGAAGCAATTTTTTTGTAATTACCTGTTTCAAACTTTGATAAAATCTCATCTTTGTACCTATCTAGTGCTTTAAACCTTACCTAAGCCCAAAATTCAAGGTGTCCATAACTATGTATCGCGATGAATTAAGAATGATTATTTTGTCGACGTTTGGTAGGCTACTCAGGTAAATGATGAAAGTAACTTAGATCTAGGAAAAAGTTAGTTAGGTTAGGTAAAAAGTAAATTAGATCCAGAATGTGCCGTGTATCGGAACGAATTCAGTTGACTCTTTCGTTATAAATATTTTTGATTCGTGATGAAATAATCACTAACTGGTCACTTCGAAGACACATGTCTAATTTTCAGGTGGCCCAACATCCGGAAGATGGAATTGATGCACGAACCCTATGTAACGCATGCGATGCCAGCGCAGAAGTCTGGATATGCCTGACGTGTTATCAGGTACAATTTACACAGTAAAAAACAGTTTAGCCCCATTTAATTATTTGGTGTCTTTTTCCGATGATGACTAAAATTTAGTTCTTCCAGTTTTTTTAGCTCCAAAAACGATGAATAGTGAGTTTTTTAAAGTATGTTGAGAATGAGTTGGAAGAGCCGACTGTTATTTAGAAGTGGAACTATTGAATTGATTTTTTTTTGAAAAAAAACTGAGGACAGTACCGATTTTTAAGAAACATCCACAGACCATTTTTGGACCGTTCCACACCGCGGCAAACGCAGTTGAAAAGTGTAAGCAAAGAAAATCGATAGACTAGATCAAATTAAAGTTACTGTAGTTCAGAAAAATTTGCTTTTCCTACTTTGTTTCGTCCCAGATTCACAAATCAAAACGTAAAAATGTTTGAAGTAGGTAAAACTATCGTTAGGAACAGTCCGCAACGTTCATTATGTCCAGTGAAACGTTAATTAAACTACAAACACTTTCGAAAATGAAAGCGGAGGTCGGCAGAGCAGTTGCGAAGCGGTTTTATTGTCTTTTGCCTTTGCCGAGGTGTGCGTTGGTATTCCTTTTTTTGTGGATGTTAATCAGACTATTTGTAAGCTTACAGTAGCGTTCAAAAGTTTAGAAAGTTTTTATTTTCGGCCATAACTCTTGTCAAACCTCACCTATCGGTCTGATTTTTTGAATGGTAATACTTCAAACATTATTACATCTTATGTCAAAACGAATTCAAATCAGACCAAAAGAGAAAAAAATAAAAAAATTTATTCTCAGACACTATAAAAAACACATTTTCCACAAACTCAAAAACATAATGGTAAACGGTTGTAACAATTCAAATCGATAAGGAATGATGTCCAAATTTGGGAAAAAGTCTGGAAAAAGAGATGGTTTGCCGGTGTCTGTTCATGTTTCTTAAAGTTTTGAATTTGAATGCGCGAGCAACATGGAGAAAATTAAATTGAAGGGAAACTGTGGCCGGTTCGTGAACGAGCACGCCCTTCACCACCATCTGAACACGACGCACCCGATGGCGCTGTCGATGGCCGACCTTACCGTCTGGTGTTATCCATGTGAATCGTATGTACACAATCCAGTGAGTTTATGAATATTTGCACAAAAAGTATCGATTGGACACGAAAAAGGGCAAACAGTACAAGGCTCCCCTTGTTAAGTTGGATATTGAGAAACTTTCACACCGAGCTGAAGGTGATAGTTATCGATTAGACGCGATGCACGCGAATTCTATTGAACGAAAAATCGCTCTAGGGAGCGTTCGCACATCAATATTTTTTTCATTCTTTCCTCCTATTTTTTCAAGTTAACAAGCGCATTTGTTTTGCCAATTGCTGTTGAAAAACTGCTAATCGTGTAACTTTTCTTCGTAATTAGCTTTTTATCATGAATTTTGAAAAAAACGTCAGAGAAAGAAGTTTTTTTTAACTACAGTAACTGTAATTTGATCTATAGCGGTGCAGGATTTACGAAGGGGCGGGGTTTGTGCTCGCTGCTTATTGGTCGCCTCCCCTCGCTGCTTGATCCGACACTTTTCTACTGCGCTTAGGGCGGTGTGAACCTTCACCAAAGTGGTTTATCAATTTCCAAAAATAGTTTTGGACCGGGAGCTATGCATTTTACCAAATATCAAAAGAAGAATACCGTATACCAGAATTGCAAGGAATTACAATTTCAGTCGTTTTTTCACTTCCAATTTCGATTAAAATTCTGAAAAAAAAAGTTCCGTTTTCTTGTTATGAATTCGCCAAAATTTTTCAAATTTTAGCAAAAAAGACAATTAAACTGTGTCCTATATCACTAGAACTT
Source organism: Caenorhabditis parvicauda (assembly GCA_963978915.1). NCBI lineage: Eukaryota > Metazoa > Nematoda > Chromadorea > Rhabditida > Rhabditidae > Caenorhabditis > Caenorhabditis parvicauda. Next base: position 15,760,525 of record OZ022253.1, on the reverse strand, counting down.
TAGGATACTATATCATCATTGATGCATCATCAGCATAGTAATAATCGACAAATCCTCCGCCTACTTCACCCCGCCCACTTTTTCGTAGAAGCCGATTTTTGGTGGTCCTTTTTGGATTTGATTGGAGGAGGGAGGATGGTGCGAAAGTGGCCAGTGGGGAGATACGAACCGAGACAAGCGCGTGAAAGTTGACTGCTATAACAAATCGGCCATCCTCAGGAAAGCAAAGGCAAATTAGATTCACAAAATTCTGAGTTAGATCTAGAGTGATTTCACCGTAGCATCACCAAAAGTACATTTTATGATATTGGAAAAGGAGAGAGAGAATCATTTCTGTTCTTAATAAATAAGTCTGAAATTGCGGTTGTTTGAAGAAAAATGGGAAAAAGAAGGCCCTGAGCGTAGCGAGGCCAAGCGTGCTTGTTACCGAATAAATCAAATAAATTTTCAAAAATAAAATTCAGATTCTGATCCCCGCAAAGTCATCTGCGCATGAGAGCAAGTTCGGCCACCAGATCCCATCATGATCCCACTGCCCGTTTTATTTGTAAATTTCTGTGATTCTGAATAAAGCTTGTAAACCATCATCATCTCAGTACATTTATCCGAACGATAAAACAAGTTAGTTTCAAGAACAAAAGGTGACACGCACATATTATATCGTTTTAGCTTCGGTATCAAACGGTTTAATGGAAACAAAACTGTAACTAATACAGTGGAAAGAGAAAGAGAAAATGAGGTTGAGAATTTTGCTGGAGTGATTTCGTCATCTTTTTATCAATGGAGAAGGTTCGCCTGTACAAATCATGTGTTGTTACGAAAATTATTTTCTAACGGAGCACTCTGATTCACGATTTTAATTTTTTAAACCAGTTCAAAGAAAGTTTTCCGTAACAACCTAACCCCTTCTAAATATATGATTTGAGTTGTTCTCGAGCAAAATTATCAAGAGGTCAAGTTGAAATACAAGAAGATCGTGGGTTTGGAGATACGGATGTGTTTGAGAAGCCGAACGAACATTCTCTCGAAAGATGTAGCTGATAATTATAGGGTTCGGCAGCCCATTGTGAAGATCGGAGTACATGAATTTATGCTGGTGGGGCGAGCTTTACGGAACTCTATATTCTTCTGTCATTTAAACGTGGCAGGAACGCGGTATGAATGTGTCCGGAATGTGGTACGAGTGCCTGCTTCAATCGAGACGGCTATGATTGTGGCAGGCACGTGTCTAGATGTTAGCAGGCACACGTCATCATTTCTCCACGGGTATGTGACCACATTCCGGACGCATTCATGTCGCCTTTCTGCCGCATTGAAATCACAGTGTTTTTGTCGCCACTCGTTATATATCCTGCCAAACGGCGACGTATCAGAGACAAAAATGACTTTGCCGTAACGTTGTCATTTTGTAGGGTTTACCCATTGAGGACAAAAAGATAATGGGGGAGCCTAGACTTTGTGCAGTTCTTCCTGGGTTTCGAGACAATTGAGTTTCACTGTGAAGAGTTCTGACATGTAATTGCCACCAGGACACACTGAAATTGTGAATTCTGACTGGTCTCTAAGGTTTTCAAATATGCTGAAGATGGTAGAACTGCTCTCAAAAGTTGCGGAACCGACCTGGTTTTCGAGTTATGATCGTCACCAGTTTAACGTGTAAATTAGGAAGAAAAGTGGACATCTATCGTTTTTGGATGGTATTCATACATCAATTTTGCACCGATTTGAAAAAAGTGTGTTCGGTCGCCTAGTGGTCAAGAGCTAGGGCTCATGCTTTTGGTTTCGGGAGTTCGAATCCCTCTCGTTACATTCTGTTTTGCTTTTTGCTGCTTTTTGTTGATTTCGTTTTACTTCTGACCGTTCAATGTATGAATGTTTCTCAACGCTCCGGAAAGAATTTATACTTCATTATGCCGCGAAGTACTCTTCAGTTTGACGTATGTTCACAACATCGTACTTCTACAGAAAATCACCCAATTATTAGTTAACTATAAAATCTACATTTTTCGTCACTAGTTGCCAGGGTTAGGACTACCAATTCACAAAGAGTATCGTGAGTATGGCTGATTCATATTACTTCTTGTAGTTGTGAGTTATCTATAATAACTTGTGTCCTAATAAATTTTTGATCTGAATCTCTTTGTTTTTTTCTATAATTTCAAGAAATTTTGTAATAATACGTGACTGGAAATTTTTTAAAAAAAATCAACAATAAGCATGAAAAAAGCAAAACAAAATGGAACGAGTGGGATTCGAACTCCCGAAACCAAAAGCGTGAACCCTAGCTCTTGACCACTAGGCGACCGAACACATTTTTTTCAAATCAGTGCAAAATTGATGTATGAATACCGGCCCAAATCGACAGATGTCCACTTTTCTTCCCAATTTACACGTTAAACTGGTGTCGATCATAATTCGAAAACCAGGTCGGTTCCGCAACTTTTGAGAGCAGTTTTACCATCTTCAGCATATTCGAAAACCTTAGAGACCAGTCAGAATTCACAATTTTAGTGTGTCCTGGTGGCAATCCCACGTGAGATATATTGTTCGAATTCTTGAAAAAAGCAGTTAAAAGTTCTAAAAGTGTTCGAGAGAACGAAAAAGTGCAACTCCAGTCCTTGAAATAAGTGAATTACTTAAACGTGTTGTGTGAATCTCTACTCGAATCACAGTGAACTGACGAATGGTGAACAAATCAGAGTCAATTTACCAACAGTTATATTGAAAACATACATTAAGGATAGGAAAGAAACAATTGATTTACACACAAAAAAGATCAAAGTCTGATTGTATGCATTTGAAATTCTCAACAAACAATAATTTCCGGCAAACTGTAAAAGGCACCATGGCGGACCGGCACCTCGGCACCATCAAGTCTGCCATGATGGGAGTGGTGCCGCGAACAGTGGTGCCACTTTTTGCTATTTGGCACCACTGTTCGGTGAGAGTGGTGCCGAGGACGCAGAGTGGTGCCGTGGTGCCAAATTGTAAAAGGCACCCCGGCGGACCGGCACCTCGGCACCACTGCGTCCTCGGCACTAGGCATGGGCATATTGTCAAAATTTTTTTTTCGAAATTCGAAATTTTTTGTGAATTCAATTCAGAATCTGACATTCGATTCTGACGTCGTTAAAAAATTTTTTTGACAATATGCCGATGACGCAGTGGTGCCGAGGTGCCGGTCCGCCGGGGTGCCTTTTACAATTTGGCACCACGGCACCACTCTGCGTCCTCGGCACCACTCTCACCGAACAGTGGTGCCAAATTGCAAAAAGTGGCACCACTGTTCGCGGCACCACTCCCATCATGGCAGACTTGATGGTGCCGAGGTGCCGGTCCGCCAGGGTGCCTTTTACAGTTTGCCATGATTTCCATCTAAAACTGATTTGAAAATCAACAAAGTCCGGGTAAATCCATGCCATATTAGGAGGAATTCCCGTTAATCCAGATTTTTTCTATTCAGATGGGTCTAATTTTGTCGTTATTTACCAGAACTGTCCGGAATTAACCAGGCCTTTGTCTTTTTTCAGTTTCGGTCAAATGCTTACAATCCTTTTTGATATGAGAAAAATGATGGAAACTCTTACATGCGTTCAGTTCCAGACTTGATCAACGCCTTCTTCGTCGTCATCGCCGAAGCCCTCTTGTTCGGAGAAACTGTTCTCTCCGTGAAACCCTCTGAAACGCTCCTTCAGCGCCTCTTCGAACGAGTTCAGCACTCTTCTTGGTCTTGCTCCATACGCAGCAGGCGAACCACCCGGTGATCTGCAATCATGTCACCTTGTAGAAAAGTTGTATGAAAAATTAAGGTTATGGAATAACAAGTTGCGCAAAATTCCTATTTTGTTTGAAAAAAAAATTCAATTACGATTTCCAAAATCCAACTTCCATTTGGAACATTTTATTTTTGTGTCATAAAATTCGTCAAAATTTTTGAATTCGCGGAAAAGGACAATAAAAATCCTAATCTATTCAGTTTAGTTCGTCTGAGAATAAGCAGCTATACAATATTTCTGGGAGGTTTTTGACAAATTTCTAATTGACAAGAAAAATTTTACCGTATTCAAAAGTTAGATAATTTGAAATTATAAAAATCCAACAAAAAAAAGTTTTAAAAAAAAGCTTGTCAGATGAACTAGACCGAGTAGATAACGATTACCTTGATTACCTTTTTTTCCAATTCCGCAATTTTTTCTTATTTTCAACTTGATTGAACACACGAAGATGTAAAACAGATTCTTTGATTTTGAACCAGGCTCACACCGAACTGAAGGTGGTCGTCATCGATTAGACGCGTTGCACGCAAATTATATTGAAAGAAAATTCGCTATAGGGCACGTTCGCACATCAATATTTTTTCATCCTTTTTTTCTTATTTTTCTCAAGTTCATGTAACTTTCCTTCGTAACTAGCTTTTTATGATGAATTTTGAAAACAAAAACGTCACAAAAAAGTTTGTTAACTTCAGTAACTGTAATTTGATCTACAGCAGTGCAGGATTTACGGAAGGGGCGGGGTTTGTGCTCGATGCTTATTGGTCGCCTCCCCTCGCTGCTTGACCCGACACTTTTCTACTGCACTTAGCGCGGTGTGAGGCTTCTCCCCAAACAAAAACAAAATATTCAAAGCTCACTTGATAGTCTTCTTCAGTAACTGCCTCCCATTGACAATATCGATTAGGTATGGCCTCTCAGAGGAGACGACTTCTGGTGGCAAAACCTTCTGCAATTATTCTTCAACACATGCAGGCCTAGAAGTAGCTACCTCTTCAATTTTGACCGGCTTCAATTCAAGCTTCGCAGTGCTCGATACCGTCATGGATGGAGCTGCGAATGTTGGAGGCGGTGGTGGAGGTGGTGGTGGTGGTGCATTTGACGACAATGGTGCGATCATAGTGGGTGGAAGTGGCGGGGCTGGTGGTGGGTTTGACACCAGAGGCGCTAACTTCTTATCGCGTCCCGCGTTCTGAACAATTGTCTACTGAGATTTTTCACTTTAACCATTCCTTGCTAGAACAGATAAAATTTTTACAACTAGTCATTCACATTTGTGTCGACTATGTGTGGAGCAAGGACCTACAGTATCGGACAAAATCTTATGCCGATTTTTGTTTTTTTTTCCATATTTCTCATCAAACTTCATGAGACAATCTGAACTTTTGATATGATAATCTACAAAATTATGACCACTAATGACAGAAGTTAAACTGATGAGTTTCAAAAATGGAAGGAATTTTTCTCTCGAAAATCGAAATTTCCGAAATCGGAAAATATGATACATGTCATTCCAGGGTCTAAACTTTTTTTTATAATTGATAGAACTCCCCGAAAATGGGTCCTATTCAAATGAAGACATCATCATGAGTGTCTGAGTGTCAACTGTTTCTGTAAACCTGCTCTACATAAAGCCCAAAAGGGAGGCAAGCACTGCCACCCATGTGCACCTCTGAACTCTCTCCAAAATTTTGAAAATACTATAAAAGTTTGTGACTTATTTGTACTCAAATCTTCCAATTCACATTTCCGAATATTTTTTCATGGTCTTCAAGTATCTTCACAGTAACACACAAACTATTTGAGCCACAGAGCGTCGTTGAAACCAAGTTGTCTCATTGCTCGGTTCTGAGTTCGAGAGTATTTTCTTGTTGAAATTCATATTTAGAGCCAATATTATAAAAGATTTTTGTGTTCAAAATTTTTATCAATGTTTTCTCGAAAGATGTCAGGTATTAATTTCAAATTTCAAGTGAAAATGCCACGATGAGACCATTCCAAAAACATTCGATACCATAACTCCATCATATCCACTGTTCACTGTTGGTTATTATCGTTTGAGAGTATAGATTATTTGATTTCTCAAGTTGATTTTTCTATTGTGTTTCATTCAATCGTTCTGACTACGTTTTCGGTACTCATGGCTTACTTTGCCAGCTCCTAACATGTCTAAATCACACGAGCATAACTTGTCGCAGACTACTGCTCAGTGTTTTGCTTCATATAAATTTTACTAAGCTTTGTGAATCAAATTGCACATTCGTTATACATGGAAAAAACATTGATTAAAATTTTGAACCTAATAACATTCCATGATATTGACTCTAAATATGAATTTCAACAAGAAAATACTCCCGAACTCAAAACCGAGCAATGAGACAACTTGGTTTCTACGACGCTCTGTGGCTCAAATAGTTTGTGTGTTACTGTGAAGATACTTGAATACCACGAAAAAATATTCAAAAATGTGAATTGAAAGATTTGAGTACAAATAAGTCACAAACTTTTATAGTATTTTCAAAATTTTGGAGAGAGTTCAGAGGTGCACCTGGGTGGCAGTGCTTGCCTTCCTCTTGGGCTTTATGTAGAGCAGGTTTACAGAAACAGTTGACACTCAGACACTCATGATGATGTCTTCATTTGAATAGGACCCATTTTCGGGGAGTTCTATCAATTATAAAAAAAAAGTTTAGACCCTGGAAATGACATGTATCATATTTTCCGATTTCGGAAATTTTGATTTTCGAAAGAAAAATTCCTTCCATTTTTGAAACTCATCAGTTTAACTTCTGTCATTAGTTGTCATAATTTTGTAGATTATCATATCAAAAGTTCAGATTGTTTCATGAAGTTTGATGAGAAATATGGCAAAAAACAAAAATCGGCATAAGATTTTGTCCGATACTGTACACTACACTACCATACTAATTCACTAGTCACATAATGAAAATTACCTTTCTCGTGTAGGTCGGACTGCAGACAGAGGGTCCTTTCCCCTCGTCTTCTGATGACGACGACGTCGAAACGTCGGCCTCCAACGATGGCATTTTCTTGACCCGCGCACCTCTGATCGAGGATGCTCTTGAAGATGCTCTGTTCGACGAAGTGGCGACCGCTGACGGGACATTCGACTTTTGCAGGTTCATCAGTTGCCGTGACAGAATTGCGAGTTGGGCATGGATCGCATTCATCTGGTCTTCAGTGGTCATCATCGTTTTCGTGCTCGGCATGCTCAGACGATCGTCTTCGTCGTCAAAGTGCATCGCCATGGGGACGTTGAGTTTCTGGAAGTTCACTTTTTCTCACATTTGTTTTTGGTGAAGAGGTGTTTGGAACGCCGTGCTACAGAGTTGCACGGAAGTAAAATTTTTCAAAACGGAAGTCGGAAGTGAAAAAAGGGCGGAAGTCGGAAGGCGGAAGTTGGAAGTCGGAAGTAGAATTTTTCAACGGTAGCCGGGAGTGCAAAAAAGTTGAAAAACCCAGAGATATTGAATATCCGCGCATTCTCAACAGGTGATAGGTCAATTCCAGACTGAGTAGAAACGATTTCACGGTTTTTTCGTCATTTTTCACGAAAAAAATTTCTTGACGGAAGTCGGAAGTAGAATTTGTTAAATGGAAGTCGGAAGTGAAATTTTTTCACGGAAGTCGGAAGTCGGAAGGCGGAAGTCGGAATTCCGTGCAACTCTGCCGTGCTACAAAGACGGGAGTGAAGAATTTGACACAGCATAAAATGGTTCATTTCACAGTGTACTTGGGTATTCATGAGTTGGCTCTTCACAAAAGTTGTTCTTCCAACCTAACCTAGGCTTATTATATGAAAGGAAATAACTGTTGGCTGCAGATTGCAGAGTGAGATTAATACATGACGTCATGAACGCGAGTTTTAACAACGTGTCAAATTCCTCATTCCCGTCTTTCTAGGACTCTGTGTGTTTGAATGGTTTCCATTGTATGATGAACAGAGTTGCACATGACTTCGACAGTCGTCATTTTTTCACTTCCGTCTTTCCTTATATCAATTTCACTTCCTGTTTCCAACTTCCGACACCCGTTGAAGAAATTCATTTCCGTGTGATGAAGTTTGTCAAGAATGAGGAAAAACTTTAAAATCCTCCCGACTTCAGAAAGATTTTACGTCCGTGCTATTCTTACAATGGAGAATACCAAGAAGAATAATGGGAGAAGCGCTAGCATAGCTCTCTACAGATTACTAATGTATATTTCAGAAAAGAGAAGATCAGAAAATACCTGAAATTCGCAGAGCCCATCATCAACAGGTGATTGGACAACACGAGTCGGAATTTTCTCCCAAACTGGGGTTCGCCTTTGAACGACACCTAAATTCAGTTTGAGCAAGAACTCGGTTTGAACGAACCTTCTTCAAGTTCGTCGTCCATCAAAACTTCCCTGATATCGTTCAAGGTGTATCTTGGCGGTTTATATGACTCTCGGATAGGTTCCTAAATGCAAAATTCTTCATTAACTCAGAGAAGTCAATTCTGATTGAATTCAGAAGAAGTCAGATTGGATCCAGAGTTGTGTTCTCAATCGGAATGAAATATATTTCAAAATACTCATGCTGACCGAAGATTCATCGTGTTATTTGGGTTCGGCGAGAAAATAATTCTCCGGGACATTATAGTTACATGAAGGATTTTATCAGATTGGATCCAATTAGCAGTGTTTTTATTTGATGAAAAATATGCCTATAACCATGACGACACATCATGATGATTCACATGGGATTGCCACCAGGACACACTAAAATTGTGAGTTGTGACAGGTCTCTAAGGTTTTCGAATGTGCTGAAGATGATAGATTTGTTCTCAAAAGTTGCGGAACAAGCCTGGTTTTCGAATTATGACCGACACTAGTTTAACATGTAAATTACAAAGAAAAGTGGACATCTATCGATTTATGATGGTATCCATATATCAACTTTGCCTCGATGCACAAAAAATGTCTTTCGGTCGCCTAGTGGTTAAGACTTAAGACTTACACTTTTGGTTTCGAGGGTTCGAATCCCACTCGTTCCATTCTGTTTTGCTTTTTTCACGATTATAATTGATTTTTTGTAGTTCTAACCAATAAATGTATAATCATTCCTCAACCATCTGGAATGAATTTTCACTTCATTATGCCACGACGTACTATTATAGTTGGACAATGCCCTCCTTCTTCAGCAAGTCACCCACGTGAGTCAACTTGTCACTAAACAATGAAATCTGCATTTTTTTCCATCGATTATAATTACGTGAGTTCGGATTGCCAATTAAGAGAGAGTACTGTGAGTATGGCTGATTCAAGTATGGTATCCTGTTCAACAGTAAGAGGGTTCTACTCAACCAGCATATACTTGAAAAAAAACATCGATGTTGCTACTATGGAGTTTCGACAACAATCATAACAATGAGTGACTGTAATTATCGAAAAAGTAAACAGTCATCATGAAAAAGCAAAACAGAATGGAACGAGTGGGATTCGAACCCTCGAAACCAAAAGTGTAAGTCTTAAGTCTTAACCACTAGGCGACCGAAAGACATTTTTTGTGCATCGAGGCAAAGTTGATATATGGATACCATCATAAATCGATAGATGTCCACTTTTCTTTGTAATTTACATGTTAAACTAGTGTCGGTCATAATTCGAAAACCAGGCTTGTTCCGCAACTTTTGAGAGAAGTTCTATCATCTTCAGGACGTTCGAAAACCTTAGAGACCTGTCACAACTCACAATTTTAGTGTGTCCTGGTGGCAATCCCATGTCAGTCCATAATACTTTTGTTAATGATCTATCTGTTAACTAAAGTTTTGAGTACATCTGGAGCATTTGAAAGTAATCAGAAAAGTAAACTCTGATCCAGAAAAAATCAGATTGGATTCCAGTTATTTCCAAACTAGATGTGGTTGGATTCAATGTGAGATGCCTTCTCTGACGTGGGAATGACAATGATTCGCCGCGAATCTGTGAAGTCTGACTGGGTTCTAGGGTTTTCGACTATGCTGAAAACGATAGAACTGGTCTCAAAAACTGCTATGTCGACCTTATTCCGGAGTTATGGCTCGAAAACGACAGAAAAAGCTAGTTTTGTATATTTGTCTTATCTTTTACTTTCTAAGAGCACACTTTTTTGATACACAGAAGCTAAAAAACAATATATCTTTTCAAATCGCTCTTGATTTTGCTTTTTGGGCAAAGAAATTAAATTTTGAAAATTCACGAAAGGAAACGAATTTAATGTAGAAAAATCTATAACACGTACACAAACCCGTGCAAGGGGTATCAGTGATATGTTAACACAAAAATTTCGTGTTGCCGGTGGTCAAGTGGTTAAGTGGTTAAGCCGCTGAAGTGCTACTCTTTTTTGTCTTTTTTCACTCTGGTTCAAGTCTTTTCTCGACCAATTTACTTTTGCATATTTCCAGAACTCATTTTTTCACTGTTTTCATTGAAATATTTGCCTAGTCTATTATTTTATAGTTTTTAGTGAGTCAAAATGTCCGAAAATGATGACGTTTGACGTCTTTCAGCGATTAGGTATAGTTTCACAATACCAGGAATTTATAAAATGAAGGAAAAAACAAAAACTGCTTTCAAACACAAATGCAAAAGTTAATTTGTCGAGAAAAGACTTGAACCAGAGTGAAAAAAGACAAAAAAGAGTAGCAGTTCAGCGGCTTAACCACTTGACCACCGGCAACACGAAATTTTTGTGTTAACATATCACTGATACCCCTTGCACGGGTTTGTGTACGTGTTATAGATTTTTCTACATTAAATTCGTTTCCTTTCGTAAACTTTCAAAATTCAATTTCCTTTCCCAAAAAGCAAAATCAAGAGCGATTTGAAAAGATATGTTGTTTTTTAGCTTCTGTGTATCAAAAAAGTGTACTCTTAGAGAGTAAAAGATAAGCCAAGTATACAAAACTAGCTTTTTCTATCGTTTTCGAGCCATAACTCCGGAATAAGGTCGACATAGCAGTTTTTGAGACCTGTTCTATCGTTTTCAGCATAGTCGAAAACCCTAGAACCCAGTCAAACCTCACAGATTCTCGGCGAGTGGTTGTCATTCCCACGTGAGTAAGTTTCAAACCATCAAATAATTTAATTTTTTAGACATCAGAGCTACAACATCCCATCAAAATGTTTGCTTTCGTATAAATTATTCCATCAAAAGTTTGAAAATAGCTACCGAACTCGAAAAAATGAACAATAAAATTCTTATCTACTCACTATGGGAATTGAAAATCGACAAAGTCCAGGTAAATCCTGGTAAATCAATGCCATATTTGGCGATTTGTATAAATTTAGATGATTCTTAGTTTTTCCAAGTATGTCAGGTTAATCCTGGTGAACCCAGGCCAGAAGAGGTGAAATTCTGGTAAATCCAGGTTATTTCGACTGTATAGTTAACTTATTAAACATCAAGAGAAAAAACAAACTTGATTGAAAACAACAGACTCCTCTTGCCTGTAATGCACGCTTCTCTTTTTGGCACTTCTGAAAAATGAAAAAAATATTGAAATCACAAACAAAACGAACTTGTCCAGTATATCCGTTATGAATCTTCGTACTTTCTGGATAGTCTCGGTCGCGTTCTTGACAAGAAAATGTCTCATGCGCTGTCCGGCGCCACGAATACGGATTCTCTTTAACAGATTTCATTGGAAACTTAGTAAACTTATTACATACCAACAACTCTATTTCTTCTAGGAAAAGCTGAATTATGATCTCCACACTACCGGCAGTATTCGATGCTGCCTGATTATTGAAGAATGGTGGTTGATCTATCTGAAAGGTACGCATTGTGCAGAAAAATCGATAAAATTACCTTGCGAATCGGTACAGAGACTTTTTCTTCATCATCTTCCACTTGGTACTTTTTCCCGACGATAATGGTCCGACGAGCATTCTTTTTCATGACTGGCAAAAGCAAAGTGAGTTGGATAGGGAATAGAAAGCAAAGAGAACAAATTCAATTTTGAATTGGGTAAAAGCGCGCGAAAAGAAAACTATCTCATTTCCGATCGGAACAGGTTTTAAAGTTGAAGCTCAATGAAGGAATTGGAACATGAGATCAATATAGATATTAGCAATAATGGAAACAAGTCTCACCACTAAATTCGGTTTAAAATTAGGTAAATCATGTTTTTATCCGAATTCTAATGATAACTGCCCACTGGAAATTACATAAGGAAGTAGAGTAGATTACGTTCTAGTATCTGCAAAATCAAAATGAAGAGTCTAAACCCAGATCCCGCGGAGAAACAAGAAAAAACGTGAAAAATTCAAAAATACAAAAATGGGAACACAGTCAACGTCATTTGGAATATCGTTCGCGTTCGTTACCGTATACCGTTAGCTTCATATTTGAAAATGAATTTATTTGATGCCTGTCATTTCTTCTTGTCCTTCTCACTGACGACCTTATCACTCTTAGATAGTTCCTTCTCTTTTTCCTTCTTGTCCTTCTTCTTTTCTTCTTCGTCTTCGACTTCTGGAATGATTGCGTTCTTCTTCTTGTTTTCTGCATCGTCCTTCATTTTCTTGTTCAGTTGATCTTCCCAGTCGTAAGGGAATTCCTGAATAATTCTCTCTCTCTTTTTCTCTCTCTCTCTCTCTCTCTCTCTCTCTCTCTCTCTCTCTCTTTCTCTCGCTCTCTCACTCTCTTTCTCTCTCTCTCTCTCTCTCTCTCTCTCTCTCTCTCTCTCTCTCTCTCACCTTGGCTCCAACATTCTCTATCGCGCTCCTCAACAAGTAATATATCCTGTTGTAAGCTGGTTCATCGAAGAACTTTCCTCCATCGATTGCT
>OZ022253.1:15737937-15742937 GCA_963978915.1 Caenorhabditis parvicauda | reverse complement strand
CTCTCTCTCTCTCTCTCTCTCTCTCTCCCCTCTCTCTCTCTCTTTCTCTCTCTCTCTCTCTCCCTCTCTCTCTCTCCCTCTCTCTCTCTCTCTCTCTCTCTCTCTCTCTCTCTCTCTCTCTCTCTCTCTCTTTCTTTCTCTTTCTTTCTCTCTCTCTCTCTCTCTCTCTCTCTCTCTCTCTCTCTCTCTCTCTCTCTCTCTCTCTCTCTCTCTTGCTCTCTCAAAAATCATAAGTTGAAACGAACTTTGTTCACCACAGACATCTCGGATAAATGCCACTTCCTAATCCTCATTGTGCACTTTTAGAATCTCGTTGATTCACCTGCTGACTTATCTTTCTGAGAATTGTGACGTGAAAACGGACAGCTTTAATAACTAGGTACACCTTGTGTAGTTTGTTTCTGGTCTCTGAATATAAGCTGTTGTAGAACTTTTATGTTCTGCAAGATTCCGACCATGGTTTAACATTACTCTTTCTATTCCTCAAACGGTTAGTATCCTTTCTGACACTCAATTTCAAGTTTCAAAGAAATTGTATTGAAAAATGTTCGATGATCGATCAAGCTTAAGAAATTTCTGTTTCAATGTTGCAGCAGCTGTTCCTCGCTACGCTCGGCTGATGATCTATTACAGCGCAAGAGATAGTTGGAACAGAGAAAGTGTATGTGAACATAATGAAAGTCATAAGCTTTTAAAGTACATTAAGGGAAGATTCTATAGTCGTCCTACATTTCTGTTCTGCCCGAATGATGATAGAGATCGACCTCTAGTGGTCTCTCTGTATCATCGCTACATCACACACCAACTCTTTACGAGGTAGAGACTGGGTTCGCTGGCTCTCTCTCTCTCTCTCTCTCTCTCTCTCTCTCTCTCTCTCTCTCTCTCTCTCTCACTGCCTCTCTCTCTCTCTCTCTCTCTCTCTCTCTCTCTCTCTCTCTCTCTCTCTCTCTCTCTCTCTCTCTATCTTTCTCCCTCCTACCAGAGTTGCACGGAATTCCGAATTCCGACTTCCGACTTCCGACTTCCGTGAAAAAAATTTCACTTCCGACTTCCGTTTAACAAATTCACCTTCCGACTTCCGACTTCCGTTTAACAAATTCTACTTCCGACTTCCGTCAAAAAAATTTTTTCGTGAAAAATGACGAAAAAAACCGTGAAATCGTTTGTATTCAGTATGGAATTGACCTATCACCTGTTGAGAATGCACGAATATACAATATCTCTGGGTTTTTTCAACTTTTTTGCACTCCCGACTACCGTTGAAAAATTCTACTTCCGACTTCCGACTTCCGACTTCCGCCTTCCGACTTCCGCCTTTTTTTCACTTCCGACTTCCGACTTCCGTGAAAAAAATTTCACTTCCGTCTTCCGACTTCCGACTTCCGTTTAAAAAATTCACTTCCGACTTCCGACTTCCGTTTTGAAAAATTTTACTTCTTTGCAACTCTGCCTCCTACCCACATGCAAAAATGTCCTATACCGATCAAACTCACCCAGCCCTGAGCAAACTTTGTCAGAGTCACACTAGAACATGCGCGTGAAAACGATCTTGAACTCTCAGTCACTTTGTAATTTATCGATTTTTCTCAACTGTACAACCCTCCCTCTCCTCACTTCCTCCCTCATGCATTGGTTCTTCTGCTATTCATTCAGTGAACGAAACCTAGTTGATTGTAAAATGTAGTGTTCTTAAAGTTCTACACTTTGTTTCAAAAAAACGCGTACACTCAGTTTTTCTTGAATTTCTCAGCTCATACAGGTATTCGTCTTCTTTCAGGAAACTTGTAGACAATGTCAATACAGTGTTAACTGTGTGGTTCCATCTAAATTATTAAAAGAGGAGAGTAAAAATCGGAAAGGTTTTGTCTCAAAAAAACGCGTACGCTTGACTCGCGGTGAATCTTTTTTTTTAATTTGATTCTGTGACTTTGGAAATTTTGTGACCATCTACGTGTACTTCGCAACTTCCTGGATGGTTGTGACTGTCTTTAATCTGATTGAAATCCACAATCTCCGTCCGCATCTTCTCTCGTTCTTCCAGTCAAAACTGTCTTGAAACTGGCCATTCATAGATGGATCGATGGTTCTTAGATTCATCTCCGTTTAGCATCGAAATGTTCTGTCTTCAAGCACTTTTCGATCTAACTTGATCTCCTTCGCTACATTTCGTTTTTGGCGATCACGTGCCGGTCACCAACTGAACACTATGTAGTCGAATCCATTTTTCTCCCACTGTTTTAAGAATGACTCTTCTTTCTCCAATTTTCCGTTTGAACCCTTAGCACTTATTGTCTTTCGTCGGAAATAAGAAACTTTTCCATTTTTCAAAAAATTCGAAACTATTTGGATTTTTTGTCAACTTTCAGTATTTTTCGCAAGCCCATAATATTCTCTCATTTTTTCGATTTGATTCTTTGATTTGCCTTTTCTGCCGACTTTGAACCTTTCGGTCTACAGGGTTAAGGTCGATTTTAGTGACAGATAAGTTGTGATCTCTCTCTCTCTCTCTCTGTCTCTCTCTGTCTCTCTCTCTCTCTGTCTCTCTCTCTCTCTCTCTCTCTCTCTCTCTCTCTTTGTCTCTGTTTTTCTCTCTCTTTCCTTATTATATTTCGTAAATGGATCGATTTTGTGTCTGTTCTATGTCATCCTGTTTTTTTCGATGCGATGTGTAAGTCAATACTGATGTACTCAACACTATGTTGACCTTTTTTGGTTATTTGATCTACATGTACCAGTTCTGAGGCCACCGTTCACTTTTCATCCCCAAATATAACTTCCTTCAAACTTTTGAATTTATCCTTTCAGTGTACAAGACACACTGTCTGAAACGGAACTCATAAGAAATTTCAAACAATAACGAAACATGAAAAACTAGCATTCCGCTTAACACATGTGGATAGGTCTTTACTCACCTTCAGAAGAACATAAGAGTTCCACTTCCTTGCACTCGATAAATCCCAAAAGAAGAAAAAACTCTAAACCCTCCCTCCTCCGCTGCTCGACGTCTTCAGACTGTTCGTTGTTTGGAGTCGGCTTCCTAATTGATATTCTGTTGGAACAAGTCTGGTTGACGTTGTCAATCTGACATCAAAACAATCTTTTGAGAATACATTTTTGACTTTTTTACTGCTTTACTCGTGTAGCCTACAGCTTCATTACGAATAGGAAAAATTCGTTTAAAAAACAAATTTTTGAAAATAGAAAAATGTTTCCAAAAGGGGAGAAACAGTTTTTTCTAAAAAAAAAATGAAAACAAAATTTGAAAATGAAAAAATTAAATTCAAATAAAAGTCTTTTTTCTTCTACCTTCATCCTTTCTTAAAACTTTCTCTCTCTCTCTCTCTCTCTCTCTCTGTGTTATTGTCCGAACTGAAACCCTACCTAAATTACAGTCAAATAAAATATTTTTTCAACCCAAGTCCACATTACGGAACATCATATTCAAGTTTTCATTGATCTTATGAAGACTATTTTTTGGAAGCTTGTTATTGTTGAGTGATTTTGAAAAGTTGAAAGAACACTGATTTTCCGCGCACTCTGTCGGTTTTTTAAACGTTCAATACCAGTTTGTCTTTCTCTCTAATCCTCTTATACAATGTTTTCATTTTGTACTTGTGGTCTCGCTTGATCAGAGTACGTAGTGAGTTTTTTGTTTTTCCTGTTGGTTCTAGCCTGACTAGAGGGAGCAGAGTCCGTTTCCAGCTCCATGTTATGTTTTTCGCCTTCCCTAATCCTTCCGCTCAAAATCCTCCGATGTACTGGCATCATATGTAGCACTGAAGCCATCTGACATCGGATTTCGTTTTCCGAAGATTCTTTCTTTTTTAAAATTTAATTTTTTGTGGTGTCTTTCTCAATCAAGAGAGACAGAGAAAGCGAGAGAGAGAGAGAGAGAGAGAGAGAGAGAGAGAGAGAGAAAAGAGAGAGAGAGAGAGAGAGAGAGAGAGAGAGAGAGAGAAAGAGCGAGTGAGAGAGAGAGAGAGAGAGAGAGAGAGAGAAAGTGAAGCACCAAAAAATCAGAAAACAACCCTGTTACTCACCTTGTGTGATTCCATGAGCTTGCTGTATTGTAGCATGTTCAAATGTTTCCAAGCCGTTCAAAAAATAAACCTCTTCGAGACCCCATCTCTTATTCTTATTCTGATTCACAGCTAGAAAATCCGATTCTGGATGCTTTTCTCATCATCATTCATCTAGCTGCTGCAAAATATTCGACTGTCTATAGCTTTTCCCTATCACAGAGTTGAATTTCTTGATCATTTTTGTATCCTGGTCACCAGAGAGTTAACTTCTTGGGTGGTCTACATCTCTGCAATTTCAATTTGATAATTTTCCAACCTCTTCACTTCATTGTCCACCGGTTAGTTCAAATCATTTGAATTCATCTAGCCATTTCCAACCAGCGGCGGGTCCGCGACTGACTGAGGTTGGACTCGGTCAATTCGAGAATGATATAGGAGAAACGATAGTATCTGTTCTTATCGTATTAACTTCCACTGTGATTGGAAAGACAATTTTTGCAAAAATGAGATGGAAGAGGGCAGGAACCGAACTTGTGACATCATGTCACAAAATTTTTGTATAAATTCCGAGATACTGGAACCACATTCAACAGATCAAAATAATTCATAGATCAAACAAATATTCTTGTCACTCGATAGCGAAATTTCTCCATATCTCGCTCTTAATTTGGCATATCTAGATACAGTTTTTTAGGGAAGTTCCGTAACTCGTACGTATCTTGATATATCATGTTGCGTATTTCTGATTGCCTGAGCGAGACAATACTTCCATATCTTAGCCCTAACTTTAGCATTTGCCACTGTTTTCGAGATTTATGGAAAAGATATGTACAAAATGGCCGTTTTACGGATTTTCTGTGTACTTCTGATTGCCTGAGTCATGACCTCATCTCATATTCCCCCAGAAAGAAAGAGTTCCAGTGAAATAGTACACCCTCATTGTTCTCCCCTGCTCCTTCACTAAAGATCACAATCTTT
>OZ022253.1:15715437-15732937 GCA_963978915.1 Caenorhabditis parvicauda | reverse complement strand
GGTATCGATCATTTTGTAAGGGTATCGATCTTTTAAATTTATTTCTGATCTGGTACTGAAATAAATTATTATTATCTAGGAAAAAGTGCTTTGGATCGTGCCATTCCCATATTAATTTTTAATTTGATTTACCTGTGAATTTTATTATTAACATAACGTTTTTGTGTTTCACACTCCCCTGAAAAAGGAAACTATCCATGCTAATACCCGGAAAAGTTTTCATTAATTTCTTCCCACTGCACAGACATACTACGCTCATATGAGATGACTCACTCACTGAGTAATCTGGAGCGTTCAAAACATCGTCTTCTGGAAATCCGATCTCGCCGTAGGCAGTTTTAACAAAAGATCCTATCGAAGACAATGTTCTATCCGATTTTCTTTGGTCCAAGCGAGTGAAGATCATGATCATCATGGAAGCCTCGTATCTCCTTTTCTGAGAAAGTTTACGTTCTTCTCTGAAAAGGAAAGGTAACAATCAGACTTGCCACTATCTATTAACAATGACTCGTAAACTTCAAATCCTATAATTTTCCGAGTCTGGACAAGTTTTCTAATCCCGATTTCGATCCTACACGCTATTTTTGCTTTTTCCCGACTCGACTCTTCAAAATTGACATGACTTCATACGCGCCACACAAGTTCAGATATGGTAATTTCCGCCTTTTCTCGACCCTACCATTCAAAATTACCGTATCCCCACTTATTTTCCACCAAGCGCCGCACCAATTTTGGTATTATCGGCGCGGATTATACACGTGACATTGTTGCACTCTGTTCAGGTCAGATGTTGTAGATAATGTTTCTTGCGCAGAGGTTTCTCGTCGCGCCACGTGGGAGAATGTAAACGTTGTGTGGGCCAATAAGCTAAGCTCCGATTCGAAGAATAATCAACGGGTCGCCTTGTAACAAGCAGCCACGACGTGTTGCTAAGAAACACAAGCCCATTTCTTTCCCTCTGACTCACTCTTCTTTTCGACACACTGGCATCTACTGGATTTTAGTCTGTCGTTTTTTCTTGAATTTTTCAAAAAATTGAAGATGCGTTTTATCTAGACCGTAGTAAAGATCAGATTTCAATTGAAAACTTCTTTCTCTCTTTTTTTTTTCTCTCTCTTTTTCTCTCTCTCTTTTCTCTCTCTCTCTCTCTCTCTCTCTCTCTCTCTCTCTCTTTCTCTCTTTCTCTCTTTCTCTCTCTCTCTCTCCCTCCCTCTCTCTCTCTCTCTCCCTCTCTCTCTCTCCCTCCCTCTCTCTCTCCCTCTCTCTCTCTCTCTCTCTCTCTCTCTCTTTCTCTCTCTTGCTATTTTTTAAAACATTCTTCATATTTCCTTTGTGTCGCAATAATTATGGCCCACCCAGTACATGCACTCAATCGCACTTTGGTCACTGTAAAAACCATAAAAGAGCGGACAAAGGTGTACCCCCCATGTGATCTGTTTGAACAGACTCTATCCATCCCTACATACAGGTCTATTCACATTCTGGCTTTACAAGCTCGGAAGATCGAGAACACAAGATCCGATATCTCGTTTGTGATCGGTCCAGTTTTGTCTTCGGATCCAGTTAGTTTTCGCTTTTAGCCCTTTTTTCACAACTTTTTGAAGATTTGGCTTTTTTGACAAGTAGTATTCACCAAAGTGAAATGTGCTTGATCCTCAGATTCTGACGGTATGAAATGGTTCGGATTCATTAAACATTCAAATTCTGAGCGCTTTTTCTTTGGTCAGTTTGTTTCACTCCTATTCATCACCTGAATACATTCATATACCGTAGCTCGGCTCATCACAATTTCTCTATTTTCATCCAAAAACAGACCATTTTTAGTGATGCCCACTACCGACTGGGCTATCAACCGACCCTACTCATCTCAATTTTCCTATACGGAGAACAGATTTTTTGACCCACTGAGACCGGTCAAAAGCGAGTTCCAAAATAACGTTAAGTCAGCATCGGTAATTGAAAATTCATAGCAGAAGATAATATCTCTCGTTTCAGGGTGGAAAATGCGTTGGATGCGGATCCGAATCAGCAATCAGAGTTCACTATGGAGCAAGCTCGTGTCATGGATGTAAAGCCTTTTTTAGACGGTCCGTATTCGAAGGCAGGATTTACGTCTGTAGTGCTGATAACAATTGTGACATTACAAACGGTAATTTTAATTTTGAACGGAGAGAGAGAGAGAGAGAGAGAGAGAGAGAGAGAGAGAGAGAGAGAGAGAGAGAGAGACGGAGAGAGAGAGAGAGGGAGAGAAAGCGAGAAAGAGAGAGAAGAGAGAGAGAGAGAGAGAGAGAGAGAGAGAGAGAGAGAGAGAGAGAGAGAGAGAGAGAGGGAGAGAGAGAGAGAGAGAGAGAGAGAGGGAGAGAAAGCGAGAAAGAGAGAGAGAGAGAGAGAGAGAGAGAGAGAGAGAGAGAGAGAGAGAGGGAGAGAGAGTCAAAAAATCAATTTCAGAATCCCGAAACCGATGTCGAGCCTGTCGACTGAACAACTGCATGAAAGGAGGCATGAACCCAAAGCACGTTAGAGAAGAACGAAGTAAAATAGAACGAATGCCTCCATCAACCAACAACATCCAAGTATGTGCAGTGTCCAGACCGACGCCGAAGTTGATGGAAGACATCAAGCCAATCTCCACCATCCCACCACCCACCACAATCCACTACCCCGAGCTGTCGATCAGTACCTCGTACACCACCACCGCCACCATGACCTCTCCAATGGTCCAATCAACGTCAAACAGTGTAGAATACGCGGCGAGTGAGGCTGAAGCCGTTGGGCCAACCATCGAACCGCGATCAGTCTTTTACAACTCGGAGCAAGAGATAACACAAAAGCTGGTAGCCCTGGAAAAGTTTGTTGAAACACTGAAGGATGAAGACGCAATGGACAACGATGGGATGGGCCACTGGAGTCGGGACATTTCGCTCAGTTTTGGTCTTCATCACCCACAAATGGTGATCCGCCGGTTCACGGTTAGTTTTAATTACAAAATTTGTCAAGTCAATACTCCACATGTATCTAGCAAAAAGTCTGACCGATTTCAAACGCGCGCCAGTCGCATTTTTTTGTAAAATCAGTACGGTAGGGCCGGGACTCTCGCAACGAACCGTTAGATCTTTGTGGATTTAAATCATTATTCTTACTTCAAGTCCATTGAAATAAGTGGCGCAAATCGTTCTTGTGCTTCAAGGCGGAACTGCTACAGTACTAAGTAACCGATTTACGGAGGTCAGACTTTTTTACAGGTAGAGGAAGCATATATGTGCTCCAAGTGACGAAAGCAATCGATAGAGATTACTGTAGTTCAAAAACCTTTAATTTTTCCTACCTTCTTTGGTCGTAATGGAGAAATGTTTGAAAGAGATCTTAGGAACAATCCGCAAGGTTTATGAAGATTAAAAAAACGAGGGAAACATGTTGTTGTTACATTAGTATTAAAAACCGTTTAGAAAAGTTTTTCACTTCCGCGCAATTCTGTTAGGATCCCCTCCGTCCATTCAAATTTATTTCTGACAATCCTGAAACTATTGCCCTTACCTTTTGGAGTGACTAGCAAATATTAGGGAATGTAAAGGTTGTACAAACATGTTGAAAACTTACATAATCTTTAGTCTGGAGAGTTTTGTGAGTACTACCAGTGGGCTATGCGCAGGTTTTTTGGCACTATGCTTAGGATTGACCAAAATGGCTTGATTTCGGGGGACGACCTTCATACCCAGGCTTTCTCGACCCTCCCCGTAAGGAAAGTACCTGTTCTGAGACTTGTTTAGGGGTGTTAGGCCTAGGCTTAGACTTGGGATTAGCTTTTTTTCTAGTTTAGACTTAGGCATGACGATTAGTTTTAGATAAGGCTTCCGGCTTAGGCTCGAGACACGCTAAAAAACGGCACCACAGCGTGGTGTCGCGCTGGTGCGCTTTACTAATTGCTAATATACAGAAGGAGAGAGAGAAAGAGAGAGACGGAAAGAGAAAGAGAAAGAGAGAGAGAGAGAGAGAGAGAGAGAGAGAGAGAAAATTTCGCCTAAATCACTTCTTATTTTTAATCAAGAAATAGGAAAGCGGGATTTTGTAAAGGAAAAGGGGGAAAGGGGCCAACCCGCTTGTTACAAATAATAAGAACCTGATTCCAGATCAACTACAAATGCGAGAAGATAATGGAAGCTAGTGACCTCTACATGAGTTGGTACCGTACTTTCGTGCTACAAGCGGACTGGGCGATGCGGATAGAGGAATTCAAAGCACTTCCGCAACCCGACCAAACAGCTCTATTCAAGCAAAACTTCATGGCCTTCGCCTGGATCAACCTAGCGTACAACTCCTACACCCAGAGGAAGCAGGAAGTTGGAATCCCGTTGGGAAATGGTGCTTACATCCCGTACGCTGACTCGGAGCAGCAGAAGCTCCCACCGAGATGGGCTGCGACCTACGGCGTTGTCTGTAAAAAGCTCATCGATCTGATTGTAAAGGTCATGATTGAGTTGGAAATGAGCGAAGAGGAGTACTGTCTCATCAAGACGACTTCCCTCTTCCAGTACGATTGCATCCTGTCGGAACCGGGAATGAAACTGGCACAGAAATACAGGGAACAGCTGCTGGACGCTCTGTCACATCATATACAGCTTAGGTTCCCGACATACAACACGACTCAAGTCACCTCGAGGGCGCTGAAGATCTCGCTGTTGCTTCCAAGTTTATCGGTTAGCTTTTTTTTCAAATCATTTTGAACCACTTTTACCGTAAACCTACTAATTTGAACATTTTGAAAGTATGATTCACACTGCGCTAAGCGCAGTAGAAAAGTGTCGGATAAAGCAGCGAGGAGAGGCAACCAATAAGCAGCGAGGACAAACCCGTAAATCCTACATCGCCGTAGATCAAATTACAGTTACTGTAGTTTAAAAACTGTTTTCTCTGATGTTTTCACAAAATTCATGATAAAAGCTAGTTACGAAGGAAAGTTACATGATTTGCATTTTTTCAACAGCAATTGGCAAAACAAATTCACTTGTTAAGATGAGAAAAATAAGACAGAAGAATGAAAAAAATATTGATGATTTATTGGTGATTTTAAAAATTCAAAAATCAATTTTTAGTACATCGGACAAGTCGAATCCACCCTGATCCAACAACTCACGGCAGCCGATCTTCACCAGCTCAGCGGAGTACCGATGGAAATATGCGCAGCCCAGCAGACCACGTACCGATGATGTGGCCGGCACATGATCGCCACCTTGTTTTCTCCTTCGGCTTAGCAAATCTAGTTTTTTTTGGCAAAACATACATTCGAGCTAGTTCAGTTTAGACTGATTTCCTTATCATCGGGTTTTATTCCATTCGAACAACTACTATCAATTTCATACTCATCAAAAAACAACTGTGACCCTCCTACTGAACTTCTGTGATTTCCCTATCATCATCATCATCTCGATCCTTAGACTTTCAGATTTGGTATTTTTCCCTTCATTTCCAAACGTTCTGCTGAATTTTAGAAAAGACGAAACATGAAAATTTGTTATTGAAATATTTGAAGTTTTATCTTACAAAACTAAATAAACGAAAGAAAACTACCGAATCAATTGGCTGAGTTACTATCAAATTTCCTCTATGAAGAAGCTACCCTCATCACTGTGTTCACTGTACAAAACAGAGCAGTTTTCATCGTTGTTTTAGAAATAAATATATTTTATTTTCACTTCACTGTTTGCACTGAAACGGTACAGGGTGGTCGCAAAGAAGGAGATTCCAGAGAATTATGTAAGTTTAGATAACAGCAATTATCAACTGATTTTGTCTTTCTTTTTTGAAAGTACTCTATAATCCAAATTTCACTGTACATGTAAGATAAAGCCTGAAAGTGGTAACAAGAAGGTCGTTTATGTAATACATTGTCATGTCCGACATGTACTGTGACCATTGACAGTGGGAAAGGTCTTTATGTCGGGCATTTACTGTGACCATAGCCATGTAGACATGTACTGTTACATGAATGGTCAAAGTACATGTCTTACATAAATGGTAACAGTACATGTAAAACATCATGTTTTCCTCATGTAAGACAGTATGTAAGACACCATGTCTTACATGTACAGTGACATTTGGATTATAGAGAAAGGTAGTTCGGGGACAAAGCGTCTCATTTCTCGCCCAGGGGTTTTTTCAGGGCCTTGAGAGTTACATGAAGCTTAGTTTTGATCTGCAAGACCTTCAGATGGGGTAGTCAAACGGATTCTGACGGTGGTCATTAATCCTCTTGAAAGTGACATCACAGAGTGGACGCACAGTCTTCTTTGAACATTTCATGATATTCACTGAAGTGATTCTCACAGCGATGTACATAAAATTCCAAAAAGTTCATTCGCAAGATGGGCAAAACGCAAAAGTCACGAGGCCTGAGCAAAATGTACAATAATTTTGATAAGGAGGCGTTGATGGTTAATTGTTCGAATAGAAAGATCCGATGACACCGTCGAGGAGATTTCCGAGGAAGTTCCATGGAGCGCCGATTGGGTCGAACTGAAAAGAAGTTATTTAGTCATTATTATCTGACATTACTCACTACTCTGACTGGAGCTGGAACGATCACATCGGTTTCGACGACGTCTGAAAAAGTTGGGCTTGTTGAAAAATTACTACGGTAATAAATTTCGATTTTCTTTTCTAGTTAAAAACGGCTGTATTTGAATTTATTGACATGTGGAGCGTTGAAAATATCATTTTTATCTCGCTTGAAGTAAAAAAAAACTGCGGATCAAGAAAAAGGAGATATAGCCGCTCTGCAAGGAGTCTCTACAGACCTTGCAAATTTTTCCAAAAGTTAGTTCTACCGATTTCAACACTCTTCAACTACGTTAACCGCAGTGTGACCATGGTTAGACAAATGTGGAAACATGCTCCATTGAGGATGTCTATGACATCTCTGATACTCTGTTCCCTCTCCACGCGTGATTCTTGTGAGTCAGGGTTCTGACGCCTACGTCCACTGTTAACAGCAGATTATCATGTTTACCAATGTCGTTTTGTCCAATACTTACAGTCAGTTCCGTTGTCCTGTAAACAGTTGAATTAGTGGGGGGAAAGGGGGGAGAAGAACTCACGTCGCCAGATCCTGCTCCACTCCCGTAGTCGTACTGAAAAGTCGGAGAGTTAGAATGATATGATTTACAGGGTGATCGCTATCTACCGGCACATATGTACGTTCACACAATCTTCCCTCACGTCAAGAAATCACTGTCAAAATTTTCTAAAATATGTGTACGCTCAGTCCCGAATACACGAAACTGAAAGACGAAAAATTAGACCTGCGTACAAGAAGATACAGTGCTAATTATAAAACTGGTCATTTTTTCATAATAAAGAAATGTATTTTTTCAGTATTTTCATGATAATTCTCATAATTCGTATGTTTGATGCTACGTTGATGGTAGTATGAATTAGGATCACCAGGGTGGTTGTACAACTTTTATTAGCATGATTTGAAAATTTTTCAAGGCGACTTTTGACCGACTCATCTCAATCGCCCCGCCTCCGTTACGCCCACTTTTCGATCGGCCGAGAGTGTTACACCGTGCACAACGAATCAACTACTTTTGAGAGAATTTTTTTTCTTTGGACCCAAAATTATTTCAATCGGCGTTGTTGGGTGTTCCTATGAGCGGGTCAGCTCACAGTGATCTCAGGATTTCTTTCAACCCTCAATCATCATTGGAGTCTATTGAACTAATCCATCGCAGAGGTTCTTGCATAACAGAGTCAAGATTAAACCCCATCGAGGTTCAAAAGACACCTCTGGTTTTAAAAATGAGGCGCTTTGTCGTCGAACTACCGTACTTTCATCATCAAGAAAGCAAGTTAAGCAAAACAAAACGAGCTGATAATTGCTGTTTTGAGCTTGAATGAAGGATTTGTCACCTTACATAATTTTCTGACATCTACTTTAACCCAATTATATGTAGTTTGTGCGGGTAATTCGCGACCACCCTATGGATAATGCTTGCGCCATTGAATGATACAAAACTACGGTAGACCCATTCGACTACTGTATATCAGAGTAATACAAGGAACATGAGAGACTTTAAAAACAGAATTACTGTAGATCGGTCTGACTATTGTATATGAAAACCTACCTCGACTATGACGATTCCATCAGCTGGGTCCTAAAATTTCCTTTGAACTCATTTTCCTGCAGTTTCTCTTACCGCGATGACAACAACTTCTCCGGAGCCAGATCCTTCAAGGTCGTAATAATCACCAGAGCCAGATGCCGCAGCGTCGTTCTGGAAATTTAAAATGTAAATCAGGTCAAAGATAGGAAGGTCATACTTGATAATCGTAAATTGAAGAAGTCGTGGTCGAAGTTTGATTCTGAATAAGCTAGATTTTGCAATAACATGGCCCGGGGTCGAACCTGTGGGAACTGGTTGGTGAGAGTGACGAGAGCAAGACAGACGACGAAGAGCATTCTGGAAAAACAATAAAACTTAAGAAAGGGTGAAGGTAAAGATGTTTGACCATCGTTCAAACTCAAACAGTGCTACTACTGTGTGCCACAAACAGTACTTTAAGTAACCTAGTAAAATGGGAGGAGCTTCAAAAGGGTAAACATTGGCTGGGTGATTTGAATTTTTGCACTGACAACAGGGGGTTTCCGGTGTTTAGGGTTATTTTTAGGTCAGAATTGAATGTTCAACATGCCTAGTTTTTACAGACGTCGTCGAAACCCATGTGATTGTTTCAGCTCCAGTCAGAGTAGTGAGGAAGTACGTAATAATCTTACTTCAGTTACTTCAGAGATCCATTGTTCGCGTTGTCATGTGACGGCGTGGATCAGAAACTTTCAGGTTGAACGGTCCTTTACCAACGTTGACCACGGAGTCTTTCTCGCCAGAGTACCAGCACGTCTTCTCTGACCAGACATGGAACGGATGTGAAGAAAATCGTCTCTGGCTTTGACGATTTCGTCGCTTCATCTCAGAGGAGGTCTACCTGCTTTCCTTTTTTGACCCAAGGGATCTACAGTAACCACAATAACCTACAGTAGATCAGTGGCCTATTGTACAGAAGCCCTCACACAGTAGTTCTGTATCCTGATCTAGAGTAAACGAACTGATCTACAGTACTTCTGCTTTATGATTCAAATTGATCAAATTTAACTACAGTAGTTGTGTCCGAAACTTCACTTTGATCTACAGTGGTTCAGTACCTCCATCTACCGTAACCACAATGATCTGCAAAATTCTTTGTACCTCCAATAATGACAGTGGTCTCGGTCGACCACTCTTTTTTTTCAGTTTTTGATTCCTCGGCAAATTGAACAAGTACACTCGCTTGTGTTTGACCGAACTCCGATGCTCCAAGGTTCTCCTTTTGTTTGCTCGGCTTCTTCTCACCCAACACAGAAGACTATTTTTAGTTGTTCTTCGACGACGATGTCCAAGGGCATCTGGGGAAGTATGTAGTTCGAGATGTTGGGAAATGATAACACTTGAAGTGGATCCACAACTGTCAACAGATTTGATGGTGGACAGAGGGTGTTTGCTTAGAGTGGGATGATTCTTTGTATTTTTTGATAAATTAAACTTTCTTTCTCTCTCTCTCTCTCTCTCTCTCTCTCTCTCTCTCTCTCTCTCTCTCTCTCTCTCTCTCTCTCTCTCTTTCTCTTTCTTTTTCTCTCTCTCTCTCTCTCTCTCTCTCTCTCTCTCTCTCTCTCTCTCTCTCTCTCTCTCTCTCTCCCTCTCCCCCTCTTTCTTTTTCTCTCCTTCCCTTTGTACACTCTTCTTGAAGTGTACAAAAAAGAAACCAGCTCTTGCAGAGCTGCACCATGGAAAAAAAGCAACGATCACACTACATGCCGTCCGTTGCAACTCAACGATTCTTGTAAACTGATGGTCGTTTTGTTGTAGACCTTTGATGTTTACTGAGTTCGTTTGCCGAGTTAATGGATGAAAATAAAAGTGAGTCAGTCAATGGGGCCGATCGTTGGCCATTCCAGTAGAGTCATGATCACCCAGGGAGAGGAAAAAGGTATCAGAGCTAGTAATTTCGGGTAGGAAGATAACTATATCGTGTCACGTATCTAGCAAAAAGTCTGACCGATTTCAAACGCGCGCCAGTCGCATTTTTGTAAAATGAGTACGGTAGAAGTCGCGACTGGTCGGGACTCTCACAACGAACAGTTAGATCTTTGTGGATTTGAATTATGCTTCTTACTTTCAGTCCATTGAAATTAAAGGCGCATTACTTAATCGTTCTTGTGTTTCAAGGCGAAACTGCTACAGTAATAAGTAACCGATTTACGGAGGTCAGACTTTTTTACAGGTAGAGGAAGCTATGTGCGTGTTGATCGATCTTCACGGTTAACATAAAATTACTATTTATTTTACCAGTTCTTACACGTCGCGAGGTTTCATCGATTTTGATTAGATATCACGGAATGGCCGCGCGAAAAAAATTCGGCCAGAATGTGAATCAAACATGTCATAATAGCGGTAATCAACACTTATTTCAGATTTCACAGCTTTTCAGATCATATTTTGCTTTTTTTAGTCGTTGATTTTTCAAACAAAAATTTTTTTCTCTTATGGAATTATGTACAATTTTTCTCGTAGAATAGCTTTTGTTTGTCTATTTCAACGATTTAATTGCCTTATCAGCTTTTTGAGTGCCTCTTAAATGATGTAAATCACGCCCGGCCGCCGCGACCGGGACGGCCGTAGCTTCAATTTACTGGCCGACAGTGATAAAAATGTGTTTTCTCAGTTTTCCAACATTATTAAATTGAAGCTCTAGCCGCCTCCGGGACGGCCGGAGGCGGCTAGAGCTTCAATTTACTTTTCGAAAGTGATGAAAATACTTTTTCCTACGTTTTCCCATATGACGGAATCTTATTTCTTAGAGAATTCGAATTATTTTTGCATGTAGATTGTGGCGGCTGGTTCCGGCAACCCCGGCCGGAGCGGCCGGCGGCCGCGACAGTGTAAAAAACACCGAGGTGGCCGCAGGACCAAAAAAGTTGACTAACTTTCTTCCTTGAACATAAGAGATACACTATACACCACTAAAGTTGATGATTCCCATTTCTATCCCCGAACGACCGTTTCGACCACATTAAATTATTTTTTGATCTACCCCGAAAATAGCACAACCTACAGTAACAAAAATTAATTTTTTTTTTCAGAGAATTTTATTTTTAGATATGTTATTTAATACGAAAAAGTGTACTGAATCGTTTCTATCAAGAATCATTTTTTCGTTTATCTTTGTCGACACCTCAAATTTTAGGCTTAGGTAAGGTTCAAAGCAATGCTAAGATTTGATCAAAATTTAAACTTGATTATCACAAAAAAACATTTTTCATCTTGTAAGCTTTCTTTAAGGAAATGATTCTTGATAGAAACGATTCAGTACACTTTTTCGTATTAAGTAGATACAAGCACTCATCAGGGGCGCTTCGCGCCCCACATTTTTTTCTCACGCCAATTTTGATACTCGAAACAAAGAATGAAAAAGTTAACGAACGTTATTAAATAAAAACGTGAACTTACAGACAACTTGGAACTTCTTAAAAGCTCCATTTTTAAAAATTAAAATGCTGAGCGATAAATGGATCACGTTGAGGACACGTTTGAATTTCAAAACTAAGGAAATCCGTGCCGCGCAGCAGCGCGCGGTCTGATCGAGTTAAAAAGTTGATGCGCATCTCCGCTTCAACAGTACCTTTCCGATGGCGTTTACACCGTTCTGATCCGACTCCTATGAGCTGAGAACAGGCCGCGGAAAGACAGTGTGACCAAATAGCCTTTTTTCATAAGAATAGATATTACTTCTCTTTTCAGTTCACTCTTGTTTGTAGTTTTTACCAATTGAGTAATCATATCAGTCAAATTCGTGGCTCTTGAAGGTCGTATATCACCCTTGGCCGTCCCGGCCGGAGTGGCCGGGATCGGCCGCAGCGGTCTACGTGCAAAACTACTTCGAATTTTTTATGGAATCGGACTTATTCATGTTGGAAAACTAACCAGCTAGCGCTCACGCTTTTGCTCTCGCGGGTTCGATTCCCACCGAACGCCATTTTATTTGCTTTTTTGTTACAATTGTTTTTCCGTATTTCGTGAAACTCACTTTAGTAAGGGTGATATCATATCGTGTGACGATTTCAGAATTGATCTGATTGAGTTGAATACTAGTTATAACTTATCGAGAAATGTTTAATGTAATTCTTACGATACTTACTGCGAACTGTAAAGACAAAACCAAGAGAATTGATGATGACAAATTCAAAGTTTCTTTTTTTTGAAAAACAGGTACGCGATTTGCAAAATCCTTCTAGACCAATTGGTCTAGAAGGACGGTTCTGTGAAGATATCATGCATTAGCAAGCTACAGAATACTTTGCACCATAACGAAGTAGAAATTGAGATTAGAAGTACTTGCACAATACTTATTTTTAAAAAATGAAAATTAGAAACAACTATAACAAAAAAGCAAATAAAATGGCGTTCGGTGGGAATCGAACCCGCGAGAGCAAAAGCGTGAGCGCTAGCTCTTGACCACTAGGCGACGCAACACGAAAATTTTGAATCAATCTTCCGTTGATGCAACGAAATAGGGGAGTACGCGGTTTCAACCAATTTTACATGCAAAACTGGTATCGACCGTAACTCAAAAACCAGGTCGGTTCCGCAACTTTTGAAAGCAGTTCTATCATCTTCAGCCTATTCGAAAACCTAGGAGACCAGTCAGAATGTACAATTTCGTGGCCCCCTGGTGGCATTCCCTGGTAAGAAAAAAACATTTTCATCGCTTTCGAAAAGTAAATTGAGTACTGCTTTATGATTCACATTGAAACTATGAGTGAAGCAAGTAGGTGTTACGATGTGCACATAATCTCTCTACCGTAGTATTTTTTTCCAATCTACAGTAACCACAATGACCTACAGTAGTTCTGTATCCTGATCTAGTGTAATCGGAGTGTGCTACAGTAGTACTGCTTTATGATTTACATTGAAACTGAGTGAATGAAGTAAGTATTACAGTATGCACCAGGGCTGGTTACGAAATTTCGGATTTAACGAAACCGTTAAACGTTAAATTAACGGTTTTTCTAAATTTAACGAAACCGTTAATCGTTAAATTAACGGTTTTTTCAAATTTAACGAATCCGTTAATCGTTAAATTAACGGTTTTTCCAAATTTAACGAAACCGTTAATCGTTAAATTAACGGTTTTTTCAAATTTAACGAATCCGTTAATCGTTAATTTAACGGTTTTTCCAAATTTAACGAATCCGTTAATCGTTAAATTAACGGGTTTTCCAAATTTAACGAAACCGTTAATCGTTAAATTAACGGTTTTTCCAAATTTAACGAATCCGTTAATCGTTAAATCAGATTTAACGAAAAATTTCGTTAAATTCGTTAAATCGTTAATTTCGTTAAATTTCGTAACCAGCCCTGGTATGCACATAATCTCTCACCCCCCCCCCCCCCCCCCCCCCCCCCCCGAAAACATGCCACCCGCCGTAGGCGCACATCAACACGTCGCTCTCGCCGTCTGCTTCACCCCACGCCACGTTCTCTCACCCATCGTGTCCCACTGGCGAGAGAGTGCTGTGTGTTGGGAGATGGTGGGAGGGGAAGAAACGCAGCCCGGGCAGTCGTTTCCCCTTTTCATTTTATCGATTTTGCTATTTCGCCTTCGACGCTTTAGATACACCCTTTCTGCATATGTAACCTGAGTATCTGATAGTCCTGCTTGGCACTGGTGCATTTAGGCTTAGGATTGGCCAAAATGACTTGATTTGGTTACAGTTGTTTCCAGCACTGTACTCAGATAGTTTAAAACTGTAACTTCTCGCCATTTTTCCGAAAAACCATAATTCTATCAACCAATTTAACCACGAAAAACTATTTTTTGTTTCCGATTTCCTGAAAAAGAGCTTCTAGATTAGGTGCAAAACTTCTTTTGTTCTATATCACACGATTAACATGATCATTCTAGTAGTATTGAGAAAAAGTTACAAATTTATTCTTATTTTTCTTGCGATTTCAGATGGATGAGAAAGATGATTACATCAAGTTTGATGAAGATGACCTCGATCGGGATGATTTAATACCGACATCGGATATAAGCTTACGGTAACTTGTTGATTTCTTGAAAATTTTCAATTTTTCATTTTTCATTTCATTTTTCGCTATATAATATGAATTTCCGTCGCCCGATCGTAGCAAGGATTACGTGTTTGCTTCTAAACATAACATGAATCAACTTTCAGTAGCAGAAAAAGACAGTTGGATGAAATCAAGAGGAATAGAGACGAAAATCTAACAAAATCGCCTGGGTTCAGCGGTAAGTCTTGAAGTTTGGAGTTATCAACATTTTTGAATTTCATTCAAAGCGTATGGAAAATTGAATTTTATTCACAAAAAAAGAAGGTTTTAAAGCAATACTAATATCATGTGTTAAAAACTGAGTAGTCTTTGCGATAAATTTCACTACGTTTGCCAGATTTGAAAGAAAAAAGAAAGGTAGAAGGTCCTCTACCTGTAAAAAAGTCTGGCCTCCGTAAATCGGGTACTTAGTACCGTAGCAGTTTCGACTTGAAATACAAGAACGATTTACGTAATGAGCCTTTGATTTCAGAATGGACTGAAAGTAAGAATAATAATTTAAATCCGCAAAGATCTAACTGTTCGTTGTGAGAGTCCCGACCCTACCGTACTCATTCTGCAAAATTGAGATTAGAGCGCGTTTGGAAACGGTCATCCTTCTAGCGATATATGTGTGTAAGACTAAACTCAATTTCCAATCAATGTGTTGTTTCCAGAAGAAGAAAACAGTAAGCTCTTCGAGCTGTACGAACCAAACAGGATCCTATACCATTCTTCCAAAACCTGCCCAGGCAATGGTTTTGTATTCATGGATATTCTCGCAACGAAATTCTCCGAAGAAATATCACTTTTGGGCACGTACAGAACTGCTACACAAGTTAAACAGAGGATAAGAGATATGCGGTAAGTGTGGCCAACATCAAACACATGCTTATTAATCTCTTGCAGAAAGTACTGCGCAAAACTCATCGTCAAGCCAGATTCCTACGCCTACCAGCCGCTACTCGACGCAGCCAACGAATCCAGGGATGTGGTGAGTTTTTTGCATTTCTATGAACCTGTCATCATCTCAGAAAAGACCACATCTAGTTTGGGAAAAACTGGTATCCAATCAGAGTTGACTTCTCTGAGCATATGGGCACACTTGATCACCCTGTTTTTGATGACATCAAATTTTCAGATAGTTTGGTGGTGACTTCGAGTTTTTCCTTTTGTTTCAGACCGTTTTCAATAGGTTTCTATGACAAATTTTGTTTTCCATTGAATAAAAAATTAAGCGTAGTGAATTTTGTCAAAAATTTTGATTGGGTTTAACTCTCTTCCGTAGATAAAAATTCACTTCCGACTTCAGTTTGGGAAAATTTCACTACTGATGAGTTTGGAAGTTTTTTCTGTCGTTTTTTTTCGAAAATACCGATATCATTTTTATACCTGTCAGAAAAGAAAAATAATATTTTCAGTTCCAAAAGCAACTCAGCATAACGATTGATCAAAACAACGAGAGGAAGAGATTCCGACTGACGTTATCTGACTGGGTGGTCGGCATGTGTCAGGTCATGTGTTTGGAGAAAAGGACTGACCGAGAGACCTGCGAAGCTGCAGCGGCATCATTGACCACATCGTTGCGCGAAGTCGTCAATGATCCGATCATCCAACAACAAGGCAGTGACATGCAAACGAAACAAGAGGGAAAAGTTTCGGCAACATCCAGTAGTGCAACACTTACGACATCAATACCGAGACCGACGACATCAACCCCGATAATACTCACACCGACTGTGGCCACCACGACGAAAGTGAACTTGGAATCTCCCGTGAGCAAAAAGTATGAATTTGGAACCTACAGTACGAAAAGATGCACCGGCACACACTGTGGCAAACGCAGTTGAAAAGTGTAAGCAAAGCAAATCTATAGAATAGATAAAATTTCAGTTACTGTAGTTCAAAAAATTTTCTCGATAGGGGTACTATACATATTACAATCCATTCAAACTGTTATTTTCAGAAGAAAGAACAGCCCGAGCCCATGCGACACGGAGGAACCGTCATCAGATGAAATGGCCAAGAAACAATCCATGTTACTGGATGAAAAACTGAAAACGCAGAAGCTGAAGCAAGAAGCACTGCGACTGCAGATCGCACTGTACAGAAGTCAAATTGTCGAGCAGCAAGAGAGGAAAACACGAGAGGTAAGGAGAGGTTGGAGTTGACCAACTGAACACCAAGTTTCAGACACTTCGACTAGCACGCAATCCAGACGACTTGTACACATACACATAGCATGATATTCAAAGAGAAATTCTGGTCCATTTTTAACTCGAGAATAAATATTTTTAATCAATGGTTTTTTCGAATATGGTTTTTCTCTCTCTCTTTCGCGCTCTCTCTCTCTCTCTCTCTCTCTCTCTCTCTCTCTCTCTCTCTCTCTCCGAAGCGGCAATTCAAAATGTTGACGTCGAAGCGAAGCGAATTTTTTTCGAGGCGGCACATATATCGCTAGAAGCATGGCCGTTTTCAAACGCGCTCTAATCTCAATTTTGCAGAATGAGTACGGTAACTCTCACAACGAACAGTTAGATCTTTGTGGATTTAAATTATTATTCTTACTTACAGTTCATTGAAATTGAAGGCGCATCACTTAATCGTTCTTGTGTTTCAAGGCGAAACTGCTAAAGTACTAAGTAACCGATTTACGGAGGCCAGACTTTTTTACAGGTAGAGGAAGCTATGTGGGCGGCAATTCAAAATCCTTAACAAACGTTTGACCTACCCCTCTGGTTACGGTATCGAAAGGGAATAAAAACATCGAGACGTGAAAGCTTATTTCGAGGCGGCAATTCGAAGTGTTTGACCTACCCTCTTAGTACGGTATTGAGAAGGGAAGATTCTCTGATAACACAATTCCCATGTCATGATGCCTTTCTTTAGAGAAACGGACTTTCTTATTTGTTCCTTCTTTTTACTGAAGAAACTATCAACATTATTGTTGTCCGGAAAGGCTAAATCAACAACTTTTATGAAGAGCCAAGTTCTCAGTACGTAGGTAAAGTAAGACAATGAGCATTTATGGTACGCGCACTGAACCCTTCCCCACAGAGAGACACTCTCCAAAAGCGCATATTGAGACATTGCTCTCGTCGTCTGCGTTTCTCTCCATTGTGTTTTCTCGCTCTTGTTGCCCAGCATTTAACGGACGCTTGATAATAACTAACAAACAACGTAATTTTTCAAGTCTACGAAATTTCGCAGATAATTAAATGTAATTGTCATTCTCTAATTTTCCTAGGCTGTATGTGTTGTATTTTTATTCTTTCCTAAGCAATGAAGTTTATTGAGCCAGTTTCAAAAAAATCATCAAAAACTGTGTAATACTTTGGACAGTTTCTACTCCAACGCTC
>OZ022253.1:15679429-15715237 GCA_963978915.1 Caenorhabditis parvicauda | reverse complement strand
ACAGGTAGGGGAAGATATGTGTTAAAGAGTGTTACACTTCTGCTCGCTACTGTACATCTGAAGTATTTACAATTTTCCCAAATTCCTTCTTCAACACAGGCTTCATATATATTTTTCATCACAATCTCAACGTCCTTCCATCCAACAGTAATATACTTGATCTCCTATCACTCCCCATGAATATCCGCATTCGAGTCACACAAAAGTCCATATCGAGAAAGGGTCCACACTTCGGCCATCCATATAGTCAGCCAATTTCTACCCTAGCTAGGTAACCTCGTAACGGTGGTTGGTGGGCCTCAGTTACTTGGAACAAGCTATAATCAGATGGAACAAAAGTCTCCAGATGAGAAAGTATCCTATTGCTGGACCCTTCTCGATATAGTCAATGCGTACTCGACATCCTTTCTCATCCCCTCCATATTCCCGTCCTCATTTTTCAATCCCTTTTATTTTTTCATACTCTATCACAAGTTTTTTCCTTTTCTCTTTCTCTTATTCTCCTTTACTCCGCTTTACGGAATAAATTATTATTATCAATGTCTTCAGATGGAAGAGAAGCCTAGTTACATCAAGCTTGAAATAGAGGATCCTGAGCTGGATGCCGCTACTTCAGTGCTATCACACTTGCAGTCGATGTGAGAATTCCACTTTTTATTCGGCTTGAATTACTGTTTCAGTAACAGAATCAGCGTCTACAAACACAAAAAGAGGAACTTTGAGGAAGACTCGAAAATCGGAATCCTCACTGGAAAAGAAGAAGTCGTCATGAAAGCGCCTGTCTTCAATGGTAAACCTTGAACAAATCAATATGTGATCATTTTTCTGAAGTGCTGGCCTGAATCGTTTGAATGTGTAGAAGAAAACAATTTGATTTTCTAGAAATAGCGGAATTCAGCTTTTATTATGAAAAAAGTCTGCAATTTCCTTCCCAGTGAATGAATTTTTTTTCTGCTACAGATGACAAGCGCAGTAGAAAAGTGTCGGATTAAGCAGCGAGGGGAGGCGACCAATAAGCAGCGAGCACAAACCCCGCCCCTTTGTAAATCATGCACCGCTGTAGATCAAATTGCAGTTACTGTAGTTAAAAAAAACTTTTTCTCGGATTTTCTTCAAAATTCATGATAAAAAGCTAGTTACGAAGGAAAGTTACATGATTTGCAGTTTTTCAACAGGAATTGGCGGAATAAATTCGCTTGTTAGGATGAGAAAAATAGGAAAAAAGAATTTCAAAAAAAAATTGATGTGCGAACGCGCCCTATAGCGAATTCGATATGATTTGCGTGCAACGCGTCTAATCGATAACGATCACCTTCAGAGTAGTTAGATCAGGATACACATATATCGCTAGAAGCATGGCCGTTTTCAAACGCGCTCTAATCTCAATTTTGCAGAATGAGTACGGTAACTCTCAAAACGAACAGTTAGATCTTTGTGGATTTAAATTATTATTCTTACTTACAGTTCATTGAAATTAAAGGCACATCACTTAATCGTTCTTGTGTTTCAAGGCAAAACTGCTACAGTACTAAGTACCCGATTTACGGAGGCCAGATTTTTTTACAGGTAGAGGAAGCTATGTGGGATATGTTGCCTCCTCGTAATATCAATTACAGTTTTTATACAATAATCAAAAAAAAAAACAATTTGCAGAAGTAGAAAACAGTAAGCTCTTTGAGCTGTACGAGCCACATATGGTCAAATATCACTCGTCGAAAACGTGTCAAGGAAACGGCCACTTTATGGATATTCTCGCGACGCAATGGTCTGAAGAAATATCACTTCTGGGATCGTATAGAACTTCTACGCAGATAAAACAAAGGATAAGAGATATGCGGTGGGTATGGTCATTCACTTACATTGATTATTATTTAATGCTAATAATAACAACTTTATTCTTTGTAAAATTAAAACGTTGATGAAAAAAAGGAAAAAAGGGCTCTGAGCGTAGCGAGGATTCCCTGCTTGTTATTAAATACTAGTACTAATAACTTTATTCTTTGTAAACAAAGTTCATAAGCTTCGTGACGACTAGCAATAGCTGCCATGAGCACAGATAATGGGCGTGGGAACCGTAGGAGAACCTTTTGAAAAAGCTGCTCCGGTCAGAACAGTTATGCGGTTTTTGTGCAAAAAGTACGTTGGATAAGTTTGTAAGATGACCAGAAGGAAAGGAACTGAATATGATTGTTAGTAGTGATAGAACATTAGTGTTAGTTGTTCGACCAGGACTTTCAGATCAGTTCCAACCAGTAGTCTGACAAATTGTATTTGATCATAATTTAGGAAGGTTCCCAACAGTGTTAGTAATTAAAGACAGAATAGTAATTATGAGAACCGTAGGCGATAGAAGGAGGAACTCATTTCTGCAGGCCAGTAGACCGTAGATAACGTTGGTGGAATTTTCAGTAGTATGTCTGAAATTTAAGAAATGAGTTGGAGGGGGTGGCCAAAACGGCCACAATCAAAGCAGATCCTGAGGGAGGTCAGAAAATAATTTGGAGTTGGTTTTGTTGCAGAAAGTACTGCGCAAAGTTGATCGCTGCTCCAGACACCGATGTCTACCTACCACTGCTCGACGCTGCCTACGACCCTAGGGATATTGTGAGTTTTTCTCTGTTACGCAACTCAATTAATATTTCCAGTTTCAAAAGAAACTGCACGCGGCAATCTTTGAAAACTACGAGAAAAAGAGGTACAAGCTGACGTTATCTGACTGGGTGGTCGGCATATGTCAGGTCATGTGTCAGGAAAAGCGGGCCGACCGAGTGACAGCCGGTACCTATTTAGAAGGACCCTCACAGGAACCGAGAAATGTCTCATCTCCATCGACTTCAGAAGCGACGTTGAGCAAGAAGTCGAGGTTGGTGTTTGCACCGATCACATCACATTTGACGACGATTTTCTCTTTTAAGGAAAAACAGTCCGAGCCCATGCGACACGGAGGAACCGACATCAGATGAAATGGCCAAGAAGCGATCCATGTTACTGGATGAAAAACTGAAAACACAGAAGTTGAAGCAAGAAGCACTGCGACTGCAGATCGCACTCCAAAAAGGCCAGCTTGTCATGCAACAAGAGAGAACAACACGAGAGGTATGAAGAACTTGGAGTTGAGAAAAGAGAGTTTCAGAAACTTCGGAAAACTCGGATCTCAGATTCAGATGATCTGCATGATAAAGTGTAAATTAAGTTTGTATAACATTCATTCAACCCGTAATAAATATTCATAACAATAGAATGAGATTCTTAGGACGGTTCTGACTGAGCTCCAACGCTTTCCGTGTTTCTTCATCTATTGGATTCTCTTTGAGATTCAACTGTGTCAACTTGGGAAGGCTTGTGTAGAGAAGGTCAGCGTCGAGTGCTGTAAAATGTGTTGTAGACGATTTCTGATCCAAGCATGGTATTTATATTTATGCATAGAAATGTTTTCTCCAACATCTCTGAAAGTTACAGACCAATCCGGAACTCCCAGGTTGATATATGCCAAAAAAGTTAGCGTTCGTATATTTATGGACGCTACTGTAATTCTCATCATCTATTTGGTGTGAAAAGAAAACTCACACTCAATGGAGTTACCAGACAGGTCGATGTACATGACTTCTGACAGTGAATAAAAAGCCTTGGGGAATTGTGAAATCTTGTTTTTACTCATGTTGGTTCCTTTCAGTTTCGTCCAACCGGATAGCTCCTCTGGTATCTCCTCGATTTGGTTTCCTTCCATGTTGATTACTGTAAGTATATCTCTCTCTCTTTCTCTCTCTCTCTCTCTCTCTCTCTCTCTCTCTCTCTCTCTCTCTCTCTCTCTACCTCTCTTTATCGCAACTCACTAGTCAGATTTGGAAACTTCTGAACCATCTTTCTCGGAAACTTTTTCAAGGAGTTGTTTAGGAGACTGACCTAAAGTCTGACGTACCCTTACAGTATCACAAAATATACCGTACCTTGTCAACTTCATATCCCTTGAGCAGGAGGTACACCGCGTCGGCGATGAACATTAGAGAGCATGATGACAGGTCTAAAAATTTCTGAATAATTGATCATCCAACCAAACACTCACCAAGAAATCCAGACTCCTTGGCGTTCTCACACCTTTCGACTACCTGCGTGACACCACGACCTGCTGCCAGGTTTAACGTCATCTGAAGTGTTAGAATTATTAGAATAAAGGAAAAGGTTCATCGATGTGGAGAATCAAAATCAGTGCACATAGATCGCTAGAAGCATGGCCGTTTTCAAACGCGCTCTAATCTCAATTTTGCAGAATGAGTACGGTAGGGTCGGGACTCTCACAACGAACAGTTAGATCTTTGTCGATTTAAATTATTATTCTTACTTTCAGTCCATTGAAATTAAAGACTCATTACATAAATAGCTCTTGTATTTCAAGGCGATTACCCGATTTACGGAGGCCAGACTTTTTTACAGGTAGAGGAAGCTATGTGCAGTGTAGAATCGAATCAAAAATTTCAACGAAAGAGGAAATTCCGCTTTCGGTTGCAGAAAATGTTGGACGTTAGCGGTCTCCTAGATTTTCTGATGTGGTGAAGACTATAGAACCATTATCAAAAGTGGCTTCAGCGACATATTTCCGGATTTATGGTAGAAATGCTGGTCTACAATTATGTGCTAACTAGAGAATAGGAAAGCGGAAGGTCAAAAACAGATTCCGTTCACCTTGATAGTATAGAGGGCTCCCATCAACACTATTGACTCACCTAGTGTAAATTTGTCTCTTTCTTTGCGTCCTCTTTCTTCACATTGTTTTCTTGAGCAACGCCGTTTGGTAAAATTTTTGCGTTCGGAAACTATTCAACCTTGGAAAATTCTGGATGTTAAAGTAGATATCAGACCAGAGAATTTATTCCAAACTACAGAATCAAAGACAAGAGGTGGCAAACACAAAATCTCATTCAGAGTACCGAGAAAAAATCCGCCAAACCTCCTTTGTTCCAAGAGCAGTCACGGCCTACAACATTTTCTTGTTCTAAAAGGACTGAAAATGACCAGAATACATGGAATAAATGGGTAAAAACACCAATAGACGGCTGCAAAGCGGTCATCCGGAGCGGAAAATTGAATCTATTGATTGGGATCGATTGATTCGCGCCTTTTTTGAAGCTCCACCCACACTCAATTTTTTGATCTTGGTACACTGTGCCCATACAGACACCGTTTTCAAAAACAGTATCTGTACGGATTCATACAGAAACCGCCTAAACCAAGATGTATTCCAAAAACCATACAGACACCGAACGTTTTCTCTGAGAAAGGTACAGTACCGTCCATCAAGATACGAACGCTAACTTTTTTTGGCATATATCAACCTGGGAGTTCTGGATTGGTCTGTAACTTTCTCTGAGAAAGGTACAGTACCGTCCATAAAGATACAAACGCTAACTTTTTTTTGGCATATATCAACCTGGGAGTTCCGGATTGGTCTGTAACTTTCTCTGAGAAAGGTACAGTACCGTCCATAAAGATACGAACGCTAACTTTTTTTGGTATATATCAACCTGGGAGTTCCGGATTGGTCTGTAATTTTCAGAGATGTCGGGAAAAACATTTTTATACATGGTAATGAATATGAAAACCATAGGAAATCAACGAACCTAGTTAAAAATAAATTTATTCATTTTAGTACACAGTACCACACAAAAATCTGCACATTTTGAGGGATAAAATTAATTTTGATTCTAAACACAAACAACTATTCTGGTGTTTTATGGGAAAGATGAGGTAGGGGTTACGGTATGCGTGGGAATTATGTCAAAGTCACGGAGTCTCTTCAGAGCTGGTCTGTAGACTTCTTTCAAGATTGGACGTTGAATTCCGGCACGTTGGATCTCATCTGGAATTTTTTTTATTTGGGTAGGTGATAGCGTGAAGATAGGTTTTGTAATAATGATTCCCGGTGAACTCGAACCGCGCGTCAGCGCGCGGATGATTTGCATTTGAAAGTTGATGCGCATCTTCGGCCGAGAAAGACAAAGTGGACTAGTCATTTTTTTAAAGAGACGATAAAATATTTTTCTATAACTCTCTCGCTTCTCTCAACTCCACATGCTCTCTAAGTTCCACTCACCGTTCAGAACCATGTGTGAAACAATGGCAGTAGTGTAACCAACAGTTCTGGCCATCGCCGAAAATCCTTGTGGATGTCCATATTGAACCAGGGAAATTCTGTGACGCTCGGATTGTCCGCCTGGTAGTTGGGCGCCAATATCGTGGTTCAGAACGACCAGGTCACTCTCGTTCTCTTTGAAGGCGAGAATCTGAAATTGTGATGTGATTCTGATGAAACAACTTTTCATGATTCTTTCCGCGCGGATTGTATTTCAAACTTTATGCGGATTGTCGCGTCAATAAGACCTATCGAATAGCGTTTAGAGTGTTTCGATCCGACGCTTATGAGCTGAAAACAGGCCGCGAGAAGAAAACATGGCCAAATAGCCTTTTTCATGACATAAAAATTAAGATCTCACCTTGGCAAGATACTGAGCAAGCGTATCAATAGCGGTTCCGTGTCTATCAACGACAACATCGGAGAAGAGTCCAAGTTGGTCCAAGGCAGCGATTCCCTCCTTGTTACCAATCTTCTCTCCGGCGATGCTTTTCAGCGAGTCCGGGAAGATGTCAGCCTTCTGGTTCAGGAGACTCGCCATCAGCTCTTTCCATGTGAGGTCTGGTCCGATGGTCGAAGTGAATGCGTCGGTCTGGTTGGTGGAAAGAAGTCCGACAGCGTGGAGTGCCTTCACAGTCTCCACGAATCCTTTGTATCTCAGGGTTCCTCGGAGGATGGACTTGCAGTCGTTGCCCAGGCCGTAGATATCACCATACTTAGTTGAATCACGGTTGGCGAATCCAATCATGTTGAGTCCTGGAATGATCATCGTATTAAAAATAGAACAAAGGGACACCCCCTGGCCCCGCCCACCTTTCGTGAGACATTTTCATTTCTAATCTGCACAACTACTACTGTAGAAAGGTAGAGGAATGAGGTTCCTCACGTCAAAATTAGTGTTGTGTTCAATTTTTATGCGCCAAAAAAGCATCAACGATATTTTTTAACATTTTTTTATTTCTTTTGAAAAAAGGAACCAATTGTGACTCAGAGACTGAGCGTAGCGATGATCATTTAGCTCAATAGTGGAATAACATTCCAACTAACCTGGCATAAAATCAATCGGGTACAGGTTATCGATAACCTTTCCAGATGGAATGTCCACAGTCTTTCCATCCAGCAGGTACTTGGCTGGGTTCATGAGCGCCGTGAGCACTCCCTTTGGTGACCACGAGAACTTGTATCTGAGCGGGTTGTCGGACCATTCTGGAGCTGGGAGACCACCACAGAAGGAAACGAATGAGGTTACTCGACCG
Organism: Caenorhabditis parvicauda; assembly: GCA_963978915.1. Lineage (NCBI taxonomy): Eukaryota > Metazoa > Nematoda > Chromadorea > Rhabditida > Rhabditidae > Caenorhabditis > Caenorhabditis parvicauda. The sequence continues at coordinate 15,707,854 of OZ022253.1, read as the reverse complement.
CCGTGGTCGTGGATCTCATCGATGCATTCCATGGCTAGCATGTGGTCGATTCCTGGGTCGAGGCCGGCTTCGTTCATGATCGTCACGCCGGCTTCTTTGGCACTGAAGAAATGGCAATTTCTCTCTCTCTCTCTCTTTCTCTCTCTCTCTCTCTCTCTCTCTCTCTCTCTCTCTCTCTCTCTCTCCATCTCTTTCTTTAACTCACGCAGCATCAAGAGCTTCGAGTTCCGGACTGACATAACTGGATGTGACCATGTCTCTCTTGTTCCGAATGCACATCTTCGCCACCAACGGATGCAAGTTGAATGGCAAAAGTGACACGACCAAATCATGTTCTTGGATCAACTTCTCCATTGTGTGACGCTCACGAGTAGCGTCGACCACAACGTTACTGATGTTGGAGGCACTGCACAACTTCCTTCCGTCCTTCTCCGACTCGGTGGCGACAGTGAGGTGAACCTGAATGAATATGATAGAAACAGGAAACAGGCGCTTGACCTACCCCTTGCTGCTTTGAGTAGAAATCGGCAAACGGTCCGCTAACCATCCCGGCGCCGAGCAGCAGCACCTTCTTGTCGTTGGAGCCCATCACTCGCGATTGAGCCGAACCACTGGAAAAAAAACCAGGTTGATTGGACATTTCACGTTTTTTTACTGTGGCGTAGTAGGTACGTGAATTGTCTTAACACAGATAAGAATACCCAAATAAAACTAACAACACCTTTTTTATAATTTTCAAAACTTCTCTATTCAGGTTCTCTCTCTCTCTCTCTCTCTCTCTCTCTATCTCTCTCTGTCTCTCTCTCTCTTTCTCTCTCTCACGTTTACATACAGGTACCCCTAGTGAAAAAATCGAATAATAACGAGTATCGTGAGAAAGTCAAAGTCCAAACGGCCAAGACAAGTCGTAACTTACACGTCTCTGTCGATTCTCAACTGTTGAATGTATTCGAATGCGGGTGTCAACTTCCCCTTATCAGTGATGATGGCGTTTTTGATCTCAGATCGGCACTTGATTTGGTCGTATGGGATGTCGGCAGAACAGTTGAGCTGAAATGTCGGATGATGGGGGATGGTAATGGGATCTTACCATGTCCATAAGGTATGGATAGAGAAGGTTTCCGAATTGTTCGGTTGCTTCGATCGGCATCTGGGCTGGCATGTTGTCGATGGAGCAGACTAGGCATCCTGATTTCGCGTCAAAACTGTAATTTTATTTTGAGAGAAGTAGAGAGAGAGAGAGAGAGAGAGAGAGAGAGAGAGAGAGAGAGAGAGAGGGATGGAGAGAGAGAGAGAGAGAGAGATAGTCTACCTGTCAGAAGAAGTGTTGAAGTCAGCATCATAGATTGTGAACGGCTTGTCAATAGTCGTGCACTCTTTCATAAACTCAACGGAACCTGAAAATCAACGTCACCCTGCCGTCTCCACAACAAACTCACCTCCTGGATCAGCGGAGATGTCACAAAGGGCTACCAGGCGATGTGGTAGAGTTGGGCATCCAGGGGAATCATACTGAAACAAGCCGATTAGTTATGTTGGAGTTTTTTCGATTGTGATAAAAACCAAAAACGCAGCAACTCTTCTCACTTACATTTTTGCCAGAATTGCTATCTCTCTGAAAGATGGTTACATGTTTGGAGAACGGGAAATAAATTTTAGTACGCTTAGACTCACCCTCTGAACTGGTGTCAGTAGGTTCTTCGCATCCGGAATGGTGATCAATCTTGGTGATTTGGCATCCCAGTAAACTCCATTGATGATTACTGATGCGTAGGGAGCGATCTGAAAGGTGATACATGAATAGAGCAGTTTGATATAATAGTGGCATGTTCGTATCTTTTCGGACGGTACATAGTTCCCTACTTGACTGTGAGAAGTGAATACTCTGCACACTCTTCTCTCACGCACTCTCTCACCGCACGCCTGCGTCTAGCATTTATACACACTCTCTCTCTCACTCATAGGGAGAGGAGGTGGCTCTCGTAAACCTACACAAAATCCAACTAATTTCTATGTTTGTCGGACACTCTTCACACACCCCACTCTCTAACGAAACATTTTATAATGCAAAAACCTTTTTAATTCTCAACAGCTATTCAAAAAAATCTTCCAAGAAATTTTCCCTTTTCAATTTCTCTTACCTCTGTTGCAAACTTTGAAGTGTAACGTTCGGGATGTTCTTCGAATTCCTTCTTATCGAATGGTCCTCCATTCTTGGGGACAAAGTGATCTTTTCTGGTCACAACACATCCGTAAACCTTGTTCAGCTCTAAAATTTGAATGTGTTCACAGTAAAACTGATATCTTCTCACGTCCTTTTGTGGCGACCTTCGGTAGTGTAGCGACATCGACGTACTCGTGAGGAAGATGCTCGAAGAGCTCTTGAGCTCCTTGCGATACGTTTCCGGATCCAGTGAAGACAAAGATCAGAGGTCCCAGAGATCTGAAAGTTTGGAGGGTTAGAAGAAAAATGAACAGAGATTAGAGAAAGATTTTCAGGTGAAAAAGGGCTCTTTTGTCACGCTTCATTTCTGTGATTCATGTTCAGCTCATGTGTGTCAGATATATTTGGTCTCATAAATTCTTTTCGCGGCACGTTATCACACTTAAACGTGTCCTCAACGTGACTAGTTCATTTCATTTACAGAATATCGTTTCCAAGGTTTACGAAAGGTGAGAAGTTGAACAATGCATTTTATCTGTCGTTGAGACCGCTTTGATTCAACGCCTATGAGCTGAGAACGGGTCGCGGAAAGACTCTGCACTCTGCACTCTCTCGCCGCGTGTCTGCGTCTAGCTATTGTACACGCTCTCTTAATCACGAAGAGAGGAAGGGATGGTGCCCGTAAACCTACACAAACGCCAAGTAGTATCTATGTTCGTCGGGCACCCTCCTCTCCCTCTCACGGGGTAACGTGAACTGCAACAAGGCAAAATGGTACTTTTCGATTTGAACTAACCTCGGCATCTTGTCAAGTGCAATTTCGTAACCAATGTCTCTCAAAGCATTGATTGCCATGTGCGAGTCATTGTAGTTGTGAGCCAGTCCCATGTGTAGGAACGGAGTGTTGTGTCCTAGGGCGAGCAGTCGAAGACCAATACCGTGAAGGATGTCGATGAACCCAGCATTACCAGCCCATTTGCCAAACATGACCATACGGTTACCCGACTTGTCTGTGATCTTTTCATAGTCCAACAAACGAATGTTCTTCTGAAGGATGTTGTCGAGCAGCGGCATGTTGTCCTGTTGAGCCTTGATCGTGTGTGAGAAGAAGGCGTAGGTCTTGTTCGGAATAAGCTGGTCAATTGGCACAGATTTGACCGACATGATGATGCTCGCTTCAGAGAGGTCATCGCGGACTGTGGCTCCGGCGGCGATGTAGTCCTTAATGAAACAAAATTCATGACTTCAAACGACTAAATTTAGTATTGCGGTTACCATATCTTATTGATCAGTCTCAAAAAATGCACATAGCTTCCTCTACCTGTAAAAAAGTCTGACCTCCGTAAATCGGGTACTTAGTACCGTAGCAGTTTCGCCTTGAAATACAAGAACGATTTACGTAATGAGCCTTTAATTTTAATGGACTGAAAGTAAGAATAATAATTTAAATCCACAAAGATCTAACTGTTCGTTGTGAGAGTCCCGACCCTACCATGATCATTCTGCAAAATTGAGATTAGAGCGCTTTTGAAAACGGCCATGCTTCTAGCGATATATGTGCATTGAGTTTACTGTTTCAATTCTCACAAATTTTCATTCTTCTAAAAAGGCGTTAGAGAGATCATACAAAACTCTGATCAAGTGTAATCTTCGATCTGCGATTATCAAAACATCTTGCAACAACGTCTGATTTCTTGCAATAGAATGTTTCGTTGACAGAGCGTGTGAAACCGATACCTGGATTGGATAAGCACGTCTGTTACTTGGTTGGATCAGAACGTTGATTCCTTTCTTGGTCAGTTTTTTGACGTGAACTGGAGCAAGAGGTGCGCGACGTTCCCATGCGTTCACGGTTTCTCGTCTGCAGAGATTGAATGAGAGAGAGAGAGAGGGGGGGAGAGGGAGAGAGAGAGTGTGTGTGAGTGAGTGAGAGTGAGAGAGAGAGAGAGAGATAGGGGGAAGAGAGATAGAGGGAAGAGAGGGAGAGGGAGATGGAGTGAGAGAGAGAGAGGGAAAGAGAGAGAGAGAGAGAGAGAGAGAGAGAGAGAGAGAGAGAGAGAGAGAGAGAGAGAGAGAGAGAGAGAGAGAGTCACCTGATACCAATAGTAGGAGTTCCTCTTCCAGCATAGGCGCTAGATAGACGAGCAGCCAACGAAATAGGACCCGTGTTTTGTAGGAAGCGCATCTCTGAAAAAGTTAGAAATAACTCAGAAGCCACGTGGTTCTTCGTAACCACGAATAATCGTGTGGAATTGAATGAATTTAGTAGCTTGAACGAAAGCTGTAATGAACGATGGTCTCGCACTGTTTTTTGAACGCGAGAACGGGAACGAGTGGGAATACATCAGAGGATAGAAACGACTACATACAAAATCGTCTTCCCACGTTTCAACGACTCCGCCCTCGAGACGATTGATGAATTGATATTGATAATAAGAGGCCAGGTAAGAATGACGGTGGTTGATGTAAATGTAATGACTTACCTTATTGGAGATGTGCCCAAGAGCCCACAGAGGCGGAGCATAATACAACTCTATCATTGCCGTCGTAAATCACTTTGAAGGTTCCCTAAAGCATATCTTGATTTGTACAAGTGAAACTGTGACCATCATGACGTCTGCGGGTACTGTAACTGAACACATCTAAACTCCGCGTAGTCATCCATGAAATTCAACCATGAAGATACTCTCGCTACGATCACCGTAGTCAAAAGAATATATAAGTTTATTCACACCCTCAAACCTGTTCCAGGTTGTTGTATTAGATAACAGACTATTAAGTGGATACTGTACTCAATGCTTCGAGGCTACTGTATCACGAATATCACAAGCACAGTATACGTTGATGAATCCATTTGAGCTGATTTTCTTCTACTTCCAAAAGAAGTACTTACTTTCCTCGACAGTTCTGACATTCAAGACCGCCTGCTGAAAGTCAGCTCACTCTCGTATTCAACTAATCCGTCTAGGAAATTTTTACTCTTCAAAATACTGATTATGAAGTTATCGACTCCAACAGCAAGAACAGCACGTAGCCACAGTGATACATAAAATGTCACATGGCACATCTTTGATTTTTAATCTTCCAAACCATCTGTGTCCTTGAAATCACTCTTGAGAAAAAATATTTTTTTAAATAAAAAATGTTAACTTATTTGCGAAAGGTCAACTAGTAGAAATCGAACTTAAGAGAAGAATAAATTAGTTGAATGTGCATTATTGAATTTTTCAAACGCGTTACACTGATAAATTCTGCTAAAAAATGATATTTAAACCTTTATCTGTTCTACATTAAAAGCCAAACTGTATTTGATGATCCACAATTCATCATTTAAACGAAAGTCTTCTTCCGAAAAAATTAAGAAAACGAAGTAAAAAATTCAAGGCGCATCCATTTTGCTGCGTACAACGAGACCCAAGAGGCCTTTCCCTGCGTATCAAACGTTATAACACTAGCCCTGAATTTTTATTTAATTTTTTCTTCTTTTTCGTATTTTCCTACTTGTTTTTTGAGCGAGTATGGATGAAAATAGCGAAAACATACGTTAACAGTATGTTCAATATTTTTTTCTAATGCCTGAAGTGATAATTCAAAAAATCCGAATCCCATTGTGATTTTTCTTTTTTCCTGTTATATATCTGTTTTCAGGTAATACATCATCATGGGTGACTCCGTTACCATCAGAACGAGAAAGGTTCTCAACAACCGCCTGCTCTACAGAAAGCAAATGGTAAAATTTCCTTTCATTATGTTTTAATAATCATATAATATAGTCCACGGCTAGAATGAATATGTTTGGTTATGTTCCGAGTCAAAGATAAGAACAGTGAATTTCAAAAAAAAGTTCAGGATTAAAAACTTACATCCATAAAAATGATTGTGTTTCGGTGGCAAACTTATTCGATGAAAATTTTATATATTAAAGTCAAACGAGTGAATGTTTCAATTCGAAATTTTCAATCTATGTCAACTCGAGCGTAAAAATCTGCTTCAGTCAATTTCGTGATATTTAAAAAATTAAATTGATATTCTCCTAGGTCGTCGAAATCATCCATCCAGGACGCCCAACAGTACCAAAGACCGATATTCGTGAGAAGATCGCCAAGCTGTACAAGACCACCCCAGACACCGTCATCCCATACGGTTTCGAGTCAAAGATCGGAGGAGGAAAGACCAAGGGATTCGCCCTCGTCTACGACACCGTCGACTACGCTAAGAAGTTCGAGCCAAAGTTCAGACTCATCCGCGTAAGTATTCAAAAATTGAAAATATTCACACAGCAGAAAGAAAAAATGTAAAATGTATTCGATCGAAATTTTATTTCAATTTTGAAATTATAGATGGGACTCGCCACCAAGGTCGAGAGAGGAGGTCGCAAGCAGCGCAAGGAAAGAAAGAACAGACAAAAGAAGGTCACAGGTACCGCCAAGGCCAAGGTCTCTGCTGGAAAGAAGTAAATTCGTATTGTTGATTATTTGTTATTACAGCCCAATAAATGCTGTGTTACACATTGTGTTATTCTCACGAAAAGGTTATATCCGGCTAATATTTTTCAACGCTTGACTATGAGAACAATGAATCAGGGTCTTTCGGCATGTCCACAAGATCATCTTCGACGTTGGATGAAATATCGCAGTGTAAGTGTCTCGTGTGATGCGAGCACAATTTTTTTCAGATTTGGATCGAATTCGTGATGAGAGAAAGATAACTGACCAATCGATGAGGCAGCTTGAAAGAGAGAAGCAACTCATCGAGCAGAAAATTGAGGTCTTAAAACGTGTTTAAATTTAGAACTTTAGTGTTGTAGGAACTTCAAAACAAGCGTGCTACAGTTATTGAGAAGCTCAGTAAAGAGTCCGAAAGAGCCGAACGTCAGGAAAGAAGCCTAACTGATGTAAGATTTACATTTTTTGAAAGTTTGAATGAAGAAACAAGGAAAGTTTATTGGCATTGTATGCTGATTACTCCTTCCCAAAAAGAGAAACTTTTGTGAACAGTTTTGAGTAGGAGTGTATCAGTGAAAAAACCCATCCTCCAGTTTTCAGGCCGAACAGACCTACAGAAAGCTACTAGAAAGTCAGCAAACACTAGCTGAGTTCGTCAGAAAAGAATATCAGGATTTGAGAAGAACTAACTAAATGACCATCTCTAACATTCAATGTAAGTATTTTGGATCTCCTAAACTCTATCTCAGTTTTATACAACTACGTGTTGAATCAATCACTTTTTCTGTACTTGTACTTTATTTTTTCTTGCCGCCAAAAGCGTAACTCGTGTCGATTGCGTATTTCACTTGATAAACATTGTCTTTGCGATCAGATGAACATTGCGACGTGTGTAAACAAGCACTCTGTGGTGACAAAACTTTTCCAATTAATGGACGAGTTGTGAAAAAAAATGTGGCCGCGTGGCGCAATGGATAACGCGTCTGCCTACGGAGCAGAAGATTGTAGGTTCGAATCCTGCCGTGGTCGAAATTTTTTTTACTTTTCTGATTCAAAATTTATTCACCGTTTCTTCGCATTTGTTTCTCTTTTCTGAATATCTTATTTTATGTTTTCGAGAATTTATTACCTTTCATTAACTTCCTGTCGTGCTAGCAGATTCATTATTGTGTTTCTATTTTCTGAAAGTTAGAGTTATGTTAAGACTAGTCAGTTCAAAGAACCATTTGCAGCTTTATCTTCTTGCTCTATATCGGGGTGATTTTTTATTATTTGCTCAACTTTTTCCTCAAATTTACAATTAAGTTCGTTGCAAAAATTCAAAACTTTTCCAGTGGCCGCATTTTTGTAGACGTGCTCGCTGAGAAATTCTTCCATTCTGTCGACTTCAGTCTATAGAAGTTCACTATATTATTTCATATAAAAATTCCAAAACAAACCTTCAGAGGTTCATGTGATTTTAATGGTAGTCTGAGCACTACCAAAACGCCTATGGACACTAAGAAAAGTACGCTGACAATACAATAATTTATGAATCCTTCGAGCAGAACAGTCTGCAAAATTTTGAAGTAAAAAGCTTTCGACCACGGCAGGACTCGAACCTGCAATCCCCAGATTCGAAGTCTGGTGCCTTATCCATTAGGCCACGCGGCCCCGTTATTCATTTTTGACTTACTCTCATAGGTACAACTTCTATATTTATTGATGCGATCAATGTCTGGTTGGAATAACACTCGAAATGACCCTGATCTCCTAATCTTATTGGCCAGATTCCAAGACGACCGTAGAAGTCTGAGGTCACCCGCCAGTCGAGCCAAGTGCTCAAGATGTGATTTGAGTTGACATACCAGTCGATTTCCGTGTTCTGAACAGAAATTGACCTTCAGCGTAATTGGGATCCAGAGTTGAAACCTATCCATATGTGTTAAGCAGCTCGATTGATGAAGTTTTCATGTAGAACATTTTTTGTTTGAAGCGAGATATTTTAATTTTAAAAATGACCCGATTCATTGTCATTTTCAAAATTAAAATATCTCGCTTCAAACAAAAATGTTCTACATGAAAAGTTCATTAATCGAGCTGCTCAACAAATATGGATAGGTCTCAACTGGAAGTGAATTGAGCTGACGATGAGAGAAGTATGTTACGCTTGTAGCTCACAAGCTGAACTGGTAAACCTCTTTGGGATGTTTGCATATGAGTGTGACCATTCTTCCCTCGATCAGTCTGATACTTCGGTCATCATTAGTGACTTCAATCTCAATCATCTGACCAACACCTGTACCATGCATTACTGGAAATATAATCTTACAGAGAAACTAACCAACGATAGATTTGACAATCGCTTCTTTCCGTTCATGTGACACAAGTGTTGTCTTTTTCTTGAACTCTACAGGTCGTTTCTTTTTCGGAAAGAGATGAGCAAATTTGGGTTTCTCGGTCGTGACATGCTCAACTTCTTCATCAAGTTCTTCTGGCGGACACAATCCTTGGGCTCTTTTGGCATCTAGCTCTACCGATCCCAAAAAGGAACAATCCGAGTCATAACTTAACCATCGTCGGAATTTTGCCATTTTCAGAGATTTCGCTCGCTTTACGGGATCCTGAACAAAAATGTTACCATACAACAACACATTGTGAAACCTTGATGGCTTCAGCAGATTTCTCAAGATGTGTATCATAAGGGTCGAGTATGATATCCTGACAAGCGACGAATCCAATCATTAAGAACACATTGATGAACAGCATTGTGCAAATGAAAGAAAACACGTTTTTATATTGAGATCTTTATTTCAGAAATGAATGAACAAGGTAATTACAAAGGTAATCATGAGTGTGAAAACCATCGAATAAATACAGATCCACTGGCAGTGAATTTGAGGAAACCATGTTAAATAGATGTTTAGAAGTAAAACAAAGAGTTACGTCAGAAGTGATTGTTTTCCAGAGATGAATGACGCCAAAAAGCGCTGCGGAACTTGTAGTGTTGATGAAAGGCTTATTGTGGTGGAAGTGGTTTCTGGCCTGGTGCCAATGGCTGTTGACCCTTCTTGTTCATAAGGTAACGGTGAATGTGAGGGATGACTCCTATAATGTAATTGTTTTAAATTGAAAAAAAAACAAGAACTAACCTCCTCCGGCGATGGTAGCCTTGATGAGAGTGTCAAGCTCTTCGTCTCCTCTAATGGCAAGGTGCAAGTGACGTGGAGTAATTCTCTTCACCTTAAGATCCTTCGAAGCGTTTCCAGCGAGCTCGAGAACTTCGGCGGTGAGGTATTCAAGGATAGCGGCACTATAATCAATAATGAACAGTGATGACTTATGACAACAAACCTGTAAACGGCAGCAGTCGCTCCAACACGTCCGTGAGATGTAGTTCTCTGCTTGAGGAATCTGTGGATACGACCAACAGGAAACTGAAGTCCAGCACGGGAGCTTCGCGAGATGATTTTGGATTTGGACTTTCCGGAGTCCTTACCAGCTTTTCCTTTTCCTCCAGCCATTATTAGTTTCGAGCCTTAAATCGAAACTGATTATTTGAAATTAGTGGGAAAGAGGTGAAGAAGAAATGCGAGATAATAATAGAGTTGTAATCTAACTGCGAGCGAACGAAGAGGAAACCAACAACGAAAGAAGTGAGAGAAGGCAGACGCCAGAAGAGCACGCGGGCGAGAAATGGCGCGAACATACAGGTCACGCCCCTTTGGCAGGCAGCCAGTGACTAGATCTGCAGTGTCTCGAAGGGGGGAGAAGTACGGTACCAAAGGAATATTTTTCTTTTTTCCGAACTTCCACTTTTAAATCTATTTTTTAATAGTGAATTGTTCAACATTGTTTGAATTTCAAAACTATGAACGGGAATTCAACATCTGGCTTCCGAAAGTTCGGAAACAAAGATCTGATCGATGAGAATGACCCTTTCTCCAGACCGTAAGTTGAATGAGAATCTTCTTGAATATCAATGAATATAATATATTCAGTGTTGTCAGAAAAAGATTTCAACAAACAACTCAAATGGAGCCAAGAAATGAATCTCCAGACGATAATGTGTTGCCGTCAGGTATAACGCAAGAATTAGTGTTGTTTAAAAAATGAGATTCAGTATCGGAAGGTTCTCCAAATCCAGTGTTTTCACCTCCAATGAGTTTACCCGAGAGTGATGGAAATGCCGAGAATGTGAGTAACATTTCATTACCGTTTTCATAATTGTGGTTCAGAATACGTCAGGATCCGAAAGTGATGATGAACCTGTTCTGAGTCAAGGGTCTACTTCATCAGTAACCAGGTTCGAAAAATTAGTTTTGAGCACTATTCTCTTCCAGAAAATTCGCAGTTTCTTCTCTTGAATCAAAACTGGATAGCACGAAAGTACCGGAAATCGAAGTGACCAAGTCTGAAAAGAAATCCCGTCCATATGAATTCGACGATGAAGATGATGAAGTTTCAGAATCGAGGCAGCCTGTTCTCAAGAAGTCAAAGCCTGAAGGTAATAATGTAATTTTTCAAAAATTCAACGCCGTTTATCGACAGATGACGCGAAATTCATACCGAAGAAGGATAAGAAGAGCATTGTCTACAAGCACAAATGGAGCATGAACTTTGATGATGATGAAGAAGAAGAAACGAAGAAAATATATGTGAATAAACTGGCGGTTCCATCATCCGCTTACGTTCAACCATCATCTTCTAGAAAAATTGAACCCGCTGTAAGCGCGTATCATGTAAGTGGAAAAACCGTCATCGTTTCTCTCTCACAAGTTCCACGTGTTCTCCGGCTCATTGTTCATTTCCAGAGGAAACCAATTTACTCACGTCCAGCGAACGGGTCCGGACGCGTCCGAAATGTAAAAGAAGCGCACGAAATTCTGGAAATTGGAGAACATGATGACTTCAAGCAGGATCTTGAATACATTCTCAGTACGCTGAAAAGTAAAGGAACGTCTAACGCAAAGTGTTTAAGGTGAGTTTACTTTGAATTTTATGAACGATCGATCGCGATCTAATGTAGTGGAGAGTTAGAAACGTTATTCAATTTCGATTTTTCAGTGCCATCTCACTTGCACGAAAATGTGTGCACTCGGAGTTCCGTCAATTTTGTAGAAGTGATGGTGCCATCAACTACATCATCAAAGCATTGGTTTCTGCACCGGAAGATGAAGTAAGTATTTTAGAGAAAAATGTTCAGAATATAATGTAACTTTTGAGCTCTTTGCATTGGCAGCTGCTTCTGTGCTCTATCTTCTCCTACGTGACTTCAGTACTATGAAGTTGGATCCATCTGCGTTGAGACTTTTCGTTCAACTTCTTAGAGTGGAGAAAGTTGATATCAGTGATCCGGAGAAGAAACGGTTTTTCGATATGGTTAGTTCTTCCCCGCAACCACTTCTTTGAATGTAAATTGAATACGAGTGTGTTACGTATCAACATCCTTTCTTTCTTCCAGATCTGGAACGTCTTCGAAACCTACATGAGTAAGAATCAAGTCGGCGGAAAGAAAATTGGATTCAGTTTGACTAAAGAACAATTGACGGTGAGTTTTATCCAGTTTCTCCTAGAGGTTCTGATTGCTATATTTGACAAAAATTTAGAATTTAGTAAAATCCACCAGACCGCACCAGACCGCACCGACTTCCTATTCCTATGTATACAGCAGAGTTGAAAAACCCAGAGATATGTTGAAGAGTTGAAAAGCCCAGAGCAAAAAAGTTGAAAAACCCAGAGATATTGTATATCCGCTCATTCTCAACAGGTGAAGGTCAATTCCTGAGTAGAAACGATTTCACGGTCTTTGTCATTATTCACGGAAAAAATTTTTGACGGAAGTCGGAAGTAGAATTTGTTAAACGGAAGTGGGAAGTGAATTGTTTTTTTCACTGAAGTCGGAATTAAAAAAAAGGGCGGAAGTCGGAATTCCGTGAAACTCTGGTTTACAGCCTTAGGTTGAACCTTAAGCTGACCCAAACCTAACCTAAGCTTAAAAAAGAGGTGTTCATAGTAACACTTAACAATTTTCACTTTTGAAGTATAATTAAGTTAACAACTAAAAAAAAGTTCATACTAAATGTAGAAAGTCGGTGCATGTTCATAAATGCCCAAACATTTATCACATTTTCCAGCCTTCAATTCTCGTTCTCGAAGCTCTGACCTTCTTCACTACTCGTTATAGCGGGGATGATCGGTTGAAGACGGAACTGATGCAGTTAGGAGCAATCCCGTGGTTCGTGGCGAAAGGTAGTTTCATTTTCATTCAATTAATTCAAAGAAAATATTACAGTTGATGAAAATGTTGACAAGTTCATAAAGACGGATCTATCTGCATCCGACTTTGATTTGTGCAGAAAGTACCTCGATAGGTGTTTTAGGATGCTAGAGCTGGTTAGTTTTGTGTTGTTCACATGTCCACATGAAATTTTGTATTTTCAGTGCTCACAACTTCACAAAGGCAATCAAGCGTTCTTGATTTCTCATCGTGGGAGCATTCTCATTCAGAAATGCTCAAAGTGAGATTTCTTGTGAAAGTTATAATATGTTTTTGAAAATTATAGATTTCTTTTCGTTCTATGCGACCGACTTGCTGGTTTCGAAGACGATTCTGTCAAAACTGAGCTTCTCCACGGCGTTGCGATGATGTCGAGGATGTTGATCAATTTATCGCATGAAAACGGTGAGTTTTGGAAGCAATTTCTCTGTTGATGAGTAGTTCATTCTTGTGTGCGGTAATACTAGTGCTTTTGAGAGCAGTTCCATCATCTCCACCATATTTGAAAGTCCCATGAAAAACGATCTTTTCCGGTATTGTGTGTGTGTCATTTTTCGTCGTTTTCCGAAGAAAATTATGAACACGACCATAAGGTCATCAAAAGCGTTGACGTTTCGAGCTCAAATCATACACACCGTGGTAAACGCAGTTGAAAAGTGTGAACAAAGTAAGGGGCGTGGCAATCGATATAGTAGAATAAGTTAAAGTCATTTTAGTCCTCTCTCTCTCTTTCTTAAAAAAATCGAGGAAAATAGGTGAAAACATTGGGAAAAATATTCGAAATTAAAATAATGAGGTAAGTGCGCTCCGCGAAGGGTCTTGCAAAGCGGTTGCAGAGCGGCTTCATCAACTTATCCACAGTGAGCAATATCGAGACCACGTTTCCAAAACTTTCATTAACTTGATAATATTTCAGAACTGTGTTGCTCGAAGCTCGGACAAATCCCAGGTTTCATTCCTGCTTGTCTGACTGCTTTCACTTACATCGCGCCCAGATACGCTCCAGTCGATCAGAAGTTTGATCTTCATGTTATTGTGAGTTTCTGATTGTATCTTGTAAGAAATGTAGAATGTATATAAACCCTGGAAACTTTGTTTCAAAATGATAAGAGCTGTAGTTCACACTGCGCTAAGCGCAGTAGAAAAGTGTCGGATCAAGCAGCGACCAATAAGAAGCGAACACAAACTCCGCTCCTTCGTAAATCCTGCACCGCTGTAGATCAAATTACAGTTACTGTAGTTAAAAACTTTTTCTCTTACGTTTTTTTTTCAAAGTTCATGATAAAAAGCTAGTTATGAAGGAAAGTAGCAATTGGCGGAACAAATTCGCTTGTTAAGATGAGAAAAATAGGACAAAAGAATGAAAGTTTGTTGTATCTTCTGAATTTCAGTATGAAACTTGTTCCAAAACTTTGAGTGGTCCGGCATCGGACCGTAAATATGAGACTAACGTCCCTGACATCTGTCGCTCATTCGTGGTCCCATTCCGGTTCACCCAAAGTTTGGAGTAGAGAATGAAATAAAAAAAAGAATTTCAGATGTGTTCCCTACTTGTGAATCTGGTTGAACGATGTAGCGCTAACAGAAATAGTCTCATCGGAGTCAAAATAAAGGTGGGTGTTGATATTTTCGGAGCAGTCGATATAGTAGATCAAATTTCAGTTACTGTAGTTCAATAAAATTAATTTCGCATCTTAACGGAAAGCTGTTTCAAGAAGGTAAACATAACCTTGAGAACAATCGGCTAGTAAAGGAAAATAGGTTAAAACAGTGAAAAAAAATATTGAAGTTAGTGCGCTCTGCGGAGGGTCTTGCAAAGCGGTCGCAGAGCGGCTGTGTCCACTTATCCCTGATCAGCAGTGTGATCCAGATGAAAAAATCTTGTTTTTAGGTCTTCACAGAAGAGCAGAAAACGGAAGAGAAAGATGCTCTAGAAGTTCTCTCGAAGCTGTTTACTTTCCACGAAGGAAAAGCGAAGATCATGGACGAAGATTTGGACAAGGAGTTAGCATATGAGGTTTGAATGGTTTTTAATGCCGCTAATCAAATGTTCTATTTTTCAGGAACCACCGGATAACGAAGGGGAAGACAGTGACGATGATGAACCAGAAACAAGGAATGACGGTCGACTCGATCGTAACAAACTGGAGGCCGCAATGGGTGAAGAGGATATGATAAATGCAGTTCAACAAGCGATGGAAAAGGTTTTTTTGCGTACAGAAAAACTCGGGGTTTTTTCTTATTTCC
This sequence comes from Caenorhabditis parvicauda, assembly GCA_963978915.1. Taxonomy (NCBI): domain Eukaryota; kingdom Metazoa; phylum Nematoda; class Chromadorea; order Rhabditida; family Rhabditidae; genus Caenorhabditis; species Caenorhabditis parvicauda. The sequence goes on along the minus strand of OZ022253.1, from coordinate 15,692,739 downwards.
AGTGGTAATGAATAGAACCGATCATATGTTTTAAGTGTTCGTTTCGAGAAAAGTTTGACCCGTTTTTGAAAAGTCCGATTATACTTATTTGAAATATTTGATGTTTCCTGTGCAAAAGTTTGTGGAGTTGTTTTCAAAGCAAGATTTTCTGTTCATTTAGTTATTTCGAAATCCATGCATTGAGAAGAAAAGAAAAATGATAGGAAACTTCGATTGCTTGAGATTACACGAGAAGAATGTAATGATTCAGGCAACAGCTCACATGGAAGACAGTGTTATTGCATCATATCTTGCACTTCTTATTGGATGTTTGTTGCAACAGAATGAGGTATGTTTTTGTGATTGATAAGGAAACGGGCGTAATGAAAGTGACGGTCATACGGCATTTCGTGAAACATTTTAATTTTCAATAGAGAAAAGGCGAAATAAGTAGAAACATAATTTATTGTGTGGAGAGGGAGAACACACCGAGCTAAAGGTGATCGTCGTCGATTAGACGCGTTGCACGCAAATAATATTGAACGAAAATTTGCTTTAGGGCGCGTTCGCACATCAATATTTTTTTCAATCGTTTGTCCTATTTTTCTCATCTTAACAAGCGAATTTTTTCGCCAATTGCTGTTAAAAAATGCAAATCGTGTAACTTTCCTTCGTAACTAGCTTTTTATCATGAATTTTGAAAAAACGTCAGAGAAACAAGTTTTTAAACTACAGTAACTGTAATTTGATCTACAGCGGTGCAGGATTTACGAAGAGGCGGGGTTTGTGCTCGCTGCTTATTGGTCGCCTCCCCTCGCTGCTTAATCCGACACTTTTCTACTGCTCTTAGCACGGTGGGGAGAACAAAGTAGTTTGAAAAAGGGAAAATCTGAGGGGTATGTGCCACACTGCGCAAAGCGCAGTAGAAAAGTGTCGGATCAAGCAGCGAAGGGAGGCGACCAATAAGCAGCAATCACAAACCCCGCCCTTCGTAAATCCCACAAAGTGCGCGGTTTGTGATTGCAGTAATTGTAGTTTAAAAACTTCTTTCTCTGACGTTTTTTCAAAATTCATGATAAAAAGCTAGTAACGAAGGAAAGTTACACGATTTGCAATTTTTCAACAGCAATTGGCGGAACAAATTCGCTTGTTAAGATGAGAAAAATAGGACAAAAGGATGAAAAATATTGATGTGCGAACGCGCCCTATAGCGAATTTTCGTTCAATATAATTTCTGTGCCACACGTCTAATCGATAACGATCACATTTAGCTCGGTGTGTATGAGCGAAAAAAAAATCACCAGGGAATAAAACACATTTTGCAGGAACTTGCGGATGATGTGAAAAAGTTCATGCCATCGAACAGTTTAACAACAATGATTGAACAACTCGGGCGCTTCTTGGAGTTTATGAAGCTAGCAACGGTGAGAGATTTTATCCAAGAGTACTAATAATTCACTTGCTAGTTCGAAAGTTCTGTCTACCAATAGAAGGTTGGTGTATTGGAAAACTGAACAACTTATCGGGCATAAAGATACGAACTCTGACGTTTTTTTTTTGGCTTATATCAACCTGAGAGTTTCGGATTGGTTTGTAAACTTCAGACATGTCGAAGAAAACATTCTGAAATTATGGGAACATTAGGACATAACTGCGCAATAAAATAGATCCTTTTCTTAAAAGCACTTAAAATTTCCTCTTTACAACTGTCAGGGTTTGTATATTTCTGGCCGGTACTGTATAAGTCCGTGGGAGACGCCATAATCTGCCGACCCTCACGCCCGTATCATGAATTATTCTCAATTTGCAATCTGCAACCAAAATTGATTTCCTTTTATTATCATAAGCTTGGGTTAGGTTGGAAGAACAACTTTTGTGAAGAACCAAGTCTTGGATACCGAAATCAATTGCATTTGATCAAGCAAATATGATGCCGTGAGGGTCGGCAGATGTTCCCCTCTTCGGCTGGTCTGTACTGTATACTTTCGATTATGTTCTTTCTGGAATAATCGAAATTTGGCTTTTTATTCACATCAAAATTACAGAAACAGAAAAATGATTCCAAGAATCATGGTTGCCGGTCAATTGAGAAGATAATGGACCTGCTCGACAGAATAAACTAAACGGGTAAAAAACTCTGTGCGAAAACCCCAGCCCAAATTACCATGTCTTCGGTGTTTTAACGATATTTATACTCACGATATGATTGTAGTATGCTCGTATCAGATCTCATCTCCTATATTGTCTGTCCTGTGAATTATTTTGAAAAATAAAGTTTGCGATTAGTTTTTCACCTGCTCGTAGATGTTTTCCGACCAATTACACGACAACAACCCAGTAATTTCCGCTCACATGTTTCTATGACGACTTTAGGGCGCTCGAGTAGTTATTCGAAGCCATAGTTTTCATTCTTTTTCTCCTCTTGAAGCCTTTCAGAATGAAATAATGGGAGCGTCGGCTTCGCAAGGTACCGTCGACAGGCAGATGGACAACGCTCCTGCACAAAGGTGAGCCTGTATACACCTACGTAGGCACTTGCGAAATGCTCGTTAGTAGATTTGTAACATAATAAGCTTTGACGGAGCTTTAATTTTAATAGAGCTCAACATGTCTTGTAGTAACCTCTATGATCGACAAGGTTTATGTCGGTGAAACATCTTCTCACTTCAGCAACGAGCCACAAAAGCCAGAAGGAATCTCTTCCCTAGCGTCTGGACTCAACTTTTACCCGAATAATGTGTATGGATCGCACTTGGACTCGAGTGAAACAGTGAGTAGATCCAATGAATCTTTCAAGTCTTCCTTTTCAGAACTTTTCACATGCGGGAAGACCAATGTCAGTTTCCGTCACTCATTTTTCTTCGAATCCACCGGTAGAACTCAGCCTAGTGCGAGAACTGATCAATTTCTTACAGGGGTACGCTCCAGTTGGATAATTTTCACCGTGGGACATAATACCAATATAACCATTTTATTGAATAGGTAAATAAAAATTCACAGGAACGGTTCTCTTTTCCTAGATCTTGTTGAAAGCGACAATGTCGACAGACTGGACGTGGGACTCGAAGTCTCCAGTGATGGTCTCGATAAGATCGTCAACCGAGACCTTGAGATCTTCGATGACGCAGATGATCTGCAGCTTGCTGATTCCTAAAAATATGTATTAAAAAATATTGTCTCAGAATATTACCGTATCCAATAGCGATCAGCTTGGATCCTCCCCAAACAAGACCGTCCATTGCGATTCCACGAACAAGAGCTTCCAATTCCTTCAAGTCAGTCTCATCATCCCATGGCTTGACGTCGAGAATGACGGAAGACTTGGCAATTGGTCCTGGCTGAAAGTTGTCACTTTATATTCCAAAGTCCACTAGAATCGTACCTTCTTCGACTTCTTTTCAGCGTAAGCCTTCAGTCTCTCCTCCACGATCTTCTTCTTCTCCTCGTCGTCTTCATCATCTGAACCGAACAGGTCAAAGTCGTCGTCTCCGTCAGCGGCTGGCTCCGCAGCCTTTGCAGCAGGAGCTGGAGCAGCAGCTGCCTGAAATAGAAAGATAAACAATGGATAGAAGACCTCTTCAAAGTTTCTCAATTTCTCGCAACAATTTTATTAACCCGTGAAGGTGAGTAAAGCAAAATTCCTTAACATTTTGAAAAACAGCTAATGGACCTACGTCAAAACGAGTGGGAAATTATTATGAGTTATATAATTTGTGATACAATCACGGAACTCTTGTTGAACAATATCATAAGCTTTCTTTCCAAATGGGACATTTACACCCTGCCAATAGATACGGTAGATTCTGTTAGGAAGAAACGGTTTGGGGCACATGCTTCGAAGCTCGGAAACTTCTTGAATAGTCACTAACAAATTACCAGCTAAGGTTTTGCACATTTTCAATGCTTCTGCTTCCCAGAGATCTACATCATCCTTGAAGAGAAATGATATATCCTGTTTAAAATATGGTCGATAGTTGTGGAATCCTGGCTTTACAGGTTCATCAGACATCAGCTCTTGTAGAGAATGGTAGAAACGCCCATACTTTCGGAAAACAAGTTGTTGTGAATTGTCGTTGTTGAAACCTTTCCTGCTTTCCTTGTAACCAGAAGAGGCATACGTTCGGTACTGTTGAGGTAGGAATGGAGTGACAGATGAAAGATAGAACCCTTCATCCGCGCCGATGTAGATAGCCTGCCAGGAATCCTTGGCATGTGGTGGTGGCGACTTTGACCATACTTCAGGAACAATATCGATTCCTGATTGACCGACAGCTAGAGCGAGCCAAAACTCCGAGTCATGTGACAAAATTCGATGAAGACTTGAGAAAATTCCGCGAAGAAGAAGTTTGCTCTTTCTCAAATTCGTCTTCCCACCAGGATGAGGGAAGTTCATGATGACCCGTGAAAAAGTGTTTCGCCATGCAAGCGGCAGGTCAGTTGCGTCGATTCCAAACAGAAGTGAAACGTTGTCCCGCTGACAGAGATTGAGCAAAGTTCCGGTAGCCTCGTATTTTCTCGTAAATTCTTCTTTAATGTCAAAAACGGTGGCAGTCACACGTATGAAAGGATTGACAAACGAGTAGAAATCAGAAAAGGACAAGTTTCCATCTCCCAAGATTAGAAAGTTATCAGCAAAAACCTTTGGTTCCTGAGCAGACAGGGAAGCAATCTGAGTTTGAAGTTTGGCGACCAGAGCAGTCAAATCATCGACCTTCTTGCTCAAGGCATTGTGATCACTCTGGAGTTGTTGGAATCCTTAAAATTCGCTGTATTATAAAAAAGAAGTATGTAAAAACCTGATGAGGAACCAGACAGTGCGTCACTGGCGATCTGCTTGGCGTTCTGGATGGCAGATTGGAGTTCGTTTCCTCCCTTCTTTCCTGGATTCATAATTTTTTCAAAAGCTGTTATAAATATTAACCTTTTCCGTCCTTCTTTCCGGCAGCTGGTGCTGATGCAGTGGAAGAAGAGGCGATGGCGTGTGCATCGGAAAAGATAGTCTTTCCACCGAAGTATGCTTGGTCAGCAACACGAACAGCAAGACGAGCTCCAAGAAGAGCGCTTACTTCACTAAGGAGTCCTTCGACCGACATAGTTTTACCTTAAATTAGCGATGATTCTCTTGAGAAAAACTAACTAATGGGAATGACAGTTCAAAACACAGGAAATAGACAGTTGATTTTAAATCAATGACAAATGAAATGACTAACAGACAGGTTGAGAAAAAGATGGGCAAACTAGTGTGGAGTGAATTATTTTCAACCTTAACGCATATCTCAAATTGTAGTGCCAGCCTTTACTGAGTATGTAAAATCAACTCCTCTTTAGACAGGGAGAAAAGAGGTTGCCGTCTACAGTGGGCTGTGTATCATGAAATACCAAATTCATGAATTATAAAATTTTGCAAGGAATTATTATATTAAACAACTGATTGTAAGTGTAAAGAGTGACCTGCAGCAGTCCTATGAAAAATGCTACGAAATTTGAAAGCTGGAAATAAAAATAAGTATTCTCAAAAGTTCGACCTGAAAAAATGACTGCGCCTTCATTCGGCTGTCAGCAGAGCACGCTTGTCCTCTTTTTTTACTCACGTACTCCATTTTTTTCAATTTTCCTACATTTTGAAGGTTTTTAGCTCCATTGTTTGTGGATTCAGCTTTTGCTCTGTTGTATCCACTGAAACGTGAATATTTTCCTGGTAGTATAAGTTTTTTCTTCATAAAGTTTAGACTGTATCCCTTAGGAATCTCGTAATTTTTGAAAAAAATAAAGGTAAATTCGAAACCTGAGTTTTTGATTGTTCCATGAGCGTGATCTGTAAATAAAATGGTTCTACAATTTCTGGAAAATCCCAATGGCTCTATAGCCTTCTATATTCACTCCTAACTGGTTTTTTTGGTTCTCATTTTATCGATTTTCTTTCAGACCTCATTGATGTAAAAGGCATGCAAGCTATTGCTTCTGAGATTTAACACTATCAATCAAGGTACTCCGAGTACGATTTTCCAGGGTTTCAAAACAATGTATTCAGGTGACCACGTCATGAAAGCGAACGGTAAACGAAAATCGGAAGCTTCCTGCTCAAGGAAGATTTCGAAAGAGTTCATAGCAGATGAAGGCATGGAGAAGTATGACAAATTTTACATGGTTTGTCCTCTCCCTGAAAAAATTGAAGTGGCAATTGTACAGAACTTCGAAAGGCCTCCATTTGCTCCGGTCTATACACCAACAATAGAGGAATTCGCTGACCCCATTGAGTACGTCGCAAAGATTCGTCCAGAAGCGGAGAAGTATGGGGTTGTGAAGATCATCCCGCCTGAAGGATTCAAGCCACCATTTGTCCTTGACTTGAACGAGTTCACTTTCAGTCCACGCATTCAGAAACTAAACGAAATAGAAGCGATTATCAAAGAGAAGGCGGTATGAATTTTATCCACGGAGAATTTCCAAACTGCTTTCAGACATTCACTCAACGACTAGTTAACTACAACAGGTTGAATGGAATGTCCTATAATGTGCCGGTTGACAAAGATGGAACTCCTATCGACTTGCATAGACTTCATAGAATTATCCAGTCGCTTGGTGGATTCTATATCGTTGATGCCGAAGACCTGTGGAAGAAAGTGGCAGCGGAAATGATGTGCAACAAGCCTGCCACCTCCAGCTTTATCAAACTGATAAAGACACAGTATGAAAATCACGTCGAACCGTTCGTGAGAAATCTCAAAGTTAGTTTTCACTCATTTCCCTAGAATATCTGCATGTTGATTCGACTACCCGGATAACGAACCCCGCTACATGTCATAATAAAAAATAATTTGTAGGAGAGAGCACCTCTGGAAGACGAAGAAAGTGATGTAGATGAAGAGGAGGAAGTAAAACAACGCTATCAACATCACCATGGCGAGTATGATCCGGAAAATGTGAAAAAGAAGGAAGAATCGCCTGAATGTCCTCAGAGCATGCAAGGAGGCCGTCGACGTGCGGGTGATGGCAGAAAGAAACCGAAAGGAAGAATGATGGCTGGCCTGGCGAGAAGGGAATCGCATCAGAAGACAAGGGCAAGAAAAAGTTGGTTTTTTTCTGTTTGAAGCATTCATCATCGAATTTCCAGAGTCTGACTCATCAAATGATCCGATGGATACGTTCATGTGCAAAAAGTGTAAACTAGGTGACAATGAGAGTTCCCTTCTGATCTGCGACGTTGATCAGTGTGGAATCGGCATGCATACGTACTGTTGTGATCCTCCATTTGAAGATGTACCAACTGTAAGAATTGACTTCTTACTTCGCACCATTCCTCGTTTCAGGGCGACTGGCGGTGTCCTTCATGCATTCAAGCCGAAGATGCCAAAATCGGCATGAATTGGGGATTCCGTGACGCGGATGCCACCTACTCATTGGCTTCGTTCAAGGATTTCGCCAATAACTTCAAATGCAAATATTTCGGAGTCAAAGACGAGACGGTTAGTTCTTGCTTACTCAATGAAAATGAAAAGTTGTATGGTCATATTGTTTTCCGCGGCTCGTTCTCAGCACACACCTCGGCAAAGGCATAAGACAACAAAACCGCTTCGCAACCGCTTTGCCGACCTCCGCTTTCATTTTCGAAAATATTTGTACTTTGAAAATGTTTCACTAGACATATTGAACGTTGCGGACTGTTCCCTACGATAGTTTTACCTACTTCAAACATTTTTACGTTACGATTTGTGAATCTGGGACGAAAAAAAGTAGGAAAAGTCAAATTTTTGAACTACAGTAACTGAAAATTGATCTACTCTACCGATTTTGCTCTGAATTTGATATGTTTTGTTTTGACGAAGATGAACATTCAGTTTAGAATCCAATCCGACTGTGAGCTGCTGCACGGATATCATTTTTAAGTTCTCGAATTCAAATGTGTTTTCAACATGGCCGTTAGAAAACACCACAAAGTAGTCCTGTAAAAAATATTAGTTCACCGAGGAAAACTGACTGACGTCATCTTTTAATTTTTAGACTGTAGACGATAAGCTCGTGGAGAAGGAATTCTGGAGGAATGTATACTCATCGGATTCCGTCTCCGTCAAGTATGGTGCTGACCTCATCACGAACAAAGTTGGAAGTGGTTTTCCGCGCAAGACTGACGATTACCGTGGACCGGACGCGCGCGTCAGGCAGCATTACGCTAATCATCCGTGGAACCTGAACAACATGCCAGTACTGAAAGATTCCATTTTGTCACACATCGAAACTGATATATCTGGTGAGGTTAGTTCTCAAAAAAACACAATATCCTTTCCAGGAATGATTGTGCCGTGGATCTACGTCGGAATGTGCTTCAGCACATTCTGCTGGCACACGGAAGATCATTGGACGTACAGTGTAAATTACAATCATTGGTTAGTTGCTGAACATTGGTCATTCCCCAAACTAATATTCAGGGGTGAGCGGAAAATCTGGTACGGTATCGGCGGAGATGACGCGGAAAAGTTTGAAGACGCGGTCCGGAAGCTTGCACCAGGCCTCACTGGTCGTCAAATTGACCTCTTCCACCACATGACGACAGCGGCAAACCCAGCACTTTTAAGGAGTATGGGAGTTCCGATTCACACAGTGCATCAGAACGCCGGAGAATTCGTCATCACGTTCCCCAGAGCGTACCACGCAGGTTTGTTATTGTCGGAGCTATTCTCACAAAACGTCTAAACATCAAAAAGGGCCAAGTTGAAGACAGTACTGCGAGTAACTGGCAGGACCAAATGAAGTTGGACCAATATAATCTAATTCAACGTAAATAATCTACTAGTATACGGAATTTGAGACCAAACGGTTCACGGAGAACCTAGCGCACTTCTTGGTTGTTTCTCTCGTGAAACGTGTCATATGACTTGGCCATATTCATGCGATCTTGGTGTAAGACCTGGTAACCTCCATAGTAGATCTTCCCGTTTTGAACTTCGAGGGTACAACGCCTTCCAATTGGGTCTTAAACTCCATTCTCCTACATGATGATCGTTCAAACTTGCGATTTCAGGATTCAATGAAGGACTGAACGTTGCCGAAGCTGTCAACTTTGCCCCAATCGATTGGCTCAGCAAAGGTCGTCATTGTATAGCCGAATATTCAAACGTCCGTCGTTTCTGCGTATTCTCACACGATGAAGTGGTGCTGAAGATGGTGTCCGCTTGCAACAAGTTGGGAATCGCCATGAGTGTCGCAGCACTAGACGAGCTGATGGAAATCTCCAAGAGGGAACACCAACTGCGAAGCATGGTCGCTGGAGTTGGCATTGTTGAGACAAAGCAAGCTGTGATCGAATCGTGGCCGGATGAGCAACGAGAGTGCAGGTATTATTGAATAATTTTGCTCGATCAACAGTTCATGATTTGAAGTGGGAGTGAAACTTGAAAACGTTTTTAACGATGTTTAATACTAAATTCATTAGTTTACGTTTTTTTTTCAACAATTCTCTCTGCACAAACGAATGGAGTTACTTCTGATTTACTGTTAGCTGCAGATTCGTTCATAGCGGCCTTTCTGTTCATATTACGCACAACCTTCTGCTTACTTGTAAGACATGATGAAGAATTTTGAACAAATTTCCAAATAGCGTGGATTAAACATTCTATGATTCCGAATGACAGTGATAGAAAATTGGATGTTTTCCGTTCACAATTTTTTTGTTACTCAAAATCTTCCTCCAGTTGTACCTTTTCAGATACTGCCGAACGACCGTCTTCCTCTCCTGTATCGGCTGCCCACATGGCCACATTGCGTGTCTCGAACACTTTGACAGAGTCTGCAAATCGTGTGACAAAACCAAGTGCACTCTGTTCTATCGTTACACCATGGAAGAAATGCTGCCAATGGTGGAGAAGTTGGAACTGCGAACCACCGAGTACTACGAGTGGACGGACAAGGTCGAGCATGTTCTGCACATTCTCGACAAGCCAAGTGAGTTGATTATCACCCACTACGGTGACGGCAGTTTTAAAGTGTGAGCAAAGCAAAGAGCGGGTAGATCAACTTTCAATTACTGTAGTTCAAAAAAAAACTTGTTTCCTAACTTTATTCACCCAGAGTCATATCGTAACTGAAATAATGTTTGAAATTAAAAAAAAACAAACTTTTGGAACAATCTGCAACGTTAGGTTAAATGAAAATTTTTTTAAATTAGTAAAAATAAAATAATAAGGTGAGCGCGCTCCGCGGAGAATCTTGCAAAGCGGTTGGAGAGCGGCTATATCCACTGTCCTGGTACCCAGTGTGTATCACTCGAAAACATTGTGATTTCCAGAAATCTCTGATGTCGAAAAGTTACTCGACGCAGCGAAGCAGAAGAAGTTCCCGGCGACTTCTCACGTGTTCAGTCTCCAAAGTATGCGCGCAGCATCCAAGTCAGCCATCGAGAAGGCGAACAGCCTTCTGAGCGGAAAAGTTCGTGTTAGGAACAAGACGAGATGCCAGAGAGCGGATACCAGACTCGACATAGATGGCCTCATTTCTTTCATCGAAGAGGTCAAGAACGCTCCTTGCGATATTGACTATCTCATCGGAGACTTGGAGGTATGCTTGGTTAAAAAATAGAATATCCTCTCCAGTTTAGTATCAGTTTTACCATCAATTTTTTTAATGGTAGTTTTGATAGTAGATGTCATTCAGTTAAGTTTTCCCCGTTTATAACGGTAAAGTAGACGATATCATCAATCTCTCGAATTTAATATTTGGTGAGGTTTAAATCAGTAGATAGATATGAACACTTGAGCAAAGTTTGAATCATTCCGCAGCAAAGTAAATTATTCCAATCATAAAATTTCTGAATATTTACAGGACTTTCTGGAAAGGCTCCGAGCATGGCAGACGAAGGCGAGAAAGGTCGTAGAAGAAGCCGAGAAGCACTATGGTGATCCGTCGTGTCCAGTGACCATCGATCAACTCAGTTCGCTGATCGAAGAAGGAAACGAGTTTGATGTGAAGACTGCAGAGTTGGACGATTTGAGCAGAGTGACAGAGCTCAAGAAGTGGAACATCCGTGTGTCCAAGTTGCTCAGCTGGCAGCCATTTGACTCCACGGAAGATTTGGACGATTTTGAGTCCCGTGGAAGATGGCCCATTGACCATGTTTTGAAGTGAGTATATGAACATATGTGGATGTAAAAGAGAAGACTCTAAAAAGAATATCCAAAACGTATCACACTACTATTGAAACTGCAGCGCGAATTTTTCAATAATACCTTGATTCATTAAGAGTAAGTTAATAAGCTTCGTGACCACCAGCATTAGCCGCTTCGAGCACAAAATAAAGGGCGTGGGAACCGTAAAGAGAACCTTTTAAAAAGCTGCTCCGATTAGGACAGTTATGCGATTCTTAATTGAAATATTCATGAGCGGAAGGCAAGAATAATGGTTTAAAAAAGACGATTCAAAATAGAATCTAGACTAGTATACATATAGAAATTTTTATCCATCGACTTTCATATGATTCTTCAATATCAACTCTATCATTCAGTTTTGTCTATAATTTTGAGATCAATTGAATTGCGACAACAACTATAAGCATTGAAGGTTGTCAATTACAGGCTGAGCTCCGAAGGCGCATCCCTTTTCCCGAGTTCCTCAGACACAGAAGAAGAGTGCCCAGCGACACGACTTCACGCAATGATGCGTATCGCCAAAGTTCACGACAACGAAGCCGCTGAGTTCCTTGAAAACCCGAGTCTCGAAGGACTCGACGCTATCTGGGACAAGATTCGGCACTCGGACTGGTGTTTATCGGAAAGTGAGATTTATCTCCATTACACAAGCAGAAATTTATCTTCAGATTTGAACAAAGTCCGTGCGGACGTTATCAACGCCAGAAAGATCCGCGTGAAGCTGCTAGAGAAGAAAACTGAGGGTGAGGAAGACATGGCAGACGTCTTCTACTCACTTCCATCCACTTCGACCCTCTCGTCTAATGTACTTAGCTACTCTGATGTCGACCTATTGCATGACATGTTTATTGAATCGAAGTGAGCTCTAAATCATTTGTTATCTTTCACACGAACTTTCCAGAGTTTTGCAAACAGCTCCGCTGTTCACTGAGGTTTGCGACCATCGTGCGAAAGTCAACGAATTCACTAGAAGGATTCAACAATTGTTCAAGCAGAAGAACCCATATTACAACTTGTATGATGTGAGTTTTTGGGTCTAAGTTCCAACAACATCCCACACTGCGGCAAACGCAGTTGAAAAATGTAAGCAAAGCGAATCGATTAAGTAGATCAAATTTGAGTTACTGTAGTTCTTGAAAATTTACTTTTCATATTTTTTTCGTCCCAGATTCACAAATCGTAACGGAAAAATGTTTGAAGTAGGTGAAAGTATCGTAGGGAACAGTCCGCAACGTTCAATATGTCTAGTGACACATTTTTAAAGTACAAATATTTTCGAAAATGAAAGCGGAGGTCGGCAAAGCGGTTGAGAAGCGGTTTTATAGTCTTATGTCTTTGCCGAGGTGTGCGTCCGATACTAACCACTCACATCATAAACTTGCATGCCCGAGTTGTGCCGAAGAAATATTTTTTTAATGGAATTCAAAAGTGAAATTTTATCACAAAAGTCGGGAGTAGAAATTTTTCTTCTTAACAAAAATATTGTAAAGCCGCTCATCTTCAGATGAATTAGATCATGTTGAAAAGGATTTCATCATTATTTTTCCCTTTTGACAAAAATATCATTCATTAAATCAAACAAACCTGTTTTCAGATAATATCCGAACGAGAGGATCTGGAAGGTCTCATAGACGGCGAAAATCCAGCATGTTTCTTGCTGAACGATGATGAGAAGCTGGTAGATCCTCTAGAAGAATGGAAACAGTTGGAATCGTTCGACCTCGACGACCTCACAAAGAAGTTGAACGAATTGCACTTGAGACGTGCCGATTCTATGAGTTCGTTTTTTTGTACCAAGGAAAGTGCGCGCTATACACTGCGGTAAACGCTATTGAAAAGTGCAAGGAAGCCAAATTTCAGTTACTGTATTTCAAAATGTTTTCTTCTTCCTAGCTTTTTTCATCCCAAGATCTCAAATCGTAACGGAAAACACTTTTTGAAAGAGTTAGAACTAATCTTGGGAACATTCCAGAACGTTTTTATATTTGAGAAAACGAGTAGAATATATTAAAACAATAGCAAAAATATTCGAAAATTAAAAAAAATGAGGGAAATGCACTTCGCGGAGGGTTTTGTAAAGTGGTTGCAGAGCGGCTATATGGCAGGTAGTAAAACGCACCGATGCGGTGCACCCAGTGCAACCCGGCTATATTCATTTATCCATGGTCTCCAGTGTGCTATATGGATAAGAAA
>OZ022253.1:15646929-15676929 GCA_963978915.1 Caenorhabditis parvicauda | reverse complement strand
AAAACGGGTGAACTGCCATGACCACCGACAGGTTATCCCTCTTACAACATCATTTGCAGAAAAGATCGCAAGAAGCTGAGAATAGGCAAGGTACCACAAGAGCATGAGGAAGGCGAAGAAGCGCGTTGCTCAGCCCCAATGTGTTTCGAGCCTGTAGGTTTAGGTATCAAATGGGTTCAGTGTGAGGCTGGATGTTCCAATTGGTATCATTGCAAGTGTGTCAACTTCAGAAGTATAGGTGAGCTTTCAACTTTTCCACAGCAGAGTTGCATAGTAATAAAAAAAAGTTTAGACTGCGGTAAACGCGGTATAAAAGTGTATGCAAAGATTTATAACAAAACAGTTTTCATTTATCGCGATATATAGTTATTAACACTTTGAATTTTAGGCTTAGGTAAGGTTTAAAGATCAAAGTTTGAACCGGGTCATTACAAAAACAATTTTGCTCCTTGTAAGCTTATATGTAAATGATTCATGATTCACATAAGCAAAGCAAGGGGCGGGCTAATCGATAAAGTAGATCAAATTTCAGTTACTGTAGTTCAAAAGTTTTTCCTTCTTTTTTTTCATCCTAGAAGCACAAATCGTAACCGAAAAAAGTTTGAAGTACGTAAAACTAACCGTGGGAACAATTCGCAACGTTTTTTTAAGAAAAAAGGAAAATAGCAAAAAAAAATAGAAAATAAAATAATGAGGTGAGCGCGCTCTGCTGAAGGTCTTGCAAAGCGGTTGGTGAGCGGCTATATCCACATATTCCTGATATGCAGTGTGGAGTGTAGCGAAAATTTTCTGGTTATACGATATTGGGTTCCACTTCCAAGCCAAAACGAATGCACTGAAACCTGACTGGATCAGTGTGCCGAAGCCTAATTTGTAAAAAAGCACAGTCAAAAAACCGCGCACCTCTGATCCACAGCAATTTCTTTTCGAAAAACTATACCGAACGATTACAGAAGAGGCTAACAATGAAGTCTATGAGTGCTTCAACTGCAAGGCTGGCTGTGAAGGCAGCAGTTCAAGCAGTAGCAGTTCAAGCTCAGAAAATCAAATGTCCAAGCAGCATCATGTGTCAGCACCGGCCGTCGTTCCCTATGTCTAACATGTACATCTCTGGTAATTTTCATTTCCGTCTGGTCCCTTGAGAAGCTTGCAAGTATAAGCTTATAAGGTTTGCATATCGACGTTTTTTTTTAAATTTCAAATCGTATCTGAACCTCTCGCGTTACACTCATATTCGAATCGAATAACCCTGGAAAATATGTTATTTTTCGTATCTAATAATAGTTTTTTACACTAATAATATCATCTCGCGCTTCCATTTGTTCATCAACTACTCGTATAGAAATTTCCATCTTGACTGTAAATGCTTTGATATTTTCGAAATTTGTTATTCTCAAAATTTCCATCTTTCAAACCCTGTATCTGATGAGTTGTAAAAATCATGAAATACTGGTCAGACATCAAGTTTTAATCATCCCATCTCTCTCCCAACTTGAGCATTATCATCTTTTCTTCCAACATATTGATCGAATCAATCCTTTTGACATGATTTTTCCTTACTTTTCGGAAACAGTAAATAAACTTCATTTTTTCTTTCTTTTCAAGTTCATTGTGTGCTTCCAAGCGTTGTTACCATGGCAATTGAATACTTGACTCGAATTCTACAACTCTTTAAAACCTGTACTTTTGCAGAAAGTTTTTCCATCTACAAGAAGAAACATGTCGGTGAGCTTTTTTTTCAGATTTTATAGTTTTCTTCTACTTGAATGCGTCGATCAAAGTATTTTTGATGCTTTTGTTCAAAAATTTATACCCAATTTCAAAATGATAACTAGGTAGGGAGAACGACTGTTGTGAAGAGCCTAGACGCAAGTATACAGAGAAATTGAGCTTTTTATGGTGAGGGCACTCCCGTCTTCCTAACATCAATTTCAATAGATCCAAAATTTATACTAGTCGCCGCAACAATCCTTTCGTATTTCCCGTTCAAGTATATTGTTTCTGAATCTAGCGATGTATAATGATTGAAAAATGTGAGCTCAAAATACCGAAGAAAATTTCGTCCGATACTGTATTTTGCGTAGTAGTTGTTTCTGTTGAAGGAGTTTACTGTTGATTCAAAAATAACGACCTAACTTCCATTTATAATTTTCAGGACGGAAGAAAGAAGAAGGAATCAGTAGTCGACCTGTCCAGATTCGTCGACAAAACCCTACGAGTAAAGTTCCAAGGAGGACGCGAAGGTGTTTTTTGCTCTGTTACCAGTTGACAGCAGATTTTTTTAGCATCTGGAGTGTTGAAGGGTTATGATCAGCTGTTAAACCTGGTACTCGACAACTGCGTCGAGTACCTCAGAGATCCGGAGAACCCGAGTATCGTCAGTGAGGAGACAAGGTGAGATTTACTAATTTGACAAAAGGAGAGAGCGAGAGAGAGACACTTTCTCGATAAATTGTCTAATCGGGATTAATAAGGATTTCTAAGTGATTGAAAATATTCTGCTTTCTTGGGGAGTGAGAATAAGAACTATTTTGCAGTTAATCTTTTTCATTTTTCCTACCAAAAAAAGTGAAAAATTAAAATCTTGACATTAGCAATTTATCGAGAAAGTCCATTTTCTTCATTCTTCAAGGCATGATTAAACTTATTATTCCGCTTTCAAAAGTTTTTGTTGCTGTCAAAGAAATTACCTACAAAATAAGGTCAGTCATTTTTTGGAATGCGATCGTTTTTCTATGTTCTGACAATTTGAGTCATTTCAAATATGATAACTGAGATCACATCGCAGTTTTATACATGTACACTGGAAATTGAACAAATTTTGAGTGTTCTTCAAAACAGTGTACAATTGCGGAAATTTTACGAAAAATATACGATAAAGTTGACAAGAATCAAAAATCGCGAGTCATGTATCTTTTTTCATTTATCTTTGTCGACACCTCAAATTTCAGGCTCAGGTAAGGTTCAAAGCACTAGTTAGGTACGAAGCTAATGATTGATCAAAGTTTAAACTTCATTACCACAAAAAACTTTTTGCACCTTGTAAGGAAATGATTCATGATTCGATGTTTTTCAGTCTGCTTTTTTGTATTGAGTATTGCGGAAGATGATAGTAGATAATAGAAAACAGCGATTTTGAGTGCCTGACGAAACCTGTAGTCAACTCTGACAGCAGCAAAAACTTAATACGAAAAAGTGTACTGAATCGTTTGAATCAAGAATCATTTCCTTAAGGAAAGCTTCAAAGGTGAAAATTTTTTGTGATAATCAAGTTTAAACTTTGATCAAATCTTAGCATTGTGCCTAACTAGTGCTTTGAACCTTACCTAAGCCTTAAATTTGAGGTGTCGACAAAGATAAATGAAAAAAATGATTCTTGATTCAAACGATTCAGTACACTTTTTCGTATTAAATGCAGCAAAATCATATTTTTTTCTGTCTCTGAGAACCAACTTTCAGAAAACTCGGTCTCATCGTCGCCCGTGGAACTTCGATCACTGTGGTCGCACCAGCCGACGGTATCGAACAAATCGAGAATCCATTCGCCAGCGCTGCAGATGAGTGATTGTTTCCCTTCATTTTATTTTAAAATTTGATCAACCATCTACACGATACTCACTTTGTCCACTTATTTATCCTTTTTTTGTTGATTTTGAGACGAATGAAGTGTAAATAATCGATTTAGTGGTGATTTTCATGACACCATTCGGGAACATTTCACATATATCGCTAGAAGCATGGCCGTTTTCAAACGCGCTCTGATCTCAATTTTGCAGAATTTTGTACGGTAACTCTCACAACGAACAGTTAGATCTTTTTTTAAATTATTATTCTTACTTCATTAAAATTAAAGGCGCATCACTTAATCGTTCTTGTGTTTCAAGGCGAAACTGCTACAGTAATAAGTATCCGATTTACGGAGGCCAGATTTTTTTACAGGTAGAGAAAGCTATGTGCATTTGAAGAAAGATTTCTCGTTCCGAAAGTTAGAAGGATTTTCTGCACTATTTTATATCATGAGAATTTGTATAATCATGCGCGGCCTGTTTTTGAGGCTGGTTCTGACTTTTCGTTCAGCATAGTCGAATATATTTATAAGACACGAATATTGCCATCAATTGTATTCTTGATCGAGTTCAATTGAAAACTAAAAAGAGATGCAGTAAAATTCTTTTTTTACTGAAATTTGTTCCATTGTTCATTGTAATCGACGTTCTTCTCGGTAATTCAGATTTTTACCGTATATCCTGAATTTTAAAGCTTTCTCACTTCTTCAATGGGGGACCGAAATATACACACGATATACCGTCTCGAAAAGTAAGAATCTCAATTTGTACGCTAACAAATTCAACACAAGCTGGTTAGATACATTTATTCTTGCAAGAATCGAAATTTTTGAGGAGTCTGATTCAATTGTTCAACCATGTAATGTGTTGGGAAGGCGGTGCAAGTGTATCTGAGTTGGAGTTTGAAGGTAACGCGCGCGCATTTCTGTTATTTTCAGCAAGTAAAATCGCCTATGCACAATGTACAACAAAATCTTTTAAATGCCATTGGAAAAAAGTCGAATCGTTGCTAAAAAAAAGGAAAGTCGGTGGCAGCCACAAAGGTGTTAGGATTGAACGTTATGGTTGGGAATCGCGCCCGACCAACTTGGCGGTTTTTTGCCGCGCGGTAAAGTGCGGGCAGGATTCCCAACGCTAGGCCATGTGCGCAACATGAAATTCGAGAAGATGAAACATCAACCTCGGCCGTAGTATAATCTTGGCAGTTGATAGGGCAGCCAGCACGACGTTCATTGTCATTTTTCGATTCGACATAAGATGAATGAGAATGGGCAATTATCGAAGATGAAAACGAGTGTGGAAAGAGTCGTAGAAGAAAGAAAAGCGCATAGGCTAAAAATGAAGGCTCAAGGCAGCTTCTAATGTACAGCGAAAATCGATTGGAATTGAGTTCTAGAAGTTGGCGAACCCTGAGCTGGGTTAGACTAAGTTTATTTACAGTCAGACTCGGAGTCCGTGAGGTTTTTTTTGCTTTAAGAAAAGACTATTTTTCTCCGTTTTTGGAAAATTTTTGTGTATTTTTATTAGTTTTTGACAAGATTGAATCCGAGTCAGACCTTATTTACATTATCGTTGTTGTTTGTTAGTTGAAGTTAACCGAATGCTGGCTGAGAAGTGTAGACCATGTAGAGGAAACCGTCAGCGTCTTGTTCAGTTTGGTACAACTGCGACATGGCCATCGAGTTGGATACCATGGATCGTTCGTTGACCAGCAGGAAGAAAGCTTGTTGAGGGTGGAGTTGGAGTCTGTAACGATAATATTTGAATAGTTACTCTCTTCACAGCCTAATGAAGATGTTGAACAAAATGTGCTCACAGTACACATCATATTAATAATAGAATAAGAGGACCGCCCCCTTTTCTCCGCTCACTTTTCTTGGGGCATTTTCATTTCTAATCTGCTCATAGTACATATTGATATTAGAACAAGAGGACCGCCCACTTTTCATGAGGAATTTTCATTTCTATTGTGCTCACAGTACATCATCATATTATTAATTGACAAATCCTCCGCCCACTGTGCCCCGCCCCCTTTTTCGTGAGGCAAATTTTTGGGTGAAGCTTTTTGGATTTGATTGGGGGGGGGAGGGAGGAGAGGGTTGTGCAAAAGTGCCCAGAGAGAGAGGATACGAACCCGCGACGAGCTCGTGAAGGTTCTCTACTTTAACCACTCGGTCACAGCTGCACGGAAATTTGTGGCGACCTTTTGCGTGAGTACTCATGGCTGGGGGGGGTCAACGTGTGTTGTTGCGTTGGATTCAGCAATATGAACATTAGTTACGGTTGCATGCAGATTGGAAAGAGAGATAGTGTGTGTGTGGGAAAAAAGGCCCCGAGCGTAGCGAGGCCAAGCGTGCTTGTATTATTAATAGAACAAGGGAACCGCCCCCTTTTCGTGAGGGCATTTTCATTTCTCATGCGCAGTGCTACAGAAGTAAAGAGAAAAATGATGTTCCCCACGTCAGAATTTTTTCACACATTTAATCTTTTTGCGCCTACAAAAGTTTGAACGATATTATACGTTCCGACAACTTTTTCATTCTCTTTTCGAGATGAAGAAGTGAAGACTTTTCATGGGTTATGATCATGACACGAGGCTTCATAAAGGTTGACAGATGACCCAAAGGTTTTCTTATATGATTTTTCAAAGAGGAAGAGATAATGAATGTTGGTCTTAAGGTTATGCACACCGCGGCAAACGCAGTTGAAAAGTGTAAGCAAAGCAAATCGATAGGGTAGATCAAATTTCAGTTACTGTAGTTCAAAAATTTTACTTTTCCCAATTTTTTTCATCCCAGATTCAAAAATCGTAACGGGAAATTGTTCGAAGTAGGTAAAACTATTGTTGGGAACAGTCTGCAACGTTCATTATGACAAGTAAATTCATTAAAGTAAAAAAAAACTTTCGAAAATGAAAGCGGAGGCCCGCAAAGCGGTTACGAAGCGGTTTTATTGTCTTATTCCTTTGCCTAGGTTTGTTATGGCGCGTAATCATCAAGAATCAAGCGTAGCGAGGAAGTTACAGGTAACTGCTAGAATTTAGTGATCACACCTTCTTCTCACAATCGACATGAGTTCGGCGACTGTAATATGGTCTGGGACCAGGAACTTGCAACGATCCATCAGTGGCAGCGATCGTTCCGAGTCGAATCTCTCGATTATCACCGGCACCTTGTTCGGCTGTTGGCGCTTGATTTCCTCTACGTCTCTTTTCCTCTCATCTGAAAATTTCAGCATATGGTTATTGAAAAGATAATTGGGTTGCGAGAAAAAAACAAAGTGAAACCTCGTGACCATCAGAACAATGGAAGTTGGTTTGTGTAAGAAATATCATAATTTTCGAACAAAAAGAAGTCTGATTCATGAATGGCTACATGTAAGCTCACAGGGTGCGAAATTTTTTGTCACAATCTTGTTTAAACTTTGTTTTAATCTTAGATTCATACCCACCTAGTGCTTTAAACACCTAATCCTGAAACTTGAGGTGTCGATAACAATAGATGAAAAAGAAATGGTACGATTCACAAAAGTAAAATTTTCTATATTTGCTGAAATCGATCGAATCAACTATATAAAACATTTTCAACGTATTTCGAACATGGTTCTCTCCCACTATGATGAGAAGTGGTAAAAAAATAATCAATGTCGATAAGGTTTAAAAAACATGCGGACAGAGTTCATCAGGTGGATTTGATAAGTGGCTTTCAAATTGACTCATTCGTACATCATAGTGGGAGAACGGAATCTCTCAACAAAGTGAGTCCAGACTTCCAGAACGCTAATCGTAGCAGACAACAGTTGTTCTGCGTATTCTGATCTGTGCACTTTTTTTTGATAATGGTGTTCGTACTAAAGCCTATTCGCTCGGACACATGCACTTTACACAAAGTTCAGGCCAATCGAAGATAACAAAACGTACAAAGAGTTTGTTCTGGCCACTGTATACATGTATGTTCAAACTTGAACCACATGACTGTTCGATTTTTGTTCGATAACGAATTTTTTCTTTTCATTTTGAGATTTTCATCCTGAATAAAAGTTGGGGATTTCTTAAAAATAATGAATTTTACAAAAATCTCAATTGAAAATGCGTCGCGACGACGCGTCGGAACAACATTATTTCCGGGTAAGCTTTTTGAAATCTAGAAATGTACAAGTTTTGATCAACGCTATTGGCCTACGTTACATATATAGACACCGCCAATACCCATTCGATCAGCTGATGTTGATGCTCACTGCACTTGCGCAAAAGGTTGACGAGCGACAGACAGACAGGCTCCACATGAAACATAGTACATGAGACATAGACACATAGACGAGTCACAACATACAGAGTCACAATTGAACCAGCACGCTAAGCAATACACCTCGTGATGTTCATGTGGTAGGAAAACTTGATATTGGTTGGATGGTGTCAGTTCAGAAAAAACTGCTCACAATGATACTAAAGGACAAAAAGACTTACGGAAAGGGCGTCTCTCTTTGAAGGAGGGTACTGCTCCTCCAGACATGGCGCTGCCAGCCGTGTATCCGTTTGAATACCGCTGAATGGCCGACAGCATCTTGATAGGATTTTTCTGGAAAATTAAAACTAGTGGGAAAGAGATCGGCTAACGGACGAAAACAAAGTGAAGTGATTGTTGTTTTCGAGATTCAATATCGAACGGAGAATGTGAAGAAGGAATAGGCGCATCTTTATCAAACAATTGATTAGAACAACTTGATAGCCAAATTACTTGCCAAAAAACTTGTGTATTGGAGCGAAATGGTAAATTGAGAGAGGTGACCAGCGGAGAAAGTGAAGAGGGCGGCGTAAAAAGGCGAGACATGTGATGAAGGCAGTCATGCGATTGAGCATGGAGTAACTTTGACAGATTAATTCTGAGAAGAGGCGTGAATCGCATGAACTTTATAAAAGAAAAAAGTTACTATCTTATCTTTGTAACGGTGAATTCATATTACTTCAATGTATGAAGGCGACCGACGGGCGAAGAGAAGATGAAAACGGGAGAAAGGTTTAATGGGTTAGAGTGAAGGAAAAAGAAAAAAAGCGATAAGGAAAAAAACGAAAAATATAAACTTTAAATAAACTGTAGTGAAAGTAGATCAAAATGTATTGGGGTCATGTGCTGTTTCTCTGCGTCTCTTGATTGACAGTCTCTCAGCGTCCCGGCGAGACCAACAGCTGTTGTGAATTTACGCGATTTTTTTTAAATTTCTTTCTTCACACTAATTTTCTCTGATGCCGACGCGATAGCAATGACTGAAAAAAAGAAGAAAAAGAAAAATAATGAAGGTAGAAACATTGGAAGCAGCATGGGCAACAACAAAGTTACAGCTCCCAGTCAAAATTCGTATTCATTGGTTACAATAATTATAGTTTCTGTCGGTGCTTCTGTTTTCTGTCAGGTTAGTATTTTTTGAGTTTGGTTCCGATGCATATTTCAGCTAGTAGTTCCTGGTTTGTGGAAAAGTCTACCACATGCGTGTACATCGCTACATTTACCAGGTAGATAGCTTCACTTGTGAAAAAAGTGCCCATTCTAGAATATTTATGTCAACGTAATCAACCGAAGCGGTTCGCGTTACAACGAGCGTCTTCGAACAAAGTCGGATTCTTAGAAGAACCGTTCCCAGTTCAGCCATGGAAGGTTTATTAAAGATTTTTGAATTCGTCATGATAAAATTCAGGACGTCGGTAATGAGCTAGCCCGTCCGGTTACGATCCCAGATCAGCCTGTAGATATTTCACGGGTGGATGAAGCTCTTGCAATCACAAAGGCCGCGAAAAAGTTCCTACAGGTTGGGAATGTGAAAACGGTAATTTTATAGTATTTTTGCATAGGGAAGAGAATTTGAAGGCATTGAAAGTGATGGAACACGCAATGGAACTGGCTCCAAATGTTCCAGACGTTTTATGCGGAATGGGGAAGGCGAAAGAGTTATCGAACGATATGATCGCAGCGGATGAATGTTATACGAAAGCCCTCGTATATGATCCACAACATACTGAAGCATCTTCGTGAGTTTCTGGATAAAATTATCAAGTTTGCTAGTACTTTCAAATAGGGAGCTCGGAGTGGATAATCATAGAGAAATGAAAAATTTTGGTCACTTTCAAAGTCAAGATAACATCTTGTTCAAGATTAAAACGTGAATAATTATCATAGCTGTGGTCTCATTCCTAGATTACGCTGAAATCAGGTAACAAATATGTTCCCTTTCGAAAAAAAAAACAACAGTAAAACACTAAAATCGAAAAAGCGTTATGGTTGTTCAGTGTGTAAAAGATTTTTCACCAAACATTTTGTTCAAGTTATTTTATTATCCATGTTCAGAAGAAGAGCCAAGACTGCCCCACTAGTTCGCACAATAGACAAAAAGTCACTGAAAGCGGTTCACGATCTCAGAGATGAATTCTCTTCACTACAACATACTACGGCGTTGAGACATGAAATGAGGTATTCTATCTTTTTATGTACAAACGAGAAGAAGTCTTTCAGAGAAACTTACTTCCTTTACGTCTATCATACTGTTGCGATTGAAGGGAACACGATGTCACTTGGACAAACGAGGTTGATTTTTCAGATTACATAAATTCTCCTTATTAGATTCGAATCGGTAACCAAAATTCAGTTTTCCCCAATTTTCAAATATTTTCTCTTCCAGAGCCGTCCTCGAAAGCGGAATGGCGATACCAGGCAAAAGTATCAGAGAACACAATGAAATTCTGGGTATGGACGCAGCGCTCAGATTTCTGAATCTGACACTTCTCGGCAAGAACCACGACTACATCAGCTATGAAGACGTGATGGAACTCCATCACAGGGTTCTTGGACACGTGGATCCAATGGAAGCGGGAAGGCTGAGAAGGTCGCAGGTAATTTTCGTTTTGATTATGAAAGAAATTACTGTTGGCTGCAATTTTCAAAATGTATATAGAGCCATGTGCTCAACTTTTGGAGCCTACACCATGTAGAGCGAGAAAATAGTCAGTGAGAACCCTATGAAAAGTTGAATCACTGTTCAAATCTATTGAACAAAACACATATCTGACAGAATTCCCAACTTTATTCTTGGCAGGTGTATGTAGGAAGATTCACACCAGTCCCACCAGAAGAAGTTAAAGAGCACATGGATCAGTTCATCGATTGGCTGAACGACGAAGAGACAATGAAGTTGGATCCGATTGAGAGAGCTGCGATTGCTCATTACAAATTGGTTCGTTTTTGATAGATTTCGTCTAATATTCAGCCGGAACTCTTTCTTAGTTCACCCGCGTTTCCAAGACTCAGATCATCACAAAAGTTGTTTTTTCGAACCTTAACTAAGCTTATAACTTATAATGAAAAGTAATTTATTGTTGTCTGCAGAGTTTAGATTGAGCTTTGGTAATAAGACATGATTTTGAACAGTAGAAAGCTGGGGCCCACCTCGGTAAAGACATAAGACAATATAACCGCTTCGCAACCGCTTTGCCGACCTCCGCTTTCATTTTCCAAAGTGTTTATACTTTAATAAATGTTTCACTTGACACTTTCGAAAATGAAAGCGGAGGTCGGCAAAGCGGTTGCGAAGCGGTTATATTGTCTAATGCCTTTGCCGAGGTTTGAGACCGAGCAACCTTATTCATCCCCAATTTCAAAAAAATGTTTTTACTCTCACTTTCTACAATAAATCAATCAGGTCCTAGTACACCCATTCTCGGATGGCAACGGTCGCACAGCCCGTCTCCTCCTCAACCTGATTCTGATGCAAAGTGGCTTCCCACCGGTAATACTTCGTGTCGAGACCCGAGCCGAGTACTACGCTACGCTGCACGTAGCGAACCTCGGGGATCTTCGGCCGTTTATCAGATACGTCACAACGGGAGTCAAAGAATCATTACAGGTGAGAGTTTTGTTTATCTGAAAACAATCTCTGGGGACAGCGGCAGTCGCGAAAATATAGTTTGATCTACAGCGGTGCAGGATTTACGAGAATTCGAAAATAAAATACTGTAGCAATTGCGCTCCGTGGAGGGTCTTGCAAAACGGTTGCAGAGCGGCTATATTCACCTGTTTCTGATCCACAGTGTGAACTACCACTACGAGTTGTGATAACAAAAGTATCAAGTAGGTCCTATTTCCAGAGATACATATCTTCTGTCACCACCAGAATGGAATCAAAATCGATTGGCGAAGCAGACACCCAGCCAAGTTCCACCATCACACCATGAGTTATGCATCAAGTTAACTTGTATCCCCATTTTCCTGTACATTTATTTATTTATTGCACTTTACTGTTGTATCCAACGGGTTTCTTCTTTTTCTCTGCACATCACTAATAAACTTTTATTCAAAAAATCCCCAAATCCTCGAAATTCATTTCAAGCGTAGACATGAACAGGGACATGTTCTTGATCGAGAATCCTTTTTCCACTTGAGACCCATCGTGTGCGACTACGGTAGTGTTGTTAGGGTTCACGAGACGTCGAGGGTCGTAGGCGAACCAGGTGGTGAGGGATCTGTTGACACCCCAAGTGACAAGGTCGTCTTTTCGTCGGATAACCTGGGTAAGGAGTATGGTATATCAAGGTAGAGCAGGTTTCGCGCGCTCTCTCTCTTTTCTCTCTCTCTCTCTCTATCTCTCTCTATCTGTCTCTCTGTCTCTCTCTCTCTCTCTCTCTCTCTCTCTCTCTCTCTCTTTCTCTCTCTCTCTCTCTCTCTCTCTCTCTCTCTCTCTCTCTCTCTCTCTCCCTCTCTCTCTCTCTCTCTCTCTCTCTCTCTCTCGCTCTCTCTTACCTTAAAATACAATACATTCGATGTAGCGATATATCGCGCAGTCTCACAAGGGAAATGATACTTCTTGATCACAAGAGTCTCCTGTGTTAACTGTAAATTCTCTCTTGTGTTACTGTAGGCACATTACTGTACCTTGACAAACTTGTCCTCGTACAGTATCGGCTCATCGTCGCAGGACCACTGCTCGGAGGTCGAAGGGTCATCGAACTCTGGGTAGTCAGTTCCTACACACATTTTGGCGATCCCCTTCGGCTTCTGCTGATGTACTGGGATCACGTAGACTTTTGAGTCCTGTGAGTGGTGGTTGAAGGAGCATAGTTTGGTAAATAGACATACATATATCGCTGGAAGCATGGCCGTTTTCAAACGCGCTCTAATCTCAATTTTGCAGAATGAGTACGGTAGGGTTGGGACTCTCACAACGAACAGTTAGATCTTTTTGGATTTAAATTATTCTTCTTACTTTCAGTCCATTTTGAAATTAAAAGCTCATTACGTAAATTGTTCTTGTATTCCAAGGAGAAACTGCTACGGTACTAAGTATCCGATTTACGGAGGCTAGACTTTTTTACAGGTAGAGGAAGATATGTGAGTTGTGGAGTCTCTTTACGGCTCCCAGGCCAATTTTTTTATTCTTGTAACTGCTTTTGCGCGTCTTTACGAAGGTCATGAACCTTATTTCTCATGAACAAAGTGTATGTTATAAAATAGCACTCACCTTATCGTCCCGAGGCGACTCCGAGCTCATTGCTCGTAAGGAAAACTGGAAACAAACGAAATGATGGCTTGTGTGATTGTAACCATAGAAACACCAAGGATAACATTTATTGTCTCGCTTACAATTCATCGTGTGGCTAGTGAATGGTTGCTGTTGGATTGAAAGAATCGATAAATCGATTATTTGCCGAATCTGATGTACTGACTCTTCCGCTTGTCAGTGCCGATGGATCGTCCAAACCGTACGAAGGCAGACTTACGTTTCTCCATTTCCTGATTTGATTTATGGTTAGAAGAGGTTGGAAAAAGGAGTTAATACCATCTTATCGTCAGTTTCAATATTTTGACCGTCAACTGAACGTTTTCCGAACCTCACGAAGGCAGATTTCCTCTTTTGGATTTCTGCTGGGACGGGCAGCTCACCAGCTGAAACTTTCTCTCTCTCTCTCTCTCTCTCTCTCTCTCTCTCTCTCTCTCTCTCTCTCTCTCTCTCTCTCACTCTCTCTCTCTCTCTCTCTCTCTCTCTCTCTCTCTCTCTCTCTCTCTCTCTCTCTCTCTCTCTCTCTCTCTTTTCTCTCTCTTTCGCTCTCTTTCGCTCTCTCTCGCTCTCTCTCGCTCTCTCTTGCTCTCTCTCTCTCTCTCTCTCTCTCTCTCTCTCTCTCTCTCTCTCTCTCTCTCTCTCTCTCTCTCTCTCTCTCTCTCTCTCTCTCTCTCTCTTTCTCTCTCTCTCTCTCTCCCTCTCTCTCTCTCTCTCTCTCTCTCTCTCTCTCTTTCTCTCTCTTTCGCACTCTTTCGCTCTCTCTCGCTCTCTCTCTATCTCGCTCGCTCGCTCTCTCTCTCTCTCTCTCTCTCTCTCTCTCTCTCTCTCTCTTTCTCTCTCTCTCTCCAACCAACCAGCTTCAGAGTCATGCAACAAATACTGCAGCTCGACAAGCGAACCTTCCAGCTCGTCCTTGAGCCGACACATGTGCAGCGTGGGGAACTTCTCACAGAACTGGTCAGAGATCAACTCGTCGGAAATCGCGCTCACAAACGCCAAGAAACCCAGAGAAGCAATGGCGAGTCTGCTCATCATTCCTGCAAACTTTTCCTACAGGCAAAAAGTGAAAAGCGTTGTTCTAAATGGCTAACTGTGGTCAGGACTGCCACGTATTCCTGTTTGGTGAGAACAACGGCAAAATAGAGAGAGAGCACAGACACAATTTGCGGTTAGAGAGTGTTGTGTGTAGATTTACGGGGTTAATCGATGTCATTTCCAATGATTCTTATGTGGAATGTACCACATATCTAGCAAAAAATCTGACCGATTTCGCGCGCCAGTCGCATTTTTGTAAAATGAGTACGGTAGGAGTCGGGACTCTCACAATGAACAGTTAGATCGTTGTGAATTATTATTCTTACTTTCAGTCCATTGAAATTAAAGGCTCATTACGTAAATCGTTCTTGTATCCCAAGGTGAAACTGCTACGGTACTAAGTACCCGATTTACGGAGACCAGACTTTTTTACAGGTAGAGAAAGCTATGTGTGTACTAGACGTGGGATTTTTTTCTTATTTTTTTCGTTTCTCTTCAGTACTTCTGTACATTACAATTACTTCTCTTCAGTTTGAAAGTGAACACTTTCTCTCTACAAAATCAACACAAGCTAAGCGTGTGTTAAAAGTTTTTTTGCTCGAGAGAAGAAATTTTCATCTACAACATGAACGAAGCGATTGTAACTATACACACTGCGGCAAACGCAGTCGAAAACACATATCTAGAAAAAAGTCTGACCGATTTCAAACGCGCGCCAGTCGCATTTTTGTAAAATGAGTACGGTAGGAGTCGGGACTCTCACAACGAACAGTTAGATCTTTGTGGATTTAAATTATTATTCTTACTTTCAGTCCATTGAAATTAAAGGCGCATTACTTAATCGTTTTTGTGTTTCAAGGCGAAACTGCTACAGTAATAAGTAACCGATTTACGGAGGTCAGACTTTTTTACAGGTAGAGGAAGATATGTGAGTTATGGAGTCTCTTTACGGCTCCCAGGCCAATTATTTTATTCTTGTAGCTGTTTTTGCGCGTCTTTACGAAGGTGTGATATACTTCCCTTTTAAGCAAAGCGATACTCACCAAAAACCGCAAGATTGAGACAAAACAAGAAGTATCGCTAAACTAGACACCTCACCAGAGCAATTGAGAGAAAAAATGAGATGTATCCGTTTTTCGCCCCGTTTTATATATACAGCGCGACGCGTTTCCTGATTGATCATAACCAAATCCGCTTTTGCGGCTACCGTAACCGACAGCACGTCATGGGTACCGTATGAGAAACGCGAATCGGAAACGAATTAGGAGCCGGTGAAGGGAGCAATTTGAAATCACTCTGGTAAATCCGGTTGTTTTCTGTTGAGAGAAAGAAAGATGAGTTGGACAACTTTTTCGAGAAACGGATTAAAACTTCAAGGTTGTAGGTGGTACACCTAGGCACAGGCATAAGACAATAAAACCGCTTTGCAACCGCTTTGCGGGCCTCCGCTTTCATTTTTGAAAGTGTTCATACTTTAATAAATGTTTCACTTGACATAATGATCGTTGCGGACTATTTCCAACAAAAGTTTTACCTACTTCAAACATTTTTACGTTACGATTTGTGAATCTGGGACGAAAAAAAGTAGAAAAAGTAAAATTTTTTGAACTACAGTAACTGAAATTTAAAATTTGAAATTTGATCTACTCTATCGACTTTCTTTGCTTACACTTTTCAACTGAGTTTGCCGCAGCCCATATATCGCTAGAAGCGTGGCCGTTCTCAAACGCGCTCTAATCTCAATTTTGCAGAATGAGTACGGTAGGGATGGGACTCTCACAACGAACAGTTAGATCTTTGTGGATTTACATTATTATTCTTACTTTCAGTCCATTGGAATTAAAGACTCATTACGTAAACCGTTCTTGTATTTTAAGGCGAAACTGCTACGGTATTTAGTACCCGATTTACGGAGGCCAGACTTTTTTACAGGTAGAGAAAGCTATGTGCGCAGTATGAGGATTGTCTGTTATCATGCTAGTTGTCATTTTTCGGCAAACTGTTTAGAAGACTAAAAAGTAGACAAGGATGGAAGGAACTTTTTGAGAATGGGTCCACTTGTTTATCGAGGATATTTTCCATAGTGTTTCCGGAGATTTTATGGACGCGAAGCGTGATTGTCTGATACTTTCACCTGAAGAGAGAGAGAGAGAGAGAGAGAGAGAGAGAGAGAGAGAGAGAGAGAGAGAGAGATAGATAGATAGAGAGAATAGAGAGAGAGAGAGAGAGAGAGAGAGAGAGAGAGAGAGAGAGAGAGAGAGAGAGAGAGAGAGAGAGAGAGAGAGAGAGAGAGAGAGAGAGAGAAAGAGAGAGAGAGAGAGAGAGAGAGAGAGAGAGAGAGAGAGAGATAGATAGATAGAGAGAATAGAGAGAGAGAGAGAGAGAGAGAGAGAGAGAGAGAGAGAGAGAGAGAGAGAGAGAGAGAGAGAGAGAGAGAGAGACAGAGAGAGAGAGAGAGAGAGAGAGAGAGAGAGAGAGAGGAGAGAGAGCGAGAGAGAGAGGAGAGAGCGAGAGAGAGTTAGAGTGAGAGTGAGAGTGAGAGAGAGAGAGAGAGAAGAGAGAGAGAGAGAGAGAGAGAGAGAGAGAGAGAGAGAGGAGAGAGCGAGAGAGAGAGGAGAGAGCGAGAGAGAGAGTTAGAGTGAGAGTGAGAGTGAGAGAGAGAGAGAGAGAGAGAGAGAGAGAGAGAGAGAGAGAGAGAGAGAGAGAGAGAGAGAGAGAGAGAGAGAGAGAGAGAGAGAGAGAGAAGAGAGAGAGAGAGAGAGAGAGAGAGAGAGAGAGAGAGGAGAGAGAGCGAGAGAGAGAGAGAGAGAGAGAGAGAGAGAGAGAGAGAGAGAGAGAGAGAGATTTACAAATTCGGCGTACAATCAATTTTCTGTGAACACTAACTAACCACACAATGAATTTTCAACAAAGAAGAGTTCCAGATTCAAAAAAGCAATAATACTAAAGACTCATCGCGTGCACCACCTCATAATTTCAACACGAATAATAAAAATAATGGGGATCGCAATGGCCCGGTGAATTATGGGTTCGGTTCCGTGATGTAGAAGTAAAATGAGAACAGAGGTTTGTTGGGATCAAGTGTTAAAGTGACACACGAATAAGGGATAAGTGAATATACCCACTCTGCAACCGAACTGCGCACACAGAGCTCAAGGTGATTGTTATTGATTAGACGCGTTGCACGCAAGTTATATTGAACGAAAATTCGCTATAGGGCACGTTCGCACATCAATGTTTGTTTCATTCTTTTGTCCTATTTTTCTCATCTTAACAAGCGAATTTGTTTCGCCAATTGCTATTAAAAAATTGCAAATCATGTAACTTTCCTTCGAAATCAGCTTTTTATTATGAATTTCGAAAAAAAACGTTTGAGAAAAATGTTTTTTAAACTGCAAAAAGTCTGACCGATTCCAAACGCGCTCCAGACGCATTTTTGTGAAATGAGTACGGTAGGCCTACTCACATAACGAACAGTTAGATCGGGACTCACATAACGAACAGTTAGATTTTTGTGGATTTAAATTATTATTCTTACTTTCAGTCCATTGAAATTAAAGGCGCATTACTTAATCGTTCTTGTGCTTCAAGGCGAAACTGCTACAGTAATAAGTAACCGATTTACGGAGGTCAGACTTTTTCACAGGTAGAGGAAGCTATGTGCGGCGATGTAGGATTCGATGCGAGTCTGAGCATCCGAACTGAAGTTACAGTAGTCGAAACTTGCGGTAGCCCACGGCAACACAAATACAAGTGACTAAATTGATTCATTTGATGAAACGAAAAACGAAATCGATTCAAAGCATCACAATGCGAATTTCAAAGTCCTACTGTGAGTACCGTATGCGCGAAGTTCTACCTTCGCGGAATCGATGATTTCAATCGATTAGTATAATAAATATTTCCGATCGATAATTACAATCAACGATCAGTACGGGAAAACGCTCGGTGTCTGTATGGATCCAAACGAAATTCAAAAATTACCAGTTTAGACACCGTTCAAAGAGGTACATACACGGATTTCAAATACGGTTTGAGATACGGCCTAAACCAATATGGAATCCAGAGCCCACAGAGAACGGTTTCTCTGAGCCGATAAAAAATCACTCGACGAAATTTATTCGCTAGACTAGAAGATAATGCTTACAATGAATAAAACAAATGTTGATTGAAATTATAGATCGAAAAATATTGACGGAAATTATCGATCGAAAAATATTGATTGAAATTATCGATCGAAAAATATTGACTGAAATTATTGATCGAAAATATTGACTGAAATTATCGATCGGAAAATGTTGACTGAAATTATCGATCGAAAAATATTGATTGAATTTATTGATCGAAAAAATTGATTGAAGTTATCGATCGAAAATATTGATTGAAATCATCGAACAAAAGTATTAACTTAAATTGTCGATCGAAAAATATTGATTGAAATTATCGATCGAAAATTATTGACTGAAATTATCGATCGAAAATATTGATTGAAATTATCGACAGAAAATATTGATTTAAATTGTCGATCGAAAAATATTGATTGAAATTATCGACAGAAAATATTGATTGAAATTATCGACAGAAAATATTGATTGAAGTTATCGATCGAAAATATTGACTGAAATTATCGATCGAAAAATATTGACTGAAATTATTGATCGAAAATATTGACTGAAATTATCGATCGAAAAATGTTGACTGAAATTATCGATCGAAAATATTGATTGAAATTATCGACAGAAAATATTGATTGATGTTATCGATCGAAAAATATTGACTGAAATTATTGATCGAAAAATATTGACTGAAATTATCGATCGAAAAATATTGACTGAAATTATTGATCGAAAATATTGACTGAAATTATCGATCGGAAAATGTTGACTGAAATTATCGATCGAAAAATATTGATTGAATTTATTGATCGAAAAAATTGATTGAAGTTATCGATCGAAAATATTGATTGAAATCATCGAACAAAAATATTGACTTAAATTGTCGATCGAAAAATATTGATTAAAATTATCGATCGAAAAGTATTGACTGAAAATATCGATTGAAAAATATTGATTGAAATTATCGACCGAAAAATATTGACTGAAATTTTTGATCGAAAAATATTGACTGAAATTATCGATCGAAAAATATTGATCAAAATTATCGATCGAAAAGTATTGACTGAAAATATCGATTGAAAAATATTGACTGAAATAATCGACCGAAAAATATTGATTGAAGTTATCGATCGAAAATATTGAATGAAATTATCGATCGAAAATATTGATTGAAGTTATCGATCGAAAATATTGATTGAAATTATCGAACAAAAATATTGATTTAAATTGTCGAACGAAAAATATTGATTGAAATTATCAACAGAAAATATTGATTGAAATTATCGACAGAAAATATTGATTGATGTTATCGATCGAAAATATTGACTGAAATTATTGATCGAAAAATATTGCTTGAAATTTTCGATCGGAAAATAATGATTGAAATTATCGATCGAAAAACATTGATTAAAATTATCGATCGAAAAATGTTGACTGAAATTATCGATCGAAAAATATTGATTGAATTTATTGATCGAAAAAATTGATTGAAATTATCGATCGAAAAATATTGAAAGAAATTATCGATCGAAAAACATTGAATGAAATTATCGATCGAAAAATATTGATTAAAATTATCGATTGAAAAATATTGATTGAAATTATCGATCAAAAAGTATTGATTGAAATTATCGATCGAAAAATATTGATTGAAATTATCGATCGAAAAATATTGATAAAAATTATCGATTGAAAAATATTGATAAAAATTATCGATTGAAAAATATTGATTAAAATTATCGATCGAAAACATATTGATTAAAATTATCGATTGAAAAATATTGATTGAAAGTCAAAAAAGTACCCACATCATGAACTGAAAATTTTTGACCTACACAATTTTTGACCTGAACAGGAATTGACTTTCAGTGTTATTGGGATCCAGAGTTAAGACCTAGCCAGATGTTTTAAGCAGGTCGAATAATGAAGTTTTCATGTAGAAAATTTTTGCACGTTTTTTGTTACAAGCGAGATATTTTAATTTTAAAAATCACTTTTTAAAGCGGTACACGTTAACGCCACAGGGCCTTTTTTACCTCACGCACAACACAATTGGATCTAACCGTGAAATCAATTGGCGTGGTGAAGTGGTTGTGATCTTGTATTCAAACCGAGAGGTCAGGGGTTCGATTCCACTCTCTGACGACTTTTTTTCTATTTTTTGAATGATGACAAAAATGTGCCCGATTTGTGTGAAACTACTCTTTTGAATGTTTTTCAACCTTTTTGTTCATGTTATCGCCGTTCGGAGTACCCAACAAGTCAATATCCGATCTCATCTATCACTCCCTCCATGAGGCTAGTGAAGTGATCATATGATGCATCATAACTTTGATTTTTATCAGAAACAAAATTTTTGCGATCGATATGTAATTTTTATTGTGAATTGAATGAAAATCTTTCAAATCGAGTCTTTTTCTGAAATTTCCCAAGTTGTGAGCCAGAACCATATTGACTAGTAGCTGAATGAGGGTCTCTAATCACAAATCCGGATAACATTTTCACAAGGTCGATCTCGAAATCACAAACTCTTGTGACTGTCCAAACTACAAAGAACCATTTCATCGAGACATTGGATCATTGAATTATGAAAAAAATCTTCTCGAAATATCGCAAGTCCCTAACCGTCATATCCTTCCCATATACCCAAACTTGATGAAGTTGGGTTCAAAAACTTTATCTATTGAACCTAATCGTCGGTCTAATTCAAATAAAAAATTGTTAATTGCCATTTGGTTTAATCTGGACGGTCACGAGATCGACCTTGTGAAAATGTTATCCGGATTTGTGATTGAAGACCCTCATTCAGCTACTAGTCAATATGGTTCTGGCTCACAACTTGGGAAATTTCAGAAAAAGACTCGATTTGAAAGATTTTCATTCAATTCACAATAAAAATTACATATCGATCGCAAAAATTTTGTTTCTGATAAAAATCAAAGTTATGATGCATCATCATCGAACCCCTGACCTCTCGGTTTGAATACAAGATCACAACCACTTCACCACGCCGCCGATCTCAGGGAAACCGTTCATAGCCAGATCTGGAAAAAGACGAACCAGATCTGGAAACCTCTGGCTAGAAGTGGCACGATCTGGCTCAAATTTTCCAGATCTGGCTAGAATTTCCCAGATCTGGCTAAACTTCCCAGATCTGGCTGGAATTTCCCAGATCTGGCTGGAATTTCCCAGATCTGGCTGGATTTTCCTAGATCTGGCTGGAATTTCCCAGATCTGGCAAAAATTACCCAGATCTGATCGAAAATTTTCAGATCTAGCGGAAATTATCCAGATCAGGTTAAAATTCCCATTATCATTCAGGGGTTCAAAAACGCATGAAACATTTTCTTTATGAATTTTTATTCATTAACAATCAAACTTGTACAGTATACAGTAATGAATTATACTTTGAACGGTTCTTCTTCCGGATAGACTTCGTTGGTACTGTTGAGAAAACACAAACTCCGCGTAGAGGTTGTACAGACGAGCTGGTTGAGGATCTTCAGAAATTAAGGAAGCACATCCGACTTCTTATGTCTTATCTGAATTATCTCTTGTATGAAGCTTTCGTTAATTTATTCTAAAACCCCAAACTCCACAGAATTCAAGCATCCTATACACTGTGTCAAGAAATAATAGCAAACACGACTTTTTTTGAAATAACTTGACTAGTTTTGAGAGTTATGAAAACTTCAAGAACAAAAGTTGTTGAGGACACTAAGCCACAACTTCTCTGAAAATTTCATCCAGATTCGTCAACAGATTCCAGAGTTATGCCCGAAAGACCGAAAAACAGAGTGTCAAGAAATAATAGCAAATCCTGATTTTTCTCTGGAATCCTACAAAATCAAGACCGATTGATCACTTTTTCCGATATTTTATGATTGATGATGATTAACTAAAGGTCAGAAAATCGGAAAAAAAATTCAGATATGGTTTTTCCTAGAGTTAGCTGGCTGGAAAGCAGGAACTACATTTTTTTATTCAGAAGCGCTGAAAAAACTTTTTTGACTGTTTTGAACTGTCACAAACCATTAAAAAACTCAGTTTCACACTTTTTCTGTAAAATCGACACCATCAAAGCGCTCTACTACACCAAAAT
The DNA here is from genome assembly GCA_963978915.1 of Caenorhabditis parvicauda. NCBI lineage: Eukaryota > Metazoa > Nematoda > Chromadorea > Rhabditida > Rhabditidae > Caenorhabditis > Caenorhabditis parvicauda. Next base: position 15,654,571 of record OZ022253.1, on the reverse strand, counting down.
TTACGATATTCTTAGCTGCGCACTCTATCCTCAAAGTTCAGCGCGTGTTCTTGGACCCACAGTAATGCTCAAAAATGAAAAAATCAAATGTACGACAATTAAATGATACGAAGACATTGTAGAGATTTTGAAAACGCATTTTCATCAACTCTCGCAGGCTGAAAATGGAACAATACGGAAGGTAAGGAATAGTGAGTGATAAATGGCATCTTTCAAGCCATTTTAAAGGGTTCCATATGACACCGTTCATAAAATGGTCTTTACTGCCGTCTGAAGCTTCAAACTTCACCGATTCGTTTTCTTAAGTTTTCTTCATACCGTTTGGCTGTAGTACATTTGAATTTTTTCATTTTTGAGCATTACTGTGGGTCCAAGATCACGCGCTGAACTTTGAGGATAGAGTGCGCAGCTAAGAATATCGTTAATTTTGGTGTAGTAGAGCGCTCTGATGGTGTCGATTTTACAGAAAAGTTGTGAAACCGAGTTTTATAATGGTTTGTGACAGTTCAAAACAGTCAAAAAAGTTTTTTCAGCGCTTCTGAATAAAAAAATGTAGTTCCTGCTTTCCAGCCAGCTAACTCTAGGAAAAACCATATCTGAATTTTTTTTCGATTTTCTGACCTTTAGTTAATCATCATCAATCATAAAATATCGGAAAAAGTGATCAATCGGTCTTGATTTTAAAGGATTCCAGAGAAAAATCAGGATTTGCTATTATTTCTTGACACTCTGTTTTTCGGTCTTTCGGGCATAACTCTGGAATCTGTTGACGAATCTGGATGAAATTTTCAGAGAAGTTGTGGCTTAGTGTCCTCAACAACTTTTGTTCTTGAAGTTTTCATAACTCTCAAAACTAGTCGAGTTGTTTCAAAAAAAGTCGTGTTTGCTATTATTTCTTGACACAGTGTATAAAAGACATGAGGCTATTCACTTTTTGCTGGCACCACATTTAAAAATGTAGAACCACAAGAAAGAAGTTTTTCCATTGTTTTTGTTTCATTGCGTACATATCATTTGTCTCTGTGAAAAATTAAATATCAAGGAATTGGAAAAATACCTATTTCTGCGCTTGTTCAAAATCATAGACACTTTCTCATAACTTCAGTGAGATGATCTTGACGACTGAAAATAATTTACAAAAAATACTTGATTGTTTGAATATTACCTTGGGGAGTTCATGCTGAAAATCAGGGTTACGTTCAGCCAGAATGAACAATAAAAATAATAGTAACCTCAAATGCGTTCAGCTAGAATGAACAACAATAATGATAATAATGACCTGAAAATTGTTACTTTTATACTGTTCCGTGAAAAAATACCTCAATATGGTTTACTGAATGCAGATGCTGAACAGTACTGAAAGATAGTGATATAGTCCAGGCCAGTGAGAGGAGTTATGACTTCCTTTGGGATATCCAATAGGTGCACTGAACATTTGCCGTTGAATGTTGAACATTGCCGGCTGAAATTTGAACATATTGATAAATATTGAAAAAGAGAAAAAATGAATTTCATGATGATTTCGAAAAACTAGTATGATATAAGACACTGATCAAGAATAAATCAAAAAACTGAAAAAAAAAAATTTGAAAATGAAGTTTCAGTTAACAATGAATGTCTGCGAACGCATGACAAAATTTTTCCACAAACCGCGTTTCATATTTTTGTAACATAATAAGCCTTGACGGTGCTTATATGTCATGAAGTCTCAACATGTCTGTGATAACCTTTATTGTCGACAAGGTTAGGGGTCTGCAAGCCACCTCGCGGTGTCAGTGCAGAGACATGGAATAAGGCTCATGCGGGGTCAGAAGGGGGCGTACATCTGTTACACACACAAAGGGTCGTAAATCATGAGAGGGTCTTAGACTCGTGATGCCAGGATGCTACATCCCCGGCTTTCACAAGTTACGTGTCCCTACGTAACATACAAAGTTGGTGTTCGATTCAAAGTGCAATGACAGTATTTAGGAATGGTGACAATGATTATTTTCTTCCTCTCTTCTTGATGTAGCCAACCCACGTTCTCCAGAATAGTAGTAATCGGCAGTAGTAGTAGGGAAATAGCAGACGGTGATAGTGTAGCTGGGGGGACAGTTGGCCTAACAGCAGGCAATAATGGTCGACAAGGGGCATTCGGCTCTCTTCTTGCGACATCACGGGCATTTTCGCTCTTCGTGACAAACAGGGGGAATCAGCACGGGCATCTCTGGCTCTTCGTGGAAAAAAATATAGCAGCATACAATATGGGCGTTTTCCATTTTCTTTCTTCTTTCCGTCGTTGATAGTTTTCTGGTCGGGTTACATCTTCCTTCTGACTAGGCATGATCTTCGTCGCACTGCTGGGTTGTTGTGGATAGTGTAGCGGGATTCAGCAGGCAATAGCCGAGTTGTGTGTTTGAGAAAACACACGTGGGTCACCGTCGTCAGATGGTGAACCCCTCGGTGGAACCTCCATGTAACATAATAAGCCTTGACGGTGCTTATATGTCATGAAGTCTCAACATGTCTGTGATAACCTTTATTGTCGACAAGGTTAGGGGTCTGCAAGCCACCTCGCGGTGTCAGTGCAGAGACATGGAATAAGGCTCATGCGGGGTCAGAAGGGGGCGTACATCTGTTACACACACAAAGGGTCGTAAATCATGAGAGGGTCTTAGACTCGTGATGCCAGGATGCTACATTTTATACCAGATCTGGCTCGAATTTCCCAGATCTGGCTTGAACTTTCCAGATCTGGTTCATTTTTTCAAAAGTGCCGTGATGACATGGAATATCTCTCCATTTCGTTCAAAACTCAATTTGATAGATTGATCAGCAACTAAAATCTAAATTTCACATGTTAGAAAAAAAATAGAGCTCTTTTCTTACAACTCGAAAAGTAGAGCCAGATCTGGCGCCAGATCTGGCTTGTACATTTTTCTTCAAACATCAATAACTCTGCTCAGAATCAATTTTGTGTCATGATATTTAGACACATCACATCTCTAAGCGAAATGAGTAAATTTTGAGAGTTACAACCTGATTGGAGGTGCAACTCCAGATCTGGTTCGTCTTTTTCCAGATCTGGCTATGAACGGTTTCCCTGAGATTGATTTCACGATTAGATCCAATTGTGTTGTGTGTGAGGTAAAAAAGGCCCTGTGGCGTTAACGTGTACCGTTTTAAAAAGTGATTTTTAAAATTAAAATATCTCGCTTGTAACAAAAAACGTGCAAAAATTTTCTACATGAAAACTTCATTATTCGACCTTCTTAACACATCTGGCTAGGTCTCAACTCTGGATCCCAATAACACTGAAAGTCAATTCCTGTTGAGAGTAAGATTTGCCCCACCTCTCTTTGCCGCAATTTCTTCTCATTTTCAACATTTTCTATCTCATTCTGGCCAAAATTTATCCAAAATTTCGGTTGTTAGGAGCGAATTTTCCCCATGATATATAGTTTTTTCATCATCTCTCGGCTGCTATAGACGTTTCAGCTAACCGAATGAAGAAAATTGGATGATTTACCAAAAAAAATTCAGAAAAAATTGGAAGTTCTTCCTCTTTTTTCTAATTTTTTGATGATTACAGCTTTTTGATCGTCTACAGCTTTCCAGTAGCTGAACTTGAGCGAACTTGATGATTTTCAAGAAGAAGAATTGAAAAAACTTGGTATTTTTGTCATCATTTCTATTGTCTCCGATGTTTTTGTAGCTTCTTACAGCACCTTCTGCCAGATGAATCTTCCATTATCAAAACCTCTTCTTAACGTCTCTAAAAGTCTAGAAAATTGTCTTTGTCATCATTTCTACTATCCTCGGAAAATCAGAACTTTCTGCGCGAGACATCTTCCACAGTCACAGTTTGTTATTTCTCCATCATTCGCCATTTTTCCGTGATGTATTGTATATTCTCTGGATCAGAGTCACTACATATGTATTGGCCCTATTATCTTTCGCTATCTTCAATTCATCTCTCTCAATCTCTCTCTCTCTCTCTCTCTCTCTCTCTCTCTCTCTCTCTCTCTCTCTCTCTCTCTCTCTCTCTCTCTCTCTCTTTCACTATCTTTCTATAATGATTCAGATTTTATCCTGACCTAGTTTTCAAACCAGAATATTCTGAGTTTCTCTTACTAGTACTGTAACCAAGAAAAACATTGATTTTTGTCACTTTTCCCTACTAAAATGACCTTTTTTGAATGTTAACAGTCCAGTTTTCAATGTTTATCGTTGTTTGATTGTATTTATGTTTAACACAAGTTGTCCCATCTCACTGAGATCAAAACTGTCCCTCCGAATGAAATGTGTGGAGTGTCGGTATAAAAGATTGTGAGATTTGTTGTGCGGGTCGCCCTTGCCATCACTTCGTGAAACCGAGTATGTGTGGTATCACTTTTTTGTCAGTTTCCACCATTAGTTTTCTAAAAACTAGATTAGTCTCAGTATGAGAAGTTTGAAATCATCATACTATTGATTTTGGGGTACTGTAACCGAGCAAAACAATGATTTTTGTCATTTTTCCCTACTAAAACGACCTTTTTTGAATGTTAACTGTCCAATTTTCATGTGAATCATTATTCGATCGAATTCAGGTTCAACACAAGTTATCCCATCTTTGTCAGACCAAAATTGCCCCTTCGAGTGAAATGTGTGGAGTGTCGGTAGAAAAAAACCTTGGATTCATGATTCCGCAGTCTCAAACCTCTTTAGAAATGATTTTGAACAGTTTCTGAGTGATTCGGAGACACAAAATTTTTGACCCTAAAAATCACATAAGGCTATAGCCCATGAAATTTTTTGATTTTGGGTCCGGAAAAAACTGTTGAGATTTCTGCAGGAATCAATCCAAAAACGTTCTAGAATCCGAATGAACCAACTCTGACGCAAATCTGAGCATCCGAACTGAAGTTACAGTACTCGAAACTCATGGTAGCCCACGGCAACATCCCATTTTCTAACTCGAAGACAATCATTTGAATAACCTCGGATTTATGATTCCGCAGTCTCAAACCTCTTTAGAAATGATTTTGACTAGTCTAACTACAGTAACTGTGATTTGATCTACAACGGTGCAGGATTTACGAAGGGGCGGGGTTTGTGCACGCTGCTTATTGGTCGCCTCCCCTCTGCTTATTGGTCGCCTCCCCTGTTTTACATCTCATCGGACTTACGACAACGAGTCAGTCACCAAGAAGGCGTCCTCAGTTACAACAGCAACGTTCGTGTTTGCGTAGATGAGCGAAGCGAGGCTCACCTTTCGGATCGAGTCGATTTGGGCTGCAAAAATTGTTTCTATCGTTTTTTTAATATTAACGCTTTAAAAGAAGACAAATCCATACTTTCAGCCCCCTCGACATGTAGCTCCAATGCTTGAAACCAACTTTTTCGGTCGTCACTACTGTACTCCTAATTCACCTGTATTCATTGTAACTTGGACTTCGCGCGTAGTTAATAGTTAAGTTCATTCTTATAGAAAATAGTTAAGTTCATTCTTCTTTATTCGTCTATTTTATCATCTGAAAGAGTCATTAACGTGTCGATCCGTCTCCATTTGCTTCTTACTCTTCACTTCGATAAAAATGTTCTCCAAGGCTGAAATCACTCTTTTGATCCAAGGGTAAGATAGCGCACACAACTACGGAGAGGCGTAGGTGGCGAGAGAGTGCTTTTAGGGAAGAGAGTGCAGAGTCTCCATCGCAAGTAAGATGGGAGTTGTACTGTAGACGACTCTTACCATTTGAAGGGTGGGAATATTCGGATTTTGTGTGTAGAGAGCCCTCTTCACTCTAGAAGTGAGAGCTACTGTACAGTCGCTAGAGAGAGCTACTGTACAGTCGCGTGTGAAATACTGCGTTGACGGAAGAGAGTGTTCACCAAGTCTCACAAACAATAAGGAAGTTTTGCTGAAGAGGAAGTTGGTAACCGTTTCTTGTTCATTAGTCACTATGAGCGAGAGATGTCACTCTGTTATAACCTCACAGAAAGATGTCGGATCAAGCAGTGAGGGTAGGCGTTTTTTCAAGTTTTCAAAAATGCCATCCTGTTTGCGGATGGTGAACAAGATTGATCAATAAGTTCTACTTTTTTATTTTGCAAGTAAGCAATTTTTGACCGACCATCCTTCCATGTTTTTTGTGATTTTGTCACTGACATGTGCTTTGCTCTACAAAATCTGTTATAATTCTACTCAATTTGAACTCGAGTGCCAACAGTGTTCACAATGTTCGTATCTGTCTCGCGGTTGCCCTTCATTCTATTTCAAAGTGAGGTGTTTTCTGTAATTGAATTTGTACACCATGTTCAGATGTTCCTGTACTCGCAGACACCAGTCCGTGTTTAAGTGGATGGAAATATTATAATGGAACGAAAATGTGTTATTATGTACGTTTGGAAACAAAAGAAGAAAAAGAGAGAGAAAGAGAGAGAGAGAGAGAGAGAGAGAGAGAGAGAGAGAGAGAGAGGAGAGAGAGAGAGAGAGAGAAGGAAGGAGAGAGAAAGAGAAAGAGAGAGCAAGAGAAACAGAGAGAGAGGGAGGGAGAGAGAGAGAGAGAGAGAGAGAGAGAGAGAGGAGAGAGAGAGAGAGAGAGAGAGAGAGAGAGAGCCAGAGAGGGGGAGAGAGAAAGAGAGAGAGGAATTAGAGAGAGAGAGATAGCCCGATAGCGGAGTGAGAGAGAGCAGAGAGAGAGAGAGAGCGAGATGAGCGAGAGAAACAGAGAGCAAGAGAAAGAGAGATAGGGAGGGAGAGGAGAGAGAAGAGAGAGAGAGAGAGAGAGAGAGAGAGAGAGAGAGGAGAGAAGAGAGAGAGAGAGAGAGAGAGAGAGATGAGAGAGAGAGAGAGAAACAGAGAGAGAGAGCCCAGAGAGGGAGAGAGAGAAAGAGAGAGAGGGATTAGAGAGGAGAGAGATGTTTTAGGGCAACTACGAACTATAGTGCCACTTGGCTCGGAAATGAAGCGATCTGTCAGAGCCTCAAGACTGGTGCTCATCTCGTCTCGGTTCATTCCAAAGAAGAAGCAGTCTGGATGTACGACACTTACGAAGTTTGGTACGAGTCCTTCATCAAATACATCGGACTGAACAATTTGGTCAGTCGACTAGTCAATCACTCGCAATTCTATCATTGTAGTGCAACAACGAGACCTACCAATGGACAGATGGAACTCCTGTAGATTTTTACATGGTAGGGAACCTGGTCTTCCGCAGGCGCCTCCAGAAGAAGGTTGTGCTACGGTATACTACGGTAGAAAAGAGGTCTAACCTCAGTGAGTTCAGATTTGGGTGTCATACGACAAGTACCTGGAGTCTGGATTTGAGGCCGGCCAGTTCAACGATTTGATGAATTGTCATTCGGACATTTCTCCTGGAATATGCAAGTATGACCCTAGTACGACGACATACACTACGTGGAGTTATCCGGGCAGTTGCTCTACTACTACTACTTCTACTACACAAACCACGACACCAACGACAACACCAACGACAAAACCAACCACGACACCAACCACGACACCAACCACGACACCAACCACAACACCAACCACAACACCAACCACAACACCAACCACAACACCCAACCCACCACGGCCACGACAACACCAACCACTACACCCACGACGACACCAACCACGACACCAACTACCACGCCAACGACAACGCCAACC
>OZ022253.1:15644002-15646729 GCA_963978915.1 Caenorhabditis parvicauda | reverse complement strand
ACATCAATTTTGAATCCAACAACAACAACTGGGTCGGCACTAACAGCGGTTTCTCTTCAGTTTCATCTTGCACTTCCACCTGCCCTTCGAAGTGGGTTGAGTTCAATGGGAACTGCTATGCGTGTGCGTTTTCTCACTCCTATTCCTTTTACTACGAGTTTTAATTCAGAAAATCTCAGTGAATGCTTCATTCTCCGATGCCGAGACGGTTTGTTGGCGTCTATCAGCTCAGATGGTCAGTATACTGTCTGATGAAGAAGAAAATGCAATTATTAGTAAGTGACGTCATCGGTCACGGGAAGAGGGTTCAACAATTCAGAATCGTTTACGTCTCCGACTACTGGAATGATAGAAAGGACAAACTTGGATTGGTTTGCAATCTCCATAACTACGAGTGGCAAGATTCGAGTGCGGGTCGGATTCTGCTAACTGGTACACGGGGTATCCACTACAGGCGAACGGTGTCTTCGAATCTTCTTGTGCAGCTGTGAGTTTCTCTCTCCTCCCTCCATCCTCTCCTCTACTCTCTCTCCTCTCATCTCTCTCTCTCTCCTCTCTCTCTTCTCTCTCTCTTCTCTCTCTCTCTCTCTCATCTCTCTTCTTCTCACTCTCTCTCTCTCTCTCTCTTCTTCTCTCCCTCTCCCTCCCCTCTCTTCCCCTTCCCTCTCTCTCTCTCTCTCTCTCACCTTCTCACTTAACTCACTCTCTCTCTCTCTCTCTCTCTCTCTCTCACTCTCTCCCCTCTCCCTCCCTCTCTCCCCTCCCTCTCTCTCTCTCTCTCTCCCTTTCACTCACTCACTCTCTCTCCTCTTCTCTCATCTCTCTCTCTCTCTCTCTCTCTCTTCTCTCTCTCTCATCTCTCTCTCCTCTCTCTCTCTCTTTCTCTTTCTTTCCTCTCTCTCCCTTTTCAACTCACTCTCTCTCTCTCTCTCTCTCTCTCTCTCTCTCTCTCTCTTTCTCTTTCTTTCTCTCTCTCTCACCTTTCACTCACTCACTCTCTCTCTCTTTCTCTCTCTCTCTCTCTCTCTCTCTCTCTCTCTCTCTCTCTCTCTCTCTCTCTCCTCTCCCTCCCTCTCTCCCTCTCTCCCCCTCCCTCTCTCTCTCCCTTTCACTCACTCACTCCCTCTCTCTCTCTCATCTCTCTCTCTCTCTCTCTCTCTCTCTCTCTCTCTCTCCCACTCCCTAACACTTCTAATTCAGATGACCCTGTCAATCGTCAACAAGGGGAAAACCGTTCGGAAAGAGTCGTGGAGTCTGGTTCAACTATCCATGTAACGAAAAACAGACGTTTGTACTGTGCAAAAAACCTAGTGTAGTATTCAATTTACTACTTGACAATAAAGCGACTTGACTTGCTTTTCTTGAAAAAGTGTATGAGCAGTGATTATTAGAAGGAATATGAAACAGGGTCAAAAGCTTCCATTGTGGTTCTTTTGATCTTCTGTGACTTTCAATACCATCGTTCTCACAAACCCAATGGAGTCCAACCTTCATTCTACAAAACATGATCTGGTTTCGACCTATCTAATCTGAAGTCCAATAATACGCATCAGTGTTCGAATGTACGATCTCCAACTATTGTCGTTTCTGATTTCTATTCAATGTGAGTTTTTTTCGCTGAACTTTCTATAACTTTCTTCACAGATGCATCCACAATTAACAACACCATCTTGGAACTTAAAAATAACAGAAGTAAGTCAGAAGATCAACAGCACATTTTGCTAGATATGTGTTTTGTCCCATTTTTTCTCAAGTTAACAAGCGAATTTGTTTTGCCAATTGCTGTTGAAAAATTGCAAATGATGTAACTTTCCTTCGTAACTAGCTTTTTTCATGAATCTTGAAAAAAAAACGTCAGAGGAAAAAGTTTTTCAACTACTGTAGCTGTAATTTGATCTACAGCGGTGCAGGATTTACGAAGGGGCGGGGGTTCGTGCTCGCCGCTCATTGGTCGCCTCCCCTCGCTGCTTTATCCGACACTTTTCTACTGCGCTTAGGCGGTGTGAAAAAGGAATACTCAAAAACGAGTGTTTTGGGATCTGATGAAGTCTCGACTTTTTCATTATTATAATAAATGCTGTCACTTACTCTGTAAAAAGTGTTTCGGATACGAAGTTCATAGGATGTTGATATCTACAGCGCATTGGCATCACACGAATTTTCATAAAATTTTATCAACAGCACATGGAGTTCATAAATTTTCCGTCTACAACACATGAACTTCGAAAACTTTCAGCGCTGATAGGAAGAACAACTAAAATAATGATGTGAGTGCGCTCCGCGGAGGGTCTTGCAAAGTGGTTGCAGAGCGGCTATATCCACTTTTTTTCTGCTTCGCAGTATGTATAGCGAACATACACTTAATAGACATTTCAGCGCTGATAGGAAGAACAACAACGGTGGGATCAGTTTTGGATGGTTGGAGACAGTTTAAACATGGTTATATCATAGATGTGTTCAGACACCGGTGACAGTGGTCTCGTGTTGGAGGACACCGCTAGTCCTTGTCTCAGCGGATGGAAATATTATACTTCCACAAAAATGTGCTATTCGGTTGGTTTTGAGAAAGTTGTTGAAAAAAGGAGTTAAGGCGACATCGAGTATGTATACATGGCTGGCGGGCAGAAGCCTACTGCCAGACGCTCAGACCAGGCGCTCATCTCGCATCTGTCCATTCCCAAGCAGAAGCAGTATGGTTTGTACAACACGTACGAAGTGTGGTATGCA
>OZ022253.1:15559002-15639002 GCA_963978915.1 Caenorhabditis parvicauda | reverse complement strand
CTGGCCTCCGTAAATCGGTTACTTAGTACCGTAGCAGTTTCGCCTTGAAACACAAGAACAATTCACATGAGCCTTTAATTTAAATGGACTGAGAGTGAGAATAATGATTCAAATCCACAAAGATCTAACTGTTCGTTGTGAGAGTCCCGACCCTAGGCAGCAGGGCCCTACCGTAAATTGAGATTAGAGCGCATTTGAAAACGGCCATGTTTCTAGCGATATATGTGCGTTGAAGTGTGTTAGAGTCCGTAGACCTCCAAGCAATGAGCAGACCTCACGATGAGAGGATTCCAAAGAGGGCACTCATAAACAGAGAAATGTGGTCCTCCAACGCCAATCACTGTACCGGCGCCTTTTCGAAACAAATCCACGCTTTGAGATTGGAGTTTTGGAGATGAAACGGAAGAACAACACCACTGCTGCAAAGATCAAGAAGCCGGGTAGGAGAAATGGGAAGACGGTGAAGATGGTGGCGACGATGGTGTAGTTGTCAAGTTCCGTCTTCTGCAAGTTGTCGCGCTAGTCATTAGTTCGCACGCAATCACTCACCACGACAGCAAATTCATGTTTCAGCTTTTTTCGGACGTCCTTCGTCACTTTGACCACATTTTTAATCGTCGTGTCAATTTGTGAAGGTAGCTTGTTGAGAAAATCGAATCCTTTATTCATCTTTGCCTCTACTGATCTCATATCACTAGATATCTGCAACAATTCACATGCATCTCTCTCTCTCTCTCTCTCTCATCCTCTCTCTCTCTTCTCTCTCTCTATCTCTCTCTCTCTCTCTCTCTCTCTCTCCTCTCTCTCTCTCTCTCTCTCTCTCTCTCTCTCTCTCTCTCTCCTTTCTTCCGTCGCCCACTTACAATCCGGTCATCCAAAAATGGGAGAAACATTTTCTCACCTTTGTCCTTGGTTGCTGTAAATGCTGTGATAATGTCCTGGACTTTCGCTTCCATGTCGACTAACGTTTGACTTGACCCCAACACTGGCACTCTCCCTCATTTGAGTAACAGTCTGAAGGGTGCAATTTGAGATTTTATGGAATAAAGAGCTACGTCTATCAGCAACTGCTGATCAATCGAGACGGTCGACAGTTGCGATTATTCTCGCTTCGGCAGCACGTAGTTCCGTCGGCAAGTCGGTTTGAATTTGAGCCGTTACTGTAGTCAGCGCTGTTTTCGTTGCAGTTCCATAGTTTTGAATAAATGTTCCAGCTCCTGTATTGTGGAGATTATCTCTTCCTCTCTCTCATCTCTCTCTCTCATCTCTCTCTCATCTCTCTCTCTCTCTCTCTCTCTATCTCTCCTCCTATCTCTCTCCCTATCTCTCCTATCTCTCTTCCCTATCTCTCTTTTTCTCTATGACTCTCTTCCCTATCTCTCTCCAGATCTCTCTTCCTCGGGTAACCAAATAACGAGTATTATAATGAACTATCATAGTATTATAATGAAAAATAAGTTTTGGTTTTTGGCAATATAATACTCGTATTTTTCATTATAATAAGTTTTGGTTTTTGGCAATATAAATACTCGTATTTTTCATTATAATACTATGATAGTTCATTATAATACTATGATAGTTCCTTATAATACTCGTATTTGGTTACCCGAGTCCCTATCTCTTTCCGATCTCTCTCTCTCTCTCTCGCTTGCTCACCCCCTCTCTCTCTCTCTCTCTCTCTCTCTCTCTCTCTCTCTGTCTCTCTCTCTGTCTCTCTCTCTGTCTCTCTCTCCTATCTCACCATTCAGTGTTGAATCAGCAAACTTGTTAGTGGATAAAATACCATCCTTCATATAATAGAACGAAGTCATGTAAAGAATGCATCCAAAAATGCAGAACGCCAGTGAGACTCCAATGAATACGTACCGAGTGAATATGTAGACTGGATGTGGATTCGCCTTCTGCAAAGGGAATGAAATTGAAATAGTCCTGGCAGCTGGGCATGGGAGTGTTGCCAATCATTGGCAGTCCATTGGCAATGCCTCTTTTCCATTGCCAATAGCATCGGCAGTCGGTTGGCAATGCAATTGACTTGGATTTTGATTTTTAAGCCTTCTTGCCATTGACGATGGTGTTATAACAAATTGCATTGATGAACCCAGCACAGCCAAAATTTTGGCTATCACCACTCCATCCAGGCCTAGAAATGAAAATCCAAGTCAATTGCATTGCCAATCGACTGCAAATAATGGCAATATGCCCATCTCTACTGGCAGCTGACGGGAAGTGAACTCGTGAGACGCGAATCGAAAATGTCTGCTTTAACCTCCAAAACTTTTGGCGGACCGGCAATGGACCGTAAATGAGCGACAGATGGACTGGGCGACGACAGATCTTTTTTTTTCCGCCCGTTTTGGCTTGAAAGTTGTACCCACTATCGTATACCAGGGGTCCGGATGTAGAAGGAAAATATTTCATGTTACAGAACCCATATTCAGTTCCTTTCCTTCTGGTTATCTTACAAACATATCCAACGTACTTTTTGCAAAAAATTGCACAACTGTCCTGACCGGAGCAGCTTTTCAAAAGGTTCTCCTACGGTTCCCACGCCCATTATCTGTGCTCATGGCGGCTATTGCTGGCCCTCACGAAGCTTATGAACTTTATTTTCAAGGAATAAAGTTATTATTATTAACCCCGCACAAGTTATGCGTGCACACGTAATGTATCAAACTGATATTGAACAGTGAATGAATTGGACAGTGCGACTGGTAGTAGACGACAGATAAACCGGGCGACAGATGGACCGGACCGGCATCGGACCGTAAATGGGCGACAGAAGGACTGCGGATGGGCGACAGGCGGGCTGGGCGACAGATGAACTGTGAATAGACCGGCATTGGACTGTAATTGGGCGACAGATGTCCGGGACGACTGTCGCCTATCTACGGTCCAATGCTGGTCCACGAAAAAAGTTTTGGAGAACCACTCGGTCATGCACGCAAATTTAATTTCACGAACACTAATGGCATTAGATCTAGTCGCATTTTTACCGTTTTACGCTTGCAGATTAGACGCTTTAATAGGCAGGCGATGAAAGCGATGAGACATCCAACACCAAGAATCATCAACGAGACGGCGACGATACAGATGAGAGTGTAGCTCTTGAGCACATCCATCATCTCGTCAGTATCTCCTTTTCCTTCTATCAAGTGAGAAATGAAGGTATAGCTGGTTTCGTTGATCGTCGACAAAAACAGCTTCATCAAGCTCTCACAAGCACTGAATACAAGGTTATAAGCACACTCGAGTGAAACTCACTAAAAGAATAGTGATGAATCTTCATCATACTTAGGGAGAATATCCTTAAAATTTGTTTTAGGTGGAGCAGCCACCATAGTAGATGTAGAAATGTTTGGGCTGTAACCGATACCGAACAACTAGGGCAGTTCACGTTATATAAAGGTAGTTTGATGAACCTAAAATCTTTTTGACCGGTACGAAGATCTGATTCTATGTGCCAAAGCCAATATGAGTTTTGCAATTGAAGCCATCGACGGAGGAACTTTTCTTGCCAAGCAAGACATCAGAAAACAGATTGACACTGTGAAACTGCGACAACCTCCAAAACTTTTCGTGGACCGGTATTAGACCTTATACGGTAGATGGGCGACAGTCGTCTCGGACAGTCCCAATTATTGTCCAATGCAGTCCATTCACAGTCCATCTGTCTTCTACATCCGGACCCCTGGTATACGATAGTGGGTACCACTTTCATGCCAAAACGGGCGTAATTGAACCTGAATGGTCCAAATTTGACACGTGGCGCACTCTCCCCGCTACCGGCCCATCTGTCGCCCATCTACAGTCTATCTATCGCCCAGTCCATGCCCATTTACGGTTTGATGCCGGTCCGTCAAAAGTTTTGGAGAACAGTTCGCCAGATTGGAGAAGAAGCAGGAAGACCTTTAGACATTTCTGTTCTCCGTTATGGTATTCTAATTCTATTCTTTCTATTCTAACTATTCCTTTGCAGCATGACCTGAGAGAAAAGACGGGAAGTGAGTTTTGATGGGAGTACAATGTCATTTTGTAACTTCGTGCGTTTTTATGTTCAGGTGACCAAAACTGTCTCAAGGTTCAGAAAAAAAGTAAATATTTATTTAGATAATACTCGAAGTCGATGTCTCCTTTTTGTTACTCTTTTTCTTTTTATGACTTTTCGTCTTCTTGTGGCTCTTTTCTTTTGCTTTGTATGCTGGAATTTCTCTCTCTCCCTCTCCCCCCCTCTCTCTCTCACTCTTTCTCTCTCTCTCTCTCTCTCTCTCTCTCTTCGATATCATCACTTACGTGTTTCTTCTTTTTCTCTGCACAATTCTTTGATTTCTTCTTCTTTTTCTTACTTTGTTTCTTTACCGGCGAAGGGTTCTCTTTTGACAAACTTTCTTCTTCAGCGCCTGTATGATTCAAATAAATGTGAATTTTATTGCATTGTTTTTTTTTCCAATCCCATGTGAAACCCGTTTAAAGAAAAAAACAAGACAAAAATCAAAGACGTATTATTAAAAGGAAGATTCACTTTCGGTCGAGCCAGCAAGATAACATGTCGCGGTGAACATCGTGTCGACAACGATGATTCCTCCAATGCAGATCAAGACTGAAATTTCATTGATAGAAAGGGAGAGAGAGAGGGCGAGAGAGAGAGAGAGAGGGCGAGAGAGAGAGAGAGAGAGAGAGAGAGAGAGAGAGAGAGAGAGAGAGAGGGCGAGAGAGAGAGAGGGCGAGAGAGAGAGAGAGAGAGAGAGAGAGAGAGAGAGAGAGAGAGGGCGAGAGAGAGAGAGAGAGGGCGAGAGAGAGAGAGAGAGAGAGAGAGAGAGAGAGGGCGAGAGAGAGGGCGAGAGAGAGGGCGAGAGAGAGAGAGAGAGAGAGAGAGAGAGAGAGAGAGAGAGAGAGAGAGAGAGAGAGAGAGAGAGAGAGAGAGAGAGAGAGAGAGAGAGCAACTTACAGCAAGCAATCCAAAATCCTTGCGCGGGCTGTGAAATGTTATTGCAGACAAAACTTCCAATATACTCCCACAGGGTGATCAATTCTGTACATTGTGACGATCTGTCCAGAATCGCAATCAACGCCTTGGTGAGACTCTTCACTAATTTATCAGTCATAACTTCAGCTTCGATCTGCATGGATGCTACCAGCTTGTCTTGTTCTCTGTTTCCATTAAACCGCAAAATCTGCTGGTAGACTAACTCAAGGTTCGACAATGATCTTAAATTTCCGAGCCCTGAAACTGAAAAAAAAACAGGATTTTAGGTCAGTTTTCAGTCGAAAAACCTGCGAAAATCCGTCTTATTGCGGTCTGCAAGGATTTCATATGTTTTTAATCATTCATAGACTCACTCGAAATAAAGCAAGTAGTTCCACCTTTTTATCGAGTCCCATTTGGAAGATGGCCTTGGAAAATTCTTGTGTCAACGCCACTGTGTCAATCTGTTTCCTGAGGTCTTGCTCGGCGAGTAGTGCGTCTCCGTCGATGGCTTCGAAGAAGTCACTGCCCGTGCGACAACGGAATAGAACATCTCTGAAGGGCTTGATATTTCTCGCTACGTTATGGCGATAAAACATTCGATACACATCATTCACACTCAAATTCCACTGTGGCAAGAACTAATGCAATAAAACACAAAGCAATGAGCACTCGAGCACAAAAATGAGTACTCAAGCCATCGTATTTCTCCTCCCTTTTGGCCGATTGGTTAAAGCAGAGGGATGCGACTCACGTATCGCGGGTACGAACTCAGAGAAGTCAACGAAGATTGGATCCAGAAAAAATCAAATTGCATCCGGAGTTGTGTTTCCAATCGGAATGAAATATATTTCAAAATTCATCGTGTTATTCGGGTTCGGCGAGAAAATAATTCTCCGGGGCATCATATTATTAATTGACAAATCCTCCGCCCACTTTGCCCCGCCCCCATTTTCGTGAGGCAAATTTTTGGGGTGAAGCTTTTTTGTTTTGATTGTGGGGGGAGGGGAAGTAGTTGACGGGATTCGAACGCGGATTGAGCAAGTAGAAATCCAACGCTTTAACCACTCGGTCACCGCTGCACGTTTTTTGAGAGCGCTTCACGCGTGACCACTGAGGGCCCTCGCAGGTTGTTGCATTAGTTCTAGCCGCACTTGCATTAGTTTTCGCCGTACTTGAATTGTACAGGGAGTGCGAAAGCGAACAGGGAGTGAAAACTACTTATTTTTTCAATAAAAAGGTCTGAATATGTGTTTTTTTTAATGAAAAACGGCTCTGAGCGTAGCGAGGAGTACCTGCTTGTTTTAGATATTTGAAGGATTTCGTCAGATTGGATCCAATTAGCAGCGTTTTTATTCGATGGAAAATGGACCTATAACCATGATGACACATCATGACGATTCATTCCATAATACTTTTGTTCACGATCTATCTGTTGACTCAATTTTTGAGTAAATCTGAAGCATTTAAAAGTAATCAGAAACGTCAACTCTGATTGAATCCAGAAAAAATCAGATTGGATTCCAGGTTTTCCCAAATTAGATGTAGTTGGATCCAATCTGAGTTGCTAAGAATCCCGTGACTTCCCAGGCGTTTTTCTTCTCTTCCTATCATAACCTCATAAAAAATGGGCGTTGCCATAAAACCCACTTGACATCAAAACTCATCATCCTGCTCTGAACAGGGTACTCGTATGTGAGCAGGCTCTTTGGCAACTTGTTGAAGACCGTCATCTCCTTGTCTTTGAAAAGAACGATGCAAATGAACAAAGTCAGGAAAGCGAAGACGAAGAACAACCTGGATATAATATTAGATAGTCTTGTTAGATTTACTCACGATGAAAGGATTCCGAAGAGAGCACTCATAAACAGAGAAATGTGTCCTCCAATGCCGACAATGCCACCAGCAATCTTTGACAAGCAGCCTCTTTTGGCCACCGGAGACTTGGAGACGAACCGGCAGAACAAGATAAACGCCGTGAAGAGCAAGAAAACGGGGAGCAGAAATGGGAAAACAGTGACAACGGTGGCGACGATCGTGTATTTGTCTATGGTGTCTAGCTGAAAGTTGGCTCACCATGGTGGGTGATGGGTGGACTCACCAGCGGTACGAACTCCTTCTTCACCTTTGCTCTGACATCTTTGGTGGCTGTGATGACGTTGCCTATCGCCTTGTCCAAGTTATTAGGGACTTCATCGAGAAAGTCAAACGTCTTTTTCATTTTTGCTTCGACAGATTTCATGTCAGTTGTTATCTGCAATACTCCATCTCTCCCCCCTCTCTCTCTCTCTCTCTCTCTCTCTCTCTCTCTCTCTCTCTCTCTCACTCTCTCACTCCCTCTTTTTCTCTCTATCTCTTCCTCTCTCTTTCTCTCTCTCTCACTCTCTTTTTCTCTCTCTCTCTCTCTCCCTCTTTTTCTCTCTATCTCTCTCTCTCCCTCTCTCTTTCTCTCTTTCTTTCTCTCTCTCTCACTCTTTCTTTCTCTCTCTCTCTCTCTCTCTCTCTCTCTCTCTCTCTCTCTCTCTATCTCTCTCTCTCTCTCTCTCTCTCTCTCTCTCTCTCTCTCTCTCTCTCTTCTCATCGCTGACTTTTTGTTTTGCGTTTTTTCAGATCCGTGACAACATCTTGGAAAGCTTGAAGCATTACCGAGAGGCCTGGCATCACAGTAATGATTTCTGCCGAAGCCTGAAAAACACTGTTTCTGTGAACATGACCAACTGACCGTGGCTAACAAGTTAGAGTCAATAATTCCGTCAATGATTTTGTGGATTCTCTGTTCAGCGGCTATTAGGTCTTTCGACATGTCTGCTTTGATTTGAACAGAGGCCGTGAGCAGCGACGTCTTGGTTGCTTGTCCGTAGTTGACGAAAAACTTTTCGGCGCCTGAAATTTCCTCTCTCTCTCTCTCTCTCTCTCTCTCTCTCTCTCTCTCTCTCTCTCTTCTCTCTCTCTCTCTCTCTCTCTCTCTCTCTCTCTCTCTCTTTCTCTCTCTCTTTCTCTCTCTCTCTCTCTCTCTCTCTCTCTCTCTCTCTCTCTCTCTCTCTCTCTCTCTCTCTCTCTCTCTCTCTTTCTCTCTCTCTCTCTCTCTCTCTCTCTCTCTCTCTCTCTCTCTTTCTCTCTCTCTCTCTCTCTCTCTCTCTCTCTCTCTCTCTTTCTCTCTCTCTCTCTCTCTCTCTCTCTCTCTCTCTCTCTCTCTCTCTCTTCTCTCTCTCTCTCTCATTTCTCACCTCCAAAGGCATTCTCAACAAAGACATTTGTTGTCCATACTCCGTTTTTAAGATAAAACACCGAAATCATGTAAATGACACATCCAAATATACAAAAAGTCAATGAGACTGCCATGAAAATATACCGCGTGCAAATGGCGCCAGAACTAGGTGTATGTCTCTGAAATTGCAACTTTTTCGAAAAAAAATTATTTTTTTTATTAAAAATAAGATTTTTTGCTCACCGTTTTGGTTTTACTACAGAGACGATAAATAAGACACCAAATGAAAGAAATCAGACAACCGACTCCAAGCATCATCAAAGCGATGGCAATAACGAAGGCGAGGGTGTAACTCTGAAAAACTGCCAGAACATCAGACGTCCCAGTTTTCCCTTCGATCATGTGAGCTAGGAAGTCGTAACTGTCATCGTTCACCGTCTTCAACAACAATTTCATAAGCGATTCACAGACGCTGGAAGATAGTGGATAGTGAGAGGTAACCACTACGAGTAGCGTCGTGTTTTATTCTGAGTTAGGCCTAGGCTTGACACTGATGTATTAGGGCGCTAGAATGGCTTTTTTCAAACGCGTTCTAATCTCAATTTTGCAGAATGAGTACGGTAGGCCTACCCTAGGGTCGGGACTCTCACAACGAACAGTTAGATCTTTGTGGACTTACATCATTATTCTTACTTTCAGTCCATTGAAATTAAAGGCTCATTACGTTAACCGTTCTTGTATTTCAAGGCGAAACTGCTACGGTACTAAGTACCCGATTTACGGAGGCCAGACTTTTTTACAGGTAGAGGAAGCTATATGCGTCGTGTTTTATTCTAGGTTAGACATAGGCTTAAGCCATGATTATACATAAGAATGATTCCGCCATATCGTTACCGAAACGTCACCGTCTTGTTGTCAAAACGTCGCCGTTATCGAATGCTATATCGAATGGCGACAAAGAGGCGACGTACCGGCGACAAATTTATTATGGAGCTTGGCGCTGATGTATTAGGGCTTAGACATGACGGTTAGGCTGAGGGTTATTTTGAGCAAAGACTTGATAGTATTTATGTAAACTTGATATAAAAAATGTTATGTGTGTCCTAAGTCTACTCAAAATATTTAATTTGTGTTTGAAAAGATTTATGAACAAGATTATTTTATCTTTTCATTTCCAATGATTATTTGTTCTTTTTTATTTGTATGGATATTCGAATTTTCAGAATTTTTTTCCAATGTCATAAACACATTTCACGTTCGAAGAGGTAGAGACGCAGAGGCGGGGAGACAGTGTGATACTGTTGGAGAGTGCTAGAGTCTATACAACTCTGAGCAGTAAGCCGGGAGATGTGCCACACACTACGGCAAACGCGAATCGGTTTTATTGTCTGTGTGCCATTGAATATATTTTGTTAGAATTTACAATAACCGATTCATATTAAACTTATCTCATCTTTTTCTGAACAATCTTAAACTCACCCGAAGATAAATGAAGAATCATCATCATATTTGGGAAGAATAGTTTCAAAGTCCGTTTTTACTGGACTTTTCGCCATATTGGCATGAGAGTATGTGTAAAATGACGATCGAACTGGTCTACTTTTATAACACACGTTATTTTAGGCCGTACACATTGGAGAAAACTTTTCGAGATATTCAAAACACACTAGTGATTTGAATGACCCACAAGCCTACTCCATAATCTTCTTGTCGCAGTTCTTCTACCGTCATTCGTTATGGTGTCTATTTGGCGAGCTACCTGAAACCTATTTGAGAAGATTTTAACGTGGTTAGAAAAGGTACTGATTCATACCATGATGACTGATGCTGTTATTAACATTCATGAAGTACCTACTTTCCAGGAGTTTGAATTTCATAATGCTCCACATTCTTTGAGGAAAGCTTTTTTGTTTTCATTAGTTTTAATTCATTCATTTGTTTTTCTTATCACCGCGTAACAGTGACACTTATGATGATGTCAAAGTGGAAGGAAAGATATGAAGAATGGAGATAGAGATGAAGAGAGAGAGAGGAAAGAAAGAAAAAGAGAGAAAAAAATAAAAGAGAGAGAGAGAGTGAGAGAGAGAGAGAGAGAGAGAGAGAGAGAGAGAGAGAGAGAGAGAGAGAGAGAGAGTGAGAGAGAGAGAGAGAGAAAGAGAGAAAGAGAGAGAGAGAGAGAGAGAGAGAGAGAGAGAGAGAGAGAGAGAGAGAGAGAGAGAGAGAGAGAGAGAGAGAGAGAGAGGGAGAGAGAGGGAGAGAGTGAGAGAGAGAGAGAAAGAGAGAGAGAAAGAGAAAAAGAAAGAAAGAGATAGAAAGAGAGAGAGAGAGAGAGAGAGAGAGAGAGAGAGAGAGAGAGAGAGAGAGAGAGAGAGAGAGAGAGAGAGAGAGAGAGAGAGAGAGAGAGAGAGAGAGAGAGAACCTTCCAAGCGTCCTTCTATCATTTCCATACAAAATCTCAATAATTTTTTCCGACCCAAAAATCGAAAATTTTCGTGGGCTATAGTTCATGGATTTTTTCGATTTTTGGCCAAAAATTTCTCGTCTCCAATTTGTCTGGAAACAACGGAGCTGATAGAATCGATCATTCTGAATCTAACAAGCAAGGTCTCGCCGCCTGGAACATCTCGAGAGTAGAGTTAGAGAGTGTTGAAGTTGAGCCATTTTTGACGTCGACTTTGAAGGTCTGTAACTTCAGAATGAAGGCTCAGAATCCTGTGAGACAAGGTTCTGTGTGCATCCCAAGCGTCCTTCTATCATTTCCTATCAAAATCTAAACAAATTTTCCGGACCACAAAGTCGAAAATTTTCGTGGGCTATAGCCCATGGATTTTTTCGATTTTCGGCCAAAAATTTCTCGTCTCCAATTCGTCTGGAAACAACGGAGCTGATAGAATCGATCATTCTGAATCTAACAAGCAAGGTCTCGCCGCCTGGAACATCTCGAGAGTAGAGTTAGAGAATGTTGAAGTTGAGCCATTTTTGACGTCGACTTTGAAGGTCTGTAACTCCAGAATGAATGCTCAGAATCCTGTGAGACTAGGTTCTTTATGCATCCCAAGTGTCCCTCTATCATTTCCTATCAAAATCTCAACAATTTTTCCGACCCCAAAATCGAAAATTTTCGTGGGCTATAGCCCATGGATTTTTTCGATTTTCGGCCAAAAATTTCTCGTCTCCAAATCGTCTGAAAACAACGGAGCTGATAGAATCAATCACTCTGAATCTAACAAGCATGGTCTCGCCGCCTGGAACATCTCGAGAGTAGAGTTAGAGAGTGTTGAAATTGAGCCATTTTTGACGTCGACTTTGAAGGTCTGTAACTCCAGAATGAAGGCTCAGAATCCTGCGAGACTATGAGTTTTGTGCATCTAAAGTGTCCTTCTATCATTTCCTATCAAAATCTCAACAATTTTTTCCGACTCCAAAATCGAAAATTTTCGTGGGCTATAGTTCATGGATTTTTTCGATTTTTGGCCAAAAATTTCTCGTCTCCAAATCGTCTGAAAACAACGGAGCTGATAGAATCGATCATTCTGAATCTAACAAGCAAGCTCTCGCCGCCTGGAACATCTCGAGAGTAGAGTTAGAGAGTGTTGAAATTGAGCCATTTTTGACGTCGATTTTGAAGGAATGTAACTCCAGAATGGAGGCTCAGAATCCTGTTAGACTATGAGTTTTGTGCATCTGAAGTGTCCTTCTATCATTTCCTATCAAAATCTCAACAATTTTTTCCGACCCCAAAATCGAAAATTTTCGTGGGCTATAGTTCACGGATTTTTTCGATTTTTGGCCAAAAATTTCTCGTCTCCAATTCGTCTGGAAACAACGGAGCTGATAGAATCGATCATTCTGAATCTAACAAGCAAGGTCTCGCCGCCTGGAACATCTCGAGAGTAGAGTTAGAGAGTGTTGAAGTTGAGCCATTTTTGACGTCGACTTTGAAGGTCTGTAACTTCAGAATGAAGGCTCAGAATCCTGTGAGACAAGGTTCTGTGTGCATCCCAAGCGTCCTTCTATCATTTCCTATCAAAATCTAAACAATTTTTCCGGATCACAAAGTCGAAAATTTTCGTGGGCTATAGCCCATGGATTTTTTCGATTTTCGGCCAAAAATTTCTCGTCTCCAATTCGTCTGGAAACAACGGAGCTGATAGAATCGATCATTCTAAATCTAACAAGCAAGGTCTCGCCGCCTGGAACATCTCGAGAGTCGAGTTAGAGAGTGTTGAAATTGAACCATTTTTGACGTCGACTTTGAAGGAATGTAACTCCAGAATGGATGCTCAGAATCCTGTTAGACTATGAGTTTTGTGCATCTAAAGTGTCCTTCTATCATTTCCTATCAAAATCTCAACAATTTTTTCCGACCCCAAAATCGAAAATTTTCGTGGGCTATAGCCCATGGATTTTTTCGATTTTCGGCCAAAAATTTCTCGACTCCAATTCGTCTGAAAACAACGGAGCTGATAGAATCGATCACTCTGAATCTAACAAGCATGGTCTCGCCGCCTGGAACATCTCGAGAGTAGAGTTAGAGAGTGTTGAAATTGAGCCATTTTTGACGTCGACTTTGAAGGTCTGTAACTCCAGAATGAAGGCTCAGAATCCTGTGAGACTATGAGTTTTGTGCATCTAAAGTGTCCTTCTATCATTTCCTATCGAAATCTCAACAATTTTTTCCGACCCCAAAATCGAAAATTTTCGTGGGCTATAGCCCATGGATTTTTTCGATTTTCGGCCAAAAATTTCTCGACTCCAATTCGTCTGAAAACAACGGAGCTGATAGAATCGATCACTCTGAATCTAACAAGCATGGTCTCGCCGCCTGGAACATCTCGAGAGTAGAGTTAGAGAGTGTTGAAATTGAGCCATTTTTGACGTCGACTTTGAAGGTCTGTAACTCCAGAATGAAGGCTCAGAATCCTGTGAGACTATGAGTTTTGTGCATCTAAAGTGTCCTTCTATCATTTCCTATCGAAATCTCAACAATTTTTTCCGACCCCAAAATCGAAAATTTTCGTGGGCTATAGCCCATGGATTTTTTCGACTTTCGGCCAAAAATTTCTCGTCTCCAATTCGTCTGAAAACAACGGAGCTGATAGAATCGATCACTCTGAATCTAACAAGCATGGTCTCGCTGCCCGGAACATCTCGAGAGTAGAGTTAGAGAGTGTTGAAATTGAGCCATTTTTGACGTCGACTTTGAAGGTCTGTAACTCCAGAATGAAGGCTCAGAATCCTGTGAGACTATGAGTTTTGTGCATCTAAAGTGTCCTTCTATCATTTCCTATCGAAATCTCAACAATTTTTTCCGACCCCAAAATCGAAAATTTTCGTGGGCTATAGCCCATGGATTTTTTCGACTTTCGGCCAAAAATTTCTCGTCTCCAATTCGTCTGAAAACAACGGAGCTGATAGAATCGATCACTCTGAATCTAACAAGCATGGTCTCGCTGCCCGGAACATCTCGAGAGTCGAGTTAGAGAGTGTTGAAATTGAGCCATTTTTGACGTCGACTTTGAAGGAATGTAACTCCAGAATGCAGGCTCAGAATCCTGTGAGACTAGGTTCTTTATGCATCCCAAGTGTCCCTCTATCATTTTCTATCAGAATCTCAACAATTTTTTCCGACCCCAAAATCGAAAATTTTCGTGGGCTATAGCCCATGGATTTTTTCGATTTTCGGCCAAAAATTTCTCGTCTCCAATTCGTCTGAAAACAACGGAGCTGATAGAATCGATCACTCTGAATCTAACAAGCATGGTCTCGCCGCCCGGAACATCTCGAGAGTCGAGTTAGAGAGTGTTGAAGTTGAGCCATTTTTGACGTCGACTTTGAAGGTCTGTAACTCCAGAATGAAGGCTCAGAATCCTGTGAGACTATGAGTTTTGTGCATCTGAAGTGTCCTTCTATCATTTCCTATCGAAATCTCAACAATTTTTTTCGACCCCAAAATCGAAAATTTTCGTGGGCTATAGCCCATGGATTTTTTCGATTTTCGGCCAAAAATTTCTCGTCTCCAATTCGTCTGAAAACAACGGAGCTGATAGAATCGATCACTCTGAATCTAACAAACATGGTCTCGCCGCCTGGAACATCTCGAGAGTAGAGTTAGAGAGTGTTGAAATTGAGCCACTTTTGACGTCGACTTTGAAGGAATGTAACTCCAGAATGAAGGCTCAGAATCCTGTGAGACTATGAGTTTTGTGCATCTAAAGTGTCCTTCTATCATTTCCTATCGAAATCTCAACAATTTTTTCCGACCCCAAAATCGAAAATTTTCGTGGGCTATAGCCCATGGATTTTTTCGACTTTCGGCCAAAAATTTCTCGTCTCCAATTCGTCTGAAAACAACGGAGCTGATAGAATCGATCACTCTGAATCTAACAAGCATGGTCTCGCTGCCCGGAACATCTCGAGAGTCGAGTTAGAGAGTGTTGAAATTGAGCCATTTTTGACGTCGACTTTGAAGGAATGTAACTCCAGAATGCAGGCTCAGAATCCTGTGAGACTAGGTTCTTTATGCATCCCAAGTGTCCCTCTATCATTTTCTATCAGAATCTCAACAATTTTTTCCGACCCCAAAATCGAAAATTTTCGTGGGCTATAGCCCATGGATTTTTTCGATTTTCGGCCAAAAATTTCTCGTCTCCAATTCGTCTGAAAACAACGGAGCTGATAGAATCGATCACTCTGAATCTAACAAGCATGGTCTCGCCGCCCGGAACATCTCGAGAGTCGAGTTAGAGAGTGTTGAAGTTGAGCCATTTTTGACGTCGACTTTGAAGGTCTGTAACTCCAGAATGAAGGCTCAGAATCCTGTGAGACTATGAGTTTTGTGCATCTAAAGTGTCCTTCTATCATTTCCTATTGAAATCTCAACAATTTTTTCCGACCCCAAAATCGAAAATTTTCGTGGGCTATAGCCCATGGATTTTTTCGATTTTCGGCCAAAAATTTCTCGTCTCCAATTCGTCTGAAAACAACGGAGCTGATAGAATCGATCACTCTGAATCTAACAAGCATGGTCTCGCCGCCTGGAACATCTCGAGAGTAGAGTTAGAGAGTGTTGAAGTTGAGCCATTTTTGACGTCGACTTTGAAGGTCTGTAACTCCAGAATGAAGGCTCAGAATCCTGTGAGACTATGAGTTTTGTGCATCTGAAGTGTCCTTCTATCATTTCCTATCGAAATCTCAACAATTTTTTTCGACCCCAAAATCGAAAATTTTCGTGGGCTATAGCCCATGGATTTTTTCGATTTTCGGCCAAAAATTTCTCGTCTCCAATTCGTCTGAAAACAACGGAGCTGATAGAATCGATCACTCTGAATCTAACAAACATGGTCTCGCCGCCTGGAACATCTCGAGAGTAGAGTTAGAGAGTGTTGAAATTGAGCCATTTTTGACGTCGACTTTGAAGGAATGTAACTCCAGAATGAAGGCTCAGAATCCTGTGAGACTATGAGTTTTGTGCATCTAAAGTGTCCTTCTATCATTTCCTATCGAAATCTCAACAATTTTTTCCGACCCCAAAATCGAAAATTTTCGTGGGCTATAGCCCATGGATTTTTTCGACTTTCGGCCAAAAATTTCTCGTCTCCAATTCGTCTGAAAACAACGGAGCTGATAGAATCGATCACTCTGAATCTAACAAGCATGGTCTCGCTGCCCGGAACATCTCGAGAGTCGAGTTAGAGAGTGTTGAAATTGAGCCATTTTTGACGTCGACTTTGAAGGAATGTAACTCCAGAATGCAGGCTCAGAATCCTGTGAGACTAGGTTCTTTATGCATCCCAAGTGTCCCTCTATCATTTTCTATCAGAATCTCAACAATTTTTTCCGACCCCAAAATCGAAAATTTTCGTGGGCTATAGCCCATGGATTTTTTCGATTTTCGGCCAAAAATTTCTCGTCTCCAATTCGTCTGAAAACAACGGAGCTGATAGAATCGATCACTCTGAATCTAACAAGCATGGTCTCGCCGCCCGGAACATCTCGAGAGTCGAGTTAGAGAGTGTTGAAGTTGAGCCATTTTTGACGTCGACTTTGAAGGTCTGTAACTCCAGAATGAAGGCTCAGAATCCTGTGAGACTATGAGTTTTGTGCATCTAAAGTGTCCTTCTATCATTTCCTATTGAAATCTCAACAATTTTTTCCGACCCCAAAATCGAAAATTTTCGTGGGCTCTAGCCCATGGATTTTTTCGATTTTCGGCCAAAAATTTCTCGTCTCCAATTCGTCTGAAAACAACGGAGCTGATAGAATCGATCACTCTGAATCTAACAAGCATGGTCTCGCCGCCTGGAACATCTCGAGAGTAGAGTTAGAGAGTGTTGAAGTTGAGCCATTTTTGACGTCGACTTTGAAGGTCTGTAACTCCAGAATGAAGGCTCAGAATCCTGTGAGACTATGAGTTTTGTGCATCTAAAGTGTCCTTCTATCATTTCCTATCGAAATCTCAACAATTTTTTTCGACCCCAAAATCGAAAATTTTCGTGGGCTATAGCCCATGGATTTTTTCGATTTTCGGCCAAAAATTTCTCGTCTCCAATTCGTCTGAAAACAACGGAGCTGATAGAATCGATCACTCTGAATCTAACAAACATGGTCTCGCCGCCTGGAACATCTCGAGAGTAGAGTTAGAGAGTGTTGAAATTGAGCCATTTTTGACGTCGACTTTGAAGGAATGTAACTCCAGAATGCAGGCTCAGAATCCTGTGAGACTAGGTTCTTTATGCATCCCAAGTGTCCCTCTATCATTTTCTATCAGAATCTCAACAATTTTTTCCGACCCCAAAATCAAAAATTTTCGTGGGCTATAGCCCATGGATTTTTTCGATTTTCGGCCAAAACTTTCTCGTCTCCAATTCGTCTGAAAACAACGGAGCTGATAGAATCGATCACTCTGAATCTAACAAGCATGGTCTCGCCGCCCGGAACATCTCGAGAGTCGAGTTAGAGAGTGTTGAAATTGAGCCATTTTTGACGTCGACTTTGAAGGAATGTAACTCCAGAATGAAGGCTCAGAATCCTGTGAGACTAGGTTCTTTATGCATCCCAAGTGTCCCTCTATCATTTCCTATCAGAATCTCAACAATTTTTTCCGACCCCAAAATCGAAAATTTTCGTGGGCTAGCCCATGGATTTTTTCGATTTTCGGCCAAAAATTTCTCGTCTCCAATTCGTCTGAAAACAACGGAGCTGATAGAATCGATCACTCTGAATCTAACAAACATGGTCTCGCCGCCTGGAACATCTCGAGAGTAGAGTTAGAGAGTGTTGAAGTTGAGCCATTTTTGACGTCGACTTTGAAGGTCTGTAACTCCAGAATGAAGGCTCAGAATCCTGTGAGACTATGAGTTTTGTGCATCTAAAGTGTCCTTCTATCATTTCCTATTGAAATCTCAACAATTTTTTCCGACCCCAAAATCGAAAATTTTCGTGGGCTCTAGCCCATGGATTTTTTCGATTTTCGGCCAAAAATTTCTCGTCTCCAATTCGTCTGAAAACAACGGAGCTGATAGAATCGATCACTCTGAATCTAACAAGCATGGTCTCGCCGCCTGGAACATCTCGAGAGTAGAGTTAGAGAGTGTTGAAGTTGAGCCATTTTTGACGTCGACTTTGAAGGTCTGTAACTCCAGAATGAAGGCTCAGAATCCTGTGAGACTATGAGTTTTGTGCATCTAAAGTGTCCTTCTATCATTTCCTATCGAAATCTCAACAATTTTTTTCGACCCCAAAATCGAAAATTTTCGTGGGCTATAGCCCATGGATTTTTTCGATTTTCGGCCAAAAATTTCTCGTCTCCAATTCGTCTGAAAACAACGGAGCTGATAGAATCGATCACTCTGAATCTAACAAACATGGTCTCGCCGCCTGGAACATCTCGAGAGTAGAGTTAGAGAGTGTTGAAATTGAGCCATTTTTGACGTCGACTTTGAAGGAATGTAACTCCAGAATGCAGGCTCAGAATCCTGTGAGACTAGGTTCTTTATGCATCCCAAGTGTCCCTCTATCATTTTCTATCAGAATCTCAACAATTTTTTCCGACCCCAAAATCAAAAATTTTCGTGGGCTATAGCCCATGGATTTTTTCGATTTTCGGCCAAAACTTTCTCGTCTCCAATTCGTCTGAAAACAACGGAGCTGATAGAATCGATCACTCTGAATCTAACAAGCATGGTCTCGCCGCCCGGAACATCTCGAGAGTCGAGTTAGAGAGTGTTGAAATTGAGCCATTTTTGACGTCGACTTTGAAGGAATGTAACTCCAGAATGAAGGCTCAGAATCCTGTGAGACTAGGTTCTTTATGCATCCCAAGTGTCCCTCTATCATTTCCTATCAGAATCTCAACAATTTTTTCCGACCCCAAAATCGAAAATTTTCGTGGGCTAGCCCATGGATTTTTTCGATTTTCGGCCAAAAATTTCTCGTCTCCAATTCGTCTGAAAACAACGGAGCTGATAGAATCGATCACTCTGAATCTAACAAACATGGTCTCGCCGCCTGGAACATCTCGAGAGTAGAGTTAGAGAGTGTTGAAGTTGAGCCATTTTTGACGTCGACTTTGAAGGTCTGTAACTCCAGAATGAAGGCTCAGAATCCTGTGAGACTATGAGTTTTGTGCATCTAAAGTGTCCTTCTGTCATTTCCTATCAAAATCTCAACAATTTTCTCCGACCCCAAAATCGAAAATTTCCGTGGGCTATAGCCCATGGATTTTTTCGATTTTTGGCCAAAAATTTCTCGTCTCCAAATCGTCTGAAAAAAACGGAGCTGATAGAATCGATCACTCTGAATCTAACAAGCATGGTCTCGCCGCCCGGAACATCTCGAGAGTCGAGTTAGAGAGTGTTGAAATTGAGCCATTTTTGACGTCGACTTTGAAGGTCTGTAACTCCAGAATGGAGGCTCAGAATCCTGTTAGACTATGAGTTTTGTGCATCTAAAGTGTCCTTCTGTCATTTCCTATCAAAATCTCAACAATTTTTTCCGACCCCAAAATCGAAAATTTCCGTGGGCTATAGCCCATGGATTTTTTCGATTTTCGGCCGAAAATTTCTCGTCTCCAATTCGTCTGAAAAAAACGGAGCTGATAGAATCGATCACTCTGATTCTAACAAGCATGGTCTCGCCGTCCGGAACATCTCGAGAGTCGAGTTAGAGAGTGTTGAAGTTGAGCCATTTCTGACGTCGACTTTGAAGGTCTGTAACTCCAGAATGAAGGCTCAGAATCCTGCGAGACTATGAGTTTTGTGCATCTAAAGTGTCCTTCTGTCATTTCCTATCAAAATCTCAACAATTTTTTCCGACCCCAAAATCGAAAATTTCCGTGGGCTATAGCCCATGGATTTTTTCGATTTTCGGCCAAAAATTTCTCGTCTCCAATTCGTCTGAAAACAACGGAGCTGATAGAATCGATCACTCTGAATCTAACAAGCATGGTCTCGCCGCCCGGAACATCTCGAGAGTCGAGTTAGAGAGTGTTGAAGTTGAGCCATTTTTGACGTCGACTTTGAAGGTCTGTAACTCCAGAATGAAGGCTCAGAATCCTGTGAGACTATGAGTTTTGTGCATCTAAAGTGTCCTTCTATCATTTCCTATTGAAATCTCAACAATTTTTTCCGACCCCAAAATCGAAAATTTTCGTGGGCTCTAGCCCATGGATTTTTTCGATTTTCGGCCAAAAATTTCTCGTCTCCAATTCGTCTGAAAACAACGGAGCTGATAGAATCGATCACTCTGAATCTAACAAGCATGGTCTCGCCGCCTGGAACATCTCGAGAGTAGAGTTAGAGAGTGTTGAAGTTGAGCCATTTTTGACGTCGACTTTGAAGGTCTGTAACTCCAGAATGAAGGCTCAGAATCCTGTGAGACTATGAGTTTTGTGCATCTAAAGTGTCCTTCTATCATTTCCTATCGAAATCTCAACAATTTTTTTCGACCCCAAAATCGAAAATTTTCGTGGGCTATAGCCCATGGATTTTTTCGATTTTCGGCCAAAAATTTCTCGTCTCCAATTCGTCTGAAAACAACGGAGCTGATAGAATCGATCACTCTGAATCTAACAAGCATGGTCTCGCCGCCCGGAACATCTCGAGAGTCGAGTTAGAGAGTGTTGAAATTGAGCCATTTTTGACGTCGACTTTGAAGGAATGTAACTCCAGAATGAAGGCTCAGAATCCTGTGAGACTAGGTTCTTTATGCATCCCAAGTGTCCCTCTATCATTTCCTATCAGAATCTCAACAATTTTTTCCGACCCCAAAATCGAAAATTTTCGTGGGCTAGCCCATGGATTTTTTCGATTTTCGGCCAAAAATTTCTCGTCTCCAATTCGTCTGAAAACAACGGAGCTGATAGAATCGATCACTCTGAATCTAACAAACATGGTCTCGCCGCCTGGAACATCTCGAGAGTAGAGTTAGAGAGTGTTGAAGTTGAGCCATTTTTGACGTCGACTTTGAAGGTCTGTAACTCCAGAATGAAGGCTCAGAATCCTGTGAGACTATGAGTTTTGTGCATCTAAAGTGTCCTTCTATCATTTCCTATCGAAATCTCAACAATTTTTTCCGACCCCAAAATCGAAAATTTTCGTGGGCTATAGCCCATGGATATTTTCGATTTTCGGCCGAAAATTTCTCGTCTCCAATTCGTCTGAAAACAACGGAGCTGATAGAATCGATCACTCTGAATCTAACAAGCATGGTCTCGCCGCCTGGAACATTTCGAGAGTAGAGTTAGAGAGTGTTGAAGTTGAGCCATTTTTGACGTCGACTTTGAAGGTCTGTAACTCCAGAATGAAGGCTCAGAATCCTGTGAGACTATGAGTTTTGTGCATCTAAAGTGTCCTTCTGTCATTTCCTATCAAAATCTCAACAATTTTCTCCGACCCCAAAATCGAAAATTTCCGTGGGCTATAGCCCATGGATTTTTTCGATTTTTGGCCAAAAATTTCTCGTCTCCAAATCGTCTGAAAAAAACGGAGCTGATAGAATCGATCACTCTGAATCTAACAAGCATGGTCTCGCCGCCCGGAACATCTCGAGAGTCGAGTTAGAGAGTGTTGAAATTGAGCCATTTTTGACGTCGACTTTGAAGGTCTGTAACTCCAGAATGGAGGCTCAGAATCCTGTTAGACTATGAGTTTTGTGCATCTAAAGTGTCCTTCTGTCATTTCCTATCAAAATCTCAACAATTTTTTCCGACCCCAAAATCGAAAATTTCCGTGGGCTATAGCCCATGGATTTTTTCGATTTTCGGCCGAAAATTTCTCGTCTCCAATTCGTCTGAAAAAAACGGAGCTGATAGAATCGATCACTCTGATTCTAACAAGCATGGTCTCGCCGTCCGGAACATCTCGAGAGTCGAGTTAGAGAGTGTTGAAGTTGAGCCATTTTTGACGTCGACTTTGAAGGTCTGTAACTCCAGAATGAAGGCTCAGAATCCTGCGAGACTATGAGTTTTGTGCATCTAAAGTGTCCTTCTGTCATTTCCTATCAAAATCTCAACAATTTTTTCCGACCCCAAAATCGAAAATTTCCGTGGGCTATAGCCCATGGATTTTTTCGATTTTCGGCCGAAAATTTCTCGTCTCCAATTCGTCTGAAAACAACGGAGCTGATAGAATCGATCACTCTGAATCTAACAAGCATGGTCTCGCCGCCTGGAACATTTCGAGAGTAGAGTTAGAGAGTGTTGAAGTTGAGCCATTTTTGACGTCGACTTTGAAGGTCTGTAACTCCAGAATGAAGGCTCAGAATCCTGCGAGACTATGAGTTTTGTGCATCTAAAGTGTCCTTCTGTCATTTCCTATCAAAATCTCAACAATTTTTTCCGACCCCAAAATCGAAAATTTCCGTGGGCTATAGCCCATGGATTTTTTCGATTTTCGGCCGAAAATTTCTCGTCTCCAATTCGTCTGAAAACAACGGAGCTGATAGAATCGGTCACTCTGAATCTAACAAGCATGGTCTCGCCGCCTGGAACATCTCGAGAGTAGAGTTAGAGAGTGTTGAAGTTGAGCCATTTTTGACGTCGACTTTGAAGGTCTGTAACTCCAGAATGAAGGCTCAGAATCCTGTGAGACTATGAGTTTTGTGCATCTAAAGTGTCCTTCTAACATTTCCTATCAAAATCTCAACAATTATTTCCGACCCCAAAATCGAAAATTTTCGTGGGCTATAGCCCATGGATTTTTTCGATTTTCGGCCATAAATTTCTCGTCTCCAATTCGTCTGAAAACAACGGAGCTGATAGAACCGATCACTCTGAATCTAACAAGCATGGTCTTGCCGCCTGGAACATCTCGAGAGTAGAGTTAGAGAGTGTTGAAGTTGAGCCATTTTTGACGTCGAATTTGAAGGTCTGTAACTCCAGAATGAAGGCTCAGAATCCTGTGAGACTAGGTTCTTTATGCATTCCAAGTGTCCCTCTATCATTTTCTATCAGAATCTCAACAATTTTTTCCGACCCCAAAATCGAAAATTTTCGTGGGCTATAGCCCATGGATATTTTCGATTTTCGGCTGAAAATTTCTCGTCTCCAATTCGTCTGAAAACAAAGGAGCTGATAGAATCGATCACTCTGAATCTAACAAGCATGGTCTCGCCGCCTGGAACATTTCGAGAGTAGAGTTAGAGAGTGTTGAAGTTGAGCCATTTTTGACGTCGACTTTGAAGGTCTGTAACTCCAGAATGAAGGCTCAGAATCCTGCGAGACTATGAGTTTTGTGCATCTAAAGTGTCCTTCTGTCATTTCCTATCAAAATCTCAACAATTTTTTCCGACCCCAAAATCGAAAATTTCCGTGGGCTATAGCCCATGGATTTTTTCGATTTTCGGCCATAAATTTCTCGTCTCCAATTCGTCTGAAAAAAACGGAGCTGATAGAATCGATCACTCTGAATCTAACAAGCATGGTCTCGCCGTCCGGAACATCTCGAGAGTCGAGTTAGAGAGTGTTGAAGTTGAGCCATTTTTGACGTCGACTTTGAAGGTCTGTAACTCCAGAATGAAGGCTCAGAATCCTGTGAGACTAGGTTCTTTATGCATCCCAAGTGTCCCTCTATCATTTCCTATCAAAATCTCAACAATTTTTTCCGACCCCAAAATCGAAAATTTCCGTGGGCTATAGCCCATGGATTTTTTCGATTTTCGGCCGAAAATTTCTCGTCTCCAATTCGTCTGAAAACAACGGAGCTGATAGAATCGATCACTCTGAATCTAACAAGCATGGTCTCGCCGCCCGGAACATCTCGAGAGTAGAGTTAGAGAGTGTTGAAGTTGAGCCATTTTTGACGTCGACTTTGAAGGTCTGTAACTCCAGAATGAAGGCTCAGAATCCTGTGAGACTAGGTTCTTTATGCATCCCAAGTGTCCTTCTGTCATTTCCTATCAAAATCTCAACAATTTTTTCCGACCCCAAAATCGAAAATTTCCGTGGGCTATAGCCCATGGATTTTTTCGATTTTCGGCCAAAAATTTCTCGTCTCCAATTCGTCTGAAAGCAACGGAGCTGATAGAATCGGTCACTCTGAATCTAACAAGCATGGTCTCGCCACCTGGAACATCTCGAGAGTAGAGTTAGAGAGTGTTGAAGTTGAGCCATTTTTGACGTCGACTTTGAAGGTCTGTAACTCCAGAATGAAGGCTCAGAATCCTGTGAGACTATGAGTTTTGTGCATCTAAAGTGTCCTTCTAACATTTCCTATCAAAATCTCAACAATTTTTTCCGACCCCAAAATCGAAAATTTTCGTGGGCTATAGCCCATGGATTTTTTCGATTTTCGGCCATAAATTTCTCGTCTCCAATTCGTCTGAAAAAAACGTAGCTGATAGAATCGATCACTCTGAATCTAACAAGCATGGTCTCGCCGTCCGGAACATCTCGAGAGTCGAGTTAGAGAGTGTTGAAGTTGAGCCATTTTTGACGTCGACTTTGAAGGTCTGTAACTCCAGAATGAAGGCTCAGAATCCTGTGAGACTAGGTTCTTTATGCATCCCAAGTGTCCCTCTATCATTTCCTATCAAAATCTCAACAATTTTTTCCGACCCCAAAGTCGAAAATTTTTGTGGGCTATAGCCCATGGATATTTTCGATTTTCGGCCGAAAATTTCTCGTCTCCAATTCGTCTGAAAACAAAGGAGCTGATAGAATCGATCACTCTGAATCTAACAAGCATGGTCTCGCCGCCTGGAACATTTCGAGAGTAGAGTTAGAGAGTGTTGAAGTTGAGCCATTTTTGACGTCGACTTTGAAGGTCTGTAACTCCAGAATGAAGGCTCAGAATCCTGTGAGACTATGAGTTTTGTGCATCTAAAGTGTCCTTCTGTCATTTTCTATCAGAATCTCAACAATTTTTTCCGACCCCAAAATCGAAAATTTTCGTGGGCTATAGCCCATGGATTTTTTCGATTTTCGGCCAAAAATTTCTCGTCTCCAATTCGTCTGAAAACAACGGAGCTGATAGAACCGATCACTCTGAATCTAACAAGCATGGTCTCGCCGCCTGGAACATCTCGAGAGTAGAGTTAGAGAGTGTTGAAGTTGAGCCATTTTTGACGTCGACTTTGAAGGTCTGTAACTCCAGAATGAAGGCTCAGAATCCTGTGAGACTAGGTTCTTTATGCATCCCAAGTGTCCCTCTATCATTTTCTATCAGAATCTCAACAATTTTTTCCGACCCCAAAATCGAAAATTTTCGTGGGCTATAGCCCATGGATTTTTTCGATTTTCGGCCAAAAATTTCTCGTCTCCAATTCGTCTGAAAACAACGGAGCTGATAGAATCGATCACTCTGAATCTAACAAGCATGGTCTCGCCGCCCGGAACATCTCGAGAGCAGAGTTAGAGAGTGTTGAAGTTGAGCCATTTTTGACGTCTACTTTGAAGGTCTGTAACTCCAGAATGAAGGCTCAGAATCCTGTGAGACTAGGTTCTTTATGCATCCCAAGTGTCCCTCTATCATTTTCTATCAGTATCTCAACAATTTTTTCCGACCCCAAAATCGAAAATTTTCGTGGGCTATAGCCCATGGATTTTTTCGATTTTCGGCCAAAAATTTCTCGTCTCCAATGCGTCTGAAAACAACGGAGCTGATAGAATCGATCACTCTGAATCTAACAAGCATGGTCTCGCCGCCCGGAACATCTCGAGAGCAGAGTTAGAGAGTGTTGAAGTTGAGCCATTTTTGACGTCGACTTTGAAGGTCTGTAACTCCAGAATGAAGGCTCAGAATCCTGTGAGACTATGAGTTTTGTGCATCTAAAGTGTCCTTCTGTCATTTCCTATCAAAATCTCAACAATTTTCTCCGACCCCAAAATCGAAAATTTCCGTGGGCTATAGCCCATGGATTTTTTCGATTTTTGGCCAAAAATTTCTCGTCTCCAAATCGTCTGAAAAAAACGGAGCTGATAGAATCGATCACTCTGAATCTAACAAGCATGGTCTCGCCGCCCGGAACATCTCGAGAGTCGAGTTAGAGAGTGTTGAAATTGAGCCATTTTTGACGTCGACTTTGAAGGTCTGTAACTCCAGAATGGAGGCTCAGAATCCTGTTAGACTATGAGTTTTGTGCATCTAAAGTGTCCTTCTGTCATTTCCTATCAAAATCTCAACAATTTTTTCCGACCCCAAAATCGAAAATTTCCGTGGGCTATAGCCCATGGATTTTTTCGATTTTCGGCCGAAAATTTCTCGTCTCCAATTCGTCTGAAAAAAACGGAGCTGATAGAATCGATCACTCTGATTCTAACAAGCATGGTCTCGCCGTCCGGAACATCTCGAGAGTCGAGTTAGAGAGTGTTGAAGTTGAGCCATTTTTGACGTCGACTTTGAAGGTCTGTAACTCCAGAATGAAGGCTCAGAATCCTGCGAGACTATGAGTTTTGTGCATCTAAAGTGTCCTTCTGTCATTTCCTATCAAAATCTCAACAATTTTTTCCGACCCCAAAATCGAAAATTTCCGTGGGCTATAGCCCATGGATTTTTTCGATTTTCGGCCGAAAATTTCTCGTCTCCAATTCGTCTGAAAACAACGGAGCTGATAGAATCGATCACTCTGAATCTAACAAGCATGGTCTCGCCGCCTGGAACATTTCGAGAGTAGAGTTAGAGAGTGTTGAAGTTGAGCCATTTTTGACGTCGACTTTGAAGGTCTGTAACTCCAGAATGAAGGCTCAGAATCCTGCGAGACTATGAGTTTTGTGCATCTAAAGTGTCCTTCTGTCATTTCCTATCAAAATCTCAACAATTTTTTCCGACCCCAAAATCGAAAATTTCCGTGGGCTATAGCCCATGGATTTTTTCGATTTTCGGCCGAAAATTTCTCGTCTCCAATTCGTCTGAAAACAACGGAGCTGATAGAATCGGTCACTCTGAATCTAACAAGCATGGTCTCGCCGCCTGGAACATCTCGAGAGTAGAGTTAGAGAGTGTTGAAGTTGAGCCATTTTTGACGTCGACTTTGAAGGTCTGTAACTCCAGAATGAAGGCTCAGAATCCTGTGAGACTATGAGTTTTGTGCATCTAAAGTGTCCTTCTAACATTTCCTATCAAAATCTCAACAATTATTTCCGACCCCAAAATCGAAAATTTTCGTGGGCTATAGCCCATGGATTTTTTCGATTTTCGGCCATAAATTTCTCGTCTCCAATTCGTCTGAAAACAACGGAGCTGATAGAACCGATCACTCTGAATCTAACAAGCATGGTCTTGCCGCCTGGAACATCTCGAGAGTAGAGTTAGAGAGTGTTGAAGTTGAGCCATTTTTGACGTCGAATTTGAAGGTCTGTAACTCCAGAATGAAGGCTCAGAATCCTGTGAGACTAGGTTCTTTATGCATTCCAAGTGTCCCTCTATCATTTTCTATCAGAATCTCAACAATTTTTTCCGACCCCAAAATCGAAAATTTTCGTGGGCTATAGCCCATGGATATTTTCGATTTTCGGCTGAAAATTTCTCGTCTCCAATTCGTCTGAAAACAAAGGAGCTGATAGAATCGATCACTCTGAATCTAACAAGCATGGTCTCGCCGCCTGGAACATTTCGAGAGTAGAGTTAGAGAGTGTTGAAGTTGAGCCATTTTTGACGTCGACTTTGAAGGTCTGTAACTCCAGAATGAAGGCTCAGAATCCTGCGAGACTATGAGTTTTGTGCATCTAAAGTGTCCTTCTGTCATTTCCTATCAAAATCTCAACAATTTTTTCCGACCCCAAAATCGAAAATTTCCGTGGGCTATAGCCCATGGATTTTTTCGATTTTCGGCCATAAATTTCTCGTCTCCAATTCGTCTGAAAAAAACGGAGCTGATAGAATCGATCACTCTGAATCTAACAAGCATGGTCTCGCCGTCCGGAACATCTCGAGAGTCGAGTTAGAGAGTGTTGAAGTTGAGCCATTTTTGACGTCGACTTTGAAGGTCTGTAACTCCAGAATGAAGGCTCAGAATCCTGTGAGACTAGGTTCTTTATGCATCCCAAGTGTCCCTCTATCATTTCCTATCAAAATCTCAACAATTTTTTCCGACCCCAAAATCGAAAATTTCCGTGGGCTATAGCCCATGGATTTTTTCGATTTTCGGCCGAAAATTTCTCGTCTCCAATTCGTCTGAAAACAACGGAGCTGATAGAATCGATCACTCTGAATCTAACAAGCATGGTCTCGCCGCCCGGAACATCTCGAGAGTAGAGTTAGAGAGTGTTGAAGTTGAGCCATTTTTGACGTCGACTTTGAAGGTCTGTAACTCCAGAATGAAGGCTCAGAATCCTGTGAGACTAGGTTCTTTATGCATCCCAAGTGTCCTTCTGTCATTTCCTATCAAAATCTCAACAATTTTTTCCGACCCCAAAATCGAAAATTTCCGTGGGCTATAGCCCATGGATTTTTTCGATTTTCGGCCAAAAATTTCTCGTCTCCAATTCGTCTGAAAGCAACGGAGCTGATAGAATCGGTCACTCTGAATCTAACAAGCATGGTCTCGCCACCTGGAACATCTCGAGAGTAGAGTTAGAGAGTGTTGAAGTTGAGCCATTTTTGACGTCGACTTTGAAGGTCTGTAACTCCAGAATGAAGGCTCAGAATCCTGTGAGACTATGAGTTTTGTGCATCTAAAGTGTCCTTCTAACATTTCCTATCAAAATCTCAACAATTTTTTCCGACCCCAAAATCGAAAATTTTCGTGGGCTATAGCCCATGGATTTTTTCGATTTTCGGCCATAAATTTCTCGTCTCCAATTCGTCTGAAAAAAACGTAGCTGATAGAATCGATCACTCTGAATCTAACAAGCATGGTCTCGCCGTCCGGAACATCTCGAGAGTCGAGTTAGAGAGTGTTGAAGTTGAGCCATTTTTGACGTCGACTTTGAAGGTCTGTAACTCCAGAATGAAGGCTCAGAATCCTGTGAGACTAGGTTCTTTATGCATCCCAAGTGTCCCTCTATCATTTCCTATCAAAATCTCAACAATTTTTTCCGACCCCAAAGTCGAAAATTTTTGTGGGCTATAGCCCATGGATATTTTCGATTTTCGGCCGAAAATTTCTCGTCTCCAATTCGTCTGAAAACAAAGGAGCTGATAGAATCGATCACTCTGAATCTAACAAGCATGGTCTCGCCGCCTGGAACATTTCGAGAGTAGAGTTAGAGAGTGTTGAAGTTGAGCCATTTTTGACGTCGACTTTGAAGGTCTGTAACTCCAGAATGAAGGCTCAGAATCCTGTGAGACTATGAGTTTTGTGCATCTAAAGTGTCCTTCTGTCATTTTCTATCAGAATCTCAACAATTTTTTCCGACCCCAAAATCGAAAATTTTCGTGGGCTATAGCCCATGGATTTTTTCGATTTTCGGCCAAAAATTTCTCGTCTCCAATTCGTCTGAAAACAACGGAGCTGATAGAACCGATCACTCTGAATCTAACAAGCATGGTCTCGCCGCCTGGAACATCTCGAGAGTAGAGTTAGAGAGTGTTGAAGTTGAGCCATTTTTGACGTCGACTTTGAAGGTCTGTAACTCCAGAATGAAGGCTCAGAATCCTGTGAGACTAGGTTCTTTATGCATCCCAAGTGTCCCTCTATCATTTTCTATCAGAATCTCAACAATTTTTTCCGACCCCAAAATCGAAAATTTTCGTGGGCTATAGCCCATGGATTTTTTCGATTTTCGGCCAAAAATTTCTCGTCTCCAATTCGTCTGAAAACAACGGAGCTGATAGAATCGATCACTCTGAATCTAACAAGCATGGTCTCGCCGCCCGGAACATCTCGAGAGCAGAGTTAGAGAGTGTTGAAGTTGAGCCATTTTTGACGTCTACTTTGAAGGTCTGTAACTCCAGAATGAAGGCTCAGAATCCTGTGAGACTAGGTTCTTTATGCATCCCAAGTGTCCCTCTATCATTTTCTATCAGTATCTCAACAATTTTTTCCGACCCCAAAATCGAAAATTTTCGTGGGCTATAGCCCATGGATTTTTTCGATTTTCGGCCAAAAATTTCTCGTCTCCAATGCGTC
Organism: Caenorhabditis parvicauda; assembly: GCA_963978915.1. NCBI lineage: Eukaryota > Metazoa > Nematoda > Chromadorea > Rhabditida > Rhabditidae > Caenorhabditis > Caenorhabditis parvicauda. Next base: position 15,609,324 of record OZ022253.1, on the reverse strand, counting down.
TGAAAACAACGGAGCTGATAGAATCGATCACTCTGAATCTAACAAGCATGGTCTCGCCGCCCGGAACATCTCGAGAGCAGAGTTAGAGAGTGTTGAAGTTGAGCCATTTTTGACGTCGACTTTGAAGGTCTGTAACTCCAGAATGAAGGCTCAGAATCCTGTGAGACTATGAGTTTTGTGCATCTAAAGTGTCCTTCTGTCATTTTCTATCAGAATCTCAACAATTTTTTCCGACCCCAAAATCGAAAATTTTCGTGGGCTATAGCCCATGGATTTTTTCGATTTTCGGCCAAAAATTTCTCGTCTCCAATTCGTCTGAAAACAACGGAGCTGATAGAACCGATCACTCTGAATCTAACAAGCATGGTCTCGCCGCCTGGAACATCTCGAGAGTAGAGTTAGAGAGTGTTGAAGTTGAGCCATTTTTGACGTCGACTTTGAAGGTCTGTAACTCCAGAATGAAGGCTCAGAATCCTGTGAGACTAGGTTCTTTATGCATCCCAAGTGTCCCTCTATCATTTTCTATCAGAATCTCAACAATTTTTTCCGACCCCAAAATCGAAAATTTTCGTGGGCTATAGCCCATGGATTTTTTCGATTTTCGGCCAAAAATTTCTCGTCTCCAATTCGTCTGAAAACAACGGAGCTGATAGAATCGATCACTCTGAATCTAACAAGCATGGTCTCGCCGCCCGGAACATCTCGAGAGCAGAGTTAGAGAGTGTTGAAGTTGAGCCATTTTTGACGTCGACTTTGAAGGTCTGTAACTCCAGAATGAAGGCTCAGAATCCTGTGAGACTATGAGTTTTGTGCATCTAAAACGTCCTTCTATCATTTCCTATCGAAATCTCAACAATTTTTTCCGACCCCAAAATCGAAAATTTTCGTGGGCTATAGCCCATGGATTTTTTCGATTTTCGGCCAAAAATTTCTCGTCTCCAATTCGTCTGAAAACAACGGAGCTGATAGAATCGATCACTCTGAATCTAACAAGCATGGTCTCGCCGCCCGGAACATCTCGAGAGCAGAGTTAGAGAGTGTTGAAGTTGAGCCATTTTTGACGTCGACTTTGAAGGTCTGTAACTCCAGAATGGAGGCTCAGAATCCTGTGAGACTATGAGTTTTGTGCATCTAAAGTGTCCTTCTATCATTTCCTATCGAAATCTCAACAATTTTTTCCGACCCCAAAATCGAAAATTTTCGTGGGCTATAGCCCATGGATTTTTTCGATTTTCGGCCAAAAATTTCTCGTCTCCAATTCGTCTGAAAACAACGGAGCTGATAGAATCGATCACTCTGAATCTAACAAGCATGGTCTCGCCGCCCGGAACATCTCGAGAGTCGAGTTAGAGAGTGTTGAAGTTGAGCCATTTTTGACGTCGACTTTGAAGGTCTGTAACTCCAGAATGAAGGCTCAGAATCCTGTGAGACTAGGTTCTTTATGCATTCCAAGTGTCCCTCTATCATTTCCTATCAAAATCTCAACAATTTTTTCCGACCCCAAAATCGAAAATTTTTGTGGGCTATAGCCCATGGAAATTTTCGATTTTCGGCCGAAAATTTCTCGTCTCCAATTCGTCTGAAAACAAAGGAGCTGATAGAATCGATCACTCTGAATCTAACAAGCATGGTCTCGCCGCCTGGAACATTTCGAGAGTAGAGTTAGAGAGTGTTGAAGTTGAGCCATTTTTGACGTCGACTTTGAAGGTCTGTAACTCCAGAATGAAGGCTCAGAATCCTGCGAGACTATGAGTTTTGTGCATCTAAAGTGTCCTTCTGTCATTTCCTATTAAAATCTCAACAATTTTTTCCGACCCCAAAATCGAAAATTTCCGTTGTGTGTTGTGTTGTGTTGTGTTGTTGTGTTGCGTTGTGGGGAGTTAAGCTTGGAGGGTGGAGGACGTTCTGGGAAGTTAGGATTGACACGGGAGCCTAAATCACTCATTGTTTCTCTTTGCGCCAAAGAGGGTCGCCAAAGGGGTGTCGACTGACATACTAGGCTTGCACGACCCTTAGACGGCCGAATATCAAAGCCTAACCCCCTACGTATTGATGTATCAAATTAGTCAGGACGTTTGACCAAAAAAAATTGGGGGTCGCAGTACTGAAATTTGTCAGTACTGCCCCGAGAGTAGTGCCAAACAGGGTCTGTTCAAACGCTCATAATAAATTCACGGACAGTCATACGGTGCTGAAATTCTGGGAATCCAGAGTACTCCCGGTCCTACTGTATAATTTGACGTAAACGCTTAGGCATTTCTATTCCGCGCGCCGCTACGCGGGCTCAAAGTCGGTACTTTTTGCACCCTCATTTCAGCCGCGCCGTCAGTACTGGTCCTACACGACCGCAAGACAGCTCATCCGACAGAGAATCGCGAGAAAATAACAACGGAGAGGTGAAAACCGGATGTTACCCCCGCCATGGCCCATGGATTTTTTCGATTTTCGGCCGAAAATTTCTCGTCTCCAATTCGTCTGAAAACAACGGAGCTGATAGAATCGGTCACTCTGAATCTAACAAGCATGGTCTCGCCGCCTGGAACATCTCGAGAGTAGAGTTAGAGAGTGTTGAAGTTGAGCCATTTTTGACGTCGATTTTGAAGGTCTCTAACTCCAGAATGAAGGCTCAGAATCCTGTGAGACTATGAGTTTTGTGCATCTAAAGTGTCCTTCTAACATTTCCTATCAAAATCTCAACAATTTTTTCCGACCCCAAAATCGAAAATTTTCGTGGGCTATAGCCCATGGATTTTTTCGATTTTCGGCCATAAATTTCTCGTCTCCAATTCGTCTGAAAAAAAAACGGAGCTGATAGAATCGATCACTCTGAATCTAACAAGCATGGTCTCGCCGTCCGGAACATCTCGAGAGTCGAGTTAGAGAGTGTTGAAGTTGAGCCATTTTTGACGTCGACTTTGAAGGTCTGTAACTCCAGAATGAAGGCTCAGAATCCTGTGAGACTAGGTTCTTTATGCATCCCAAGTGTCCCTCTATCATTTCCTATCAAAATCTCAACAATTTTTTCCGACCCCAAAATCGAAAATTTTTGTGGGCTATAGCCCATGGATATTTTCGATTTTCGGCCGAAAATTTCTCGTCTCCAATTCGTCTGAAAACAAAGGAGCTGATAGAATCGATCACTCTGAATCTAACAAGCATGGTCTCGCCGCCTGGAACATTTCGAGAGTAGAGTTAGAGAGTGTTGAAGTTGAGCCATTTTTGACGTCGACTTTGAAGGTCTGTAACTCCAGAATGAAGGCTCAGAATCCTGTGAGACTATGAGTTTTGTGCATCTAAAGTGTCCTTCTGTCATTTTCTATCAGAATCTCAACAATTTTTTCCGACCACAAAATCGAAAATTTTCGTGGGCTATAGCCCATGGATTTTTTCGATTTTCGGCCAAAAATTTCTCGTCTCCAATTCGTCTGAAAACAACGGAGCTGATAGAACCGATCACTCTGAATCTAACAAGCATGGTCTTGCCGCCTGGAACATCTCGAGAGTAGAGTTAGAGAGTGTTGAAGTTGAGCCATTTTTGACGTCGAATTTGAAGGTCTGTAACTCCAGAATGAAGGCTCAGAATCCTGTGAGACTAGGTTCTTTATGCATCCCAAGTGTCCCTCTATCATTTTCTATCAGAATCTCAACAATTTTTTCCGACCCCAAAATCGAAAATTTTCGTGGGCTATAGCCCATGGATTTTTTCGATTTTCGGCCAAAAATTTCTCGTCTCCAATTCGTCTGAAAACAACGGAGCTGATAGAATCGATCACTCTGAATCTAACAAGCATGGTCTCGCCGCCTGGAACATTTCGAGAGTAGAGTTAGAGAGTGTTGAAGTTGAGCCATTTTTGACGTCGACTTTGAAGGTCTGTAACTCCAGAATGAAGGCTCAGAATCCTGCGAGACTATGAGTTTTGTGCATCTAAAGTGTCCTTCTGTCATTTCCTATCAAAATCTCAACAATTTTTTCCGACCCCAAAATCGAAAATTTCCGTGGGCTATAGCCCATGGATTTTTTCGATTTTCGGCCGAAAATTTCTCGTCTCCAATTCGTCTGAAAACAACGGAGCTGATAGAATCGGTCACTCTGAATCTAACAAGCATGGTCTCGCCACCTGGAACATCTCGAGAGTAGAGTTAGAGAGTGTTGAAGTTGAGCCATTTTTGACATCGACTTTGAAGGTCTGTAACTCCAGAATGAAGGCTCAGAATCCTGTGAGACTATGAGTTTTGTGCATCTAAAGTGTCCTTCTAACATTTCCTATCAAAATCTCAACAATTTTTTCCGACCCCAAAATCGAAAACTTTCGTGGGCTATAGCCCATGGATTTTTTCGATTTTCGGCCATAAATTTCTCGTCTCCAATTCGTCTGAAAAAAACGGAGCTGATAGAATCGATCACTCTGAATCTAACAAGCATGGTCTCGCCGTCCGGAACATCTCGAGAGTCGAGTTAGAGAGTGTTGAAGTTGAGCCATTTTTGACGTCGACTTTGAAGGTCTGTAACTCCAGAATGAAGGCTCAGAATCCTGTGAGACTAGGTTCTTTATGCATCCCAAGTGTCCCTCTATCATTTCCTATCAAAATCTCAACAATTTTTTCCGACCCCAAAATCGAAAATTTTTGTGGGCTATAGCCCATGGATATTTTCGATTTTCGGCCGAAAATTTCTCGTCTCCAATTCGTCTGAAAACAAAGGAGCTGATAGAATCGATCACTCTGAATCTAACAAGCATGGTCTCGCCACCTGGAACATCTCGAGAGTAGAGTTAGAGAGTGTTGAAGTTGAGCCATTTTTGACGTCGACTTTGAAGGTCTGCAACTCCAGAATGAAGGCTCAGAATCCTGTGAGACTAGGTTCTTTATGCATCCCAAGTGTCCCTCTATCATTTCCTATCAAAATCTCAACAATTTTTTCCGACCCCAAAATCGAAAATTTTTGTGGGCTATAGCCCATGGATATTTTCGATTTTCGGCCGAAAATTTCTCGTCTCCAATTCGTCTGAAAACAAAGGAGCTGATAGAATCGATCACTCTGAATCTAACAAGCATGGTCTCGCCGCCTGGAACATTTCGAGAGTAGAGTTAGAGAGTGTTGAAGTTGAGCCATTTTTGACGTCGACTTTGAAGGTCTGTAACTCCAGAATGAAGGCTCAGAATCCTGCGAGACTATGAGTTTTGTGCATCTAAAGTGTCCTTCTGTCATTTCCTATCAAAATCTCAACAATTTTTTCCGACCCCAAAATCGAAAATTTCCGTGGGCTATAGCCCATGGATTTTTTCGATTTTCGGCCGAAAATTTCTCGTCTCCAATTCGTCTGAAAACAACGGAGCTGATAGAATCGGTCACTCTGAATCTAACAAGCATGGTCTCGCCACCTGGAACATCTCGAGAGTAGAGTTAGAGAGTGTTGAAGTTGAGCCATTTTTGACGTCGACTTTGAAGGTCTGTAACTCCAGAATGAAGGCTCAGAATCCTGTGAGACTAAGAGTTTTGTGCATCTAAAGTGTCCTTCTAACATTTCCTATCAAAATCTCAACAATTTTTTCCGACCCCAAAATCGAAAATTTTCGTGGGCTATAGCCCATGGATTTTTTCGATTTTCGGCCATAAATTTCTCGTCTCCAATTCGTCTGAAAAAAACGGAGCTGATAGAATCGATCACTCTGAATCTAACAAGCATGGTCTCGCCGTCCGGAACATCACGAGAGTCGAGTTAGAGAGTGTTGAAGTTGAGCCATTTTTGACGTCGACTTTGAAGGTCTGTAACTCCAGAATGAAGGCTCAGAATCCTGCGAGACTATGAGTTTTGTGCATCTAAAGTGTCCTTCTGTCATTTCCTATCAAAATCTCAACAATTTTTTCCGACCCCAAAATCGAAAATTTCCGTGGGCTATAGCCCATGGATTTTTTCGATTTTCGGCCGAAAATTTCTCGTCTCCAATTCGTCTGAAAACAACGGAGCTGATAGATTCGATCACTCTGAATCTAACAAGCATGGTCTCGCCGCCCGGAACATCTCGAGAGTAGAGTTAGAGAGTGTTGAAGTTGAGCCATTTTTGACGTCGACTTTGAAGGTCTGTAACTCCAGAATGAAGGCTCAGAATCCTGTGAGACTAGGTTCTTTATGCATCCCAAGTGTCCTTCTGTCATTTCCTATCAAAATCTCAACAATTTTTTCCGACCCCAAAATCGAAAATTTCCGTGGGCTATAGCCCATGGATATTTTCGATTTTCGGCCGAAAATTTCTCGTCTCCAATTCGTCTGAAAACAAAGGAGCTGATAGAATCAATCATTCTGAATCTAACAAGCGTGGTCTCGCCGCCTGAAACATCTCGAGAGTCGAGTTAGAGAGTGTTGAAGTCGAGCCATTTTTGACGTCGACTTTGAAGGTCTGTAACTCCAGAATGAAGGCTCAGAATCCTGTGAGACTAGGTTCTTTATGCATCCCAAGTGTCCCTCTATCATTTCCTATCAAAATCTCAACAATTTTTTCCGACCCCAAAATCGAAAATTTTTGTGGGCTATAGCCCATGGATATTTTCGATTTTCGGCCGAAAATTTCTCGTCTCCAATTCGTCTGAAAACAAAGGAGCTGATAGAATCGATCACTCTGAATCTAACAAGCATGGTCTCGCCGCCTGGAACATTTCGAGAGTAGAGTTAGAGAGTGTTGAAGTTGGGCCATTTTTGACGTCGACTTTGAAGGTCTGTAACTCCAGAATGAAGGCTCAGAATCCTGCGAGACTATGAGTTTTGTGCATCTAAAGTGTCCTTCTGTCATTTCCTATCAAAATCTCAACAATTTTTTCCGACCCCAAAATCGAAAATTTCCGTGGGCTATAGCCCATGGATTTTTTCGATTTTCGGCCAAAAATTTCTCGTCTCCAATTCGTCTGAAAACAACGGAGCTGATAGAATCGGTCACTCTGAATCTAACAAGCATGGTCTCGCCGCCTGGAACATCTCGAGAGTAGAGTTAGAGAGTGTTGAAGTTGAGCCATTTTTGACGTCGACTTTGAAGGTCTGTAACTCCAGAATGAAGGCTCAGAATCCTGTGAGACTATGAGTTTTGTGCATCTAAAGTGTCCTTCTAACATTTCCTATCAAAATCTCAACAATTTTTTCCGACCCCAAAATCGAAAATTTTCGTGGGCTATAGCCCATGGATTTTTTCGATTTTCGGCCATAAATTTCTCGTCTCCAATTCGTCTGAAAAAAACGGAGCTGATAGAATCGATCACTCTGAATCTAACAAGCATGATCTCGCCGTCCGGAACATCTCGAGAGTCGAGTTAGAGAGTGTTGAAGTTGAGCCATTTTTGACGTCGACTTTGAAGGTCTGTAACTCCAGAATGAAGGCTCAGAATCCTGTGAGACTAGGTTCTTTATGCATCCCAAGTGTCCCTCTATCATTTCCTATCAAAATCTCAACAATTTTTTCCGACCCCAAAATCGAAAATTTTTGTGGGCTATAGCCCATGGATATTTTCGATTTTCGGCCGAAAATTTCTCGTCTCCAATTCGTCTGAAAACAAAGGAGCTGATAGAATCGATCACTCTGAATCTAACAAGCATGGTCTCGCCGCCTGGAACATTTCGAGAGTAGAGTTAGAGAGTGTTGAAGTTGAGCCATTTTTGACGTCGACTTTGAAGGTCTGTAACTCCAGAATGAAGGCTCAGAATCCTGCGAGACTATGAGTTTTGTGCATCTAAAGTGTCCTTCTGTCATTTCCTATCAAAATCTCAACAATTTTTTCCGACCCCAAAATCGAAAATTTCCGTGGGCTATAGCCCATGGATTTTTTCGATTTTCGGCCGAAAATTTCTCGTCTCCAATTCGTCTGAAAACAACGGAGCTGATAGAATCGGTCACTCTGAATCTAACAAGCATGGTCTCGCCACCTGGAACATCTCGAGAGTAGAGTTAGAGAGTGTTGAAGTTGAGCCATTTTTGACGTCGACTTTGAAGGTCTGTAACTCCAGAATGAAGGCTCAGAATCCTGTGAGACTAAGAGTTTTGTGCATCTAAAGTGTCCTTCTAACATTTCCTATCAAAATCTCAACAATTTTTTCCGACCCCAAAATCGAAAATTTTCGTGGGCTATAGCCCATGGATTTTTTCGATTTTCGGCCATAAATTTCTCGTCTCCAATTCGTCTGAAAAAAACGGAGCTGATAGAATCGATCACTCTGAATCTAACAAGCATGGTCTCGCCGTCCGGAACATCTCGAGAGTCGAGTTAGAGAGTGTTGAAGTTGAGCCATTTTTGACGTCGACTTTGAAGGTCTGTAACTCCAGAATGAAGGCTCAGAATCCTGTGAGACTAGGTTCTTTATGCATCCCAAGTGTCCCTCTATCATTTCCTATCAAAATCTCAACAATTTTTTCCGACCCCAAAATCGAAAATTTCCGTGGGCTATAGCCCATGGATTTTTTCGATTTTCGGCCGAAAATTTCTCGTCTCCAATTCGTCTGAAAACAACGGAGCTGATAGAATCGATCACTCTGAATCTAACAAGCATGGTCTCGCCGCCCGGAACATCTCGAGAGTAGAGTTAGAGAGTGTTGAAGTTGAGCCATTTTTGACGTCGACTTTGAAGGTCTGTAACTCCAGAATGAAGGCTCAGAATCCTGTGAGACTAGGTTCTTTATGCATCCCAAGTGTCCTTCTGTCATTTCCTATCAAAATCTCAACAATTTTTTCCGACCCCAAAATCGAAAATTTCCGTGGGCTATAGCCCATGGATATTTTCGATTTTCGGCCGAAAATTTCTCGTCTCCAATTCGTCTGAAAACAAAGGAGCTGATAGAATCGATCACTCTGAATCTAACAAGCATGGTCTCGCCGTCCGGAACATCTCGAGAGTCGAGTTAGAGAGTGTTGAAGTTGAGCCATTTTTGACGTCGACTTTGAAGGTCTGTAACTCCAGAATGAAGGCTCAGAATCCTGTGAGACTAGGTTCTTTATGCATCCCAAGTGTCCCTCTATCATTTCCTATCAAAATCTCAACAATTTTTTCCGACCCCAAAATCGAAAATTTTTGTGGGCTATAGCCCATGGATATTTTCGATTTTCGGCCGAAAATTTCTCGTCTCCAATTCGTCTGAAAACAAAGGAGCTGATAGAATCGATCACTCTGAATCTAACAAGCATGGTCTCGCCGCCTGGAACATTTCGAGAGTAGAGTTAGAGAGTGTTGAAGTTGAGCCATTTTTGACGTCGACTTTGAAGGTCTGTAACTCCAGAATGAAGGCTCAGAATCCTGTGAGACTTGGTTCTTTATGCATCCCAAGTGTCCCTCTATCATTTCCTATCAAAATCTCAACAATTTTTTCCGACCCCAAAATCGAAAATTTTCGTGGGCTATAGCCCATGGATTTTTTCGATTTTCGGCCAAAAATTTCTCGTCTCCAATTCGTCTAAAACAACGGAGCTGATAGAACCGATCACTCTGAATCTAACAAGCATGGTCTCGCCGCCTGGAACATCTCGAGAGTAGAGTTAGAGAGTGTTGAAGTTGAGCCATTTTTGACGTCGACTTTGAAGGTCTGTAACTCCAGAATGAAGGCTCAGAATCCTGTGAGACTAGGTTCTTTATGCATCCCAAGTGTCCCTCTATCATTTTCTATCAGAATCTCAACAATTTTTTCCGACCCCAAAATCGAAAATTTTCGTGGGCTATAGCCCATGGATTTTTTCGATTTTCGGCCAAAAATTTCTCGTCTCCAATTCGTCTGAAAACAACGGAGCTGATAGAATCGATCACTCTGAATCTAACAAGCATGGTCTCGCCGCCCGGAACATCTCGAGAGCAGAGTTAGAGAGTGTTGAAGTTGAGCCATTTTTGACGTCGACTTTGAAGGTCTGTAACTCCAGAATGAAGGCTCAGAATCCTGTGAGACTATGAGTTTTGTGCATCTAAAGTGTCCTTCTATCATTTCCTATCGAAATCTCAACAATTTTTTCCGACCCCAAAATCGAAAATTTTTGTGGGCTATAGCCCATGGATATTTTCGATTTTCGGCCGAAAATTTCTCGTCTCCAATTCGTCTGAAAACAAAGGAGCTGATAGAATCGATCACTCTGAATCTAACAAGCATGGTCTCGCCGCCTGGAACATTTCGAGAGTAGAGTTAGAGAGTGTTGAAGTTGGGCCATTTTTGACGTCGACTTTGAAGGTCTGTAACTCCAGAATGAAGGCTCAGAATCCTGCGAGACTATGAGTTTTGTGCATCTAAAGTGTCCTTCTGTCATTTCCTATCAAAATCTCAACAATTTTTTCCGACCCCAAAATCGAAAATTTTCGTGGGCTATAGCCCATGGATTTTTTCGATTTTCGGCCATAAATTTCTCGTCTCCAATTCGTCTGAAAAAAACGGAGCTGATAGAATCGATCACTCTGAATCTAACAAGCATGATCTCGCCGTCCGGAACATCTCGAGAGTCGAGTTAGAGAGTGTTGAAGTTGAGCCATTTTTGACGTCGACTTTGAAGGTCTGTAACTCCAGAATGAAGGCTCAGAATCCTGTGAGACTAGGTTCTTTATGCATCCCAAGTGTCCCTCTATCATTTCCTATCAAAATCTCAACAATTTTTTCCGACCCCAAAATCGAAAATTTTTGTGGGCTATAGCCCATGGATATTTTCGATTTTCGGCCGAAAATTTCTCGTCTCCAATTCGTCTGAAAACAAAGGAGCTGATAGAATCGATCACTCTGAATCTAACAAGCATGGTCTCGCCGCCTGGAACATTTCGAGAGTAGAGTTAGAGAGTGTTGAAGTTGAGCCATTTTTGACGTCGACTTTGAAGGTCTGTAACTCCAGAATGAAGGCTCAGAATCCTGCGAGACTATGAGTTTTGTGCATCTAAAGTGTCCTTCTGTCATTTCCTATCAAAATCTCAACAATTTTTTCCGACCCCAAAATCGAAAATTTTTGTGGGCTATAGCCCATGGATATTTTCGATTTTCGGCCGAAAATTTCTCGTCTCCAATTCGTCTGAAAACAAAGGAGCTGATAGAATCGATCACTCTGAATCTAACAAGCATGGTCTCGCCGCCTGGAACATTTCGAGAGTAGAGTTAGAGAGTGTTGAAGTTGAGCCATTTTTGACGTCGACTTTGAAGGTCTGTAACTCCAGAATGAAGGCTCAGAATCCTGCGAGACTATGAGTTTTGTGCATCTAAAGTGTCCTTCTGTCATTTCCTATCAAAATCTCAACAATTTTTTCCGACCCCAAAATCGAAAATTTCCGTGGGCTATAGCCCATGGATTTTTTCGATTTTCGGCCGAAAATTTCTCGTCTCCAATTCGTCTGAAAACAACGGAGCTGATAGAATCGGTCACTCTGAATCTAACAAGCATGGTCTCGCCACCTGGAACATCTCGAGAGTAGAGTTAGAGAGTGTTGAAGTTGAGCCATTTTTGACGTCGACTTTGAAGGTCTGTAACTCCAGAATGAAGGCTCAGAATCCTGTGAGACTAAGAGTTTTGTGCATCTAAAGTGTCCTTCTAACATTTCCTATCAAAATCTCAACAATTTTTTCCGACCCCAAAATCGAAAATTTTCGTGGGCTATAGCCCATGGATTTTTTCGATTTTCGGCCATAAATTTCTCGTCACCAATTCGTCTGAAAAAAACGGAGCTGATAGAATCGATCACTCTGAATCTAACAAGCATGGTCTCGCCGTCCGGAACATCTCGAGAGTCGAGTTAGAGAGTGTTGAAGTTGAGCCATTTTTGACGTCGACTTTGAAGGTCTGTAACTCCAGAATGAAGGCTCAGAATCCTGTGAGACTAGGTTCTTTATGCATCCCAAGTGTCCCTCTATCATTTCCTATCAAAATCTCAACAATTTTTTCCGACCCCAAAATCGAAAATTTCCGTGGGCTATAGCCCATGGATTTTTTCGATTTTCGGCCGAAAATTTCTCGTCTCCAATTCGTCTGAAAACAACGGAGCTGATAGAATCGATCACTCTGAATCTAACAAGCATGGTCTCGCCGCCCGGAACATCTCGAGAGTAGAGTTAGAGAGTGTTGAAGTTGAGCCATTTTTGACGTCGACTTTGAAGGTCTGTAACTCCAGAATGAAGGCTCAGAATCCTGTGAGACTAGGTTCTTTATGCATCCCAAGTGTCCTTCTGTCATTTCCTATCAAAATCTCAACAATTTTTTCCGACCCCAAAATCGAAAATTTCCGTGGGCTATAGCCCATGGATATTTTCGATTTTCTGCCGAAAATTTCTCGTCTCCAATTCGTCTGAAAACAAAGGAGCTGATAGAATCGATCACTCTGAATCTAACAAGCATGGTCTCGCCGTCCGGAACATCTCGAGAGTCGAGTTAGAGAGTGTTGAAGTTGAGCCATTTTTGACGTCGACTTTGAAGGTCTGTAACTCCAGAATGAAGGCTCAGAATCCTGTGAGACTAGGTTCTTTATGCATCCCAAGTGTCCCTCTATCATTTCCTATCAAAATCTCAACAATTTTTTCCGACCCCAAAATCGAAAATTTTTGTGGGCTATAGCCCATGGATATTTTCGATTTTCGGCCGAAAATTTCTCGTCTCCAATTCGTCTGAAAACAAAGGAGCTGATAGAATCGATCACTCTGAATCTAACAAGCATGGTCTCGCCGCCTGGAACATTTCGAGAGTAGAGTTAGAGAGTGTTGAAGTTGAGCCATTTTTGACGTCGACTTTGAAGGTCTGTAACTCCAGAATGAAGGCTCAGAATCCTGTGAGACTAGGTTCTTTATGCATCCCAAGTGTCCCTCTATCATTTCCTATCAAAATCTCAACAATTTTTTCCGACCCCAAAATCGAAAATTTTCGTGGGCTATAGCCCATGGATTTTTTCGATTTTCGGCCAAAAATTTCTCGTCTCCAATTCGTCTAAAACAACGGAGCTGATAGAACCGATCACTCTGAATCTAACAAGCATGGTCTCGCCGCCTGGAACATCTCGAGAGTAGAGTTAGAGAGTGTTGAAGTTGAGCCATTTTTGACGTCGACTTTGAAGGTCTGTAACTCCAGAATGAAGGCTCAGAATCCTGTGAGACTAGGTTCTTTATGCATCCCAAGTGTCCCTCTATCATTTTCTATCAGAATCTCAACAATTTTTTCCGACCCCAAAATCGAAAATTTTCGTGGGCTATAGCCCATGGATTTTTTCGATTTTCGGCCAAAAATTTCTCGTCTCCAATTCGTCTGAAAACAACGGAGCTGATAGAATTGATCACTCTGAATCTAACAAGCATGGTCTCGCCGCCCGGAACATCTCGAGAGTAGAGTTAGAGAGTGTTGAAGTTGAGCCATTTTTGACGTCGACTTTGAAGGTCTGTAACTCCAGAATGAAGGCTCAGAATCCTGTGAGACTATGAGTTTTGTGCATCTAAAGTGTCCTTCTATCATTTCCTATCGAAATCTCAACAATTTTTTCCGACCCCAAAATCGAAAATTTTCGTGGGCTATAGCCCATGGATTTTTTCGATTTTCGGCCAAAAATTTCTCGTCTCCAATTCGTCTGAAAACAACGGAGCTGATAGAATCGATCACTCTGAATCTAACAAGCATGGTCTCGCCGCCTGGAACATCTCGAGAGTAGAGTTAGAGAGTGTTGAAGTTGAGCCATTTTTGACGTCTACTTTGAAGGTCTGTAACTCCAGAATGAAGGCTCAGAATCCTGTGAGACTATGAGTTTTGTGCATCTAAAGTGTCCTTCTATCATTTCCTATCAAAATCTCAACAATTTTTTCCGACCCCAAAATCTAAAATTTTCGTGGGCTATAGCCCATGGATTTTTTCGATTTTCGGCCAAAAATTTCTCGTCTCCAATTCGTCTGAAAACAACGGAGCTGATAGAATCGATCACTCTGAATCTAACAAGCATGGTCTCGCCGCCTGGAACATCTCGAGAGTAGAGTTAGAGAGTGTTGAAGTTGAGCCATTTTTGACGTCGACTTTGAAGGTCTGTAACTCCAGAATGAAGGCTCAGAATCCTGTGAGACTAGGTTCTTTATGCATCCCAAGTGTCCCTCTATCATTTTCTATCAGAATCTCAACAATTTTTTCCGACCCCAAAATCGAAAATTTTCGTGGGCTATAGCCCATGGATTTTTTCGATTTTCGGCCAAAAATTTCTCGTCTCCAATTCGTCTGAAAACAACGGAGCTGATAGAATTGATCACTCTGAATCTAACAAGCATGGTCTCGCCGCCCGGAACATCTCGAGAGTAGAGTTAGAGAGTGTTGAAGTTGAGCCATTTTTGACGTCGACTTTGAAGGTCTGTAACTCCAGAATGAAGGCTCAGAATCCTGTGAGACTATGAGTTTTGTGCATCTAAAGTGTCCTTCTATCATTTCCTATCGAAATCTCAACAATTTTTTCCGACCCCAAAATCGAAAATTTTCGTGGGCTATAGCCCATGGATTTTTTCGATTTTCGGCCAAAAATTTCTCGTCTCCAATTCGTCTGAAAACAACGGAGCTGATAGAATCGATCACTCTGAATCTAACAAGCATGGTCTCGCCGCCTGGAACATCTCGAGAGTAGAGTTAGAGAGTGTTGAAGTTGAGCCATTTTTGACGTCTACTTTGAAGGTCTGTAACTCCAGAATGAAGGCTCAGAATCCTGTGAGACTATGAGTTTTGTGCATCTAAAGTGTCCTTCTATCATTTCCTATCAAAATCTCAACAATTTTTTCCGACCCCAAAATCTAAAATTTTCGTGGGCTATAGCCCATGGATTTTTTCGATTTTCGGCCAAAAATTTCTCGTCTCCAATTCGTCTGAAAACAACGGAGCTGATAGAATCGATCACTCTGAATCTAACAAGCATGGTCTCGCCGCCTGGAACATCTCGAGAGTAGAGTTAGAGAGTGTTGAAGTTGAGCCATTTTTGACGTCGACTTTGAAGGTCTGTAACTCCAGAATGAAGGCTCAGAATCCTGTGAGACTAGGTTCTTTATGCATCCCAAGTGTCCCTCTATCATTTTCTATCAGAATCTCAACAATTTTTTCCGACCCCAAAATCGAAAATTTTCGTGGGCTATAGCCCATGGATATTTTCGATTTTCGGCCAAAAATTTCTCGTCTCCTATTCGTCTGAAAACAACGGAGCTGATAGAATCGATCACTCTGAATCTAACAAGCATGGTCTCGCCGCCTGGAACATCTCGAGAGTAGAGTTAGAGAGTGTTGAAGTTGAGCCATTTTTGACGTCGACTTTTAAGGGCTGTAACTCCAGAATGAAGGCTCAGAATCCTGTGAGACTATGAGTTTTGTGCATCTAAAGTGTCCTTCTATCATTTCCTATCGAAATCTCAACAATTTTTTTCGACCCCAAAATCGAAAATTTTCGTGGGCTATAGCCCATGGATTTTTTCGATTTTCGGCCAAAAATTTCTCGTCTCCAATTCGTCTGAAAACAACGGAGCTGATAGAATCGATCACTCTGAATCTAACAAGCATGGTCTCGCCGCCTGGAACATTTCGAGAGTAGAGTTAGAGAGTGTTGAAGTTGGGCCATTTTTGACGTCGACTTTG
The DNA here is from genome assembly GCA_963978915.1 of Caenorhabditis parvicauda. NCBI lineage: Eukaryota > Metazoa > Nematoda > Chromadorea > Rhabditida > Rhabditidae > Caenorhabditis > Caenorhabditis parvicauda. The sequence goes on along the minus strand of OZ022253.1, from coordinate 15,593,768 downwards.
AAGGTCTGTAACTCCAGAATGAAGGCTCAGAATCCTGCGAGACTATGAGTTTTGTGCATCTAAAGTGTCCTTCTGTCATTTCCTATCAAAATCTCAACAATTTTTTCCGACCCCAAAATCGAAAATTTCCGTGGGCTATAGCCCATGGATTTTTTCGATTTTCGGCCAAAAATTTCTCGTCTCCAATTCGTCTGAAAACAACGGAGCTGATAGAATCGGTCACTCTGAATCTAACAAGCATGGTCTCGCCGCCTGGAACATCTCGAGAGTAGAGTTAGAGAGTGTTGAAGTTGAGCCATTTTTGACGTCGACTTTGAAGGTCTGTAACTCCAGAATGAAGGCTCAGAATCCTGTGAGACTATGAGTTTTGTGCATCTAAAGTGTCCTTCTAACATTTCCTATCAAAATCTCAACAATTTTTTCCGACCCCAAAATCTAAAATTTTCGTGGGCTATAGCCCATGGATTTTTTCGATTTTCGGCCATAAATTTCTCGTCTCCAATTCGTCTGAAAAAAACGGAGCTGATAGAATCGATCACTCTGAATCTAACAAGCATGATCTCGCCGTCCGGAACATCTCGAGAGTCGAGTTAGAGAGTGTTGAAGTTGAGCCATTTTTGACGTCGACTTTGAAGGTCTGTAACTCCAGAATGAAGGCTCAGAATCCTGTGAGACTAGGTTCTTTATGCATCCCAAGTGTCCCTCTATCATTTCCTATCAAAATCTCAACAATTTTTTCCGACCCCAAAATCGAAAATTTTTGTGGGCTATAGCCCATGGATATTTTCGATTTTCGGCCGAAAATTTCTCGTCTCCAATTCGTCTGAAAACAAAGGAGCTGATAGAATCGATCACTCTGAATCTAACAAGCATGGTCTCGCCGCCTGGAACATTTCGAGAGTAGAGTTAGAGAGTGTTGAAGTTGAGCCATTTTTGACGTCGACTTTGAAGGTCTGTAACTCCAGAATGAAGGCTCAGAATCCTGCGAGACTATGAGTTTTGTGCATCTAAAGTGTCCTTCTGTCATTTCCTATCAAAATCTCAACAATTTTTTCCGACCCCAAAATCGAAAATTTCCGTGGGCTATAGCCCATGGATTTTTTCGATTTTCGGCCGAAAATTTCTCGTCTCCAATTCGTCTGAAAACAACGGAGCTGATAGAATCGGTCACTCTGAATCTAACAAGCATGGTCTCGCCACCTGGAACATCTCGAGAGTAGAGTTAGAGAGTGTTGAAGTTGAGCCATTTTTGACGTCGACTTTGAAGGTCTGTAACTCCAGAATGAAGGCTCAGAATCCTGTGAGACTAAGAGTTTTGTGCATCTAAAGTGTCCTTCTAACATTTCCTATCAAAATCTCAACAATTTTTTCCGACCCCAAAATCGAAAATTTTCGTGGGCTATAGCCCATGGATTTTTTCGATTTTCGGCCATAAATTTCTCGTCTCCAATTCGTCTGAAAAAAACGGAGCTGATAGAATCGATCACTCTGAATCTAACAAGCATGGTCTCGCCGTCCGGAACATCTCGAGAGTCGAGTTAGAGAGTGTTGAAGTTGAGCCATTTTTGACGTCGACTTTGAAGGTCTGTAACTCCAGAATGAAGGCTCAGAATCCTGTGAGACTAGGTTCTTTATGCATCCCAAGTGTCCCTCTATCATTTCCTATCAAAATCTCAACAATTTTTTCCGACCCCAAAATCGAAAATTTCCGTGGGCTATAGCCCATGGATTTTTTCGATTTTCGGCCGAAAATTTCTCGTCTCCAATTCGTCTGAAAACAACGGAGCTGATAGAATCGATCACTCTGAATCTAACAAGCATGGTCTCGCCGCCCGGAACATCTCGAGAGTAGAGTTAGAGAGTGTTGAAGTTGAGCCATTTTTGACGTCGACTTTGAAGGTCTGTAACTCCAGAATGAAGGCTCAGAATCCTGTGAGACTAGGTTCTTTATGCATCCCAAGTGTCCTTCTGTCATTTCCTATCAAAATCTCAACAATTTTTTCCGACCCCAAAATCGAAAATTTCCGTGGGCTATAGCCCATGGATATTTTCGATTTTCTGCCGAAAATTTCTCGTCTCCAATTCGTCTGAAAACAAAGGAGCTGATAGAATCGATCACTCTGAATCTAACAAGCATGGTCTCGCCGTCCGGAACATCTCGAGAGTCGAGTTAGAGAGTGTTGAAGTTGAGCCATTTTTGACGTCGACTTTGAAGGTCTGTAACTCCAGAATGAAGGCTCAGAATCCTGTGAGACTAGGTTCTTTATGCATCCCAAGTGTCCCTCTATCATTTCCTATCAAAATCTCAACAATTTTTTCCGACCCCAAAATCGAAAATTTTTGTGGGCTATAGCCCATGGATATTTTCGATTTTCGGCCGAAAATTTCTCGTCTCCAATTCGTCTGAAAACAAAGGAGCTGATAGAATCGATCACTCTGAATCTAACAAGCATGGTCTCGCCGCCTGGAACATTTCGAGAGTAGAGTTAGAGAGTGTTGAAGTTGAGCCATTTTTGACGTCGATTTTGAAGGTCTGTAACTCCAGAATGAAGGCTCAGAATCCTGTGAGACTAGGTTCTTTATGCATCCCAAGTGTCCCTCTATCATTTCCTATCAAAATCTCAACAATTTTTTCCGACCCCAAAATCGAAAATTTTCGTGGGCTATAGCCCATGGATTTTTTCGATTTTCGGCCAAAAATTTCTCGTCTCCAATTCGTCTAAAACAACGGAGCTGATAGAACCGATCACTCTGAATCTAACAAGCATGGTCTCGCCGCCTGGAACATCTCGAGAGTAGAGTTAGAGAGTGTTGAAGTTGAGCCATTTTTGACGTCGACTTTGAAGGTCTGTAACTCCAGAATGAAGGCTCAGAATCCTGTGAGACTAGGTTCTTTATGCATCCCAAGTGTCCCTCTATCATTTTCTATCAGAATCTCAACAATTTTTTCCGACCCCAAAATCGAAAATTTTCGTGGGCTATAGCCCATGGATTTTTTCGATTTTCGGCCAAAAATTTCTCGTCTCCAATTCGTCTGAAAACAACGGAGCTGATAGAATCGATCACTCTGAATCTAACAAGCATGGTCTCGCCGCCCGGAACATCTCGAGAGCAGAGTTAGAGAGTGTTGAAGTTGAGCCATTTTTGACGTCGACTTTGAAGGTCTGTAACTCCAGAATGAAGGCTCAGAATCCTGTGAGACTATGAGTTTTGTGCATCTAAAGTGTCCTTCTATCATTTCCTATCGAAATCTCAACAATTTTTTCCGACCCCAAAATCGAAAATTTTTGTGGGCTATAGCCCATGGATATTTTCGATTTTCGGCCGAAAATTTCTCGTCTCCAATTCGTCTGAAAACAAAGGAGCTGATAGAATCGATCACTCTGAATCTAACAAGCATGGTCTCGCCGCCTGGAACATTTCGAGAGTAGAGTTAGAGAGTGTTGAAGTTGAGCCATTTTTGACGTCTACTTTGAAGGTCTGTAACTCCAGAATGAAGGCTCAGAATCCTGTGAGACTATGAGTTTTGTGCATCTAAAGTGTCCTCCTATCATTTCCTATCAAAATCTCAACAATTTTTTCCGACCCCAAAATCTAAAATTTTCGTGGGCTCTAGCCCATGGATATTTTCGATTTTCGGCCGAAAATTTCTCGTCTCCAATTCGTCTGAAAACAACGGAGCTGATAGAATCGATCACTCTGAATCTAACAAGCATGGTCTCGCCGCCTGGAACATCTCGAGAGTAGAGTTAGAGAGTGTTGAAGTTGAGCCATTTTTGACGTCGACTTTGAAGGTCTGTAACTCCAGAATGGAGGCTCAGAATCCTGTTAGACTATGAGTTTTGTGCATCTAAAGTGTCCTTCTGTCATTTCCTATCAAAGTCTCAACGATTTTTTCCGACCCCAAAATCGAAAATTTTCGTGGGCTCTAGCCCATGGATATTTTCGATTTTCGGCCAAAAATTTCTCGTCTCCAATTCGTCTGAAAACAACGGAGCTGATAGAATCGATCACTCTGAATCTAACAAGCATGGTCTCGCCGCCTGGAACATCTCGAGAGTAGAGTTAGAGAGTGTTGAAGTTGAGCCATTTTTAAAGTCGACTTTGAAGGTCTGTAACTCCAGAATGAAGGCTCAGAATCCTGTGAGACTAGGTTCTTTATGCATCCCAAGTGTCCCTCTATCATTTCCTATCAAAATCTCAACAATTTTTTCCGACCCCAAAATCGAAAATTTTCGTGGGCTATAGCCCATGGATTTTTTCGATTTTCGGCCAAAAATTTCTCGTCTCCAATTCGTCTGAAAACAACGGAGCTGATAGAATCGATCACTCTGAATCTAACAAGCATGGTCTCGCCGCCTGGAACATCTCGAGAGTAGAGTTAGAGAGTGTTGAAGTTGAGCCATTTTTGACGTCGACTTTGAAGGTCTGTAACTCCAGAATGAAGGCTCAGAATCCTGTGAGACTATGAGTTTTGTGCATCTAAAGTGTCCTTCTGTCATTTTCTATCAGAATCTCAACAATTTTTTCCGACCCCAAAATCGAAAATTTTCGTGGGCTATAGCCCATGGATTTTTTCGATTTTCGGCCAAAAATTTCTCGTCTCCAATTCGTCTAAAACAACGGAGCTGATAGAACCGATCACTCTGAATCTAACAAGCATGGTCTCGCCGCCTGGAACATCTCGAGAGTAGAGTTAGAGAGTGTTGAAGTTGAGCCATTTTTGACGTCGACTTTGAAGGTCTGTAACTCCAGAATGAAGGCTCAGAATCCTGTGAGACTAGGTTCTTTATGCATCCCAAGTGTCCCTCTATCATTTTCTATCAGAATCTCAACAATTTTTTCCGACCCCAAAATCGAAAATTTTCGTGGGCTATAGCCCATGGATTTTTTCGATTTTCGGCCAAAAATTTCTCGTCTCCTATTCGTCTGAAAACAACGGAGCTGATAGAATCGATCACTCTGAATCTAACAAGCATGGTCTCGCCGCCTGGAACATCTCGAGAGTAGAGTTAGAGAGTGTTGAAGTTGAGCCATTTTTGACGTCGACTTTTAAGGGCTGTAACTCCAGAATGAAGGCTCAGAATCCTGTGAGACTATGAGTTTTGTGCATCTAAAGTGTCCTTCTATCATTTCCTATCGAAATCTCAACAATTTTTTTCGACCCCAAAATCGAAAATTTTCGTGGGCTATAGCCCATGGATTTTTTCGATTTTCGGCCAAAAATTTCTCGTCTCCAATTCGTCTGAAAACAACGGAGCTGATAGAATCGATCACTCTGAATCTAACAAGCATGGTCTCGCCGCCCGGAACATCTCGAGAGTAGAGTTAGAGAGTGTTGAAGTTGAGCCATTTTTGACGTCGACTTTGAAGGTCTGTAACTCCAGAATGGAGGCTCAGAATCCTGTTAGACTATGAGTTTTGTGCATCTAAAGTGTCCTTCTGTCATTTCCTATCAAAGTCTCAACGATTTTTTCCGACCCCAAAATCGAAAATTTTCGTGGGCTCTAGCCCATGGATATTTTCGATTTTCGGCCAAAAATTTCTCGTCTCCAATTCGTCTGAAAACAACGGAGCTGATAGAATCGATCACTCTGAATCTAACAAGCATGGTCTCGCCGCCTGGAACATCTCGAGAGTAGAGTTAGAGAGTGTTGAAGTTGAGCCATTTTTGACGTCGACTTTGAAGGTCTGTAACTCCAGAATGAAGGCTCAGAATCCTGTGAGACTAGGTTCTTTATGCATCCCAAGTGTCCCTCTATCATTTCCCATCAAAATCTCAACAATTTTTTCCGACCCCAAAATCGAAAATTTTCGTAGGCTATAGCCCATGGATTTTTTCGATTTTCGGCCAAAAATTTCTCGTCTCCAATTCGTCTGAAAACAACGGAGCTGATAGAACCGATCACTCTGAATCTAACAAGCATGGTCTCGCCGCCTGGAACATCTCGAGAGTAGAGTTAGAGAGTGTTGAAGTTGAGCCATTTTTGACGTCGACTTTGAAGGTCTGTAACTCCAGAATGAAGGCTCAGAATCCTGTGAGACTAGGTTCTTTATGCATCCCAAGTGTCCCTCTATCATTTTCTATCAGAATCTCAACAATTTTTTCCGACCCCAAAATCGAAAATTTTCGTGGGCTATAGCCCATGGATTTTTTCGATTTTCGGCCAAAAATTTCTCGTCTCCAATTCGTCTGAAAACAACGGAGCTGATAGAATTGATCACTCTGAATCTAACAAGCATGGTCTCGCCGCCCGGAACATCTCGAGAGTAGAGTTAGAGAGTGTTGAAGTTGAGCCATTTTTGACGTCGACTTTGAAGGTCTGTAACTCCAGAATGAAGGCTCAGAATCCTGTGAGACTATGAGTTTTGTGCATCTAAAGTGTCCTTCTATCATTTCCTATCGAAATCTCAACAATTTTTTCCGACCCCAAAATCGAAAATTTTCGTGGGCTATAGCCCATGGATTTTTTCGATTTTCGGCCAAAAATTTCTCGTCTCCAATTCGTCTGAAAACAACGGAGCTGATAGAATCGATCACTCTGAATCTAACAAGCATGGTCTCGCCGCCTGGAACATCTCGAGAGTAGAGTTAGAGAGTGTTGAAGTTGAGCCATTTTTGACGTCTACTTTGAAGGTCTGTAACTCCAGAATGAAGGCTCAGAATCCTGTGAGACTATGAGTTTTGTGCATCTAAAGTGTCCTTCTATCATTTCCTATCAAAATCTCAACAATTTTTTCCGACCCCAAAATCTAAAATTTTCGTGGGCTATAGCCCATGGATTTTTTCGATTTTCGGCCAAAAATTTCTCGTCTCCAATTTGTCTGAAAACAACGGAGCTGATAGAATCGATCACTCTGAATCTAACAAGCATGGTCTCGCCGCCTGGAACATCTCGAGAGTAGAGTTAGAGAGTGTTGAAGTTGAGCCATTTTTGACGTCGACTTTGAAGGTCTGTAACTCCAGAATGAAGGCTCAGAATCCTGTGAGACTAGGTTCTTTATGCATCCCAAGTGTCCCTCTATCATTTTCTATCAGAATCTCAACAATTTTTTCCGACCCCAAAATCGAAAATTTTCGTGGGCTATAGCCCATGGATATTTTCGATTTTCGGCCAAAAATTTCTCGTCTCCTATTCGTCTGAAAACAACGGAGCTGATAGAATCGATCACTCTGAATCTAACAAGCATGGTCTCGCCGCCTGGAACATCTCGAGAGTAGAGTTAGAGAGTGTTGAAGTTGAGCCATTTTTGACGTCGACTTTTAAGGGCTGTAACTCCAGAATGAAGGCTCAGAATCCTGTGAGACTATGAGTTTTGTGCATCTAAAGTGTCCTTCTATCATTTCCTATCGAAATCTCAACAATTTTTTTCGACCCCAAAATCGAAAATTTTCGTGGGCTATAGCCCATGGATTTTTTCGATTTTCGGCCAAAAATTTCTCGTCTCCAATTCGTCTGAAAACAACGGAGCTGATAGAATCGATCACTCTGAATCTAACAAGCATGGTCTCGCCGCCCGGAACATCTCGAGAGTAGAGTTAGAGAGTGTTGAAGTTGAGCCATTTTTGACGTCGACTTTGAAGGTCTGTAACTCCAGAATGGAGGCTCAGAATCCTGTTAGACTATGAGTTTTGTGCATCTAAAGTGTCCTTCTGTCATTTCCTATCAAAGTCTCAACGATTTTTTCCGACCCCAAAATCGAAAATTTTCGTGGGCTCTAGCCCATGGATATTTTCGATTTTCGGCCAAAAATTTCTCGTCTCCAATTCGTCTGAAAACAACGGAGCTGATAGAATCGATCACTCTGAATCTAACAAGCATGGTCTCGCCGCCTGGAACATCTCGAGAGTAGAGTTAGAGAGTGTTGAAGTTGAGCCATTTTTGACGTCGACTTTGAAGGTCTGTAACTCCAGAATGAAGGCTCAGAATCCTGTGAGACTAGGTTCTTTATGCATCCCAAGTGTCCCTCTATCATTTCCCATCAAAATCTCAACAATTTTTTCCGACCCCAAAATCGAAAATTTTCGTGGGCTATAGCCCATGGATTTTTTCGATTTTCGGCCAAAAATTTCTCGTCTCCAATTCGTCTGAAAACAACGGAGCTGATAGAATCGATCACTCTGAATCTAACAAGCATGGTCTCGCCGCCTGGAACATCTCGAGAGTAGAGTTAGAGAGTGTTGAAGTTGAGCCATTTTTGACGTCGACTTTGAAGGTCTGTAACTCCAGAATGAAGGCTCAGAATCCTGTGAGACTAGGTTCTTTATGCATCCCAAGTGTCCCTCTATCATTTTCTATCAGAATCTCAACAATTTTTTCCGACCCCAAAATCGAAAATTTTCGTGGGCTATAGCCCATGGATATTTTCGATTTTCGGCCAAAAATTTCTCGTCTCCTATTCGTCTGAAAACAACGGAGCTGATAGAATCGATCACTCTGAATCTAACAAGCATGGTCTCGCTGCCTGGAACATCTCGAGAGTAGAGTTAGAGAGTGTTGAAGTTGAGCCATTTTTGACGTCGACTTTTAAGGGCTGTAACTCCAGAATGAAGGCTCAGAATCCTGTGAGACTATGAGTTTTGTGCATCTAAAGTGTCCTTCTATCATTTCCTATCGAAATCTCAACAATTTTTTTCGACCCCAAAATCGAAAATTTTCGTGGGCTATAGCCCATGGATATTTTCGATTTTCGGCCAAAAATTTCTCGTCTCCAATTCGTCTGAAAACAACGGAGCTCATAGAATCGATCACTCTGAATCTAACAAGCATGGTCTCGCCGCCTGGAACATCTCGAGAGTAGAGTTAGAGAGTGTTGAAGTTGAGCCATTTTTGACGTCGACTTTGAAGGTCTGTAACTCCAGAATGAAGGCTCAGAATCCTGTGAGACTAGGTTCTTTATGCATCCCAAGTGTCCCTCTATCATTTCCCATCAAAATCTCAACAATTTTTTCCGACCCCAAAATCGAAAATTTTCGTGGGCTATAGCCCATGGATTTTTTCGATTTTCGGCCAAAAATTTCTCGTCTCCAATTCGTCTGAAAACAACGGAGCTGATAGAATCGATCACTCTGAATCTAACAAGCATGGTCTCGCCGCCTGGAACATCTCGAGAGTAGAGTTAGAGAGTGTTGAAGTTGAGCCATTTTTGACGTCGACTTTGAAGGTCTGTAACTCCAGAATGAAGGCTCAGAATCCTGTGAGACTAGGTTCTTTATGCATCCCAAGTGTCCCTCTATCATTTTCTATCAGAATCTCAACAATTTTTTCCGACCCCAAAATCGAAAATTTTCGTGGGCTATAGCCCATGGATATTTTCGATTTTCGGCCAAAAATTTCTCGTCTCCAATTCGTCTGAAAACAACGGAGCTGATAGAATCGATCACTCTGAATCTAACAAGCATGGTCTCGCCGCCTGGAACATCTCGAGAGTAGAGTTAGAGAGTGTTGAAGTTGAGCCATTTTTGACGTCGACTTTGAAGGTCTGTAACTCCAGAATGGAGGCTCAGAATCCTGTGAGACTATGAGTTTTGTGCATCTAAAGTGTCCTTCTATCATTTCCTATCGAAATCTCAACAATTTTTTCCGACCCCAAAATCGAAAATTTTCGTGGGCTATAGCCCATGGATTTTTTCGATTTTCGGCCAAAAATTTCTCGTCTCCAATTCGTCTGAAAACAACGGAGCTGATAGAATCGATCACTCTGAATCTAACAAGCATGGTCTCGCCGCCTGGAACATCTCGAGAGTAGAGTTAGAGAGTGTTGAAGTTGAGCCATTTTTGACGTCGACTTTGAAGGTCTGTAACTCCAGAATGGAGGCTCAGAATCCTGTGAGACTATGAGTTTTGTGCATCTAAAGTGTCCTTCTATCATTTCCTATCGAAATCTCAACAATTTTTTCCGACCCCAAAATCGAAAATTTTCGTGGGCTATAGCCCATGGATTTTTTCGATTTTCGGCCAAAAATTTCTCGTCTCCAATTCGTCTGAAAACAACGGAGCTGATAGAATCGATCACTCTGAATCTAACAAGCATGGTCTCGCCGCCTGGAACATCTCGAGAGTAGAGTTAGAGAGTGTTGAAGTTGAGCCATTTTTGACGTCTACTTTGAAGGTCTGTAACTCCAGAATGAAGGCTCAGAATCCTGTGAGACTAGGTTCTTTATGCATCCCAAGTGTCCCTCTATCATTTTCTATCAGAATATCAACAATTTTTTCCGACCCCAAAATCGAAAATTTTCGTGGGCTATAGCCCATGGATTTTTTCGATTTTCGGCCAAAAATTTCTCGTCTCCAATTCGTCTGAAAACAACGGAGCTGATAGAATTGATCACTCTGAATCTAACAAGCATGGTCTCGCCGCCCGGAACATCTCGAGAGTAGAGTTAGAGAGTGTTGAAGTTGAGCCATTTTTGACGTCGACTTTTAAGGGCTGTAACTCCAGAATGAAGGCTCAGAATCCTGTGAGACTATGAGTTTTGTGCATCTAAAGTGTCCTTCTATCATTTCCTATCGAAATCTCAACAATTTTTTTCGACCCCAAAATCGAAAATTTTCGTGGGCTATAGCCCATGGATTTTTTCGATTTTCGGCCAAAAATTTCTCGTCTCCAATTCGTCTGAAAACAACGGAGCTGATAGAATCGATCACTCTGAATCTAACAAGCATGGTCTCGCCGCCTGGAACATCTCGAGAGTAGAGTTAGAGAGTGTTGAAGTTGAGCCATTTTTGACGTCTACTTTGAAGGTCTGTAACTCCAGAATGAAGGCTCAGAATCCTGTGAGACTATGAGTTTTGTGCATCTAAAGTGTCCTTCTATCATTTCCTATCAAAATCTCAACAATTTTTTCCGACCCCAAAATCTAAAATTTTCGTGGGCTATAGCCCATGGATTTTTTCGATTTTCGGCCAAAAATTTCTCGTCTCCAATTCGTCTGAAAACAACGGAGCTGATAGAATCGATCACTCTGAATCTAACAAGCATGGTCTCGCCGCCTGGAACATCTCGAGAGTAGAGTTAGAGAGTGTTGAAGTTGAGCCATTTTTGACGTCGACTTTGAAGGTCTGTAACTCCAGAATGAAGGCTCAGAATCCTGTGAGACTAGGTTCTTTATGCATCCCAAGTGTCCCTCTATCATTTTCTATCAGAATCTCAACAATTTTTTCCGACCCCAAAATCGAAAATTTTCGTGGGCTATAGCCCATGGATATTTTCGATTTTCGGCCAAAAATTTCTCGTCTCCTATTCGTCTGAAAACAACGGAGCTGATAGAATCGATCACTCTGAATCTAACAAGCATGGTCTCGCCGCCTGGAACATCTCGAGAGTAGAGTTAGAGAGTGTTGAAGTTGAGCCATTTTTGACGTCGACTTTTAAGGGCTGTAACTCCAGAATGAAGGCTCAGAATCCTGTGAGACTATGAGTTTTGTGCATCTAAAGTGTCCTTCTATCATTTCCTATCGAAATCTCAACAATTTTTTTCGACCCCAAAATCGAAAATTTTCGTGGGCTATAGCCCATGGATTTTTTCGATTTTCGGCCAAAAATTTCTCGTCTCCAATTCGTCTGAAAACAACGGAGCTGATAGAATCGATCACTCTGAATCTAACAAGCATGGTCTCGCCGCCTGGAACATCTCGAGAGTAGAGTTAGAGAGTGTTGAAGTTGAGCCATTTTTGACGTCTACTTTGAAGGTCTGTAACTCCAGAATGAAGGCTCAGAATCCTGTGAGACTAGGTTCTTTATGCATCCCAAGTGTCCCTCTATCATTTTCTATCAGAATCTCAACAATTTTTTCCGACCCCAAAATCGAAAATTTTCGTGGGCTATAGCCCATGGATTTTTTCGATTTTCGGCCAAAAATTTCTCGTCTCCAATTCGTCTGAAAACAACGGAGCTGATAGAATTGATCACTCTGAATCTAACAAGCATGGTCTCGCCGCCCGGAACATCTCGAGAGTAGAGTTAGAGAGTGTTGAAGTTGAGCCATTTTTGACGTCGACTTTTAAGGGCTGTAACTCCAGAATGAAGGCTCAGAATCCTGTGAGACTATGAGTTTTGTGCATCTAAAGTGTCCTTCTATCATTTCCTATCGAAATCTCAACAATTTTTTTCGACCCCAAAATCGAAAATTTTCGTGGGCTATAGCCCATGGATTTTTTCGATTTTCGGCCAAAAATTTCTCGTCTCCAATTCGTCTGAAAACAACGGAGCTGATAGAATCGATCACTCTGAATCTAACAAGCATGGTCTCGCCGCCTGGAACATCTCGAGAGTAGAGTTAGAGAGTGTTGAAGTTGAGCCATTTTTGACGTCTACTTTGAAGGTCTGTAACTCCAGAATGAAGGCTCAGAATCCTGTGAGACTATGAGTTTTGTGCATCTAAAGTGTCCTTCTATCATTTCCTATCAAAATCTCAACAATTTTTTCCGACCCCAAAATCTAAAATTTTCGTGGGCTATAGCCCATGGATTTTTTCGATTTTCGGCCAAAAATTTCTCGTCTCCAATTCGTCTGAAAACAACGGAGCTGATAGAATCGATCACTCTGAATCTAACAAGCATGGTCTCGCCGCCTGGAACATCTCGAGAGTAGAGTTAGAGAGTGTTGAAGTTGAGCCATTTTTGACGTCGACTTTGAAGGTCTGTAACTCCAGAATGAAGGCTCAGAATCCTGTGAGACTAGGTTCTTTATGCATCCCAAGTGTCCCTCTATCATTTTCTATCAGAATCTCAACAATTTTTTCCGACCCCAAAATCGAAAATTTTCGTGGGCTATAGCCCATGGATATTTTCGATTTTCGGCCAAAAATTTCTCGTCTCCTATTCGTCTGAAAACAACGGAGCTGATAGAATCGATCACTCTGAATCTAACAAGCATGGTCTCGCCGCCTGGAACATCTCGAGAGTAGAGTTAGAGAGTGTTGAAGTTGAGCCATTTTTGACGTCGACTTTTAAGGGCTGTAACTCCAGAATGAAGGCTCAGAATCCTGTGAGACTATGAGTTTTGTGCATCTAAAGTGTCCTTCTATCATTTCCTATCGAAATCTCAACAATTTTTTTCGACCCCAAAATCGAAAATTTTCGTGGGCTATAGCCCATGGATTTTTTCGATTTTCGGCCAAAAATTTCTCGTCTCCAATTCGTCTGAAAACAACGGAGCTGATAGAATCGATCACTCTGAATCTAACAAGCATGGTCTCGCCGCCCGGAACATCTCGAGAGTAGAGTTAGAGAGTGTTGAAGTTGAGCCATTTTTGACGTCGACTTTGAAGGTCTGTAACTCCAGAATGGAGGCTCAGAATCCTGTTAGACTATGAGTTTTGTGCATCTAAAGTGTCCTTCTGTCATTTCCTATCAAAGTCTCAACGATTTTTTCCGACCCCAAAATCGAAAATTTTCGTGGGCTCTAGCCCATGGATATTTTCGATTTTCGGCCAAAAATTTCTCGTCTCCAATTCGTCTGAAAACAACGGAGCTGATAGAATCGATCACTCTGAATCTAACAAGCATGGTCTCGCCGCCTGGAACATCTCGAGAGTAGAGTTAGAGAGTGTTGAAGTTGAGCCATTTTTGACGTCGACTTTGAAGGTCTGTAACTCCAGAATGAAGGCTCAGAATCCTGTGAGACTAGGTTCTTTATGCATCCCAAGTGTCCCTCTATCATTTCCCATCAAAATCTCAACAATTTTTTCCGACCCCAAAATCGAAAATTTTCGTGGGCTATAGCCCATGGATTTTTTCGATTTTCGGCCAAAAATTTCTCGTCTCCAATTCGTCTGAAAACAACGGAGCTGATAGAATCGATCACTCTGAATCTAACAAGCATGGTCTCGCCGCCTGGAACATCTCGAGAGTAGAGTTAGAGAGTGTTGAAGTTGAGCCATTTTTGACGTCGACTTTGAAGGTCTGTAACTCCAGAATGAAGGCTCAGAATCCTGTGAGACTAGGTTCTTTATGCATCCCAAGTGTCCCTCTATCATTTTCTATCAGAATCTCAACAATTTTTTCCGACCCCAAAATCGAAAATTTTCGTGGGCTATAGCCCATGGATATTTTCGATTTTCGGCCAAAAATTTCTCGTCTCCAATTCGTCTGAAAACAACGGAGCTGATAGAATCGATCACTCTGAATCTAACAAGCATGGTCTCGCCGCCTGGAACATCTCGAGAGTAGAGTTAGAGAGTGTTGAAGTTGAGCCATTTTTGACGTCGACTTTGAAGGTCTGTAACTCCAGAATGGAGGCTCAGAATCCTGTGAGACTATGAGTTTTGTGCATCTAAAGTGTCCTTCTATCATTTCCTATCGAAATCTCAACAATTTTTTCCGACCCCAAAATCGAAAATTTTCGTGGGCTATAGCCCATGGATTTTTTCGATTTTCGGCCAAAAATTTCTCGTCTCCAATTCGTCTGAAAACAACGGAGCTGATAGAATCGATCACTCTGAATCTAACAAGCATGGTCTCGCCGCCCGGAACATCTCGAGAGTAGAGTTAGAGAGTGTTGAAGTTGAGCCATTTTTGACGTCGACTTTGAAGGTCTGTAACTCCAGAATGAAGGCTCAGAATCCTGTGAGACTATGAGTTTTGTGCATCTAAAGTGTCCTTCTATCATTTCCTATCGAAATCTCAACAATTTTTTCCGACCCCAAAATCGAAAATTTTCGTGGGCTATAGCCCATGGATTTTTTCGATTTTCGGCCAAAAATTTCTCGTCTCCAATTCGTCTGAAAACAACGGAGCTGATAGAATCGATCACTCTGAATCTAACAAGCATGGTCTCGCCGCCCGGAACATCTCGAGAGTAGAGTTAGAGAGTGTTGAAGTTGAGCCATTTTTGACGTCGACTTTGAAGGTCTGTAACTCCAGAATGAAGGCTCAGAATCCTGTGAGACTATGAGTTTTGTGCATCTAAAGTGTCCTTCTATCATTTCCTATCGAAATCTCAACAATTTTTTCCGACCCCAAAATCGAAAATTTTCGTGGGCTATAGCCCATGGATTTTTTCGATTTTCGGCCAAAAATTTCTCGTCTCCAATTCGTCTGAAAACAACGGAGCTGATAGAATCGATCACTCTGAATCTAACAAGCATGGTCTCGCCGCCTGGAACATCTCGAGAGTAGAGTTAGAGAGTGTTGAAGTTGAGCCATTTTTGACGTCGACTTTGAAGGTCTGTAACTCCAGAATGGAGGCTCAGAATCCTGTGAGACTATGAGTTTTGTGCATCTAAAGTGTCCTTCTATCATTTCCTATCGAAATCTCAACAATTTTTTCCGACCCCAAAATCGAAAATTTTCGTGGGCTATAGCCCATGGATTTTTTCGCTTTTCGGCCAAAAATTTCTCGTCTCCAATTCGTCTGAAAACAACGGAGCTGATAGAATCGATCACTCTGAATCTAACAAGCATGGTCTCGCCGCCCGGAACATCTCGAGAGTAGAGTTAGAGAGTGTTGAAGTTGAGCCATTTTTGACGTCGACTTTGAAGGTCTGTAACTCCAGAATGAAGGCTCAGAATCCTGTGAGACTATGAGTTTTGTGCATCTAAAGTGTCCTTCTATCATTTCCTATCGAAATCTCAACAATTTTTTCCGACCCCAAAATCGAAAATTTTCGTGGGCTATAGCCCATGGATATTTTCGATTTTCGGCCAAAAATTTCTCGTCTCCAATTCGTCTGAAAACAACGGAGCTGATAGAATCGATCACTCTGAATCTAACAAGCATGGTCTCGCCGCCTGGAACATCTCGAGAGTAGAGTTAGAGAGTGTTGAAGTTGAGCCATTTTTGACGTCGATTTTGAAGGTCTGTAACTCCAGAATGAAGGCTCAGAATCCTGTGAGACTAGGTTCTTTATGCATCCCAAGTGTCCCTCTATCATTTTCTATCAGAATCTCAACAATTTTTTCCGACCCCAAAATCGAAAATTTTCGTGGGCTATAGCCCATGGATATTTTCGATTTTCGGCCAAAAATTTCTCGTCTCCAATTCGTCTGAAAACAACGGAGCTGATAGAATCGATCACTCTGAATCTAACAAGCATGGTCTCGCCGCCCGGAACATCTCGAGAGTAGAGTTAGAGAGTGTTGAAGTTGAGCCATTTTTGACGTCGACTTTGAAGGTCTGTAACTCCAGAATGAAGGCTCAGAATCCTGTGAGACTATGAGTTTTGTGCATCCCAAGTCTCCCTCTATCATTTCCTATCAAAATCTCAACAATTTTTTCCGACCCCAAAATCGAAAATTTTCATGGGCTATAGCCCATGGATTTTTTCGATTTTCGGCCAAAAAATTTTCGTCTCCAAATCGTCTGAAAACAACGGAGCTGATAGAATCAATCATTCTGAATCTAACAAGCGTGGTCTCGCCGCCTGAAACATCTCGAGAGTCGAGTTAGAGAGTGTTGAAGTTGAGCCATTTTTGACGTCGACTTTGAAGGTCTGTAACTCCAGAACGGAAGCTCAGAACCCTGTGAGACTATGAGTTTTGTGCATCCCAAGTCTCCCTCTATCATTTCCTATCAAAATCTCAACAATTTTTTCCGACCCCAAAATCGAAAATTTTCATGGGCTATAGCCCATGGATTTTTTCGATTTTCGGCCAAAAAATTTTCGTCTCCAAATCGTCTGAAAACAACGGAGCTGATAGAATCGATCACTCTGAATCTAACAAGCATGGTCTCGCCGCCCGGAACATCTCGAGAGTAGAGTTAGAGAGTGTTGAAGTTGAGCCATTTTTGACGTCGACTTTGAAGGTCTGTAACTCCAGAATGAAGGCTCAGAATCCTGTGAGACTATGAGTTTTGTGCATCTAAAGTGTCCTTCTATCATTTCCTATCGAAATCTCAACAATTTTTTCCGACCCCAAAATCGAAAATTTTCGTGGGCTATAGCCCATGGATTTTTTCGATTTTCGGCAAAAAATTTCTCGTCTCCAATTCGTCTGAAAACAACGGAGCTGATAGAATCGATCACTCTGAATCTAACAAGCATGGTCTCGCCGCCTGAAACATCTCGAGAGTAGAGTTAGAGAGTGTTGAAGTTGAGCCATTTTTGACGTCGACTTTGAAGGTCTGTAACTCCAGAATGGAGGCTCAGAATCCTGTTAGACTATGAGTTTTGTGCATCTAAAGTGTCCTTCTGTCATTTCCTATCAAAATCTCAACAATTTTTACCGACCCCAAAATCGAAAATTTTCGTGGGCTATAGCCCATGGATTTTTTCGATTTTCGGCCAAAAATTTCTCGTCTCCAATTCGTCTGAAAACAACGGAGCTGATAGAATCGATCACTCTGAATCTAACAAGCATGGTCTCGCCGCCCGGAACATCTCGAGAGTCGAGTTAGAGAGTGTTGAAATTGAGCCATTTTTGACGTCGACTTTGAAGGAATGTAACTCCAGAATGAAGGCTCAGAATCCTGTGAGACTAGGTTCTTTATGCATCCCAAGTGTCCCTCTATCATTTTCTATCAGAATCTCAACAATTTTTTCCGACCCCAAAATCGAAAATTTTCGTGGGCTATAGCCCATGGATTTTTTCGATTTTCGGCCGAAAATTTCTCGTCTCCAATTCGTCTGAAAAAAACGGAGCTGATAGAATCGATCACTCTGATTCTAACAAGCATGGTCTCGCCGCCCGGAACATCTCGAGAGTAGAGTTAGAGAGTGTTGAAGTTGAGCCATTTTTGACGTCGACTTTGAAGGTCTGTAACTCCAGAATGAAGGCTCAGAATCCTGTGAGACTATGAGTTTTGTGCATCTAAAGTGTCCTTCTATCATTTCCTATCAAAATCTCAACAATTTTTTCCGACCCCAAAATCGAAAATTTTCGTGGGCTATAGCCCATGGATTTTTTCGATTTTCGGCCAAAAATTTCTCGTCTCCAATTCGTCTGAAAACAACGGAGCTGATAGAATCGATCACTCTGAATCTAACAAGCATGGTCTCGCCGCCTGGAACATCTCGAGAGTAGAGTTAGAGAGTGTTGAAGTTGAGCCATTTTTGACGTCGACTTTGAAGGTCTGTAACTCCAGAATGGAGGCTCAGAATCCTGTGAGACTATGAGTTTTGTGCATCTAAAGTGTCCTTCTATCATTTCCTATCGAAATCTCAACAATTTTTTCCGACCCCAAAATCGAAAATTTTCGTGGGCTATAGCCCATGGATTTTTTCGATTTTCGGCCAAAAATTTCTCGTCTCCAATTCGTCTGAAAACAACGGAGCTGATAGAATCGATCACTCTGAATCTAACAAGCATGGTCTCGCCGCCCGGAACATCTCGAGAGTAGAGTTAGAGAGTGTTGAAGTTGAGCCATTTTTGACGTCGACTTTGAAGGTCTGTAACTCCAGAATGAAGGCTCAGAATCCTGTGAGACTATGAGTTTTGTGCATCCCAAGTCTCCCTCTATCATTTCCTATCAAAATCTCAACAATTTTTTCCGACCCCAAAATCGAAAATTTTCATGGGCTATAGCCCATGGATTTTTTCGATTTTCGGCCAAAAAATTTTCGTCTCCAAATCGTCTGAAAACAACGGAGCTGATAGAATCAATCATTCTGAATCTAACAAGCGTGGTCTCGCCGCCTGAAACATCTCGAGAGTCGAGTTAGAGAGTGTTGAAGTTGAGCCATTTTTGACGTCGACTTTGAAGGTCTGTAACTCCAGAACGGAAGCTCAGAACCCTGTGAGACTATGAGTTTTGTGCATCCCAAGTCTCCCTCTATCATTTCCTATCAAAATCTCAACAATTTTTTCCGACCCCAAAATCGAAAATTTTCATGGGCTATAGCCCATGGATTTTTTCGATTTTCGGCCAAAAAATTTTCGTCTCCAAATCGTCTGAAAACAACGGAGCTGATAGAATCGATCACTCTGAATCTAACAAGCATGGTCTCGCCGCCCGGAACATCTCGAGAGTAGAGTTAGAGAGTGTTGAAGTTGAGCCATTTTTGACGTCGACTTTGAAGGTCTGTAACTCCAGAATGAAGGCTCAGAATCCTGTGAGACTATGAGTTTTGTGCATCTAAAGTGTCCTTCTATCATTTCCTATCGAAATCTCAACAATTTTTTCCGACCCCAAAATCGAAAATTTTCGTGGGCTATAGCCCATGGATTTTTTCGATTTTCGGCAAAAAATTTCTCGTCTCCAATTCGTCTGAAAACAACGGAGCTGATAGAATCGATCACTCTGAATCTAACAAGCATGGTCTCGCCGCCTGAAACATCTCGAGAGTAGAGTTAGAGAGTGTTGAAGTTGAGCCATTTTTGACGTCGACTTTGAAGGTCTGTAACTCCAGAATGGAGGCTCAGAATCCTGTTAGACTATGAGTTTTGTGCATCTAAAGTGTCCTTCTGTCATTTCCTATCAAAATCTCAACAATTTTTACCGACCCCAAAATCGAAAATTTTCGTGGGCTATAGCCCATGGATTTTTTCGATTTTCGGCCAAAAATTTCTCGTCTCCAATTCGTCTGAAAACAACGGAGCTGATAGAATCGATCACTCTGAATCTAACAAGCATGGTCTCGCCGCCCGGAACATCTCGAGAGTCGAGTTAGAGAGTGTTGAAATTGAGCCATTTTTGACGTCGACTTTGAAGGAATGTAACTCCAGAATGAAGGCTCAGAATCCTGTGAGACTAGGTTCTTTATGCATCCCAAGTGTCCCTCTATCATTTTCTATCAGAATCTCAACAATTTTTTCCGACCCCAAAATCGAAAATTTTCGTGGGCTATAGCCCATGGATTTTTTCGATTTTCGGCCGAAAATTTCTCGTCTCCAATTCGTCTGAAAAAAACGGAGCTGATAGAATCGATCACTCTGATTCTAACAAGCATGGTCTCGCCGCCCGGAACATCTCGAGAGTAGAGTTAGAGAGTGTTGAAGTTGAGCCATTTTTGACGTCGACTTTGAAGGTCTGTAACTCCAGAATGAAGGCTCAGAATCCTGTGAGACTATGAGTTTTGTGCATCTAAAGTGTCCTTCTATCATTTCCTATCAAAATCTCAACAATTTTTTCCGACCCCAAAATCGAAAATTTTCGTGGGCTATAGCCCATGGATTTTTTCGATTTTCGGCCAAAAATTTCTCGTCTCCAATTCGTCTGAAAACAACGGAGCTGATAGAATCGATCACTCTGAATCTAACAAGCATGGTCTCGCCGCCTGGAACATCTCGAGAGTAGAGTTAGAGAGTGTTGAAGTTGAGCCATTTTTGACGTCGACTTTGAAGGTCTGTAACTCCAGAATGGAGGCTCAGAATCCTGTGAGACTATGAGTTTTGTGCATCTAAAGTGTCCTTCTATCATTTCCTATCGAAATCTCAACAATTTTTTCCGACCCCAAAATCGAAAATTTTCGTGGGCTATAGCCCATGGATTTTTTCGATTTTCGGCCAAAAATTTCTCGTCTCCAATTCGTCTGAAAACAACGGAGCTGATAGAATCGATCACTCTGAATCTAACAAGCATGGTCTCGCCGCCCGGAACATCTCGAGAGTAGAGTTAGAGAGTGTTGAAGTTGAGCCATTTTTGACGTCGACTTTGAAGGTCTGTAACTCCAGAATGAAGGCTCAGAATCCTGTGAGACTATGAGTTTTGTGCATCTAAAGTGTCCTTCTATCATTTCCTATCGAAATCTCAACAATTTTTTCCGACCCCAAAATCGAAAATTTTCGTGGGCTATAGCCCATGGATTTTTTCGATTTTCGGCAAAAAATTTCTCGTCTCCAATTCGTCTGAAAACAACGGAGCTGATAGAATCGATCACTCTGAATCTAACAAGCATGGTCTCGCCGCCTGAAACATCTCGAGAGTAGAGTTAGAGAGTGTTGAAGTTGAGCCATTTTTGACGTCGACTTTGAAGGTCTGTAACTCCAGAATGGAGGCTCAGAATCCTGTTAGACTATGAGTTTTGTGCATCTAAAGTGTCCTTCTGTCATTTCCTATCAAAATCTCAACAATTTTTACCGACCCCAAAATCGAAAATTTTCGTGGGCTATAGCCCATGGATTTTTTCGATTTTCGGCCAAAAATTTCTCGTCTCCAATTCGTCTGAAAACAACGGAGCTGATAGAATCGATCACTCTGAATCTAACAAGCATGGTCTCGCCGCCCGGAACATCTCGAGAGTCGAGTTAGAGAGTGTTGAAATTGAGCCATTTTTGACGTCGACTTTGAAGGAATGTAACTCCAGAATGAAGGCTCAGAATCCTGTGAGACTAGGTTCTTTATGCATCCCAAGTGTCCCTCTATCATTTTCTATCAGAATCTCAACAATTTTTTCCGACCCCAAAATCGAAAATTTTCGTGCCCATGGATTTTTTCGATTTTCGGCCGAAAATTTCTCGTCTCCAATTCGTCTGAAAAAAACGGAGCTGATAGAATCGATCACTCTGATTCTAACAAGCATGGTCTCGCCGTCCGGAACATCTCGAGAGTCGAGTTAGAGAGTGTTGAAGTTGAGCCATTTTTGACGTCGACTTTGAAGGTCTGTAACTCCAGAATGAAGGCTCAGAATCCTGTGAGACTATGAGTTTTGTGCATCTAAAGTGTCCTTCTATCATTTCCTATCGAAATCTCAACAATTTTTTCCGACCCCAAAATCGAAAATTTTCGTGGGCTATAGCCCATGGATTTTTTCGATTTTCGGCCAAAAATTTCTCGTCTCCAATTCGTCTGAAAACAACGGAGCTGATAGAATCGATCACTCTGAATCTAACAAGCATGGTCTCGCCGCCTGGAACATCTCGAGAGTAGAGTTAGAGAGTGTTGAAGTTGAGCCATTTTTGACGTCGACTTTGAAGGTCTGTAACTCCAGAATGGAGGCTCAGAATCCTGTGAGACTATGAGTTTTGTGCATCTAAAGTGTCCTTCTATCATTTCCTATCGAAATCTCAACAATTTTTTCCGACCCCAAAATCGAAAATTTTCGTGGGCTATAGCCCATGGATTTTTTCGATTTTCGGCCGAAAATTTCTCGTCTCCAATTCGTCTGAAAAAAACGGAGCTGATAGAATCGATCACTCTGATTCTAACAAGCATGGTCTCGCCGTCCGGAACATCTCGAGAGTCGAGTTAGAGAGTGTTGAAGTTGAGCCATTTTTGACGTCGACTTTGAAGGTCTGTAACTCCAGAATGAAGGCTCAGAATCCTGTGAGACTATGAGTTTTGTGCATCTAAAGTGTCCTTCTATCATTTCCTATTGAAATCTCAACAATTTTTTCCGACCCCAAAATCGAAAATTTTCGTGGGCTCTAGCCCATGGATTTTTTCGATTTTCGGTCAAAAATTTCTCGTCTCCAATTCGTCTGAAAACAACGGAGCTGATAGAATCGGTCACTCTGAATCTAACAAGCATGGTCTCGCCGCCCGGAACATCTCGAGAGTCGAGTTAGAGAGTGTTGAAATTGAGCCATTTTTGACGTCGACTTTGAAGGAATGTAACTCCAGAATGAAGGCTCAGAATCCTGTGAGACTAGGTTCTTTATGCATCCCAAGTGTCCCTCTATCATTTCCTATGAAAATCTCAACAATTTTTTCCGACCCCAAAATCGAAAATTTTCGTGGGCTATAGCCCATGGATTTTTTCGATTTTCGGCCAAAAATTTCTCGTCTCCAATTCGTCTGAAAACAACGGAGCTGATAGAATCGATCACTCTGAATCTAACAAGCATGGTCTCGCCGCCCGGAACATCTCGAGAGTAGAGTTAGAGAGTGTTGAAGTTGAGCCATTTTTGACGTCGACTTTGAAGGTCTGTAACTCCAGAATGAAGGCTCAGAATCCTGTGAGACTATGAGTTTTGTGCATCTAAAGTGTCCTTCTATCATTTCCTATCAAAATCTCAACAATTTTTTCCGACCCCAAAATCGAAAATTTTCGTGGGCTATAGCCCATGGATTTTTTCGATTTTCGGCCAAAAATTTCTCGTCTCCAATTCGTCTGAAAACAACGGAGCTGATAGAATCGATCACTCTGAATCTAACAAGCATGGTCTCGCCGCCTGGAACATCTCGAGAGTAGAGTTAGAGAGTGTTGAAGTTGAGCCATTTTTGACGTCGACTTTGAAGGTCTGTAACTCCAGAATGGAGGCTCAGAATCCTGTGAGACTATGAGTTTTGTGCATCTAAAGTGTCCTTCTATCATTTCCTATCGAAATCTCAACAATTTTTTCCGACCCCAAAATCGAAAATTTTCGTGGGCTATAGCCCATGGATTTTTTCGATTTTCGGCCAAAAATTTCTCGTCTCCAATTCGTCTGAAAACAACGGAGCTGATAGAATCGATCACTCTGAATCTAACAAGCATGGTCTCGCCGCCCGGAACATCTCGAGAGTAGAGTTAGAGAGTGTTGAAGTTGAGCCATTTTTGACGTCGACTTTGAAGGTCTGTAACTCCAGAATGAAGGCTCAGAATCCTGTGAGACTATGAGTTTTGTGCATCTAAAGTGTCCTTCTATCATTTCCTATCGAAATCTCAACAATTTTTTCCGACCCCAAAATCGAAAATTTTCGTGGGCTATAGCCCATGGATTTTTTCGATTTTCGGCAAAAAATTTCTCGTCTCCAATTCGTCTGAAAACAACGGAGCTGATAGAATCGATCACTCTGAATCTAACAAGCATGGTCTCGCCGCCTGAAACATCTCGAGAGTAGAGTTAGAGAGTGTTGAAGTTGAGCCATTTTTGACGTCGACTTTGAAGGTCTGTAACTCCAGAATGGAGGCTCAGAATCCTGTTAGACTATGAGTTTTGTGCATCTAAAGTGTCCTTCTGTCATTTCCTATCAAAATCTCAACAATTTTTACCGACCCCAAAATCGAAAATTTTCGTGGGCTATAGCCCATGGATTTTTTCGATTTTCGGCCAAAAATTTCTCGTCTCCAATTCGTCTGAAAACAACGGAGCTGATAGAATCGATCACTCTGAATCTGACAAGCATGGTCTCGCCGCCCGGAACATCTCGAGAGTCGAGTTAGAGAGTGTTGAAATTGAGCCATTTTTGACGTCGACTTTGAAGGAATGTAACTCCAGAATGAAGGCTCAGAATCCTGTGAGACTAGGTTCTTTATGCATCCCAAGTGTCCCTCTATCATTTTCTATCAGAATCTCAACAATTTTTTCCGACCCCAAAATCGAAAATTTTCGTGGGCTATAGCCCATGGATTTTTTCGATTTTCGGCCGAAAATTTCTCGTCTCCAATTCGTCTGAAAAAAACGGAGCTGATAGAATCGATCACTCTGATTCTAACAAGCATGGTCTCGCCGTCCGGAACATCTCGAGAGTCGAGTTAGAGAGTGTTGAAGTTGAGCCATTTTTGACGTCGACTTTGAAGGTCTGTAACTCCAGAATGAAGGCTCAGAATCCTGTGAGACTATGAGTTTTGTGCATCTAAAGTGTCCTTCTATCATTTCCTATCGAAATCTCAACAATTTTTTCCGACCCCAAAATCGAAAATTTTCGTGGGCTATAGCCCATGGATTTTTTCGATTTTCGGCCAAAAATTTCTCGTCTCCAATTCGTCTGAAAACAACGGAGCTGATAGAATCGATCACTCTGAATCTAACAAGCATGGTCTCGCCGCCTGGAACATCTCGAGAGTAGAGTTAGAGAGTGTTGAAGTTGAGCCATTTTTGACGTCGACTTTGAAGGTCTGTAACTCCAGAATGGAGGCTCAGAATCCTGTTAGACTATGAGTTTTGTGCATCTAAAGTGTCCTTCTATCATTTCCTATCGAAATCTCAACAATTTTTTCCGACCCCAAAATCGAAAATTTTCGTGGGCTATAGCCCATGGATTTTTTCGATTTTCGGCAAAAAATTTCTCGTCTCCAATTCGTCTGAAAACAACGGAGCTGATAGAATCGATCACTCTGAATCTAACAAGCATGGTCTCGCCGCCTGAAACATCTCGAGAGTAGAGTTAGAGAGTGTTGAAGTTGAGCCATTTTTGACGTCGACTTTGAAGGTCTGTAACTCCAGAATGGAGGCTCAGAATCCTGTTAGACTATGAGTTTTGTGCATCTAAAGTGTCCTTCTGTCATTTCCTATCAAAATCTCAACAATTTTTACCGACCCCAAAATCGAAAATTTTCGTGGGCTATAGCCCATGGATTTTTTCGATTTTCGGCCAAAAATTTCTCGTCTCCAATTCGTCTGAAAACAACGGAGCTGATAGAATCGATCACTCTGAATCTGACAAGCATGGTCTCGCCGCCCGGAACATCTCGAGAGTCGAGTTAGAGAGTGTTGAAATTGAGCCATTTTTGACGTCGACTTTGAAGGAATGTAACTCCAGAATGAAGGCTCAGAATCCTGTGAGACTAGGTTCTTTATGCATCCCAAGTGTCCCTCTATCATTTTCTATCAGAATCTCAACAATTTTTTCCGACCCCAAAATCGAAAATTTTCGTGGGCTATAGCCCATGGATTTTTTCGATTTTCGGCCGAAAATTTCTCGTCTCCAATTCGTCTGAAAAAAACGGAGCTGATAGAATCGATCACTCTGATTCTAACAAGCATGGTCTCGCCGTCCGGAACATCTCGAGAGTCGAGTTAGAGAGTGTTGAAGTTGAGCCATTTTTGACGTCGACTTTGAAGGTCTGTAACTCCAGAATGAAGGCTCAGAATCCTGTGAGACTATGAGTTTTGTGCATCTAAAGTGTCCTTCTATCATTTCCTATCGAAATCTCAACAATTTTTTCCGACCCCAAAATCGAAAATTTTCGTGGGCTATAGCCCATGGATTTTTTCGATTTTCGGCCAAAAATTTCTCGTCTCCAATTCGTCTGAAAACAACGGAGCTGATAGAATCGATCACTCTGAATCTAACAAGCATGGTCTCGCCGCCTGGAACATCTCGAGAGTAGAGTTAGAGAGTGTTGAAGTTGAGCCATTTTTGACGTCGACTTTGAAGGTCTGTAACTCCAGAATGGAGGCTCAGAATCCTGTGAGACTATGAGTTTTGTGCATCTAAAGTGTCCTTCTATCATTTCCTATCGAAATCTCAACAATTTTTTCCGACCCCAAAATCGAAAATTTTCGTGGGCTATAGCCCATGGATTTTTTCGATTTTCGGCCAAAAATTTCTCGTCTCCAATTCGTCTGAAAACAACGGAGCTGATAGAATCGATCACTCTGAATCTAACAAGCATGGTCTCGCCGCCCGGAACATCTCGAGAGTAGAGTTAGAGAGTGTTGAAGTTGAGCCATTTTTGACGTCGACTTTGAAGGTCTGTAACTCCAGAATGAAGGCTCAGAATCCTGTGAGACTATGAGTTTTGTGCATCTAAAGTGTCCTTCTATCATTTCCTATCGAAATCTCAACAATTTTTTCCGACCCCAAAATCGAAAATTTTCGTGGGCTATAGCCCATGGATTTTTTCGATTTTCGGCAAAAAATTTCTCGTCTCCAATTCGTCTGAAAACAACGGAGCTGATAGAATCGATCACTCTGAATCTAACAAGCATGGTCTCGCCGCCTGAAACATCTCGAGAGTAGAGTTAGAGAGTGTTGAAGTTGAGCCATTTTTGACGTCGACTTTGAAGGTCTGTAACTCCAGAATGGAGGCTCAGAATCCTGTTAGACTATGAGTTTTGTGCATCTAAAGTGTCCTTCTGTCATTTCCTATCAAAATCTCAACAATTTTTACCGACCCCAAAATCGAAAATTTTCGTGGGCTATAGCCCATGGATTTTTTCGATTTTCGGCCAAAAATTTCTCGTCTCCAATTCGTCTGAAAACAACGGAGCTGATAGAATCGATCACTCTGAATCTAACAAGCATGGTCTCGCCGCCCGGAACATCTCGAGAGTCGAGTTAGAGAGTGTTGAAATTGAGCCATTTTTGACGTCGACTTTGAAGGAATGTAACTCCAGAATGAAGGCTCAGAATCCTGTGAGACTAGGTTCTTTATGCATCCCAAGTGTCCCTCTATCATTTTCTATCAGAATCTCAACAATTTTTTCCGACCCCAAAATCGAAAATTTTCGTGGGCTATAGCCCATGGATTTTTTCGATTTTCGGCCGAAAATTTCTCGTCTCCAATTCGTCTGAAAAAAACGGAGCTGATAGAATCGATCACTCTGATTCTAACAAGCATGGTCTCGCCGTCCGGAACATCTCGAGAGTCGAGTTAGAGAGTGTTGAAGTTGAGCCATTTTTGACGTCGACTTTGAAGGTCTGTAACTCCAGAATGAAGGCTCAGAATCCTGTGAGACTATGAGTTTTGTGCATCTAAAGTGTCCTTCTATCATTTCCTATTGAAATCTCAACAATTTTTTCCGACCCCAAAATCGAAAATTTTCGTGGGCTCTAGCCCATGGATTTTTTCGATTTTCGGTCAAAAATTTCTCGTCTCCAATTCGTCTGAAAACAACGGAGCTGATAGAATCGGTCACTCTGAATCTAACAAGCATGGTCTCGCCGCCCGGAACATCTCGAGAGTCGAGTTAGAGAGTGTTGAAATTGAGCCATTTTTGACGTCGACTTTGAAGGAATGTAACTCCAGAATGGAGGCTCAGAATCCTGTTAGACTATGAGTTTTGTGCATCTAAAGTGTCCTTCTATCATTTCCTATCGAAATCTCAACAATTTTTTCCGACCCCAAAATCGAAAATTTTCGTGGGCTATAGCCCATGGATTTTTTCGATTTTCGGCCAAAAATTTCTCGTCTCCAATTCGTCTGAAAACAACGGAGCTGATAGAATCGATCACTCTGAATCTAACAAGCATGGTCTCGCCGCCTGAAACATCTCGAGAGTAGAGTTAGAGAGTGTTGAAGTTGAGCCATTTTTGACGTCGACTTTGAAGGTCTGTAACTCCAGAATGAAGGCTCAGAATCCTGTGAGACTAGGTTCTTTATGCATCCCAAGTGTCCCTCTATCATTTCCTATCAAAATCTCAACAATTTTTTCCAACCCCAAAATCGAAAATTTTCGTGGGCTATAGCCCATGGATTTTTTCGATTTTCGGCCAAAAATTTCTCGTCTCCAATTCGTCTGAAAACAACGGAGCTGATAGAATCGATCACTCTGAATCTAACAAGCATGGTCTCGCCGCCCGGAACATCTCGAGAGTAGAGTTAGAGAGTGTTGAAGTTGAGCCATTTTTGACGTCGACTTTGAAGGTCTGTAACTCCAGAATGAAGGCTCAGAATCCTGTGAGACTATGAGTTTTGTGCATCTAAAGTGTCCTTCTATCATTTCCTATCGAAATCTCAACAATTTTTTCCGACCCCAAAATCGAAAATTTTCGTGGGCTATAGCCCATGGATTTTTTCGATTTTCGGCAAAAAATTTCTCGTCTCCAATTCGTCTGAAAACAACGGAGCTGATAGAATCGATCACTCTGAATCTAACAAGCATGGTCTCGCCGCCTGAAACATCTCGAGAGTAGAGTTAGAGAGTGTTGAAGTTGAGCCATTTTTGACGTCGACTTTGAAGGTCTGTAACTCCAGAATGGAGGCTCAGAATCCTGTTAGACTATGAGTTTTGTGCATCTAAAGTGTCCTTCTGTCATTTCCTATCAAAATCTCAACGATTTTTTCCGACCCCAAAATCGAAAATTTTCGTGGGCTACAGCCCATGGATTTTTTCGATTTTCGGCCAAAAATTTCTCGTCTCCAATTCGTCTGAAAACAACGGAGCTGATAGAATCGATCACTCTGAATCTAACAAGCATGGTCTCGCCGCCTGGAACATCTCGAGAGTAGAGTTAGAGAGTGTTGAAGTTGAGCCATTTTTGACGTCGAGTTTGAAGGTCTGTAACTCCAGAATGAAGGCTCAGAATCCTGTGAGACTAGGTTCTTTATGCATCCCGAGTGTCCCTCTATCATTTCCTATCAAAATCTCAACAATTTTTACCGACCCCAAAATCGAAAATTTTCGTGGGCTATAGCCCATGGATTTTTTCGATTTTCGGCCAAAAATTTCTCGTCTCCAATTCGTCTGAAAACAACGGAGCTGATAGAATCGATCACTCTGAATCTAACAAGCATGGTCTCGCCGCCCGGAACATCTCGAGAGTCGAGTTAGAGAGTGTTGAAATTGAGCCATTTTTGACGTCGACTTTGAAGGAATGTAACTCCAGAATGAAGGCTCAGAATCCTGTGAGACTAGGTTCTTTATGCATCCCAAGTGTCCCTCTATCATTTTCTATCAGAATCTCAACAATTTTTTCCGACCCCAAAATCGAAAATTTTCGTGGGCTATAGCCCATGGATTTTTTCGATTTTCGGCCGAAAATTTCTCGTCTCCAATTCGTCTGAAAAAAACGGAGCTGATAGAATCGATCACTCTGATTCTAACAAGCATGGTCTCGCCGTCCGGAACATCTCGAGAGTCGAGTTAGAAGGTGTTGAAGTTGAGCCATTTTTGACGTCGACTTTGAAGGTCTGTAACTCCAGAATGAAGGCTCAGAATCCTGTGAGACTATGAGTTTTGTGCATCTAAACTGTCCTTCTATCATTTCCTATTGAAATCTCAACAATTTTTTCCGACCCCAAAATCGAAAATTTTCGTGGGCTCTAGCCCATGGATTTTTTCGATTTTCGGTCAAAAATTTCTCGTCTCCAATTCGTCTGAAAACAACGGAGCTGATAGA
The DNA here is from genome assembly GCA_963978915.1 of Caenorhabditis parvicauda. Classification (NCBI taxonomy): domain Eukaryota; kingdom Metazoa; phylum Nematoda; class Chromadorea; order Rhabditida; family Rhabditidae; genus Caenorhabditis; species Caenorhabditis parvicauda. Next base: position 15,564,176 of record OZ022253.1, on the reverse strand, counting down.
ATCGATCATTTTGAATCTAACAAGCATGGTCTCGCCGTCCGGAACATCTCGAGAGTCGAGTTAGAGAGTGTTGAAATTGAGCCATTTTCGACGTCGACTTTGAAGGAATGTAACTCCAGAATGGAGGCTCAGAATCCTGTTAGACTATGAGTTTTGTGCATCTAAAGTGTCCTTCTGTCATTTCCCATCAAAATCTCAACAATTTTTTCCGGCCCCAAAATCGAAAATTTCCGTGGGCTATAGCCCATGGATTTTTTCGATTTTCGGCCAAAAATTTCTCGTCTCCAATTCGTCTGAAAACAACGGAGCTGATAGAATCGATCACTCTGAATCTAACAAGCATGGTCTCGCCGCCTGGAACATCTCGAGAGTAGAGTTAGAGAGTGTTGAAGTTGAGCCATTTTTGACGTCGACTTTTAAGGGCTGTAACTCCAGAATGAAGGCTCAGAATCCTGTGAGACTATGAGTTTTGTGCATCTAAAGTGTCCTTCTATCATTTCCTATCGAAATCTCAACAATTTTTTTCGACCCCAAAATCGAAAATTTTCGTGGGCTATAGCCCATGGATTTTTTCGATTTTCGGCCAAAAATTTCTCGTCTCCAATTCGTCTGAAAACAACGGAGCTGATAGAATCGATCACTCTGAATCTAACAAGCATGGTCTCGCCGCCTGGAACATCTCGAGAGTAGAGTTAGAGAGTGTTGAAGTTGAGCCATTTTTGACGTCGAGTTTGAAGGTCTGTAACTCCAGAATGGAGGCCCAGAATCCTGTTAGACTATGAGTTTTGTGCATCTAAAGTGTCCTTCTGTCATTTCCTATCAAAATCTCAACAATTTTTTCCGACCCCAAAATCGAAAATTTCCGTGGGCTATAGCCCATGGATTTTTTCGATTTTCGGCCGAAAATTTCTCGTCTCCAATTCGTCTGAAAAAAACGGAGCTGATAGAATCGATCACTCTGATTCTAACAAGCATGGTCTCGCCGTCCGGAACATCTCGAGAGTCGAGTTAGAGAGTGTTGAAGTTGAGCCATTTTTGACGTCGACTTTGAAGGTCTGTAACTCCAGAATGAAGGCTCAGAATCCTGTGAGACTATGAGTTTTGTGCATCTAAAGTGTCCTTCTATCATTTCCTATTGAAATCTCAACAATTTTTTCCGACCCCAAAATCGAAAATTTTCGTGGGCTATAGCCCATGGATATTTTCGATTTTCGGCCGAAAATTTCTCGTCTCCAATTCGTCTGAAAACAACGGAGCTGATAGAATCGATCACTCTGAATCTAACAAGCATGGTCTCGCCGCCCGGAACATCTCGAGAGTCGAGTTAGAGAGTGTTGAAGTTGAGCCATTTTTGACGTCGACTTTGAAGGTCTGTGACTCCCGAATGAAGGCTCAGAATCCTGTGAGACTAGGTTCTTTATGCATCCCAAGTGTCCCTCTATCATTTCCTATCAAAATCTCAACAATTTTTTCCAACCCCAAAATCGAAAATTTTCGTGGGCTATAGCCCATGGATTTTTTCGATTTTCGGCCAAAAATTTCTCGTCTCCAATTCGTCTGAAAACAACGGAGCTGATAGAATCGATCACTCTGAATCTAACAAGCATGGTCTCGCCGCCTGGAACATCTCGAGAGTAGAGTTAGAGAGTGTTGAAGTTGAGCCATTTTTGACGTCGACTTTGAAGGTCTGTAACTCCAGAATGAAGGCTCAGAATCCTGTGAGACTATGAGTTTTGTGCATCTAAAGTGTCCTTCTATCATTTCCTATCAAAATCTCAACAATTTTTCCCGACCCCAAAATCGAAAATTTTCGTGGGCTATAGCCCATGGATTTTTTCGATTTTCGGCCAAAAATTTTTCGACTCCAATTCGTCTGAAAACAACGGAGCTGATAGAATCGATCATTTTGAATCTAACAAGCATGGTCTCGCCGTCCGGAACATCTCGAGAGTCGAGTTAGAGAGTGTTGAAATTGAGCCATTTTTGACGTCGACTTTGAAGTAATGTAACTCCAGAATGAAGGCTCAGAATCCTGTGAGACTAGGTTCTTTATGCATCCCAAGTGTCCCTCTATCATTTCCTATGAAAATCTCAACAATTTTTTCCGACCCCAAAATCGAAAATTTTCGTGGGCTATAGCCCATGGATTTTTTCGATTTTCGGCCAAAAATTTTTCGACTCCAATTCGTCTGAAAACAACGGAGCTGATAGAATCGATCATTTTGAATCTAACAAGCATGGTCTCGCCGTCCGGAACATCTCGAGAGTAGAGTTAGAGAGTGTTGAAGTTGAGCCATTTTTGACGTCGACTTTGAAGGTCTGTAACTCCAGAATGAAGGCTCAGAATCCTGTGAGACTAGGTTCTTTATGCATCCCAAGTGTCCCTCTATCATTTCCTATCAAAATCTCAACAATTTTTTCCAACCCCAAAATCGAAAATTTTCGTGGGCTATAGCCCATGGATTTTTTCGATTTTCGGCCAAAAATTTCTCGTCTCCAATTCGTCTGAAAACAACGGAGCTGATAGAATCGATCACTCTGAATCTAACAAGCATGGTCTCGCCGCCTGGAACATCTCGAGAGTAGAGTTAGAGAGTGTTGAAGTTGAGCCATTTTTGACGTCGACTTTGAAGGTCTGTAACTCCAGAATTAAGGCTCAGAATCCTGTGAGACTATGAGTTTTGTGCATCTAAAGTGTCCTTCTATCATTTCCTATCAAAATCTCAACAATTTTTCCCGACCCCAAAATCGAAAATTTTCGTGGGCTATAGCCCATGGATTTTTTCGATTTTCGGCCAAAAATTTTTCGACTCCAATTCGTCTGAAAACAACGGAGCTGATAGAATCGATCATTTTGAATCTAACAAGCATGGTCTCGCCGTCCGGAACATCTCGAGAGTCGAGTTAGAGAGTGTTGAAATTGAGCCATTTTTGACGTCGACTTTGAAGTAATGTAACTCCAGAATGAAGGCTCAGAATCCTGTGAGACTAGGTTCTTTATGCATCCCAAGTGTCCCTCTATCATTTCCTATGAAAATCTCAACAATTTTTTCCGACCCCAAAATCGAAAATTTTCGTGGGCTATAGCCCATGGATTTTTTCGATTTTCGGCCAAAAATTTCTCGTCTCCAATTCGTCTGAAAACAACGGAGCTGATAGAATCGATCACTCTGAATCTAACAAGCATGGTCTCGCCGCCCGGAACATCTCGAGAGTCGAGTTAGAGAGTGTTGAAATTCAGCCATTTTTGACGTCGACTTTGAAGGAATGTAACTCCAGAATGAAGGCTCAGAATCCTGTGAGACTAGGTTCTTTATGCATCCCAAGTTGTCCCTCTATCATTTTCTATCAGAATCTCAACAATTTTTTCCGACCCCAAAATCGAAAATTTTCGTGGGTTATAGCCCATGGATTTTTTCGATTTTCGGCCAAAAATTTCTCGTCTCCAATTCGTCTGAAAACAACGGAGCTGATAGAATCGATCACTCTGAATCTAACAAGCATGGTCTCGCCGCCCGGAACATCTCGAGAGTCGAGTTAGAGAGTGTTGAAATTGAGCCATTTTTGACGTCGACTTTGAAGGAATGTAACTCCAGAATGAAGGCTCAGAATCCTGTGAGACTAGGTTCTTTATGCATCCCAAGTTGTCCCTCTATCATTTTCTATCAGAATCTCAACAATTTTTTCCGACCCCAAAATCGAAAATTTTCGTGGGTTATAGCCCATGGATTTTTTCGATTTTCGGCCAAAAATTTCTCGTCTCCAATTCGTCTGAAAACAACGGAGCTGATAGAATCGATCACTCTGAATCTAACAAGCATGGTCTCGCCGCCTGGAACATCTCGAGAGTAGAGTTAGAGAGTGTTGAAGTTGAGCCATTTTTGACGTCGACTTTGAAGGTCTGTAACTCCAGAATGAAGGCTCAGAATCCTGTGAGACTATGAGTTTTGTGCATCTAAAGTGTCCTTCTGTCATTTTCTATCAGAATCTCAACAATTTTTTCCGACCCCAAAATCGAAAATTTTCGTGGGTTATAGCCCATGGATTTTTTCGATTTTCGGCCAAAACTTTCTCGTCTCCAATTCGTCTGAAAACAACGGAGCTGATAGAATCGATCACTCTGAATCTAACAAGCATGGTCTCGCCGCCCGGAACATCTCGAGAGTCGAGTTAGAGAGTGTTGAAATTGAGCCATTTTTGACGTCGACTTTGAAGGAATGTAACTCCAGAATGAAGGCTCAGAATCCTGTGAGACTAGGTTCTTTATGCATCCCAAGTGTCCCTCTATCATTTCCTATCAAAATCTCAACAATTTTTTCCGACCCCAAAATCGAAAATTTTTGTGGGCTATAACCCATGGATTTTTTCGATTTTTGGCCGAAAATTTCTCGTCTCCATTTCGTCTGAAAACAACGGAGCTGATAGAATCGATCACTCTGAATCTAACAAGCATGGTCTCGCCGCCCGGAACATCTCGAGAGTCGAGTTAGAGAGTGTTGAAATTGAGCCATTTTTGACGTCGACTTTGAAGGAATGTAACTCCAGAATGAAGGCTCAGAATCCTGTGAGACTAGGTTCTTTATGCATCCCAAGTGTCCCTCTATCATTTCCTATCAAAATCTCAACAATTTTTTCCGACTCCAAAATCGAAAATTTTTGTGGGCTATAGCCCATGGATTTTTTCGATTTTCGGCCGAAAATTTCTCGTCTCCAATTCGTCTGAAAACAACGGAGCTGATAGAATCGATCACTCTGAATCTAACAAGCATGGTCTCGCCGCCCGGAACATCTCGAGAGTAGAGTTAGAGAGTGTTGAAATTGAGCCATTTTTGACGTCGACTTTGAAGGTCTGTAACTCCAGAATGGAGGCTCAGAATCCTGTTAGACTATGAGTTTTGTGCATCTAAAGTGTCCTTCTATCATTTCCTATCAAAATCTCAACAATTTTTTCCGACACCAAAATCGAAAATTTTCGTGGGCTATAGCCCATGGATTTTTTCGATTTTCGGCCAAAAATTTCTCGTCTCCAATTCGTCTGAAAACAACGGAGCTGTTAGAATCGATCACTCTGAATCTAACAAGCATGGTCTCGCCGCCTGGAACATCTCGAGAGTAGAGTTAGAGAGTGTTGAAGTTGAGCCATTTTTGATGTCGACTTTGAAGGTCTGTAACTC
>OZ022253.1:15461502-15554002 GCA_963978915.1 Caenorhabditis parvicauda | reverse complement strand
CGCGTTTGAAAACGGCCATGCTTCTAGCGATATACAGTGCACCACAATTCTGTCCAAACGCAAAAATCACTATTGTTCCATCATAGTTTCACCATTTCCAGCTCTAGTATTGTTCTCATTCCGAACAATGGAACAACAACGTTGTATTATTTCCACTCTAGCCCGTTTCTACACTGTTAAAACTTATTCCACAACAGATGACGGCCGACGATAATAACGAGGTGCTATCTCAACCAGTCGAGACAGTCGACTCTCTTGAGAAAAGGACTTTTATTCAACGCCTCTGCTTTTGCTGTTACCCTGACAACTCGAAGGAGCCGCCTGTTCAGCTTATACGAAGTGAGAAGTTTGATAAGACAACCTTCTTTGATTGTTGCGATTACAAGCATTAACATCAGCTTTTGAAATTTGATAGAGAGGAACAGAGAGATAGAGAGAGAGAGAGAGAGAGAGAGAGAGAGAGAGAGAGAGAGAGAGAGAGAGAGAGAGAGAGAGAGAGAAAGAGAGAGAGAGAGAGAGAGAGAGAGGAGAGAGAGAGAGAGAGAGAGAGAAAGAGAGAAAGAGAGAGAGAGAGAGAGAGAGAGAGAGAGAGAGAGAGAGAGAGAGAGAGAGAGAGAGAGAGAGAGAGAGAGAGAGAGAGAGAGAGAGAGAGAGAGAGAGAGAGAGAGAGAGAGAGAGAGAGAGAGAGAGGGAGGGAGGGAGAGAGAGAGAGAAAAAAGAGAGAAAGGGAGAAAAGGATGGAGAGAAAGAGAGAGAGAGAGAGAGAGAGAGAGAGAGAGAGAGAGAGAGATAGGGAGAGAGAGAGAGAGAGGGGGGGAGAGGAGAAGGAGAGAGAGAGAGAGAGAGAGAGAGAGAATAGAAGATTTAGGCGGTTCACTGACTTATGAAAGACCAGCAGAAGCTCAACCAGTGGCAACAACAGCTCGAGAATCAAATGAAGGATTAGAAGAGGTCAATTTGGAAACACCTACAGCACCAAAACCAATACCATCACCAAGGTCAAAGAAGGAAGATGATATAAATGTTAACGATTTTGTCGTCGACGACATCCTTGGTGAGGAAGACAAGACGGAGAGTATTGTTGAGGTTCGTTCTTTCTCTCTCTCTATCTCTTTCTCTCTTTCTCTCTCTCTCTCTCTCCTCTCTCATTCTCCCCGTTTAAGGACGCTGTCTCCATCCCCTCCAACGTCGTAGAAGAAGTAAACCAAGAAGATCTGCAGTCAGCACTGAAGACCGAAGAAAACAATGGTCATTACAAGCTTGAAAAGTCAACTGATTATTCGGATACAGACAGTGATGACGAAGGTTTTGACTTGAATTTTTCATTTTACACAAGCACTTATTCCTCGCTACGCTTAGACCTCTCAATTTTTAATGCTAACGCGCCTGAAGTCACACTCATAACCCAGGAAAAATACTCATTTCTCGAACGCGAAAAAACAAAGTTGTAAGAACAGTGGAAAATCGTTGAAGCTATTGTGGACGCAAAAATATGGAAAACGGGATGCGATTCACTAAATACCAAGAGGGACCGTCCAAAAATGGGCTTCTACAGAAAAAAGGGCGGAGCTATGGGGGCGTTCCCTTTGTTCTAATATTAATATGATATTTTCAATCAAAAAATAAGACTATTTTGATTTCAGAAAGTCTGACCGCGGAAGAAGTATCGACTCCTAAGAGCCGTCCTCCATCGTTGGGAAGTGTTCATGAGGTCCTGCAGAAAACTGATGAAATAAGCCACGCTGACTACATTCCTGAAGACATCGCAGAAGAGGTCATGTTGGATCCGTTTGAAGATCCGAGTCCTCAACTCGTTCGATCACCTCCGCCGGTTCCGTCGACCTCTCCACCGACTCTGTCAGAAGCGTCACAGTCCAAAATGTACGCTGACGCTGATGAGTCTAGTGATGGTAAGTTTCAACTCGAATATGTACCGCATATGCCTGTTTATGCGTCGAGGTCAGAACAGTGGCAAAGATGAGAGATGGCTAACGATTGGCTTAAGCATGTGTACTACTCGTGTGCTGCCAGTCACCTTGGTACTACTAAATTCGACAAATTTTGTGACTAGTACAAATTCAAAATCTTTCAGAAGAAGAAGACGCGCCTCCAGTGGCCCCATCGAGGCAAAGCCGAGCATCCGCCGAGCCGAAATCGATTGATCGCGATTCTGATTCAACGGAGAAATCTTCATCTGAATCAGAATCTGAGAACGTCGGCTTCGAGAAGGAAAACACTGGTGTGACGAGAATCTCATTGAAAAGCAACGGAAACATCTCAGTGAGTTTTTATCTGCAAAAATTGGGCGGAGCAAAGTGGGCGGTCCCCACTGAAAGCGTGCCACTTGACGACAACTTGCAGATCCACCAACCAATGAGCCCAGCGCGCACACAAAACACCAAAAAGGACGACGAGCACATCACAACTGACGACGAGTTTGCTGAAAAGCTGATTTAATCCCATGCTGTGTTTTTGTAAATACCGTGACCGTCACCTGCATACTGTAGGTCTCAATTCAGTTACAAATCTTCCGTGTTTTAGATGCTCAATAAAGACTAAATTTATGTGTATATACAGGTCTAACTAAAATCACAAGTTTGTTGACTAGGTGTCCTCAGGGAAAACGTCGGTGTCTGTATGTTTTCTGGTATCCATATTGATTGAGGCGGTAACTGTATGGTTTCAGTCGATGTATGTATAAATAGAATTATTTTGGACACTGAATGTTTTCCCTGGGTCCTACAAATATCTACAAATTCTGGAAAATCGAAAGTAAGACCTGGTGACTTTATTTGTAAAAAATCTTCGAGTTCGTACTTATTTCAAATTATTCTTTCTAGATATATTAATTTCATACATTTAAAAAGTTACTGTAAGATTTTTCTGAGATACTAAACAGTATTAATATCAAATTAATATATTAAACCTCTCGATTTGAAATTTCGCAAGTAAGCGGATGTTGACCCAGCATTCCCGGTCGTCCCCAAAAAAAATCAAGTGAGGGTGGAGTTTCAAAAAAAGCGCGAATCAATTGACTCCAATCAATAGATTCAATTTTCCGCTCCGGATGACCGATTTGCAGCCTTCTATTGGTGTTTTGACCGACTTATTCCATGTTTTCTGCTCATTTCTAGTCCTTATTGAAGAAGAAAATTGTTTTAAAAGCTTTTGTAAGATATTTTGTGAAGACTAATCAGTATTGATGTCTAGAATGTAGTTAAGGTCTCGATTTGAAAATTTTACAACTAACCGCGAAGCGATTTTTTACCGACCATCCTTGGTTGTCCCGCCCCCGTTACGCCCAATTTTGGGAATGGCCGAAATTGTTACACCGTGTTATGCGCCTCGCCGTATTCATTTTTGCCATATCTCAAACGAAAATCACCAGATCTCACAAAATTGCAATTTGTCAAGAGTGTCCAAAACACCTACGGAGCCACGAAGAATATAATTTCTGGGATCTGGCCGTCTTCAACACTCGTACCATTGTTGTTTGCAGCGGCGTAGGTGAATTGGAAAGTGACGTCCGATGATTGGTCCACGATCCTGCGAAGTCCTTTGGTTCCGTAAAACGAGTCAGGGCCCTGAGAAAGAGTCGTTGGAGTCAAGTCATTCTGATTTATGTTTATCTACAATGTGTTAAGAAAAAACGAAAAGTTCTGATTACGGTTCATTTTACCACAATTTCTGAAAACTGTGGGAACTGAGTGCCGTACTTGAAGAAATTTCACTTCTAAGCTTGACGAAGAGGCCAAGAACATGTTGCAGGCTCGCGAGGCAGTGGGAGAAGCCAAGGAACCACAGTTTTGGGTTGATCTGTTCAGTCTAATGTGGTTAGATATATGAAAAAATGATAACCTCATGCTGACAAAGCCTAAAAGCAATCGGAAAAGCTTCATTGGCCTGTTGTAACAAAAATGAACTTTCTGCTCTCCGGTCTCCTAACTTCTTAAAAAACTATGCCTGACCAGAATTTTCAAATTTTTTGTGATTTATCTGAATATTTTCGATTATAAAATGCAACTATGGAGCTCATCAATCGTCCGGGCTGAAATTTACAAGAAATGTATGGTTTGAGCTGCTCACCAACTTTTATGCTGGAAGTTCCTATAGTTTTCGAAAAATTGTGGAAAAATGGACCGTAATCAGAACTTGTCGTTTTTTCTTAACAGTGTATAACAAAAAAAAAAAGAGAGAGAGAGAGAGAGAGAGAGAGAGAGAGAGAGAGAGAGAGAGAGAGAGACAGAGAGAGATTATTTCAAGTACTATCATGGGTGATGAACAAGTTCACTCACTTTGATAGTCGCTGATGCTATGTAGGTAACGCCTGGTAGAATCTCCACTGGCTGCTTGAAAAAGACTCGATTCGGTTGTGGAGTTCCGTCACAGAGGAATGACGTCTCGTGGTCAGCTAGGGAGTTTCCTGTGCCGCAGTGAATGAGCTGAAATCAAGATTTTAAAAATTATTTATTCAAAGTTTTCCCAAACTTACATATATCGCTAAAAGCATGGCCGTTTTCAAACGCGCTCTAATCTCAATTTTGCAGAATGAGTACGGTAACTCTCACAACGAACAGTTAGATCTTTGTGGATTTAAATTATTGTTCTTACTTACAGTTCATTGAAATTAAAGGCGCATCACTTAATCGTTCTTGTGTTTCAAAGCGAAACTGCTACGGTAACTAAGTAACCGATTTACGGAGGCCAGATTTTTTTACAGGTGGAGAAAGCTATGTGAAACTTGACAATTAACGTCTCAAAACTCGTTTATACTACAAAACTAGGGTTGGGAATCCCGCGTAGTATTTTTTGAGTTCTTAACCATGAAACCAGCAGAAAAGTCCAAAAACAGGAAACAGCTAAAGTAGCTCACCTTCAATAGAACGTTATTGTATTCATGTGGACCATGGACTGATCCGAATAGGCCCAAACCGACGACAAATATCCTCCGGTCCACGGTGAACTTGATGCGATCCGACGTACCGGTGTAACCCCATCGTTGTTCGGTTCGTTGGAATCTCGACACGATCGATTCTTTTCCGCTCATGGAATTTCGCCTTCTGAAATTTTTAATTTTTGAGAGAGAGACAGATAGAGAGAGAGAGAGAGAGAGAGAGAGAGAGAGAGAGAGAGAGAGAGAGAGGGAGAGAGAGGGAGAGAGAGAGACAGAGAGGGAGAGAGAGAAAGAGAGAGAGAGAGGGAGAGAGAGAGAGGGAGAGAGAGAGACAGAGAGAGAGAGAGAGACGAGAGAAAAAAGAGACTCACGCATCACTCCACGACACTGGTGGCTTCGGAGTGACAGTAAAGTACAGGAACAACGTGACGACTTCACGATCCGTCAGAACACCAGACTGCGCGGCAAACTGGGCGAAATCTTCAACCGACATCACTGGGAATCTGATCAGGTCAATTGCAGAGCCCAGAACTTGTCGTTGGTTTTCCGGGCTGGCCAGCAGCTTCCGGCGCTGACACTCTTCACGGGCCCATTTCAATGTTGCCTGAACATTTTTCATCATTTACTGCCCAGAGTTGCATGGAATTCCGACTTCCGCCCTTTTTTCTCTTCCGACTTCCGTCAAAAAATTTTTCCGTGCGTGAAAAATGACGAGCGGCAGTGAGAGAGCGTGTAATATCGATAGACGCAGACATCGGCGACGAGAGAGTTCGTGAAAGGAAGAGGGTGCAGTATTCACCACATCTTTTAGGGAATTGTGCGGCCCGTTCACACCTCATAGCCTTCGACTCGAAACGGTCTAAACGCCCTCTGATAGGGTCTTGGCGCGGTTATGCGCATCAAGTTTATTCCTTCCGCGCTTTGCTGCGCGGCTCTTCAATTTCAAACCTCTCCTGGAAGTGATCTTCAATTCCGATACTACTCGTAAATTTTTCTCAGAGTTTAGTTTGAGTTAATTTGTGATGCTACGTGATCTCCCTACTTCATTTATACTCATCAAAACTCGAAATGTGGGTTCTTCAAGGTTCATGTTCTAAGAAAACTAGATTCCAGTAAAACAAAGGCTGAACAATAATGGCTTCTAGCGCTGTGAAAAGAATCATGATGTGTCGTCCGAGTCACTTCAAGGTAATAAAACACAATTTTAAATATTTTTCCGTTTTTTTCGAGAAACTCCACTTACATGAAAGTCATATTCAAAAGTCATCGTGTTTCTGGTGCAGTTGAGCCGCGCAGTAGCGCGCGGTTGAATCGGGAACCGTAATTCACAAATGATTTCCATTTCAAAGTAACTAAAAAACAGAGTAATTATTCAAATTTCTCGGAAAGACGACTGGAATCATACAGACACCGAACGTTTTCCCTGAGAATATTCACCACTTCAATTATCCGGAAAATCTTAGGTAAATTACTCAATCAACCCTTGGATGAAAGAGAACAACCCAGTCGACACCAAGAAAGCTATGAAGCAATGGAAAAAGTTGAAGACAACGATCAACGACACTGAAATCGCGCAAGTCGTCGTTATGGAGAGCGACGACGCTCCGAACTTTCCTGATATTGTCTTTTGTGCCAATGCTGGTTCGTTTTGTTTAGTTAATTGATAATTTCTACTTCTTCACTGGGAACGAAAACTATACAAGCTTCATTAAAGACCAGCTTTTGCTAAAAGATAGGGAAAAATATGAAGAGTGACAAGAACTCTGAGAAACTGCACACCGAGTTACAGGTGATCGTTATCGATTAGACGCGTTGCACGAAAATTATATTGAAGGATAATTCACTATAGGGCGCGTTCGCACATCAATATTTTTTCATCGTTTTGTCCTATTTTTTCTCATCTTAACGAATTTGTTTCACCGATTGCTATTGAAAAATTGCAAATCATGTTTTATAACTTTCCTTAGTAACCAGCTTTTTATCATGAATTTAAAAAAACGTTTGAGAAAAATGTTTTTAAACTACAGTAACTGTAATTTGATCTACGGCGATGTAGGATTTACGAAAGGGCGGAGTTTGTGCTCGCTGCTTGATCCGACTCTTTTCTACTGCGCTAAGCGCAGTTTGAACTGTTTAAAACTACTCCCGTCAGGACATTGAAGCGATTTTTACAACAGAAAACTGTTGAAGTAACGTTGCTAGATAGAAAAAATAAGAGTAAAAGGTGTCAGTAGTTCGATCGAGCTATTTGGAACAATTTTAACCAGTAATATGCCGTTCCATTCTTTGACAGATTCCGATGCGCATCAAAATCTTAATTCAATCCTGCCGTGCGCTACCGCTCGGCTCGGGTATTCCATCTCTAATGTGTGATCCATCGTCAAACTCTCAAAAATAACCACTTCCAGGAATAGTTCGTGGGAATCACGTTTTTCTCTCCCACTTTGCGCATCCGGAAAGATACGGAGAATTTCACTACTATGATAAGTTTTTCAAGAAGCATGGTTTCATCACTTTCTTCAACAAGCGAATCGCACATGAGGGTTAGTGTGAAGAGAGAAAAAGAAAGGAGAGAGAGAGAGAGAGAGAGAGAGAGAGAGAGAGAGAAAGAGAGAGAGAGAGAGAAAGAGAAAGAGAGAGAGAGAGAGAGAAAGAGAGAGAGAAAAAGGAAAACTACAGGAACCGGCGATGCTCTATGGTTCTCGAAACACATGAACACCTTGTTGACTGGCGTTGGACCCCGTTCTGACATTCTCGCCATCGACAGTATACATAGGAAACTGAGAAGAAACGAGGAGGATAACTTTCAAGTGAGCATCGTTTTTTTGAATGTAAAAAAACAAATTCGAGAAAATTTAGTCTAGATTACAAAATATTTTCGGTACTCCAAAGCGCTCAAGCTTCACACCTTTGACTCCGTCCAAAAATTGCACAAAATATCGAAAAAGACATGAAACGAAGAATACATGGTCACTTTCCGCCCTTTTTTCACTTCCGACTTCCGTTAAAAACAATTTTTCGTGAAAAATGACGAAAAGACGGTGAAATCGTTTCTATTGACCTATCACCTGTTGAGAATGCGTGGATATACAATATCTTTTGGTTTTTTCAACTTTTTCGCACTCCCGAATACCGTTGAAAAAATTCTACTTCCGACTTCCGCCCTTTTTTCACTTCCGACTTCCGTGAAAAAATTTTCACTTCCGTCTTCCGACTTCCGTTTTGAAATATTTTACTCCCGTGCAACTCTGGCCACAACAGATCGTAGCCGCTCGTCTGGTCGACCCTCGTTTCTACCATTTGGACACGTGCTTTTGCCCTCTTAATGAGAACCTAGCTCTGTGGTATCCACACGCTTTTGACCCCGTCACTCAGAACAACATCAAGAACTATACTAATGTTATTCCGGTGAGTTAAAACTGATTTTTGGATATTTTTAATGGTCATTCCGAAAATAGGTCGAAAATCGCTTATTGGCAAAACTGTTGAAGCGAGAAGTTGACTAGTTTTTCTTCTCTAACTTTCTAAAAATGTAGAGCTATTTCTATTCTGTAAAAAAAGAACCAGCTCGACAAAGGCATTTTTGAAGCATCAAAACTAAACGAAAAGTGATTTGATCAAGCTTCTTATATGACTGAAATTAAACAAGGCGTCTTTACCGCTCCAATACCTGGAAACGGGTTAAAGCCTAAATCTCCGTTTTTTGTACGAAGAGTACCCACCTCACTGGAGATCACGGCTAAGCCAGGAATTCTTGCAAAATAAAAAATACGAGATTTGGGTTGTCCCGTTTCCTAGATAATGACGCGGGAACGATTTCCATTCGTTCTTTGATTTTAGTTTTTTTAAAGTAAAGGGTGGGTTTTTCTTCACTTTAGTCATAGTTGATAAGCTGGATAGGGAGCCTAAATCATTTCTCATTTAGATTTTATGCCTAAACAACTAACGCTAACGTGTATCGTTAAAAAAAGATTTTTAAAATTAAAATATCTCGCTTGTAACAAAAAACGTGCAGAAATTTTCTAAGTGAAAACTTCATTATTTAACCTGCTTAACACATCTGGCTAGGTCTCAACTCTGGATCCCAATAACACTGAAAGTCAATTCCTGTTAAAAGTCAAAATGACAAGAGATACTTTGTTCGCATTAGAAAAGATGCATAGACATGTAGAGCAATGTCGACTCGGTCTAGCTGTAAGAAACAATTAAATCAAAATTTCAACTCAAAACTGAACTCATTGCAGGTATCTGAATGCGACGCTGCACGTTTCGCGTGCAACGCGGTTGTCGTTGGCAACGACGTCATCTTAAACGAGGGATCCGATGACACTATGAAGGTTCATTTATGATGAAGTGTTCTACAAAAAGATAATTCAGCTCCTGGAGCAACATGGGTTCAAACCACACCCAGTTGACATGAGTGAGTTCATCAAGGCAGGTGGTTCTGCCAAATGCTGCACGTTGAAGCTCGACTCGTGATACAATTCTCAATGAAGTTTGACCTATCGATTATTTTTTCATTCAAACACGAAATAATAATTTGGGTGGATAATTTTACGATTTCTTGAAAATTTCAAGGTTAAACCTGTCGCACATATATCGCTAGAAGCATGGCCGTTTTCAAACGCGCTCTAATCTCAATTTTGCAGAACGAGTACGGTAGGGTCGGGACTCTCACAAAGAATAGTTAGATCTTTGTGGATTTACATTATGATTCTTACTTTCAGTCCATTGAAATTAAAGGCTCATTACGTTAACCGTTCTTGTATTTCAAGGCTAAACTGCTACGGTACTAAGTACCCGATTTACGGAGGTCAGACTTTTTTACAGGTAGAGGAAGCTATGTGTGTCGTTTTCGCGTTTTCTCCACGGGAGGTCTCTAGAAAATGCCACATTTTTACCTGGAAAGCCACTTCTATAACTAGACCTACGGATTATCTGATTTTTTTCTTCGTTTGAACTCATAGTAATGATTTGAGTAGATAATTCCATTAGTTCATGAAGACTCAAGATGAAACATGTTATCTTTTCAGCTTCTCTATGAAGGGTCCGGAGTGATAACTGTCATTTGCGCGTTTTCTCTACGGGCGGTCTCTAGAAAAAGCCACATTTTAACTTCGAAAGCGAATTATAGTGATTTTTAGTGTTGTTCCTGCTGTTTTTTTTCTTAATTTGAAGTGAAAAAGATCAAATTACCTGAAAAAGAACCGCTTCTCGGATTCTCAACGTGTCCCGCTTCAGTACAAGGCAAAGTGTTGTGTGATCGATTTCGGTGAATCCTGAATGATGCAATTGTGGTTTACTCAAAGGTGAAAATACTACGCAGTGAGTACTGAAAACACAGGAGTTGGGAACTTTTTTTTCGGTCCATGACGTCATGTACTAATCTCAGTCTGCAATCTGCAGTCAGCAGTAATTTATAGATCTGTTATTCAGGCTCATGCCACGATTGGATATGAGAACTACTCTAGTAACGAAATTCAGTGGTTTTTCGATAATTTTTTGATAGTTTTCAGAACATTTTCGGTCGTTTTCACTAATTTTCAATCGGTAAATGGCAGTTTTTCGGAAATTCTGAGTGAAAACCACCGAAAATTTTCTTAAAATTGCTGAATCGCTGAAAATTAGCGAGAAATTACTGAATATTACCCGTAAACCATTGAAAATTCCCGAAAAATAGTTCGAGAATTACTAAAAGCGAAAGGATTATTACTGTTTTCAGCGATTTTTTTGCTTCAAAATGTAGCTCCCCGCGAAATTGAGAAGAAAAAAGCCTTTCCGCGCAGCAGCGCGCGGTTTAATTCACTTTTAAACGTGATGCGTACACACCAAGCTAAAGATGATCATTATCGATTAGACGCGTTGCACGCAAATTATATTGAACGAAAATTCGCTATACGGCGCGTTCGCACATCAATTTTTGTTCAATCTTTTTTCCTATTTTTCTCATTTTGACAAGCGAATTTGTTTCGCCAATTGCTGTTGAAAAATCGCAAATCATGTATTTTTCCTTCGTAACTAGCTTCTTATTATGAATTTTGAAAAAAACGTCAGAGAAAAAAGTTTTCAAACTAGTAATTATAATTTGATCTACAGCGGTGCAGGATTTACAAAGGGGCGGGGTTCGTGCTAGCTGCTTATTGGTCGCCTCCCCTCGCTGCTGTGTGCGTATCTCTGCGCTAACAAAATCAATCATATGAACTTTCGAACATTTTTCTCACATAATTCTAACAAAATTTACCTTCACCATTGAGCGCCTCATGCGTGTTCTTGTCTATCAGGTCAAGACAAAGGTCTTCCAACTGGTATTCATCGAAGAGTCTTGCTTGCGAAAGCAACATGAACGCGTTGTCCGCTCCGAGTGACTGCTTTAAGAACTCGACGCATGATGTTTCCATGGCTGGTACCGCGTACTTCTTGGCTGAAATTGGATTTGTTAGGGTTTACGAGGCTCTTTCGTTATGAAATTGAAATTACCAACGCCAAATTGGTCACAATTGAAAATGCCGCGTAGCACCGCGCGGCAGGTTTTTTTTCGAACTATGAAAATTATGAAACAATGCTGTGTACCAAATTCCAGTTTGACCGGCGTGCTATTGAAGCAGCTTGTTTTATTCAGCACTTTGAGAGTTAAACCTGATCAAAGTTTACTACCATTTTTTTCTAAAGGTTTTCGTACAACTTTAAAACAGTTGATTCTATCTACTCGGAAAAATATGTTGGTATACACTCTACTGAAGCAGAAAACAAATTTTAAGCTCATACATTGATCTTCTCAAAAAAAAAACACAATTTTGTCCTTTTTGTTGTCAGAACGTACTGATTTCATTAACTATGACGATGAAATCAGTTCAGCTCTATCTATTTCAAGATAGTTGATGATTTTCTATTCGATATCTTGCTCTATGTCAGAGGATAATTGATTTTCAAGAGAAAAACTAAAATATCAAAAATGGTGCTTTTGACATTTTTGATCCTAATTTTTTTATTCGAGTACAAACTGAAAAAATGGAGAAAGTATAGGTGAACACTTTTCGTTGACATAGAGTATATAAGCTGAGAACGAGTGGCGGGATGACAGCGTGACCGCAACGCCAATTTTCATAAGAAAATATCGGTTGAAATGACTCATTCTGAACAGCTACTGAGAGAGTGAATACACAGATTGTTTCGCTTAGCAGCGCGCGTTAGGAATGAATTTTAGACTGTGTTCTCTAATAGAACACATCAAATGGGATTCGGACCGTTTCGATCCGCCGCGTAACACACCTCGGCAAAGGCATAAGACAATTAAACCGCTTCGCAACCGCTTTGCCAACCCCCGCGTTCGTTTTCGAAAGTGTTTGTACTTTAAAAATTCGAAATTTGATCACTCTATCGATTTTCTTTGCTTACACTTTTCAACTGCGTTTGCCGCAGTGTGCGTAAGCTGCGAACATGCCGAGGAAAGCAATCGTGACCGTATTTTTTTCTTTAGGATTGTGAAAATCGTTGCTAATCTGTTGCAATGACTCATCCTCAGAGAGCAGATACACAGATATGTAAGTTTAAATTATATTTCCAATTCTATCAAAATCACCTGTATACAAGGTAGTCATAACACTCTCCGGTCCTATGTTCACTTCGTCCGTGTAGAGAAACTTCAGAAGGGTTAAGAAAGCTGATGCCTCGACGTCCGGAAGTTCGATTTCCAGAGGGTCTTGAAACGGATCTTTTGAAGAGAGAAAGAGTGAGAGAGTGAGAGAGAGAGAGAGAGAGAGAGAGAGAGAGAGAGAGAGAGAGAGAGAGAGAGAGAGAGAGAGAGAGATGACTCACCTCGATTCTGAGGAGTCAGACCTCCATTGAACATCGCATCGAAGACGACACTGCCTATAGACAACACGAATTTATGAGCGGGAATTCTCTGAAAAGGCATTATCGGAATCTTCGGTACGTTTACTGTGAAAAAACATCACTTATTGCCAAATTCTACATCATGACGTCACTGCGTCATTGTTTAACACGATATTGTTATTTCTTATCATTATCTCGATCTGTTTGATCATTTTGGTAGACCGAGCTCTAAACTCTTTTCTCTACCGTATTATTCCCTGGTTCTTGTCCCATCTATCGCCACGTTGTCTTGGGTTAGTAATATAAAAATCACCTCTCTCGTGCCTTCCTTCCCAACAAGAAAGTATACATCAGCGAGTGTGTCGTTCAGATACATATGTTGAATTCTTTCTTTGAGGTTGCTTTTGGCTGCTTGCCAACCGAGGGTTGAAGCCGCATCGCCTGCTTTAATCGGTGTGTTGCGGTCTGGAAAAGTGTTCTTCTATTGAAACTGACAAATATACTCTTTTCTCTGTATGGTTGTGAAAATTTTTCCGTTGAAAATGAACTTTTGATGATCAAATTAACATGTCTCCTTTCTGAACAAATTCCTATTCTATACACGATTTTATTAAAATTGCATCATACATGTTCGAATGTAGTCTGTTTTCGCGGTTTTTAAAAAACTTCCCGGTTTGTAAGAAATAAAAATTTATTCAGAATTGATTCTTGCTATTTTCCGATGTATTTCACTTTCACAATCGATTTCTCTTTTGTCTGAAAGAGTTGAGATCTGTTTTTCAATGAAAAATCTCACTTCCAATTCTATTTCCATCTCCTGACGCTGAAAACGTCGATTTCCTTCCGATTGCGATCAAATTGTTTGGGTTATCGATGAGGCTCTTGCTTGCTGGTAGAATGTTCACAGCACGTGGAGCATCTTCTATAATATAGTAAGGTACAAATTCTTTCAATCTGTCCGCGCGCTGCTGCGCGGAACAAGTTTTCAAATTCACACGTCACTATTTCGGAATTGGTAGTTCTGCTGGTACGGGGACTCACATCAAGTCTAATTTTCAATCTGTCCGCGCGCTGCTGCGCAGCACGAGTTTTCAAATTTACACGTCACTATTTCGGGATTGGTAATCCTGCTGGTGCGGGGACTCACATCAAGTCCAATTTTCAATCTATCCGCGCGTTGATGCGCGGTACCAGTTTTTCAAATTCACAGGTGATTTTTCGGGATTGGTAATTCTGTTCGCGCAGAGATTCACATCAATTCCAAATTTCAATCTTTCCGCGCGCTGCTGCGCGGCTCTCGTTTTTCAAATTCAAAGTTATTGTTTCAGCAGTGGTCATTCTAAAGAGGTGTTTCTAGAAAATAATGAAGAAAAAGTCCGTGAAAAATCACATTTTCCACGTAATTATCTCTAAAAATTAAAAATTCACCTTGTGTTGGTGTGGGTGTAGTTGACGAACGACTTGCAGCAACCGCACCATGTCTACAAATTTCAAGGAGTGCCTTCGCCTCTTCCGCCGCTTGCCAACTTCTATCGTCTACTGTTACGTTCTGTGGCCATTCTCTTTGCTTTCAACTGTCTGATAGGAATGTTACCGGTTGTGAACTGGACCCTTCATTTGACTGAGCTTCGATATGATTCGCACTTGAACTCGTGCTCATCAAGTGTGGCGATTGTTGCTGATCAATGACTTGGTCGATTTGCCTTTGAAGTAACATACTTTGTTGACGGTCACTGAAATGGAAAAAAACATGTTCAACTCATCAAAGCACAGGTGTACTTTTCAAGATAAGAACGCATTTTCAAATCAAAATATACTCAAATTTTTTGAGAAAACGAGAAACCAATACTGTTCAAGGAAGCAATAGAGTTCGTTCTCTTAAAGAAAAGAACAGAATGAATAGAGAAACTATGATTTACATCTTTCAAAACATACAAATCGTCCATTCGCTTGTTGAAATGATTGCAAATCACGTAAGTTTTTTTTCTAATGTTTGGTAACAATGTCTATCCGTAAACCGTTTTAAGCTCGTAGGCGTCGGATCGAAACGGTCTAAACGCCATAGGATAAGTTCTGTTGGCACGAAGATGCATATTTAGTTTAGTTTTTTTTATTTTGATATTCAAACGTGTCCTCAACAAGACCGTTTCGGCAATGATAATTCCGATGACAATGAAAGAGAAGCTATGAAAACTCCCAAAAATGAAATAAAACCTGTGTTGTAAGTCGGCAGATATGAGAGGGTACCCGTCGTCGGCACAATTCACATCGACTTGATGGTTAGCTTGAATATTAGCTGGTGCTCGAGGAATAGCATCATCGACATCTGCAAAGGATAACAATAATCCATCTCTACTTAACGACGCTGCAAAGTGGCTAGAAATTGTTGTGGAACACCTTTAGAAATTCCACTGGAAATTGAATCAACGATACCTAACGGTCAACAACAGTTCTGGATGACTACAGAGATTAGCTCCTTTCTCTATCACTTACAGCTCTCATAATTATTATTTTGTTTTCAATTTCTGACCCTTCAACTGATGGGTACCTTACTAAATTACGGTTAAATACAATTTGTCAGACTACTGGTTGTAATTGATCTGAATATGTTGGTCGAACAACTAACACCAATGTTCTATCACTACTAACAATCCTATTCAGTTCTTTTCCTTCTGGTAATTTGACAAAGTTATACAACGTTTTTTTTGCAAAAAATCGCACAACTGTCCTGACCGAAGCAGCTTTTTAAAAAGTTCTGCTACGGTTCCCAAGCCCATTATTCTGTGCTCGTGGCGGCTATTGCTGGTCGTCATGAATATTATGAACTTATTCTTAATGAGTGAAGTTATTGAAAAAGACGATCTGTCAACAACCACAACTTTAGAAAAAGTTTTTGTCTGTAACTAACCTTGAGCACTCGAGTTCGAAGCATTGCTTAAATTAATAGCGTTCGAGCTTTGGTTGTATAATCGGTTTTCCCTGAAAATATCATTCGCTGAAAATTTTCCGCCTGGAACTTACCCTTGGAATATACTACCATTGTCTGCTTGAACTCGGCCAGGTGAAAATCTTAAAACAAGGAATCAAAACAAACCAAATTATGAAATAAAATTTACAGAGTGCCGAAGAGAGATGTAGGTTGAGAACTTGATTCAGCATTCTGAAAAATAGTTTATTATTTTCTTGTTACTCTTATTTACCGAATTGGAAGAAGCTTTTGCTGACGGCTCTTTATCTCGTGAAGTCATAATGAAGACACTTGGTAAACTTTTCCGCAAGTGTGCTGAAATGTGATGGGGCGTGTTTACGAAAAAGAAGTATCAAATAACTCACGAGAACAACTTGTATAATGGACGCTTTCGAAACAAAAAAGGCAATTAGTAAAATGCACCCCGTTGCACTCTGCACTCTGCACTCCGTTTTCAAAAATGGAGTGCATGCACTCTTTTTTTACTGCACTCCATTTTGAAAAATGGGTTGGTTCATAGTTTTAACTTCTGAAAAGGAATTTTTGAACGTAAGTAGTAACAACGTCTTCCCTTTCACTATTTCAGATCTAACCAAAAATATTTTTTATGAAATGGTATTTCAGAAATATTCTTTTCATATTTTTTTTTCAAATTATTACTCAAAGATAAAATAATTCTTCATAAACGCTTACACAATAAATGCTGATATTCCAATTCTTACAATCGTTCTGATGTACTTAATAAAGATTCTTATTCAGATGTTTTGATGTTCATGTCATGGAGGATACTGATGTAAGTTTTACAACAATTCTCAAGTCCGATTTTTTTGATGAATACAATTTATCAGCAAGAAAACGTGTTTTCTTTATGAAGAATACGTTATTATAAAAAACAATTTTTCAAATGTCAAAACGTAAGAAACATTTTAAAATTTTTCTTTCAGACGTGAAACAGAAACTATGGTGGTTTTGAAACGATGGAGAGAAACCGTATCGACACGAAAAGTTATTTGAAACATATGTAAGATTTTCATTTCTATTTTTGGAATAATGTTAAGTGTGGAAGCTGACGAACATAGTCAGCTCATTCAGAGAAAAGTATTATCACATCACACCGACTACATGAAAATTGCTAAGCAAAAATATATGAAATATTCAGAGGCGACCTTGGACTTCATTCAAATTGACGTTGATGATGGTGGAGTGCTCACGACGCAGGATGATGTTGATGGCTAGAAAGATGCCGAATTCCAATAAATGATCAGTCAGGACTTTTGCACTATAATAGAACAAGTTTACGACTCTACCCAGAAGAAAAATACGTCCATCTGGAAATTTCGTTGAGTATTGAATGTTTCCCTCTCCCCAACACAAGTTGATCTTATTCTCTATACCGTTGTTCATTTTTTCATAATGTTGAAAATAAATTTAACATCTCTTACAGATTAGTCGAGTCTTCAGGAATCAGTTTTGGAATAAAACTTTCATTCATGATTCATGTGAGAACATTCAAAGAGATAGAATAATAGGCGAATATTGAACTAACAGCTTGAAAATGTGATTTTACAAATTATCGTTTCAATAAATTAGCACTGTTCTATTGACTTTAAAAAAAAGTGTTAAGGACATTGGAAGAATATAAAAAAACATGTTTAAAATATTTTGGTTAGCTCTGAAATAGTGAAAGGGAAGACGTTGCTACTACTTACGTTCAAAAATTCCTTTTCAGAAGTTAAAACTATGAACCAACCAATTTTTCAAAATGGAGTGCAGTAAGAAAAGAGTGCATGCACTCCATTTTTGAAAACGGAGTGCAGAGTGCAGAGTGCAACGGGATGCATTTTACTAAATGCCTTTTTTTGAATATTTTTGTCAGATAAACTATCGCACTTATAACACTGATAAAATCGAATTGCAAAATGGAACTTCAAAGAAAATTAGTTTTCATGACTGCAGTTAGGCAAACAAAAAAGTGGATGATTAAGGATGAATACAGAGTAAAGGATCTCAAGAAAAAATAATTAATTATGAATTAAAACTGCGAGTTCTATTAAATTGAATTAAATATGAGATAAAACGACAGAAAGTTAAAAATTAATTAACTATGAGTTAAGACCATAGTTTCTGTTTCACGTCTGAAAGAAAATTTTTAAAATGTTTCTTACGTTTTGACATTTGAAAAATTATTTTTTATAATAACGTAGTCTTCATAAAGAAAACACATTTTCTTGCTGATAAATTGTATTCATCAAAAAAATCGGACTTGATAATTGTTGTAAAACTTACATCAGTATCCTCCATGACATGAACATCAAAACATCTGAATAAGAATCTTTATTAAGTACATCAGAACGATTGTAAGAATTGGAATATTAGCATTTATTGTGTAAGCGTTTATGAAGAATTATTTCATCTTTGAGGAATAATGTGAAAAATATTTATGAAAAGAATATTTCTGAAATCGTATATCATATAAAAATATTTTTCGTTTGCTCTGAAATAGTGAAAGCGAAGACTTTGTAACTACTTACGTTCGAAAATTCCTTTTGAGAAAGTAAAACTATGAACCAACCCATTTTTCAAAATGAAGTGCAAAAAAAGTGCATGCACTCCATTTTTAAAAACGGAGTGCAATGAAAAAAAAGTGCATGTACTCTATTTTTGAAAACGGAATGCAGAGTGCAACGGAGTGCATTTTACTAATTACCTTACTAAATGCCGGAAAATAAGCGGTAGATCAAAAGTTACTGTAGATTCGCTTCCTACTACTGTGTTCCGTTTAGATTTTTGAACTTTTTTTTTTGAAGATTTTTGAAAAATTTTAATTACTTCGTGATTTACTGGACGTGAGATATGTGGGAAAAAACTGAGAACCTGTGATTATGAGCTAAACTGGCGATAAACATACCACAATGGAAGAATTTCAGACCTGTGTGAGCTAGAATCGAACGAGATTTAACTTGACGTTGATAAATCATTGAGAGGGTAACAGTGCACTAATACTATCATCTAGCATGAGAAACTGGAAGAACTAATGAAACACAAGGAGACTGGAACAAGCGGATAAACTGCCAGAAATAAAAGTACGAAAAGAAAGAAATGAAGAAAATTTCGACTACACTGTTCAAATGGTCGAGTTTCATGATCAGATCAAAGAACAGACCATATAGCCTACAAAAAAATAGCCTGCTCGCAGTTACGCCCCTTTTGAAGCCACGCCCCCTGGGTATAAAAGGCGAGCGGATCGGCAGTCGAGTCAGTCAGTTCCCCATTCCTCCTGCTGGAATGCCGCTTGTGGTTCGCTCCAGCCATAAGCAGCATCCTTCCAGCCGTGATCCTTCCAGCCGTGGACCCGTCGACAACATCAGTGGACCCGTCGACAACAGCAGTGGAACCATACTGCTGCTCCCACTGGGAACTAATACCCCAGTCTGGAGCAGCACGGTCATTTTGAGTGTGTGGGGAACCGCTGCTCCACCACTTCGGGAAGTAATCCACCCCGGAGTGGGGAAGTGCTGCGCGGCTCTTCACCTAGACGAGTAGCTGATCCCTGCCGATCTAGGTGGGATGCTGCACGGCCCTCTCCCCAAGAGCTGGAACAGTACTCCCCCTCTCCTTCTCCACACACACGCGCGCGCGCGCGAAGAAGAAGAAGAAGAAAGAAAGAATAGAATAGAAAAACGGTGAAAATTTTGCGCAGCCGTCGCTTCGCTCCGGCTGACGGGGCTCGCTTCGCTCGCAAGGCTTGCGGAGGCTCGCTTCGCTCGCCAATGCACTCTCGCTTCGCTCGAGTGCTTTATTAAGATTAAACAACCAACCTGCTACTTGTAGCTAAATACACATAAAATCCTACAATTATTATGAATAAATACAACTTATGCTTTATGTTTTGTATATTTTCTTGTTTACAGATAATCAAACTCAATATATGACTTTGAATTTTTTTTATCGGTCACACCCAATATTTTCGTGCCACAACTTGAGTCACACTCAGAATTGTCATCGCAGAACTTGAGACCAGCTCAAAACTGTCTCTGTAAGAAGACTTGGGTCCTCTTCTATATTCTGTCGTTACAGAACTTGAGTCCTACTCAGAACAGACGTTGCAGAACATGGATTTTACTCGAAGCCATTGCTACAGATCTTGTGTTCTAATGAAAATAGTCGTTGAAGAACTTCGGTCCTACTCAACATTGTCATTGCATAACTTATGAGTATTGTTACACACTTTCCGTATGTATAAGATCCGTCGCTTCGCTCGCCAATGCACTCGAGCGAAGTGAAGCTCGAGTGCATTACTATAATAAAAACGAACAACAAGATACTTGTAGCTAACTACATATAAAATCCTACTATACACTCTGTCCCATAAAAACAAGAACACCCATATTTTCTCAAATTTCTCAGCTAATTTTCATTTTGGAAATATGTCACTACAGCAACGTTTTTTAAATGCTAAATCAATGCCATGGGCCAAATTTCAGCTCAATTGATCAGTTAATTCAGAAGTTAGAACTAAAAATGTCAAAAACAGCACGTCCCAAAAAAACAAGAACACTAGGTTACGGTAAGAAAGCAGGTTGCGCTGTAGGTAAAACTTCATTATTCTTTTAATTTTTCTGTTTTTTTTTCACTAATAAGTCATTTTCCAATGTGATGAGCGACATAAAGCATCCTTCTGATTCAGATAATGAAAAAGTTGTGTCTTTTCTCGAAAAGCGGCTAGTTCACACGGAAAATCACAGAAAACTTTGGCAAAACATCTTCTTGTGGAATTGGATATCTGAAGAGATGTTACTTATCATGTTATCTCAAGCGACGCAAAAATTCGAAGATTCTGAGTGACCGTGGAAGACTCCTTCTCATCGATAATGCGTCTGAAAACACAAACTGAGTGCGCGAAATTGCTTCCAAATCGACAAGGAGCAACATTCATTCCAGCAGAACTCTGAAGATTGGTGAGAATCTATTTCAAAAATACAACAATGTAATTTTGACTACCCAAAGCGTTTAGAACGAACTGAGTTTTGAATTTTCCATTCGCATGAAAAATCCTCTAAATTGATGGATTATCTCCGTCCTTATTAGGATTGTAGAAAATGGTGGAATCTGTATGAAAATTCCTTCAGTAGCTTCAAAAAAAATTGGTTTTAATTAATATTTACTTTTTCTTGTTCAAAAGTATCACATCCAAGTTGTTTTCCTGTTTGGAATCAAAAAATTCAACACATGTTTTCCAAACCTTTAAAAAATCTTTCTTGTGGCGAACTTCACTCTGGAATTTTCATGTTTTGGAGTGGGCTCAGATGGTTTCATGACTTTCTGAAACTTCATGTGTTCAGAACGCATGATTTCACATCAAGCTGTAAAAGAAGAGATAAGTTAAAGAGATTTGGAAGCAATTTCGCGCACTCAGTTTGTGTTTGTTTTCAGACGCACATATATCGCTAGAAGCATGGCCGTTTTCAAACGCGCTCTAATCTCAATTTTGCAGAATGAGTACGGTAACTCTCACAACGAACAGTTAGATCTTTGTGGATTTAAATTATTATTCTTACTTACTGTTCATTGAAATTAAAGGCGCATTACTTAATCGTTCTTGTGTTTCAAGGCGAAACTGCTACAGTACTAAGTAACCGATTTACGGAGGCCAGATTTTTTTACAGGTAGAGGAAGCTATGTGAGACGCATTATCAATGAGAAGGCGTCTTCCACGATCACTCAGAATCTTCAAATTTCTGCGTCGCTTGAGTTAACATGATAAATAACATCTCTTGAGGTATCCAATTCCACAAGAAGGTGTTTGGCAAAGTTTTCTGTGATTTTCCGTGTGAACTAGCCGTTTTTCGAGAAAAGACACAACTTTTTCATTTTCTGAATCAGAGAGATGCTTTATGTCGCTCATCACATTGACAAATGACTTATTAGTGGCTGAAAACCAAAAAAGTCGAAAGAAAAATGAAGTTTTTTTAAAGTTTTTTTTGTTGCTGCGGTGACATATTTCCAAAATGAAAATTAGCTTAGAAATTTGAGAAAATATGGGTGTTCTTGTTTTTTTTGGGACAGTGTATTATGAATAAATACAACTTGTCATTGTTGTTTCGTATCCTTCCTTTTTTACAGATCATCAATTTTATTGTATCATTTTGAATACTTTCGTAGCACTATGGTATTTGTCCCAGATCTTACATAATATCTTGGAGTCAATAAGTCCTACACGAAATTGTCTCTGAAGAACTTGGGTCCTACTCAAAATTGTCTCGGAAGAACTTGAGAGCGAAAAAAGGTAAAAAAAAAGAGAGAGAGAGAAACGGAAGATTGGACAATGACAAAGGACAATATATTTTATATAGATAGGTGAAAAAACAATAAAAACATTGTAAAATACGTATCTGCTACAGTAATGCACTATACCCACTGACAATTTCATACTACATAGTTCTGATAGTTTTGAATACTCCCATGAATGATCGATACATTTAACAATAACTGCAAACTTCTTCTAACCCAGAGAATCAGTGAAGAAAACTTTGGAACTACTCTTTCGAAAAATGAGGTGAAGTGCGTTAGATTCAGCATAAAATTTCGATCTAGATGAAGTTTTGAAAAACTGACCCTTCAGATTTTTGGATTCAGAATTTTAAGTTTCAGACATTTTCACTACTGTAACTCAGTTCACAATGAGGCTAGCGACATGAGGTGAAGTGCGTTAGATTCAGCATAAAATTTTAATCTGAAGAAAGTTTTGAAAAACTGAATTAATTTATTCTGAATACCCTTCACACTTCTGATTCTGCATTTGGAGTTTCAGATATTTCAACGTCTGTAACTCAATTCACAGTGAGGCTAGCGACATGAAGTAAAGTGCGTTGGATTCAGCATAAAATTTCGATCAAGATGAAGTTTTGAAAAACGAAAAAAGTACATTTTGAAAAATTTCCATTTTTTATGGTTTTGAACAGACGAAGAGTCACAACTTTTTGGCCGACTCACTCGACCGACCCTTGTTCACAGTGAAATTATCACCAATGCCGACTTCTGTTACTCGACTCACAGTAATGCTAGCGACATGAGGTGAAGTGCGTTAGATTCAGCATAAAATTTCGATCTAGATGAAGTTTTGAAAAACTGACCCTTCAGATTTTTGGATTCAGAATTTTAAGTTTCAGACATTTTCACTACTGTAACTCAATTCACGATGAGGCTAGCGACATGAGGTAGAGTGCGTTAGATTCAGCATAAAATTTTAATCTAGAAAAAGGTTTGAAAAACTGAATTAATTTATTCTGAATACCCTTCACACTTCTGATTCTGCATTTGGAGTTTCAGATATTTCAACGTCTGTAACTCGATTCACAGTCCGGTTAGCGACATGAAGTAAAGTGCGTTGGATTCAGCATAAAATTTCGATCAAGAGGAAGTTTTGAAAAACGAAAAAAGTACATTTTGAAAAATTTCCATTTTTCATGGTTTTGAACAGACGAAGAGTCACAACTTTTTGGCCGACTCACTCGACCGACCCTTGTTCACAGTGAAATTATCACCAATGCCGACTTCTGTAACTCGACTCACAGTAATGCTAGCGACATGAGGTGAAGTGCGTTAGATTCAGCATAAAATTTCGATCTAGATGAAGTTTTGAAAAACTGACCCTTCAGATTTTTGGATTCAGAATTTTAAGTTTCAGACATTTTCACTACTGTAACTCAATTCACGATGAGGCTAGCGACATGAGGTAGAGTGCGTTAGATTCAGCATAAAATTTTAATCTAGAAAAAGGTTTGAAAAACTGAATAATTTATTCTGAAAACCCTTCACACTTCTGATTCTGCAATTGGAGTTTCAGACATTTCAACGTCTGTAACTCGATTCACAGTCCGGTTAGCGACATGAAGTAAAGTGCGTTGGATTCAGCATAAAATTTCGATCAAGAGGAAGTTTTGAAAAACGAAAAAAGTACATTTTGAAAAATTTCCATTTTTCATGGTTTTGAACAGACGAAGAGTCACAACTTTTTGGCCGACTCACTCGACCGACCCTTGTTTACAGTGAAATTATCACCAATGCCGACTTCTGTTACTCGACTCACAGTAATGCTACTCTTTGACTGAAATTTCATGCTGAATCCAAAACAGGTTACCATGATTTGCCAGCTTCCCTGTGAGTTGAGTTACAGTAGTCAAATTGTCTAAAAAGTGGAAAAAATCGTTGAGAAATGTATTTTTACAGAGTTTCAAAACTACATCTTGATTAAAATTTCAAGCTGAATCCAAAACACTCAACTTCATGTCGCTAGCTCATCTGTGAGTTGAGTTACAGTAGTCAAAATGTCTAAAAAGTGAAATAAAACTATTAGGAAATGTATTTTTACAAATTTTTAAAACTACATCTTATTTAAAATTTCACGCTGAATCGAACGCACTTTAACGCATGTCGTTAGCTCACCTGTGAGTTGAGTTACAGTACTTATGTTATAATATCAATGTGGAAAAAGGTCGGTCGAGGGCAAGGTCGACCAAAAATTTGTGAGTGGTTGTCTCATCAAAACCATGAAAAATCGAAAATTTTCAAAATGTAGTTTTTTCGTTTTTCAAAACTTCTTCTTGAGTGAAATTTCATGCTGAATCCAAAACAGGTCACCATATTTTGCCAGCTTTTCTGTGAGTTGAGTTACAGTAGTCAAATTGTCTAAAAAGTGAAAAAAATTGTTAAGAAATGTATTTTTACATATTTTCAAAACTACTCTTTGACTGAAATTTCATGCTGAATCCAAAACAGGTTACCATGATTTGCCAGCTTCCCTGTGAGTTGAGTTACAGTAGTCAAATTGTCTAAAAAGTGGAAAAAAATCGTTGAGAAATGTATTTTTACAGAGTTTCAAAACTACATCTTGATTAAAATTTCAAGCTGAATCCAAAACACTCAACTTCATGTCGCTAGCTCATCTGTGAGTTGAGTTACAGTAGTCAAAATGTCTAAAAAGTGAAATAAAACTATTAGGAAATGTATTTTTACATATTTTTAAAACTACATCTTAATTAAAATTTCACGCTGAATCGAACGCACTTTAACGCATGTCGTTAGCTCACCTGTGAGTTGAGTTACAGTACTTATGTTATAATATCAATGTGGAAAAAGGTCGGTCGAGGGCAAGGTCGACCAAAAATTTGTGAGTGGTTGTCTCATCAAAACCATGAAAAATCGAAAATTTTCAAAATGTAGTTTTTTCGTTTTTCAATACTTCTTCTTGACTGAAATTTCATGCTGAATCCAAAACAGGTCACCATATTTTGCCAGCTTTTCTGTGAGTTGAGTTACAGTAGTCAAATTGTCTAATGTTACTTGTTACTCGACTCACAGTAATGCTAGCGACATGAGGTGAAGTGCGTTAGATTCAGCATAAAATTTCGATCTAGATGAAGTTTTGAAAAACTGACCCTTCAGATTTTTGGATTCAGAATTTTAAGTTTCAGACATTTTCACTACTGTAACTCAATTCACAATGAGGCTAGCGACATGAGGTAAAGTGCGTTAGATTCAGCATAAAATTTTAATCTGAAGGAAGTTTTGAAAAACTGAATTAATTTTTTCTGAATACCCTTCACACTTCTGATTCTGCATTTGGAGTTTCAGACATTTCAACGTCTGTAACTCAATTCACAGTGAGGCTAGCGACATGAAGTAAAGTGCGTTGGATTCAGCATAAAATTTCGATCAAGATAAAGTTTTGAAAAATGAAAAAAGTACATTTTGAAAAATTTCCATTTTTCATGGTTTTGAACAGACGAAGAGTCACAACTTTTTGGCCGACTCACTCGACCGACCCTTGTTCACAGTGAAATTATCACCAATGCCGACTTCCGTTACTCGACTCACAGTAATGCTAGCGACATGAGGTGAAGTGCGTTAGATTCAGCATAAAATTTCGATCTAGATGAAGTTTTGAAAAACTGACCCTTCAGATTTTTGGATGCAGAATTTTAAGTTTCAGACATTTTCACTACTCTAACTCAATTCACAATGAGGCTAGCGACATGAAGTAAAGTGCGTTAGATTCAGCATAAAATTTTAATCTGAAGGAAGTTTTGAAAAACTGAATTATTTTTTTCTGAATACCCTTCACACTTCTGATTCTGCATTTGGAGTTTCAGACATTTCAACGTCTGTAACTCAATTCACAGTGAGGCTAGCGACATGAAGTAAAGTGCGTTGGATTCAGCATAAAATTTCGATCAAGATGAAGTTTTGAAAAATGAAAAAAGTACATTTTGAAAAATTTCCATTTTTCATGGTTTTGAACAGACGAAGAGTCACAACTTTTTGGCCGACTCACTCGACCGACCCTTGTTCACAGTGAAATTATCACCAATGCCGACTACTGTAACTCGACTCACAGTAATGCTAGCGACATGAGGTGAAGTGCGTTAGATTCAGCATAAAATTTCGATCTAGATGAAGTTTTGAAAAACTGACCCTTCAGATTTTTGGATTCAGAATTTTAAGTTTCAGACATTTTCACTACTGTAACTCAATTCACAATGAGGCTAGCGACATAAGGTAGAGTGCGTTAGATTCAGCATAAAATTTTAATCTGAAGGAAGTTTTTGAAAAACTGAATTAATTTATTCTGAATACCCTTCACACTTCTGATTCTGCATTTGGAGTTTCAGACATTTCAACGTCTGTAACTCCATTCACAGTGAGGCTAGCGACATGAAGTGAAGTGCGTTGGATTCAGCATAAAATTTCGATTAAGATGGAGTTTTGAAAAACGAAAAAAGTACATTTTGAAAAATTTCCATTTTTTATGGTTTTGAACAGACGAAGAGTCACAACTTTTTGGCCGACTCACTCGACCGACCCTTGTTCACAGTGAAATTATCACCAATGCCGACTTCTGTTACTCGACTCACAGTAATGCTAGCGACATGAGGTGAAGTGCGTTAGATTCAGCATAAAATTTCGATCTAGATGAAGTTTTGAAAAACTGACCCTTCAGATTTTTGGATTCAGAATTTTAAGTTTCAGACATTTTCACTACTGTAACTCAATTCACGATGAGGCTAGCGACATGAGGTAGAGTGCGTTAGATTCAGCATAAAATTTTAATCTAGAAAAAGGTTTGAAAAACTGAATTAATTTATTCTGAATACCCTTCACACTTCTGATTCTGCATTTGGAGTTTCAGATATTTCAACGTCTGTAACTCGATTCACAGTCCGGTTAGCGACATGAAGTAAAGTGCGTTGGATTCAGCATAAAATTTCGATCAAGATGAAGTTTTGAAAAACTGACCCTTCAGATTTTTGGATTCAGAATTTTAAGTTTCAGACATTTTCACTACTGTAACTCAATTCACAATGAGGCTAGCGACATAAGGTAGAGTGCGTTAGATTCAGCATAAAATTTTAATCTGAAGGAAGTTTTTGAAAAACTGAATTAATTTATTCTGAATACCCTTCACACTTCTGATTCTGCATTTGGAGTTTCAGACATTTCAACGTCTGTAACTCCATTCACAGTGAGGCTAGCGACATGAAGTGAAGTGCGTTGGATTCAGCATAAAATTTCGATTAAGATGGAGTTTTGAAAAACGAAAAAAGTACATTTTGAAAAATTTCCATTTTTTATGGTTTTGAACAGACGAAGAGTCACAACTTTTTGGCCGACTCACTCGACCGACCCTTGTTCACAGTGAAATTATCACCAATGCCGACTTCTGTTACTCGACTCACAGTAATGCTAGCGACATGAGGTGAAGTGCGTTAGATTCAGCATAAAATTTCGATCTAGATGAAGTTTTGAAAAACTGACCCTTCAGATTTTTGGATTCAGAATTTTAAGTTTCAGACATTTTCACTACTGTAACTCAATTCACGATGAGGCTAGCGACATGAGGTAGAGTGCGTTAGATTCAGCATAAAATTTTAATCTAGAAAAAGGTTTGAAAAACTGAATTAATTTATTCTGAATACCCTTCACACTTCTGATTCTGCATTTGGAGTTTCAGATATTTCAACGTCTGTAACTCGATTCACAGTCCGGTTAGCGACATGAAGTAAAGTGCGTTGGATTCAGCATAAAATTTCGATCAAGAGGAAGTTTTGAAAAACGAAAAAAGTACATTTTGAAAAATTTCCATTTTTCATGGTTTTGAACAGACGAAGAGTCACAACTTTTTGGCCGACTCACTCGACCGACCCTTGTTCACAGTGAAATTATCACCAATGCCGACTTCTGTAACTCGACTCACAGTAATGCTAGCGACATGAGGTGAAGTGCGTTAGATTCAGCATAAAATTTCGATCTAGATGAAGTTTTGAAAAACTGACCCTTCAGATTTTTGGATTCAGAATTTTAAGTTTCAGACATTTTCACTACTGTAACTCAATTCACGATGAGGCTAGCGACATGAGGTAGAGTGCGTTAGATTCAGCATAAAATTTTAATCTAGAAAAAGGTTTGAAAAACTGAATAATTTATTCTGAAAACCCTTCACACTTCTGATTCTGCAATTGGAGTTTCAGACATTTCAACGTCTGTAACTCGATTCACAGTCCGGTTAGCGACATGAAGTAAAGTGCGTTGGATTCAGCATAAAATTTCGATCAAGAGGAAGTTTTGAAAAACGAAAAAAGTACATTTTGAAAAATTTCCATTTTTCATGGTTTTGAACAGACGAAGAGTCACAACTTTTTGGCCGACTCACTCGACCGACCCTTGTTTACAGTGAAATTATCACCAATGCCGACTTCTGTTACTCGACTCACAGTAATGCTACTCTTTGACTGAAATTTCATGCTGAATCCAAAACAGGTTACCATGATTTGCCAGCTTCCCTGTGAGTTGAGTTACAGTAGTCAAATTGTCTAAAAAGTGGAAAAAATCGTTGAGAAATGTATTTTTACAGAGTTTCAAAACTACATCTTGATTAAAATTTCAAGCTGAATCCAAAACACTCAACTTCATGTCGCTAGCTCATCTGTGAGTTGAGTTACAGTAGTCAAAATGTCTAAAAAGTGAAATAAAACTATTAGGAAATGTATTTTTACAAATTTTTAAAACTACATCTTATTTAAAATTTCACGCTGAATCGAACGCACTTTAACGCATGTCGTTAGCTCACCTGTGAGTTGAGTTACAGTACTTATGTTATAATATCAATGTGGAAAAAGGTCGGTCGAGGGCAAGGTCGACCAAAAATTTGTGAGTGGTTGTCTCATCAAAACCATGAAAAATCGAAAATTTTCAAAATGTAGTTTTTTCGTTTTTCAAAACTTCTTCTTGAGTGAAATTTCATGCTGAATCCAAAACAGGTCACCATATTTTGCCAGCTTTTCTGTGAGTTGAGTTACAGTAGTCAAATTGTCTAAAAAGTGAAAAAAATTGTTAAGAAATGTATTTTTACATATTTTCAAAACTACTCTTTGACTGAAATTTCATGCTGAATCCAAAACAGGTTACCATGATTTGCCAGCTTCCCTGTGAGTTGAGTTACAGTAGTCAAATTGTCTAAAAAGTGGAAAATAATCGTTGAGAAATGTATTTTTACAGAGTTTCAAAACTACATCTTGATTAAAATTTCAAGCTGAATCCAAAACACTCAACTTCATGTCGCTAGCTCATCTGTGAGTTGAGTTACAGTAGTCAAAATGTCTAAAAAGTGAAATAAAACTATTAGGAAATGTATTTTTACATATTTTTAAAACTACATCTTAATTAAAATTTCACGCTGAATCGAACGCACTTTAACGCATGTCGTTAGCTCACCTGTGAGTTGAGTTACAGTACTTATGTTATAATATCAATGTGGAAAAAGGTCGGTCGAGGGCAAGGTCGACCAAAAATTTGTGAGTGGTTGTCTCATCAAAACCATGAAAAATCGAAAATTTTCAAAATGTAGTTTTTTCGTTTTTCAAAACTTCTTCTTGAGTGAAATTTCATGCTGAATCCAAAACAGGTCACCATATTTTGCCAGCTTTTCTGTGAGTTGAGTTACAGTAGTCAAATTGTCTAAAAAGTGAAAAAAATTGTTAAGAAATGTATTTTTACATATTTTCAAAACTACTCTTTGACTGAAATTTCATGCTGAATCCAAAACAGGTTACCATGATTTGCCAGCTTCCCTGTGAGTTGAGTTACAGTAGTCAAATTGTCTAAAAAGTGGAAAAAAATCGTTGAGAAATGTATTTTTACAGAGTTTCAAAACTACATCTTGATTAAAATTTCAAGCTGAATCCAAAACACTCAACTTCATGTCGCTAGCTCATCTGTGAGTTGAGTTACAGTAGTCAAAATGTCTAAAAAGTGAAATAAAACTATTAGGAAATGTATTTTTACATATTTTTAAAACTACATCTTAATTAAAATTTCACGCTGAATCGAACGCACTTTAACGCATGTCGTTAGCTCACCTGTGAGTTGAGTTACAGTACTTATGTTATAATATCAATGTGGAAAAAGGTCGGTCGAGGGCAAGGTCGACCAAAAATTTGTGAGTGGTTGTCTCATCAAAACCATGAAAAATCGAAAATTTTCAAAATGTAGTTTTTTCGTTTTTCAATACTTCTTCTTGACTGAAATTTCATGCTGAATCCAAAACAGGTCACCATATTTTGCCAGCTTTTCTGTGAGTTGAGTTACAGTAGTCAAATTGTCTAATGTTACTTGTTACTCGACTCACAGTAATGCTAGCGACATGAGGTGAAGTGCGTTAGATTCAGCATAAAATTTCGATCTAGATGAAGTTTTGAAAAACTGACCCTTCAGATTTTTGGATTCAGAATTTTAAGTTTCAGACATTTTCACTACTGTAACTCAATTCACAATGAGGCTAGCGACATGAGGTAAAGTGCGTTAGATTCAGCATAAAATTTTAATCTGAAGGAAGTTTTGAAAAACTGAATTAATTTTTTCTGAATACCCTTCACACTTCTGATTCTGCATTTGGAGTTTCAGACATTTCAACGTCTGTAACTCAATTCACAGTGAGGCTAGCGACATGAAGTAAAGTGCGTTGGATTCAGCATAAAATTTCGATCAAGATAAAGTTTTGAAAAATGAAAAAAGTACATTTTGAAAAATTTCCATTTTTCATGGTTTTGAACAGACGAAGAGTCACAACTTTTTGGCCGACTCACTCGACCGACCCTTGTTCACAGTGAAATTATCACCAATGCCGACTTCCGTTACTCGACTCACAGTAATGCTAGCGACATGAGGTGAAGTGCGTTAGATTCAGCATAAAATTTCGATCTAGATGAAGTTTTGAAAAACTGACCCTTCAGATTTTTGGATGCAGAATTTTAAGTTTCAGACATTTTCACTACTCTAACTCAATTCACAATGAGGCTAGCGACATGAAGTAAAGTGCGTTAGATTCAGCATAAAATTTTAATCTGAAGGAAGTTTTGAAAAACTGAATTATTTTTTTCTGAATACCCTTCACACTTCTGATTCTGCATTTGGAGTTTCAGACATTTCAACGTCTGTAACTCAATTCACAGTGAGGCTAGCGACATGAAGTAAAGTGCGTTGGATTCAGCATAAAATTTCGATCAAGATGAAGTTTTGAAAAATGAAAAAAGTACATTTTGAAAAATTTCCATTTTTCATGGTTTTGAACAGACGAAGAGTCACAACTTTTTGGCCGACTCACTCGACCGACCCTTGTTCACAGTGAAATTATCACCAATGCCGACTACTGTAACTCGACTCACAGTAATGCTAGCGACATGAGGTGAAGTGCGTTAGATTCAGCATAAAATTTCGATCTAGATGAAGTTTTGAAAAACTGACCCTTCAGATTTTTGGATTCAGAATTTTAAGTTTCAGACATTTTCACTACTGTAACTCAATTCACAATGAGGCTAGCGACATAAGGTAGAGTGCGTTAGATTCAGCATAAAATTTTAATCTGAAGGAAGTTTTTGAAAAACTGAATTAATTTATTCTGAATACCCTTCACACTTCTGATTCTGCATTTGGAGTTTCAGACATTTCAACGTCTGTAACTCCATTCACAGTGAGGCTAGCGACATGAAGTGAAGTGCGTTGGATTCAGCATAAAATTTCGATTAAGATGAAGTTTTGAAAAACGAAAAAAGTACATTTTGAAAAATTTCCATTTTTCATGGTTTTGAACAGACGAAGAGTCACAACTTTTCGGCCCACTCACTCGACCGACCCTTGTTCACAGTGAAATTATCACCAATGCCGACTTCTGTAACTCGACTCACAGTAATGCTACTCTTTGACTGAAATTTCATGCTGAATCCAAAACAGGTTACCATGATTTGCCAGCTTCCCCGTGGGTTGAGTTACAGTAGTCAAATTGTCTAAAAAGTGGAAAAAATCGTTGAGAAATGTATTTTTACAGAGTTTCAAAACTACATCTTGATTAAAATTTCAAGCTGAATCCAAAACACTCAACTTCATGTCGCTAGCTCATCTGTGAGTTGAGTTACAGTACTTATGTTATAATATCAATGTGGAAAAAGGTCGGTCGAGGGCAAGGTCGACCAAAAATTTGTGAGTGGTTGTCTCATCAAAACCATGAAAAATCGAAAATTTTCAAAATGTAGTTTTTTCGTTTTTCAAAACTTCTTCTTGAGTGAAATTTCATGCTGAATCCAAAACAGGTCACCATATTTTGCCAGCTTTTCTGTGAGTTGAGTTACAGTAGTCAAATTGTCTAAAAAGTGAAAAAAATTGTTAAGAAATGTATTTTTACATATTTTCAAAACTACTCTTTGACTGAAATTTCATGCTGAATCCAAAACAGGTTACCATGATTTGCCAGCTTCCCTGTGAGTTGAGTTACAGTAGTCAAATTGTCTAAAAAGTGGAAAAAAATCGTTGAGAAATGTATTTTTACAGAGTTTCAAAACTACATCTTGATTAAAATTTCAAGCTGAATCCAAAACACTCAACTTCATGTCGCTAGCTCATCTGTGAGTTGAGTTACAGTAGTCAAAATGTCTAAAAAGTGAAATAAAACTATTAGGAAATGTATTTTTACATATTTTTAAAACTACATCTTAATTAAAATTTCACGCTGAATCGAACGCACTTTAACGCATGTCGTTAGCTCACCTGTGAGTTGAGTTACAGTACTTATGTTATAATATCAATGTGGAAAAAGGTCGGTCGAGGGCAAGGTCGACCAAAAATTTGTGAGTGGTTGTCTCATCAAAACCATGAAAAATCGAAAATTTTCAAAATGTAGTTTTTTCGTTTTTCAATACTTCTTCTTGACTGAAATTTCATGCTGAATCCAAAACAGGTCACCATATTTTGCCAGCTTTTCTGTGAGTTGAGTTACAGTAGTCAAATTGTCTAATGTTACTTGTTACTCGACTCACAGTAATGCTAGCGACATGAGGTGAAGTGCGTTAGATTCAGCATAAAATTTCGATCTAGATGAAGTTTTGAAAAACTGACCCTTCAGATTTTTGGATTCAGAATTTTAAGTTTCAGACATTTTCACTACTGTAACTCAATTCACAATGAGGCTAGCGACATGAGGTAAAGTGCGTTAGATTCAGCATAAAATTTTAATCTGAAGGAAGTTTTGAAAAACTGAATTAATTTTTTCTGAATACCCTTCACACTTCTGATTCTGCATTTGGAGTTTCAGACATTTCAACGTCTGTAACTCAATTCACAGTGAGGCTAGCGACATGAAGTAAAGTGCGTTGGATTCAGCATAAAATTTCGATCAAGATAAAGTTTTGAAAAATGAAAAAAGTACATTTTGAAAAATTTCCATTTTTCATGGTTTTGAACAGACGAAGAGTCACAACTTTTTGGCCGACTCACTCGACCGACCCTTGTTCACAGTGAAATTATCACCAATGCCGACTTCCGTTACTCGACTCACAGTAATGCTAGCGACATGAGGTGAAGTGCGTTAGATTCAGCATAAAATTTCGATCTAGATGAAGTTTTGAAAAACTGACCCTTCAGATTTTTGGATTCAGAATTTTAAGTTTCAGACATTTTCACTACTGTAACTCAATTCACAATGAGGCTAGCGACATAAGGTAGAGTGCGTTAGATTCAGCATAAAATTTTAATCTGAAGGAAGTTTTGAAAAACTGAATTATTTTTTTCTGAATACCCTTCACACTTCTGATTCTGCATTTGGAGTTTCAGACATTTCAACGTCTGTAACTCAATTCACAGTGAGGCTAGCGACATGAAGTAAAGTGCGTTGGATTCAGCATAAAATTTCGATCAAGATGAAGTTTTGAAAAATGAAAAAAGTACATTTTGAAAAATTTCCATTTTTCATGGTTTTGAACAGACGAAGAGTCACAACTTTTTGGCCGACTCACTCGACCGACCCTTGTTCACAGTGAAATTATCACCAATGCCGACTACTGTAACTCGACTCACAGTAATGCTAGCGACATGAGGTGAAGTGCGTTAGATTCAGCATAAAATTTCGATCTAGATGAAGTTTTGAAAAACTGACCCTTCAGATTTTTGGATTCAGAATTTTAAGTTTCAGACATTTTCACTACTGTAACTCAATTCACAATGAGGCTAGCGACATAAGGTAGAGTGCGTTAGATTCAGCATAAAATTTTAATCTGAAGGAAGTTTTTGAAAAACTGAATTAATTTATTCTGAATACCCTTCACACTTCTGATTCTGCATTTGGAGTTTCAGACATTTCAACGTCTGTAACTCCATTCACAGTGAGGCTAGCGACATGAAGTGAAGTGCGTTGGATTCAGCATAAAATTTCGATTAAGATGAAGTTTTGAAAAACGAAAAAAGTACATTTTGAAAAATTTCCATTTTTCATGGTTTTGAACAGACGAAGAGTCACAACTTTTCGGCCCACTCACTCGACCGACCCTTGTTCACAGTGAAATTATCACCAATGCCGACTTCTGTAACTCGACTCACAGTAATGCTACTCTTTGACTGAAATTTCATGCTGAATCCAAAACAGGTTACCATGATTTGCCAGCTTCCCCGTGGGTTGAGTTACAGTAGTCAAATTGTCTAAAAAGTGGAAAAAATCGTTGAGAAATGTATTTTTACAGAGTTTCAAAACTACATCTTGATTAAAATTTCAAGCTGAATCCAAAACACTCAACTTCATGTCGCTAGCTCATCTGTGAGTTGAGTTACAGTAGTCAAAATGTCTAAAAAGTGAAATAAAACTATTAGGAAATGTATTTTTACATATTTTTAAAACTACATCTTAATTAAAATTTCACGCTGAATCGAACGCACTTTACCGCATGTCGTTAGCTCACCTGTGAGTTGAGTTACAGTACTTATGTTATAATATCAATGTGGAAAAAGGTCGGTCGAGGGCAAGGTCGACCAAAAATTTGTGAGTGGTTGTCTCATCAAAACCATGAAAAATCGAAAATTTTCAAAATGTAGTTTTTTCGTTTTTCAAAACTTCTTCTTGACTGAAATTTCATGCTGAATCCAAAACAGGTCACCATATTTTGCCAGCTTTTCTGTGAGTTGAGTTACAGTAGTCAAATTGTCTAATGTTACTTGTTACTCGACTCACAGTAATGCTAGCGACATGAGGTGAAGTGCGTTAGATTCAGCATAAAATTTCGATCTAGATGAAGTTTTGAAAAACTGACCCTTCAGATTTTTGGATTCAGAATTTTAAGTTTCAGACATTTTCACCACTGTAACTCAATTCACAATGAGGCTAGCGACATGAGGTAAAGTGCGTTAGATTCAGCATAAAATTTTAATCTGAAGGAAGTTTTGAAAAACTGAATTAATTTTTTCTGAATACCCTTCACACTTCTGATTCTGCATTTGGAGTTTCAGACATTTCAACGTCTGTAACTCAATTCACAGTGAGGCTAGCGACATGAAGTAAAGTGCGTTGGATTCAGCATAAAATTTCGATCAAGATGAAGTTTTGAAAAATGAAAAAAGTACATTTTGAAAAATTTCCATTTTTCATGGTTTTGAACAGACGAAGAGTCACAACTTTTTGGCCGACTCACTCGACCGACCCTTGTTCACAGTGAAATTATCACCAATGCCGACTTCTGTAACTCGACTCACAGTAATGCTAGCGACATGAGGTGAAGTGCGTTAGATTCAGCATAAAATTTCGATCTAGATGAAGTTTTGAAAAACTGACCCTTCAGATTTTTGGATTCAGAATTTTAAGTTTCAGACATTTTCACTACTGTAACTCAATTCACAATGAGGCTAGCGACATGAGGTAAAGTGCGTTAGATTCAGCATAAAATTTTAATCTGAAGGAAGTTTTGAAAAACTGAATTAATTTATTCTGAATACCCTTCACACTTCTGATTCTGCAATTGGAGTTTCAGACATTTCAATTTCTGTAACTCAATTCACAGTGAGGCTAGCGACATGAAGTGAACTGCGTTGGATTCAGCATAAAATTTCGATCAAGATGAAGTTTTGAAAAACGAAAAAAGTACATTTTGAAAAATTTCCATTTTTCATGGTTTTGAACAGACGAAGCGTCACAACTTTTTGGCCGACTCACTCGACCGACCCTTGTTCACAGTGAAATTATCACCAATGCCGACTTCTGTAACTCGACTCACAGTAATGCTAGCGACATGAGGTGAAATGCGTTAGATTCAGCATAAAATTTCGATCTAGATGAAGTTTTGGAAAACTGACCCTTCAGATTTTTGGATTCAGAGTTTCAAGTTTCTGACATTTTGACTACTGTAACTCAATTCACAATGAGACTAGCGACATAAAGTGAAGTGCGTTGGATTCAGCGTTAAAAGTCGATCCAGATGAAGTTTTAAAAAACGGAAAAATTATATTTTTGAAAATTTTGAGTAGGCCTATTGTGTTAGGGATTAGTGGTATGTAAATTCAGGAGAGTTTCAGTATTTATTAACGGATTTTGATGTCTTGGAGAGCATTGTAGATGAAGACTTGAGGTGGAGAAGATGTCGTTGGCCCTGGGAGTTGAAGAACTAACTATATGTATAGAAGAGGACTCAAGTTCTTCTACAGAGACAGTTTTGAGTAGGACTCAAGTTCTGTAACGACAATATAGAAGAGGACCCAAGTCTTCTTACAGAGACAGTTTTGAGCGGGTCTCAAGTTCTGCGATGACAATTCTGAGTGTGACTCAAGTTGTGGCACGAAAATATTGGGTGTGACCGATAAAAAAAATTCAAAGTCATATATTGAGTTTGATTATCTGTAAACAAGAAAATATACAAAACATAAAGCATAAGTTGTATTTATTCATAATAATTGTAGGATTTTATGTGTATTTAGCTACAAGTAGCAGGTTGGTTGTTTAATCTTAATAAAGCACTCGAGCGAAGCGAGAGTGCATTGGCGAGCGAAGCGAGCCTCCGCAAGCCTTGCGAGCGAAGCGAGCCCCGTCAGCCGGAGCGAAGCGACGGCTGCGCAAAATTTTCACCGTTTTTCTATTCTATTCTTTCTTTCTTCTTCTTCTTCGCGCGCGCGCGCGTGTGTGTGGAGAAGGAGAGGGGGAGTACTGTTCCAGCTCTTGGGGAGAGGGCCGTGCAGCATCCCACCTAGATCGGCAGGGATCAGCTACTCGTCTAGGTGAAGAGCCGCGCAGCACTTCCCCACTCCGGGGTGGATTACTTCCCGAAGTGGTGGAGCAGCGGTTCCCCACACACTCAAAATGACCGTGCTGCTCCAGACTGGGGTATCAGTTCCCAGTGGGAGCAGCAGTATGGTTCCACTGCTGTTGTCGACGGGTCCACTGCTGTTGTCGACGGGTCCACGGCTGGAAGGACCACGGCTGGAAGGACCACGGCTGGAAGGACGACGGCTGCTTGGCTGGAGACTGCTGGTTTGCTGCTTATGGCTGGAGCGAACCACAAGCGGCATTCCAGCAGGAGGGATGGGGAACTGACTGACTCGACTGCCGATCCGCTCGCCTTTTATACCCAGGGGGCGTGGCTTCAAAAGGGGCGTAACTGCGAGCAGGCTATTTTTTTGTAGGCTATATGGTCTGTTCTTTGATCTGATCATGAAACTCGACCATTTGAACAGTGTAGTCGCAATTTTCTTCATTTCTTTCTTTTCGTCTTTTTATTTCTGGCAGTTTATCCGCTTGTTCCAGTCTCCTTGTGTTTCATTACTTCTTCCAGTTTCTCATGCTAGATGATAGTATTAGTGCACTGTTACCCTTTCAATTATTTATCAACGTCAAGTTAAATCTCGTTCGATTCTAGCTCACACAGGTCTGAAATTTTTCCATTGTGGTATGTTTATCGCCAGTTTAGCTCATAATCACAGGTTCTTAGTTTTTTCCCACATATCTCACGTCCAGTAAATCACGAAGTATTCAAAAGCAGGGTTCAAAAATCTAAACGGAACACAGTGGTAGGAAGCGAATCTACAGTAACTTTTGATCTACCGCTTATTTTCCGGCATTTAGTAAGGCAATT
The DNA here is from genome assembly GCA_963978915.1 of Caenorhabditis parvicauda. Taxonomy (NCBI): domain Eukaryota; kingdom Metazoa; phylum Nematoda; class Chromadorea; order Rhabditida; family Rhabditidae; genus Caenorhabditis; species Caenorhabditis parvicauda. The sequence continues at coordinate 15,515,880 of OZ022253.1, read as the reverse complement.
AGTAAAATGCACTCCGTTGCACTCTCCACTCTGCAATCCGTTTTCAAAAATGGAGTTCATGCACTTTTTTTGCACTTCATTTTGAAAAATGGGTTGGTTCATAGTTTCACTTTCTCAAAAGGAATTTTCGAACGTAAGTAGTTACAAAGTCTTCACTTACACTATTTCAGAGCAAACGAAAAATATTTTTATATGATATACGATTTCAGAAACATTCTTTTCATAAATATTTTTCAAATTATTCCTCAAAGATGAAATAATTCTTCATAAACGCTTACACAATAAATGCTAATATTCCAATTCTTACAATCGTTCTGATGTACTTAATAAAGATTCTTATTCAGATGTTTTGATGTTCATGTCATGGAGGATACTGATGTAAGTTTTACAACAATTATCAAGTCCGATTTTTTGATGAATACAATTTATCAGCAAGAAAATGTGTTTTCTTCATGAAGAATACGTTATTATAAAAAATAATTTTTCAAATGTCAAAACGTTTTTGATGAATACAATTTATCAGCAAGAAAATGTGTTTTCTTTATGAAGAATACGTTATTATAAAAAATAATTTTTCAAATGTCAAAACGTAAGAAACATTTTAAAATTTTTCTTTCAGACGTGAAACAGAAACTATGGTGGTTTTGAAACGATTGAGAGAAACCGTATCGACACGAAAAGTTATTTGAAACATATGTAAGTTTTTCGTTTCTATTTTTGGAATAATGTTAAGTGTGGAAGCTGATGAACAGAGTCAGCTCATTCAGAGAAAATTATTATCACGTCACACCGACTACATGAAAATTTCCAAGCAAAAATATATAAAATATTCAGATTTGACGATTTGTGAATCTGGGACGAAAAAAAGTTTTTTAAAAACAGAATTCGCATTAACTCAGCAATAAATTGTATTTCAGATGTTCAGAATCTTTGCACGTAATTTTTCTGCAAACGCAACTACCACCAACTCTCTTCTACAGCGAGAAATCTATCAGGTACAGTAGTCATTATTTTGTTGATTGATAAAAATTATTCCTAGGAAAACACAGTGGTCCGACTCGTCCTTAACGATGGTAAGGTTAACGCTCTTTCACTTGCTCTCATTGACGAGTTGCTCCACGAGCTAACCGCGATCGACAAAATCAAAAAGTTATTTTTGCTTGAATTTCTCCCATCATTCTTTTATTATAGGTCAGATCGGTCATTGTTGCTCACCACGGACCTGCGTTTTCAGCAGGTCATCAACTCAAAGAACTGGTTTGCTTTGTAAAAAACAGTCCTCGAATTGTCTTTCAGAGAACTGACCAAGGAACAGAAGCACATAACAAAGTTTTCGATCGATGTACTGAAATGATGACTCTCATTCAAAGAATGAAAGTACCAGTTATTGCTGAAGTCAATGGTACTGCAGCTGCAGCTGGTTGTCAGTTGGTTGCGGCTTGCGATCTCGTAGTAGCCGGAAATCTTCTCAATTTTTGGTTCCTGGGTATGCCTCGATAACATTCACTGTCTGAAATGTGGAATTCAGGCAAAAGGTCGGTCTCTTCTGTTCAACACCAGGAATTCCATTAGCGAGAAACATCCCATCCAAAGTCGCACTCGACATGTTACTCACAGGAGAGCCAATCAACGCGGAAAGTTGGAACAGTGTTTTTTCTATTTTTCATTTTAACGTTCAGCCGCACTTCGTGCCGGCCTCATCTCCAGACTTGTCGAAGATTCTGAAGTCCGAGTGGAAGCTCTCAAGGTCGCCGAACAAATCGGTCGGTACAGCAGATCGGTTACTGCTCTCGGTAAAGGATTCTTCTATGCGCAGAAAGAGCTGTCTACTGCTGACGCCTACAGGTAACTTTAGCCTTTGTAATGAAAATCTGTCACTCTTTTTTTTCCTTGCGTTCTCCACGACCTGTTCTCAGCTCATATGCGTCGGATAAAATCTGTTTGAACGTCATCAGATAGGCTCTGTTGGTAGTTACACACCTCGGCAAAGGCATAAGACAATAAAACCGCTTCGCAACCGCGTTGCCGACCTCCGCTTTCATTTTCGAAACTGTTTGTACTTCAAAAATGTTTGACTTGACATAATAAACGTTGCGGACTATTCCCAACGATAGTGTTATCTACTTCAAACATTTTTACATTACGATTTGTGAATCTGGGACGAAAAAAAGTAAAATTTTTGAACTACAGTAACTGAAATTTGATCTACTCTATCGGCTTGATTTGCTTACACTTTTCAACTGCGTTTGCCGTGGTGTGGGTTATATGCGCATAAAGTTTATAAATCAGACCGGGCTTGCTTATTCCCAGAATTCAATGCGACCGTTTTTTTACTGTTGAAAAAATTCATCCTAAATTTAAATTAATTCATTCAGATACGGATCAAAGGTCATGGTCGGAAACCTGAAGCTGAAAGACTGCCAAGAAGGAATCAATGCATTCCTGGAGAAGAGACACCCCGAATTCGAAGGAACCGATGAACTAGTCGAACAAAAACAGTGAAAACAAAATAGTATAATAATTTTATAGTTTGCCCCTTCTGCTCACCAAAACGTGCCACAATAAACTTTTACGTGTACAACTTGCCATTTCTATTCTACTAGCAAACACTCAGTGTGCTCTGATTTTCAATGGATTTCGATTTTAAAGTAGTTCACGGTGAGTTAAAGTAGGGTACTGTAGATGAGTGAGAATATGTGACTTTTATGGTTTTGATGGCGTTTAGACCGCTTCTATGTTCTAGGATTCTTTTTAATCAGAAAATATCAGTTATACTTAGCTACGATCGAGAGTTATTCCTAACTCCGAATACTTAATCTTTATCGGAAGTACGGGTTACAGTTAGAACATACTCGAATTTGCAAACTCGTGCCGCGCAGCAGCACGCGGTCGGCCTGAATCTTGAACTTCACGTCAACAGAACCTCAAAGTTGTCTTTTTAAAATCAGAAAACATTCCAGTTTTGCAAATGACTGCGCTTTTCATAAGCGTGATCTTTCTATCCGCATGTTCTTGTAACGATCGGAATCGCGAGCAGGCACATCTGCAACGACGACAGGTATCGGAATCCCTCTTAATTCATTCATGAACATTATCAAGGCGTTGAAAAAACGTCAGCGAGATGCGGTGCTGACTGGTCGAAGTGTTCGTAGTGTGATTGAAACCGAGTGTGAAATGGAGAATATCAGTTGTACTGGGTTAGTTCAGAATGCGATCGTTTTTGCTAGAAAGGCAGGAGATAGAAAGTTTGCGCAAAATCATTCAATTCCTCAATTCACCTACATTTCCAAGACTTGGCTCTTCACAAAACTTGTCTGCCCTATCTTTCCTAAGCTTATTATAAAAAATACTGTTTGCTTCACATTACAGATCAGGATTAACACATGTATCCTCACTCCTGTCTTTTTAGCGCTTTTTTTTGAAATAAAACACCTAGAAACGGTCGTAAGTTGCCTCTGAAAGCGAAAAAAATCTCATTTTGAAGAATGAAGTGCGTCCGAGTGATGCCCAAACTACGAGCAGAACATCACCCAGTTTCAACCGCCGATGTGTACAAACGACTGGAATCGTCTGAATCAGCAAGGAAGTCGATACAATCGATCAAATCGAAGCCTCCATCTGCCAGTGATTCGCACCACACAGTAGGACAATTTCTACTAGATACTGCCTTTTTTGCGGCAGAGGTATTTTCTATGCGGCTGTGGGTGAGATGCGTGCAGTACTCTACTGTAATTGTTTTCGGTAGCTCTGAATGATAGATTGACGGAATATATGTAGTTCACTGCATAACAGAGCTGCACGGAAGTGAAAAATTTCCTGTTACAGATCGATGCAACACCTCGAAATTTGAAAAAAATAGTAGTCAAAAACTTGTGCTCGGTACGGTGGGTTGAGAGAAACATAAAACTCAAGAAACCTCATATGCGCTATATCCAAGTTCTTGTAGAAATGATCCATTGTGTTATACTCATTTTAACACAATAACGATTGATTTAAGCAACTGAGCGCCATCGATATGGAGATGGAAACAACCGAGAAAACAATTCAATCAAAATTTCTTCTGGTTTTTTCAAAAACTTTTACAACCTAAATAAGCTTATTCCAGCGTCCGACTGACAGAGTGATGCTAGCATCTTTCTAATAACAAACTTTCATTATAAATAAATCTTACTGATCAACAATGTTATCACAGAAACAAGTTCGAGCACACTGCATTGCAATCTTGAGATGTTTCTGATCACAAAATCCGCCTTCTTTTTGCTTCGCGCAGTAGTCTTTCTTCTGTATGTCTTGGATAGACTCGCAAGGGGATGTTATGAGATAGTCTGAAACAGAATAGTACGATGACGATGAGACAAAACCTTACATTCAGCATCTTCATTGACAGAAGCGTCTACAAGATTTCCAGATGTCGAAGTGGATTCCTTTTGACCGAGCACTGTACTGAACTCACCGCAGTGGCTTCCGATAAGCTTCATGAGTCGATTGGAAGAACATGACTATGTACAATTGATCAGAAGGAACATTTTATGTAATACCTTTTCTTTCCGCAGGTCCTGCACAAGATCAATGATTCTCGTCAAAGTTTCAATATCGGATTCATCATTGACACTGTCGGGGTCGGCCTCAACAACTTTTTCGTATGCAGAAGGAACTGGAACAATATTGGAATAGGTTTTTTCCTAAATTTACAGTTATCTGAAAGTTCTATACAGAAAGCCCTTTCTGAAACATTATATTTCATAACTTGCCATTTCTGAAGATCATGGTCGCAAATATTAGTACAGATATGGTGATCACAATGTTGGTTAATAGTAAAGAGAGTAGTACGTACGTCCAGTTCATCATTATGCGCCAGAAACTCATAATTTACGCAATAAAACAGTTGGAAGAAAGCTGTGTTACATCCTAATTATACTTTTCCTTGATGTTTTTGTTTTTATTGACGTCTTTCAGATCTGATCGGTATAAACGTATTTAATTTGGAGCTGAACGATTGAATTAGTAAAAAAATACCTTTATGGCTCCTGAATCTTAAACTTTATTGTTCATAATAGTTCTGAACAATTCGTCTTCGTAATATTCCTGAAAACCGCGCTGAAAATCGAAGAAAAAATAGGCAAAATGTAAACCGCAGAGCGACCGCAGAGTTTTTTAAAAATATCAGTCTTAGGAGAAATTGGACCCCCATTTTTGGAACGTACTTGTGCTTAGAACCTTACTTAAGCCTATTCAGGAACCGTACGTGCTATTAGGAATTTTCCAAAGCCTGAAACAAAAATTGACTCTGCGGACACTCTGCGGTTTACATTTTGCCGAAAAAATAAGGCATTTAACAAATAAAAAAGTTACAGTAACCATTAATTAATTTTTTGATCTACCAAAATTTTCGAATCCTACAGTAACTTTTTTTCGAATTTTCTTTTTTGTTGGAAATTAGTGAAATGCACCCCGTTGCACTCCATTTTGAAAAATGGGTTGGTTCATAGTTTTAACTTCTGAAAAGGAATTTTTGAACGTAAGTAGAAACAACGTCTTCCCTTTCACTATTTCAGAGCTAACCAAAAATATTTTAAACATGTTTTTTTATATTCTTTCAATGTCCTTAACACTCAACGAAATACTCAACGAAATTTTCAGATGGACGTATTTTTCTTCTGGGTAGAGTCGTAAACTTGTTCTATTATAGTGCAAAAGTCCTGACTGATCATTGATTGGAATTCTGCGCCTTTCTAGCCATCAACATCATCTTGCGTCGTGACTGTGTTCCGTTTAGATTTTTGAACCCTGCTTTTAATTACTTCGTGATTTACTGGACGTGAGATATGTGGGAAAAAAACTAAGAACCTGTGATTATGAGCTAAACTGGCGATAAACATACCACAATGGAAGAATTTCAGACCTGTGTGAGCTAGAATCGAACGAGATTTAACTTGACGTTGATAAATCATTGAGAGGGTAACAGTGCACTAATACTATCATCTAGCATGAGAAACTGGAAGAAATAATGAAACACAAGGAGACTGGAACAAGCGGACAAACTGCCAGAAATAAAAAGACAAAAAGAAAGAAATGAAGAAAATTTCGACTACACTGTTCAAATGGTCGAGTTTCATGATCAGATCAAAGAACAGACCATATAGCCTACAAAAAAATAGCCTGCTCGCAGTTACGCCCCTTTTGAAGCCACGCCCCCTGGGTATAAAAGGCGAGCGGATCGGCAGTCGAGTCAGTCAGTTCCACATTCCTCCTGCTGGAATGCCGCTTGTGGTTCGCTCCAGCCATAAGCAGCAAACCAGCAGTCTCCAGCCAAGCAGCCGTGGTCCTTCCAGCCGTGGTCCTTCCAGCCGTGGTCCTTCCGGCCGTGATCCTTCCAGCCGTGATCCTTCCAGCCGTGATCCTTCCAGCAGTGGACTCGTCGACAACAGCAGTGGACCCGTCGACAACAGCAGTGGACCCGTCGACAACAGCAGTGGACCCGTCGACAACAGCAGTGGAACCATACTGCTGCTCCCACTGGGAACTGATACCCCAGTCTGGAGCAGCACGGTCATTTTGAGTGTGTGGGGAACCGCTGCTCCACCACTTCGGGAAGTAATCCACCCCGGAGTGGGGAAGTGCTGCGCGGCTCTTCACCTAGACGAGTAGCTGATCCCTACCGATCTAGGTGGGATGCTGCACGGCCCTCTCCCCAAGAGCTGGAACAGTACTCCCCCTCTCCTTCTCCACACACACGCGCGCGCGCGCGAAGAAGAAGAAGAAAGAAAGAATAGAATAGAAAAACGGTGAAAATTTTGCGCAGCCGTCGCTTCGCTCCGGCTGACGGGGCTCGCTTCGCTCGCAAGGCTTGCGGAGGCTCGCTTCGCTCGCCAATGCACTCTCGCTTCGCTCGAGTGCTTTATTAAGATAAAACAACCAACCTGCTACTTGTAGCTAAATACACATAAAATCCTACTATTATTGTGAATAAATACAACTTATGCTTTATGTTTTGTATATTTTCTTGTTTACAGATAATGAAACTCAATATACGACTTTGAATTTTTTTTCATCGGTCACACCCAATATTTTCGTGCCACAACTTGAGTCACACTCAGAATTGTCATCGCAGAACTTGAGACCCGCTCAAAACTGTCTCTGTAAGAAGACTTGGGTCCTCTTCTATATTGTCGTTACAGAACTTGAGTCCTACTCAAAACTGTCTCTGTAGAAGAACTTGAGTCCTCTTCTATACATATAGTTAGTTCTTCAACTCCCAGGGCCAACGACATCTTCTCCACCTCAAGTCTTCATCTACAATGCTCTCCAAGACATCAAAATCCGTTAATAAATACTGAAGCTCTCCTGAATTTACAAAACGATTTAAGTGATGATCCTTTAACTTCAATGGACTGAAAGTAAGAATAATAATCTGAATCCACAAAGATCTAACTGTTCGTTGTGAGAGTCCCGATCCCAAGCTAGACCTACCGTACTCATTCTGCAAAATTGAGATTAGAGCGCGTTTGAAAACGGCCATCGTTGTTCGCTCGCCGATGCACTCTTGCTTCCCTCGAGTGCATTACTATAATAAAAACGAACAACAAGATACTTGTAGCTAACTACATATAAAATCCAACTATATTGTGAATAAATACAACATTCTTGTCATTTTTGTTTCGTATACTTCCTTTTTCACAGATCGTCAATTTTATTGTATCAATTTGAATACTTTCGTAGCACTATGTTATCTGTCCCAGATCTTACATAATGTCTTGGAGTCAATAAGTCCTACTCGAAATTGTCTCTGAAAAGCTTGAGTCCTACTCAAAATTGTCTTTGAAGAACTTAGGTCGTACTCAAAATTTTCAAAAATATACTTTTTCCGTTTTTTAAAACTTCATCTGGATCGACTTTTAACGCTGAATCCAACGCACTTCACTTCATGTCGCTAGCCTCATTTTGACTCGAGTTACAGTAGTGAAAATGTCTGAAACTTGAAATTCTGAATCCAAAAATCTGAAGGGTTAGTTTTTCAAAACTTCATCTAGATCGAAATTTTATGCTGAATCTAACGCACTTCACCTCATGTCGCTAGCATTACTGTGAGTCGAGTTACAGAAGTCGGCATTGGTGATAATTTCACTGTGAACAAGGGTCGGTCGAGTGAGTCGGCCAAAAAGTTGTGACTCTTCGTCTGTTCAAAACCATGAAAAATGGAAATTTTTCAAAATGTACTTTTTTCGTTTTTCAAAACTTCATCTTGATCGAAATTTTATGCTGAATCCAACGCACTTTATTTCATGTCGCTAACCGCACTTTGAATCGAGTTACAGACGTTGGAATGTCTGAAACTCCAATTGCAGAATCAGAAGTGTGAAGGGTTTTCAGAATAAATTAATTCAGTTTTTCAAACCTTTTTCTAGATGAAAATTTTATGCTGAATCTAACGCACTCTACCTCATGTCGCTAGCCTCATTTTGACTCGAGTTACAGTAGTGAAAATGTCTGAAACTTGAAATTCTGAATCCAAAAATCTGAAGGGTTAGTTTTTCAAAACTTCATCTAGATCGAAATTTTATGCTGAATCTAACGCACTTCACCTCATGTCGCTAGCATTACTGTGAGTCGAGTTACAGAAGTCGGCATTGGTGATAATTTCACTGTGAACAAGGGTCGGTCGAGTGAGTCGGCCAAAAAGTTGTGACTCTTCGTCTGTTCAAAACCATGAAAAATGGAAATTTTTCAAAATGTACTTTTTTCGTTTTTCAAAACTTCATCTTGATCGAAATTTTATGCTGAATCCAACGCACTTTACTTCATGTCGCTAACCGCACTGTGAATCGAGGTACAGACGTTGAAATGTCTGAAACTCCAATTGCAGAATCAGAAGTGTGAAGGGTTTTCAGAATAAATTAATTCAGTTTTTCAAACCTTTTTCTAGATTAAAATTTTATGCTGAATCTAACGCACTCTACCTCATGTCGCTAGCCTCATTGTGACTTGAGTTACAGTAGTGAAAATGCCTGAAACTTGAAATTCTGAATCCAAAAATCTGAAGGGTCAGTTTTTCAAAACTTCATCTAGATCGAAATTTTATGCTGAATCTAACGCACTTCACCTCATGTCGCTAGCATTACTGTGAGTCGAGTTACAGAAGTCGGCATTGGTGATAATTTCACTGTGAACAAGGGTCGGTCGAGTGAGTCGGCCAAAAAGTTGTGACTCTTCGTCTGTTCAAAACCATGAAAAATGGAAATTTTTCAAAATGTGCTTTCTTCGTTTTTCAAAACTTCATCTTGTTCGAAATTTTATGCTGAATCCAACGCACTTCACTTCATGTCGCTAACCGCACTTTGAATCGAGTTACAGACGTTGGAATGTCTGAAACTCCAATTGCAGAATCAGAAGTGTGAAGGGTTTTCAGAATAAATTATTCAGTTTTTCAAACCTTTTTCTAGATTAAAATTTTATGCTGAATCTAACGCACTCTACCTCATGTCGCTAGCCTCATCGTGAATTGAGTTACAGTAGTGAAAATGTCTGAAACTTAAAATTCTGAATCCAAAAATCTGAAGGGTCAGTTTTTCAAAACTTCATCTAGATCGAAATTTTATGCTGAATCTAACGCACTTCACCTCATGTCGCTAGCATTACTGTGAGTCGAGTTACAGAAGTCGGCATTGGTGATAATTTCACTGTGAACAAGGGTCGGTCGAGTGAGTCGGCCAAAAAGTTGTGACTCTTCGTCTGTTCAAAACCATGAAAAATGGAAATTTTTCAAAATGTACTTTTTTCGTTTTTCAAAACTTCATCTTGATCGAAATTTTATGCTGAATTCAACGCACTTCACCTCATGTCGCTAGCATTACTGTGAGTCGAGTTACAGAAGTCGGCATTGGTGATAATTTCACTGTGAACAAGGGTCGGTCGAGTGAGTCGGCCAAAAAGTTGTGACTCTTCGTCTGTTCAAAACCATGAAAAATGGAAATTTTTCAAAATGTACTTTTTTCGTTTTTCAAAACTTCATCTTGATCGAAATTTTATGCTGAATCCAACGCACTTTACTTCATGTCGCTAACCGCACTGTGAATCGAGGTACAGACGTTGAAATGTCTGAAACTCCAATTGCAGAATCAGAAGTGTGAAGGGTTTTCAGAATAAATTAATTCAGTTTTTCAAACCTTTTTCTAGATTAAAATTTTATGCTGAATATAACGCACTCTACCTCATGTCGCTAGCCTCATTGTGACTTGAGTTACAGTAGTGAAAATGCCTGAAACTTGAAATTCTGAATCCAAAAATCTGAAGGGTCAGTTTTTCAAAACTTCATCTAGATCGAAATTTTATGCTGAATCTAACGCACTTCACCTCATGTCGCTAGCATTACTGTGAGTCGAGTTACAGAAGTCGGCATTGGTGATAATTTCACTGTGAACAAGGGTCGGTCGAGTGAGTCGGCCAAAAAGTTGTGACTCTTCGTCTGTTCAAAACCATGAAAAATGGAAATTTTTCAAAATGTGCTTTCTTCGTTTTTCAAAACTTCATCTTGTTCGAAATTTTATGCTGAATCCAACGCACTTCACTTCATGTCGCTAACCGCACTTTGAATCGAGTTACAGACGTTGGAATGTCTGAAACTCCAATTGCAGAATCAGAAGTGTGAAGGGTTTTCAGAATAAATTATTCAGTTTTTCAAACCTTTTTCTAGATTAAAATTTTATGCTGAATCTAACGCACTCTACCTCATGTCGCTAGCCTCATCGTGACTTGAGTTACAGTAGTGAAAATGTCTGAAACTTAAAATTCTGAATCCAAAAATCTGAAGGGTCAGTTTTTCAAAACTTCATCTAGATCGAAATTTTATGCTGAATCTAACGCACTTCACCTCATGTCGCTAGCATTACTGTGAGTCGAGTTACAGAAGTCGGCATTGGTGATAATTTCACTGTGAACAAGGGTCGGTCGAGTGAGTCGGCCAAAAAGTTGTGACTCTTCGTCTGTTCAAAACCATGAAAAATGGAAATTTTTCAAAATGTACTTTTTTCGTTTTTCAAAACTTCATCTTGATCGAAATTTTATGCTGAATTCAACGCACTTCACTTCATGTCGCTAACCGCACTGTGAATCGAGTTACAGACGTTGAAATGTCTGAAACTCCAATTGCAGAATCAGAAGTGTGAAGGGTTTTCAGAATAAATTAATTCAGTTTTTCAAACCTTTTTCTAGATTAAAATTTTATGCTGAATCTAACGCACTCTACCTCATGTCGCTAGCCTCATTGTGACTTGAGTTACAGTAGTGAAATTGTCTGAAACTTAAAATTCTGAATCCAAAAATCTGAAGGGTCAGTTTTTCAAAACTTCATCTAGATCGAAATTTTATGCTGAATCTAACGCACTTCACCTCATGTCGCTAGCATTACTGTGAGTCGAGTTACAGAAGTCGGCATTGGTGATAATTTCACTGTGAACAAGGGTCGGTCGAGTGAGTCGGCCAAAAAGTTGTGACTCTTCGTCTGTTCAAAACCATGAAAAATGGAAATTTTTCAAAATGTACTTTTTTCGTTTTTCAAAACTTCATCTTGATCGAAATTTTATGCTGAATCCAACGCACTTTATTTCATGTCGCTAACCGCACTTTGAATCGAGTTACAGACGTTGGAATGTCTGAAACTCCAATTGCAGAATCAGAAGTGTGAAGGGTTTTCAGAATAAATTAATTCAGTTTTTCAAACCTTTTTCTAGATTAAAATTTTATGCTGAATCTAACGCACTCTACCTCATGTCGCTAGCCTCATTGTGACTTGAGTTACAGTAGTGAAAATGCCTGAAACTTGAAATTCTGAATCCAAAAATCTGAAGGGTCAGTTTTTCAAAACTTCATCTAGATCGAAATTTTATGCTGAATCTAACGCACTTCACCTCATGTCGCTAGCATTACTGTGAGTCGAGTTACAGAAGTCGGCATTGGTGATAATTTCACTGTGAACAAGGGTCGGTCGAGTGAGTCGGCCAAAAAGTTGTGACTCTTCGTCTGTTCAAAACCATGAAAAATGGAAATTTTTCAAAATGTGCTTTCTTCGTTTTTCAAAACTTCATCTTGTTCGAAATTTTATGCTGAATCCAACGCACTTCACTTCATGTCGCTAACCGCACTTTGAATCGAGTTACAGACGTTGGAATGTCTGAAACTCCAATTGCAGAATCAGAAGTGTGAAGGGTTTTCAGAATAAATTATTCAGTTTTTCAAACCTTTTTCTAGATTAAAATTTTATGCTGAATCTAACGCACTCTACCTCATGTCGCTAGCCTCATCGTGAATTGAGTTACAGTAGTGAAAATGTCTGAAACTTAAAATTCTGAATCCAAAAATCTGAAGGGTCAGTTTTTCAAAACTTCATCTAGATCGAAATTTTATGCTGAATCTAACGCACTTCACCTCATGTCGCTAGCATTACTGTGAGTCGAGTTACAGAAGTCGGCATTGGTGATAATTTCACTGTGAACAAGGGTCGGTCGAGTGAGTCGGCCAAAAAGTTGTGACTCTTCGTCTGTTCAAAACCATGAAAAATGGAAATTTTTCAAAATGTACTTTTTTCGTTTTTCAAAACTTCATCTTGATCGAAATTTTATGCTGAATTCAACGCACTTCACTTCATGTCGCTAACCGCACTGTGAATCGAGTTACAGACGTTGAAATGTCTGAAACTCCAATTGCAGAATCAGAAGTGTGAAGGGTTTTCAGAATAAATTAATTCAGTTTTTCAAACCTTTTTCTAGATTAAAATTTTATGCTGAATCTAACGCACTCTACCTCATGTCGCTAGCCTCATTGTGACTTGAGTTACAGTAGTGAAATTGTCTGAAACTTAAAATTCTGAATCCAAAAATCTGAAGGGTCAGTTTTTCAAAACTTCATCTAGATCGAAATTTTATGCTGAATCTAACGCACTTCACCTCATGTCGCTAGCATTACTGTGAGTCGAGTTACAGAAGTCGGCATTGGTGATAATTTCACTGTGAACAAGGGTCGGTCGAGTGAGTCGGCCAAAAAGTTGTGACTCTTCGTCTGTTCAAAACCATGAAAAATGGAAATTTTTCAAAATGTACTTTTTTCGTTTTTCAAAACTTCATCTTGATCGAAATTTTATGCTGAATCCAACGCACTTTATTTCATGTCGCTAACCGCACTTTGAATCGAGTTACAGACGTTGGAATGTCTGAAACTCCAATTGCAGAATCAGAAGTGTGAAGGGTTTTCAGAATAAATTAATTCAGTTTTTCAAACCTTTTTCTAGATTAAAATTTTATGCTGAATCTAACGCACTCTACCTCATGTCGCTAGCCTCATTTTGACTCGAGTTACAGTAGTGAAAATGTCTGAAACTTGAAATTCTGAATCCAAAAATCTGAAGGGTTAGTTTTTCAAAACTTCATCTAGATCGAAATTTTATGCTGAATCTAACGCACTTCACCTCATGTCGCTAGCATTACTGTGAGTCGAGTTACAGAAGTCGGCATTGGTGATAATTTCACTGTGAACAAGGGTCGGTCGAGTGAGTCGGCCAAAAAGTTGTGACTCTTCGTCTGTTCAAAACCATGAAAAATGGAAATTTTTCAAAATGTACTTTTTTCGTTTTTCAAAACTTCATCTTGATCGAAATTTTATGCTGAATCCAACGCACTTTATTTCATGTCGCTAACCGCACTTTGAATCGAGTTACAGACGTTGGAATGTCTGAAACTCCAATTGCAGAATCAGAAGTGTGAAGGGTTTTCAGAATAAATTAATTCAGTTTTTCAAACCTTTTTCTAGATTAAAATTTTATGCTGAATCTAACGCACTCTACCTCATGTCGCTAGCCTCATTTTGACTCGAGTTACAGTAGTGAAAATGTCTGAAACTTGAAATTCTGAATCCAAAAATCTGAAGGGTTAGTTTTTCAAAACTTCATCTAGATCGAAATTTTATGCTGAATCTAACGCACTTCACCTCATGTCGCTAGCATTACTGTGAGTCGAGTTACAGAAGTCGGCATTGGTGATAATTTCACTGTGAACAAGGGTCGGTCGAGTGAGTCGGCCAAAAAGTTGTGACTCTTCGTCTGTTCAAAACCATGAAAAATGGAAATTTTTCAAAATGTACTTTTTTCGTTTTTCAAAACTTCATCTTGATCGAAATTTTATGCTGAATCCAACGCACTTTACTTCATGTCGCTAACCGCACTGTGAATCGAGGTACAGACGTTGAAATGTCTGAAACTCCAATTGCAGAATCAGAAGTGTGAAGGGTTTTCAGAATATATTAATTCAGTTTTTCAAACCTTTTTCTAGATTAAAATTTTATGCTGAATCTAACGCACTCTACCTCATGTCGCTAGCCTCATTGTGACTTGAGTTACAGTAGTGAAAATGCCTGAAACTTGAAATTCTGAATCCAAAAATCTGAAGGGTCAGTTTTTCAAAACTTCATCTAGATCGAAATTTTATGCTGAATCTAACGCACTTCACCTCATGTCGCTAGCATTACTGTGAGTCGAGTTACAGAAGTCGGCATTGGTGATAATTTCACTGTGAACAAGGGTCGGTCGAGTGAGTCGGCCAAAAAGTTGTGACTCTTCGTCTGTTCAAAACCATGAAAAATGGAAATTTTTCAAAATGTGCTTTCTTCGTTTTTCAAAACTTCATCTTGTTCGAAATTTTATGCTGAATCCAACGCACTTCACTTCATGTCGCTAACCGCACTTTGAATCGAGTTACAGACGTTGGAATGTCTGAAACTCCAATTGCAGAATCAGAAGTGTGAAGGGTTTTCAGAATAAATTATTCAGTTTTTCAAACCTTTTTCTAGATTAAAATTTTATGCTGAATCTAACGCACTCTACCTCATGTCGCTAGCCTCATCGTGAATTGAGTTACAGTAGTGAAAATGTCTGAAACTTAAAATTCTGAATCCAAAAATCTGAAGGGTCAGTTTTTCAAAACTTCATCTAGATCGAAATTTTATGCTGAATCTAACGCACTTCACCTCATGTCGCTAGCATTACTGTGAGTCGAGTTACAGAAGTCGGCATTGGTGATAATTTCACTGTGAACAAGGGTCGGTCGAGTGAGTCGGCCAAAAAGTTGTGACTCTTCGTCTGTTCAAAACCATGAAAAATGGAAATTTTTCAAAATGTACTTTTTTCGTTTTTCAAAACTTCATCTTGATCGAAATTTTATGCTGAATTCAACGCACTTCACTTCATGTCGCTAACCGCACTGTGAATCGAGTTACAGACGTTGAAATGTCTGAAACTCCAATTGCAGAATCAGAAGTGTGAAGGGTTTTCAGAATAAATTAATTCAGTTTTTCAAACCTTTTTCTAGATTAAAATTTTATGCTGAATCTAACGCACTCTACCTCATGTCGCTAGCCTCATTGTGACTTGAGTTACAGTAGTGAAATTGTCTGAAACTTAAAATTCTGAATCCAAAAATCTGAAGGGTCAGTTTTTCAAAACTTCATCTAGATCGAAATTTTATGCTGAATCTAACGCACTTCACCTCATGTCGCTAGCATTACTGTGAGTCGAGTTACAGAAGTCGGCATTGGTGATAATTTCACTGTGAACAAGGGTCGGTCGAGTGAGTCGGCCAAAAAGTTGTGACTCTTCGTCTGTTCAAAACCATGAAAAATGGAAATTTTTCAAAATGTACTTTTTTCGTTTTTCAAAACTTCATCTTGATCGAAATTTTATGCTGAATCCAACGCACTTTATTTCATGTCGCTAACCGCACTTTGAATCGAGTTACAGACGTTGGAATGTCTGAAACTCCAATTGCAGAATCAGAAGTGTGAAGGGTTTTCAGAATAAATTAATTCAGTTTTTCAAACCTTTTTCTAGATTAAAATTGCATGCTGAATCTAACGCACTCTACCTCATGTCGCTAGCCTCATTGTGACTTGAGTTACAGTAGTGAAAATGTCTGAAACTTGAAATTCTGAATCCAAAAATCTGAAGGGTCAGTTTTTCAAAACTTCATCTAGATCGAAATTTTATGCTAAATCTAACGCACTTCACCTCATGTCGCTAGCATTACTGTGAGTCGAGTTACAGAAGTCGGCATTGGTGATAATTTCACTGTGAACAAGGGTCGGTCGAGTGAGTCGGCCAAAAAGTTGTGACTCTTCGTCTGTTCAAAACCATGAAAAATGGAAATTTTTCAAAATGTACTTTTTTCGTTTTTCAAAACTTCATCTTGATCGAAATTTCATGCTGAATCCAACGCACTTTACTTCATGTCGCTAACCGCACTGTGAATCGAGTTACAGACGTTGAAATGTCTGAAACTCCAATTGCAGAATCAGAAGTGTGAAGGGTTTTCAGAATAAATTAATTCAGTTTTTCAAACCTTTTTCTAGATTAAAATTTTATGCTGAATCTAACGCACTCTACCTCATGTCGCTAGCCTCATTTTGACTCGAGTTACAGTAGTGAAAATGTCTGAAACTTGAAATTCTGAATCCAAAAATCTGAAGGGTTAGTTTTTCAAAACTTCATCTAGATCGAAATTTTATGCTGAATCTAACGCACTTCACCTCATGTCGCTAGCATTACTGTGAGTCGAGTTACAGAAGTCGGCATTGGTGATAATTTCACTGTGAACAAGGGTCGGTCGAGTGAGTCGGCCAAAAAGTTGTGACTCTTCGTCTGTTCAAAACCATGAAAAATGGAAATTTTTCAAAATGTACTTTTTTCGTTTTTCAAAACTTCATCTTGATCGAAATTTTATGCTGAATCCAACGCACTTTACTTCATGTCGCTAACCGCACTGTGAATCGAGGTACAGACGTTGAAATGTCTGAAACTCCAATTGCAGAATCAGAAGTGTGAAGGGTTTTCAGAATATATTAATTCAGTTTTTCAAACCTTTTTCTAGATTAAAATTTTATGCTGAATCTAACGCACTCTACCTCATGTCGCTAGCCTCATTGTGACTTGAGTTACAGTAGTGAAAATGCCTGAAACTTGAAATTCTGAATCCAAAAATCTGAAGGGTCAGTTTTTCAAAACTTCATCTAGATCGAAATTTTATGCTGAATCTAACGCACTTCACCTCATGTCGCTAGCATTACTGTGAGTCGAGTTACAGAAGTCGGCATTGGTGATAGTTTCACTGTGAACAAGGGTCGGTCGAGTGAGTCGGCCAAAAAGTTGTGACTCTTCGTCTGTTCAAAACCATGAAAAATGGAAATTTTTCAAAATGTACTTTTTTCGTTTTTCAAAACTTCATCTTGATCGAAATTTTATGCTGAATCCAACGCACTTTATTTCATGTCGCTAACCGCACTTTGAATCGAGTTACAGACGTTGGAATGTCTGAAACTCCAATTGCAGAATCAGAAGTGTGAAGGGTTTTCAGAATAAATTAATTCAGTTTTTCAAACCTTTTTCTAGATTAAAATTTTATGCTGAATCTAACGCACTCTACCTCATGTCGCTAGCCTCATTTTGACTCGAGTTACAGTAGTGAAAATGTCTGAAACTTGAAATTCTGAATCCAAAAATCTGAAGGGTTAGTTTTTCAAAACTTCATCTAGATCGAAATTTTATGCTGAATCTAACGCACTTCACCTCATGTCGCTAGCATTACTGTGAGTCGAGTTACAGAAGTCGGCATTGGTGATAATTTCACTGTGAACAAGGGTCGGTCGAGTGAGTCGGCCAAAAAGTTGTGACTCTTCGTCTGTTCAAAACCATGAAAAATGGAAATTTTTCAAAATGTACTTTTTTCGTTTTTCAAAACTTCATCTTGATCGAAATTTTATGCTGAATCCAACGCACTTTACTTCATGTCGCTAACCGCACTGTGAATCGAGGTACAGACGTTGAAATGTCTGAAACTCCAATTGCAGAATCAGAAGTGTGAAGGGTTTTCAGAATATATTAATTCAGTTTTTCAAACCTTTTTCTAGATTAAAATTTTATGCTGAATCTAACGCACTCTACCTCATGTCGCTAGCCTCATTGTGACTTGAGTTACAGTAGTGAAAATGCCTGAAACTTGAAATTCTGAATCCAAAAATCTGAAGGGTCAGTTTTTCAAAACTTCATCTAGATCGAAATTTTATGCTGAATCTAACGCACTTCACCTCATGTCGCTAGCATTACTGTGAGTCGAGTTACAGAAGTCGGCATTGGTGATAATTTCACTGTGAACAAGGGTCGGTCGAGTGAGTCGGCCAAAAAGTTGTGACTCTTCGTCTGTTCAAAACCATGAAAAATGGAAATTTTTCAAAATGTGCTTTCTTCGTTTTTCAAAACTTCATCTTGTTCGAAATTTTATGCTGAATCCAACGCACTTCACTTCATGTCGCTAACCGCACTTTGAATCGAGTTACAGACGTTGGAATGTCTGAAACTCCAATTGCAGAATCAGAAGTGTGAAGGGTTTTCAGAATAAATTATTCAGTTTTTCAAACCTTTTTCTAGATTAAAATTTTATGCTGAATCTAACGCACTCTACCTCATGTCGCTAGCCTCATCGTGAATTGAGTTACAGTAGTGAAAATGTCTGAAACTTAAAATTCTGAATCCAAAAATCTGAAGGGTCAGTTTTTCAAAACTTCATCTAGATCGAAATTTTATGCTGAATCTAACGCACTTCACCTCATGTCGCTAGCATTACTGTGAGTCGAGTTACAGAAGTCGGCATTGGTGATAATTTCACTGTGAACAAGGGTCGGTCGAGTGAGTCGGCCAAAAAGTTGTGACTCTTCGTCTGTTCAAAACCATGAAAAATGGAAATTTTTCAAAATGTACTTTTTTCGTTTTTCAAAACTTCATCTTGATCGAAATTTTATGCTGAATTCAACGCACTTCACTTCATGTCGCTAACCGCACTGTGAATCGAGTTACAGACGTTGAAATGTCTGAAACTCCAATTGCAGAATCAGAAGTGTGAAGGGTTTTCAGAATAAATTAATTCAGTTTTTCAAACCTTTTTCTAGATTAAAATTTTATGCTGAATCTAACGCACTCTACCTCATGTCGCTAGCCTCATTGTGACTTGAGTTACAGTAGTGAAATTGTCTGAAACTTAAAATTCTGAATCCAAAAATCTGAAGGGTCAGTTTTTCAAAACTTCATCTAGATCGAAATTTTATGCTGAATCTAACGCACTTCACCTCATGTCGCTAGCATTACTGTGAGTCGAGTTACAGAAGTCGGCATTGGTGATAATTTCACTGTGAACAAGGGTCGGTCGAGTGAGTCGGCCAAAAAGTTGTGACTCTTCGTCTGTTCAAAACCATGAAAAATGGAAATTTTTCAAAATGTACTTTTTTCGTTTTTCAAAACTTCATCTTGATCGAAATTTTATGCTGAATCCAACGCACTTTATTTCATGTCGCTAACCGCACTTTGAATCGAGTTACAGACGTTGGAATGTCTGAAACTCCAATTGCAGAATCAGAAGTGTGAAGGGTTTTCAGAATAAATTAATTCAGTTTTTCAAACCTTTTTCTAGATTAAAATTGCATGCTGAATCTAACGCACTCTACCTCATGTCGCTAGCCTCATTGTGACTTGAGTTACAGTAGTGAAAATGTCTGAAACTTGAAATTCTGAATCCAAAAATCTGAAGGGTCAGTTTTTCAAAACTTCATCTTGATCGAAATTTTATGCTGAATCCAACGCACTTTATTTCATGTCGCTAACCGCACTTTGAATCGAGTTACAGACGTTGGAATGTCTGAAACTCCAATTGCAGAATCAGAAGTGTGAAGGGTTTTCAGAATAAACTAATTCAGTTTTTCAAACCTTTTTCTAGATTAAAATTTTATGCTGAATCTAACGCACTCTACCTCATGTCGCTAGCCTCATTTTGACTCGAGTTACAGTAGTGAAAATGTCTGAAACTTGAAATTCTGAATCCAAAAATCTGAAGGGTTAGTTTTTCAAAACTTCATCTAGATCGAAATTTTATGCTGAATCTAACGCACTTCACCTCATGTCGCTAGCATTACTGTGAGTCGAGTTACAGAAGTCGGCATTGGTGATAATTTCACTGTGAACAAGGGTCGGTCGAGTGAGTCGGCCAAAAAGTTGTGACTCTTCGTCTGTTCAAAACCATGAAAAATGGAAATTTTTCAAAATGTACTTTTTTCGTTTTTCAAAACTTCATCTTGATCGAAATTTTATGCTGAATCCAACGCACTTTATTTCATGTCGCTAACCGCACTTTGAATCGAGTTACAGACGTTGGAATGTCTGAAACTCCAATTGCAGAATCAGAAGTGTGAAGGGTTTTCAGAATAAATTAATTCAGTTTTTCAAACCTTTTTCTAGATTAAAATTTTATGCTGAATCTAACGCACTCTACCTCATGTCGCTAGCCTCATTGTGACTTGAGTTACAGTAGTGAAATTGTCTGAAACTTAAAATTCTGAATCCAAAAATCTGAAGGGTCAGTTTTTCAAAACTTCATCTAGATCGAAATTTTATGCTGAATCTAACGCACTTCACCTCATGTCGCTAGCATTACTGTGAGTCGAGTTACAGAAGTCGGCATTGGTGATAATTTCACTGTGAACAAGGGTCGGTCGAGTGAGTCGGCCAAAAAGTTGTGACTCTTCGTCTGTTCAAAACCATGAAAAATGGAAATTTTTCAAAATGTACTTTTTTCGTTTTTCAAAACTTCATCTTGATCGAAATTTTATGCTGAATCCAACGCACTTTATTTCATGTCGCTAACCGCACTTTGAATCGAGTTA
This sequence comes from Caenorhabditis parvicauda, assembly GCA_963978915.1. NCBI lineage: Eukaryota > Metazoa > Nematoda > Chromadorea > Rhabditida > Rhabditidae > Caenorhabditis > Caenorhabditis parvicauda. The sequence goes on along the minus strand of OZ022253.1, from coordinate 15,495,141 downwards.
CAGACGTTGGAATGTCTGAAACTCCAATTGCAGAATCAGAAGTGTGAAGGGTTTTCAGAATAAATTAATTCAGTTTTTCAAACCTTTTTCTAGATTAAAATTGCATGCTGAATCTAACGCACTCTACCTCATGTCGCTAGCCTCATTGTGACTTGAGTTACAGTAGTGAAAATGTCTGAAACTTGAAATTCTGAATCCAAAAATCTGAAGGGTCAGTTTTTCAAAACTTCATCTAGATCGAAATTTTATGCTGAATCTAACGCACTTCACCTCATGTCGCTAGCATTACTGTGAGTCGAGTTACAGAAGTCGGCATTGGTGATAATTTCACTGTGAACAAGGGTCGGTCGAGTGAGTCGGCCAAAAAGTTGTGACTCTTCGTCTGTTCAAAACCATGAAAAATGGAAATTTTTCAAAATGTACTTTTTTCGTTTTTCAAAACTTCATCTTGATCGAAATTTCATGCTGAATCCAACGCACTTTACTTCATGTCGCTAACCGCACTGTGAATCGAGTTACAGACGTTGAAATGTCTGAAACTCCAATTGCAGAATCAGAAGTGTGAAGGGTTTTCAGAATAAATTAATTCAGTTTTTCAAACCTTTTTCTAGATTAAAATTTTATGCTGAATCTAACGCACTCTACCTCATGTCGCTAGCCTCATTTTGACTCGAGTTACAGTAGTGAAAATGTCTGAAACTTGAAATTCTGAATCCAAAAATCTGAAGGGTTAGTTTTTCAAAACTTCATCTAGATCGAAATTTTATGCTGAATCTAACGCACTTCACCTCATGTCGCTAGCATTACTGTGAGTCGAGTTACAGAAGTCGGCATTGGTGATAATTTCACTGTGAACAAGGGTCGGTCGAGTGAGTCGGCCAAAAAGTTGTGACTCTTCGTCTGTTCAAAACCATGAAAAATGGAAATTTTTCAAAATGTACTTTTTTCGTTTTTCAAAACTTCATCTTGATCGAAATTTTATGCTGAATCCAACGCACTTTATTTCATGTCGCTAACCGCACTTTGAATCGAGTTACAGACGTTGGAATGTCTGAAACTCCAATTGCAGAATCAGAAGTGTGAAGGGTTTTCAGAATAAATTAATTCAGTTTTTCAAACCTTTTTCTAGATTAAAATTTTATGCTGAATCTAACGCACTCTACCTCATGTCGCTAGCCTCATTTTGACTCGAGTTACAGTAGTGAAAATGTCTGAAACTTGAAATTCTGAATCCAAAAATCTGAAGGGTTAGTTTTTCAAAACTTCATCTAGATCGAAATTTTATGCTGAATCTAACGCACTTCACCTCATGTCGCTAGCATTACTGTGAGTCGAGTTACAGAAGTCGGCATTGGTGATAATTTCACTGTGAACAAGGGTCGGTCGAGTGAGTCGGCCAAAAAGTTGTGACTCTTCGTCTGTTCAAAACCATGAAAAATGGAAATTTTTCAAAATGTACTTTCTTCGTTTTTCAAAACTTCATCTTGTTCGAAATTTTATGCTGAATCCAACGCACTTCACTTCATGTCGCTAACCGCACTTTGAATCGAGTTACAGACGTTGGAATGTCTGAAACTCCAATTGCAGAATCAGAAGTGTGAAGGGTTTTCAGAATAAATTATTCAGTTTTTCAAACCTTTTTCTAGATTAAAATTTTATGCTGAATCTAACGCACTCTACCTCATGTCGCTAGCCTCATCGTGAATTGAGTTACAGTAGTGAAAATGTCTGGAACTTAAAATTCTGAATCCAAAAATCTGAAGGGTCAGTTTTTCAAAACTTCATCTAGATCGAAATTTTATGCTGAATCTAACGCACTTCACCTCATGTCGCTAGCATTACTGTGAGTCGAGTTACAGAAGTCGGCATTGGTGATAATTTCACTGTGAACAAGGGTCGGTCGAGTGAGTCGGCCAAAAAGTTGTGACTCTTCGTCTGTTCAAAACCATGAAAAATGGAAATTTTTCAAAATGTACTTTTTTCGTTTTTCAAAACTTCATCTTGATCGAAATTTTATGCTGAATCCAACACACTTTACTTCATGTCGCTAACCGCACTGTGAATCGAGTTACAGACGTTGAAATGTCTGAAACTCCAATTGCAGAATCAGAAGTGTGAAGGGTTTTCAGAATAAATTAATTCAGTTTTTCAAACCTTTTTCTAGATTAAAATTTTATGCTGAATCTAACGCACTCTACCTCATGTCGCTAGCCTCATTGTGACTTGAGTTACAGTAGTGAAATTGTCTGAAACTTAAAATTCTGAATCCAAAAATCTGAAGGGTCAGTTTTTCAAAACTTCATCTAGATCGAAATTTTATGCTGAATCTAACGCACTTCACCTCATGTCGCTAGCATTACTGTGAGTCGAGTTACAGAAGTCGGCATTGGTGATAATTTCACTGTGAACAAGGGTCGGTCGAGTGAGTCGGCCAAAAAGTTGTGACTCTTCGTCTGTTCAAAACCATGAAAAATGGAAATTTTTCAAAATGTACTTTTTTCGTTTTTCAAAACTTCATCTTGATCGAAATTTTATGCTGAATCCAACGCACTTTATTTCATGTCGCTAACCGCACTTTGAATCGAGTTACAGACGTTGGAATGTCTGAAACTCCAATTGCAGAATCAGAAGTGTGAAGGGTTTTCAGAATAAATTAATTCAGTTTTTCAAACCTTTTTCTAGATTAAAATTTTATGCTGAATCTAACGCACTCTACCTCATGTCGCTAGCCTCATTTTGACTCGAGTTACAGTAGTGAAAATGTCTGAAACTTGAAATTCTGAATCCAAAAATCTGAAGGGTTAGTTTTTCAAAACTTCATCTAGATCGAAATTTTATGCTGAATCTAACGCACTTCACCTCATGTCGCTAGCATTACTGTGAGTCGAGTTACAGAAGTCGGCATTGGTGATAATTTCACTGTGAACAAGGGTCGGTCGAGTGAGTCGGCCAAAAAGTTGTGACTCTTCGTCTGTTCAAAACCATGAAAAATGGAAATTTTTCAAAATGTGCTTTCTTCGTTTTTCAAAACTTCATCTTGTTCGAAATTTTATGCTGAATCCAACGCACTTCACTTCATGTCGCTAACCGCACTTTGAATCGAGTTACAGACGTTGGAATGTCTGAAACTCCAATTGCAGAATCAGAAGTGTGAAGGGTTTTCAGAATAAATTATTCAGTTTTTCAAACCTTTTTCTAGATTAAAATTTTATGCTGAATCTAACGCACTCTACCTCATGTCGCTAGCCTCATCGTGAATTGAGTTACAGTAGTGAAAATGTCTGAAACTTAAAATTCTGAATCCAAAAATCTGAAGGGTCAGTTTTTCAAAACTTCATCTAGATCGAAATTTTATGCTGAATCTAACGCACTTCACCTCATGTCGCTAGCATTACTGTGAGTCGAGTTACAGAAGTCGGCATTGGTGATAATTTCACTGTGAACAAGGGTCGGTCGAGTGAGTCGGCCAAAAAGTTGTGACTCTTCGTCTGTTCAAAACCATGAAAAATGGAAATTTTTCAAAATGTACTTTTTTCGTTTTTCAAAACTTCATCTTGATCGAAATTTTATGCTGAATTCAACGCACTTCACTTCATGTCGCTAACCGCACTGTGAATCGAGTTACAGACGTTGAAATGTCTGAAACTCCAATTGCAGAATCAGAAGTGTGAAGGGTTTTCAGAATAAATTAATTCAGTTTTTCAAACCTTTTTCTAGATTAAAATTTTATGCTGAATCTAACGCACTCTACCTCATGTCGCTAGCCTCATTGTGACTTGAGTTACAGTAGTGAAATTGTCTGAAACTTAAAATTCTGAATCCAAAAATCTGAAGGGTCAGTTTTTCAAAACTTCATCTAGATCGAAATTTTATGCTGAATCTAACGCACTTCACCTCATGTCGCTAGCATTACTGTGAGTCGAGTTACAGAAGTCGGCATTGGTGATAATTTCACTGTGAACAAGGGTCGGTCGAGTGAGTCGGCCAAAAAGTTGTGACTCTTCGTCTGTTCAAAACCATGAAAAATGGAAATTTTTCAAAATGTACTTTCTTCGTTTTTCAAAACTTCATCTTGTTCGAAATTTTATGCTGAATCCAACGCACTTCACTTCATGTCGCTAACCGCACTTTGAATCGAGTTACAGACGTTGGAATGTCTGAAACTCCAATTGCAGAATCAGAAGTGTGAAGGGTTTTCAGAATAAATTATTCAGTTTTTCAAACCTTTTTCTAGATTAAAATTTTATGCTGAATCTAACGCACTCTACCTCATGTCGCTAGCCTCATCGTGAATTGAGTTACAGTAGTGAAAATGTCTGGAACTTAAAATTCTGAATCCAAAAATCTGAAGGGTCAGTTTTTCAAAACTTCATCTAGATCGAAATTTTATGCTGAATCTAACGCACTTCACCTCATGTCGCTAGCATTACTGTGAGTCGAGTTACAGAAGTCGGCATTGGTGATAATTTCACTGTGAACAAGGGTCGGTCGAGTGAGTCGGCCAAAAAGTTGTGACTCTTCGTCTGTTCAAAACCATGAAAAATGGAAATTTTTCAAAATGTACTTTTTTCGTTTTTCAAAACTTCATCTTGATCGAAATTTCATGCTGAATCCAACGCACTTTACTTCATGTCGCTAACCGCACTGTGAATCGAGTTACAGACGTTGAAATGTCTGAAACTCCAATTGCAGAATCAGAAGTGTGAAGGGTTTTCAGAATAAATTAATTCAGTTTTTCAAACCTTTTTCTAGATTAAAATTTTATGCTGAATCTAACGCACTCTACCTCATGTCGCTAGCCTCATTTTGACTCGAGTTACAGTAGTGAAAATGTCTGAAACTTGAAATTCTGAATCCAAAAATCTGAAGGGTTAGTTTTTCAAAACTTCATCTAGATCGAAATTTTATGCTGAATCTAACGCACTTCACCTCATGTCGCTAGCATTACTGTGAGTCGAGTTACAGAAGTCGGCATTGGTGATAATTTCACTGTGAACAAGGGTCGGTCGAGTGAGTCGGCCAAAAAGTTGTGACTCTTCGTCTGTTCAAAACCATGAAAAATGGAAATTTTTCAAAATGTACTTTCTTCGTTTTTCAAAACTTCATCTTGTTCGAAATTTTATGCTGAATCCAACGCACTTCACTTCATGTCGCTAACCGCACTTTGAATCGAGTTACAGACGTTGGAATGTCTGAAACTCCAATTGCAGAATCAGAAGTGTGAAGGGTTTTCAGAATAAATTATTCAGTTTTTCAAACCTTTTTCTAGATTAAAATTTTATGCTGAATCTAACGCACTCTACCTCATGTCGCTAGCCTCATCGTGAATTGAGTTACAGTAGTGAAAATGTCTGGAACTTAAAATTCTGAATCCAAAAATCTGAAGGGTCAGTTTTTCAAAACTTCATCTAGATCGAAATTTTATGCTGAATCTAACGCACTTCACCTCATGTCGCTAGCATTACTGTGAGTCGAGTTACAGAAGTCGGCATTGGTGATAATTTCACTGTGAACAAGGGTCGGTCGAGTGAGTCGGCCAAAAAGTTGTGACTCTTCGTCTGTTCAAAACCATGAAAAATGGAAATTTTTCAAAATGTACTTTTTTCGTTTTTCAAAACTTCATCTTGATCGAAATTTTATGCTGAATCCAACACACTTTACTTCATGTCGCTAACCGCACTGTGAATCGAGTTACAGACGTTGAAATGTCTGAAACTCCAATTGCAGAATCAGAAGTGTGAAGGGTTTTCAGAATAAATTAATTCAGTTTTTCAAACCTTTTTCTAGATTAAAATTTTATGCTGAATCTAACGCACTCTACCTCATGTCGCTAGCCTCATTGTGACTTGAGTTACAGTAGTGAAATTGTCTGAAACTTAAAATTCTGAATCCAAAAATCTGAAGGGTCAGTTTTTCAAAACTTCATCTAGATCGAAATTTTATGCTGAATCTAACGCACTTCACCTCATGTCGCTAGCATTACTGTGAGTCGAGTTACAGAAGTCGGCATTGGTGATAATTTCACTGTGAACAAGGGTCGGTCGAGTGAGTCGGCCAAAAAGTTGTGACTCTTCGTCTGTTCAAAACCATGAAAAATGGAAATTTTTCAAAATGTACTTTTTTCGTTTTTCAAAACTTCATCTTGATCGAAATTTCATGCTGAATCCAACGCACTTTACTTCATGTCGCTAACCGCACTGTGAATCGAGTTACAGACGTTGAAATGTCTGAAACTCCAATTGCAGAATCAGAAGTGTGAAGGGTTTTCAGAATAAAATAATTCAGTTTTTCAAACCTTTTTCTAGATTAAAATTTTATGCTGAATCTAACGCACTCTACCTCATGTCGCTAGCCTCATTGTGACTTGAGTTACAGTAGTAAAATTGTCTGAAACTTAAAATTCTGAATCCAAAAATCTGAAGGGTCAGTTTTTCAAAACTTCATCTAGATCGAAATTTTATGCTGAATCTAACGCACTTCACCTCATGTCGCTAGCATTACTGTGAGTCGAGTTACAGAAGTCGGCATTGGTGATAATTTCACTGTGAACAAGGGTCGGTCGAGTGAGTCGGCCAAAAAGTTGTGACTCTTCGTCTGTTCAAAACCATGAAAAATGGAAATTTTTCAAAATGTACTTTTTTCGTTTTTCAAAACTTCATCTTGATCGAAATTTTATGCTGAATCCAACGCACTGTATTTCATGTCGCTAACCGCACTTTGAATCGAGTTACAGACGTTGGAATGTCTGAAACTCCAATTGCAGAATCAGAAGTGTGAAGGGTTTTCAGAATAAATTAATTCAGTTTTTCAAACCTTTTTCTAGATTAAAATTTTATGCTGAATCTAACGCACTCTACCTCATGTCGCTAGCCTCATTTTGACTCGAGTTACAGTAGTGAAAATGTCTGAAACTTGAAATTCTGAATCCAAAAATCTGAAGGGTTAGTTTTTCAAAACTTCATCTACATCGAAATTTTATGCTGAATCTAATGCACTTCACCTCATGTCGCTAGCATCACTGTGAGTCGAGTTACAGAAGTCGGCATTGGTGATAATTTCACTGTGAACAAGGGTCGGTCGAGTGAGTCGGCCAAAAAGTTGTGACTCTTCGTCTGTTCAAAACCATGAAAAATGGAAATTTTTCAAAATGTACTTTTTTCGTTTTTCAAAACTTCATCTTGATCGAAATTTTATGCTGAATCCAACGCACTTTACTTCATGTCGCTAACCGCACTGTGAATCGAGTTACAGACGTTGGAATGTCTGAAACTCCAATTGCAGAATCAGAAGTGTGAAGGGTTTTCAGAATAAATTATTCAGTTTTTCAAACCTTTTTCTAGATTAAAATTTTATGCTGAATCTAACGCACTCTACCTCATGTCGCTAGCCTCATCGTGAATTGAGTTACAGTAGTGAAAATGTCTGAAACTTAAAATTCTGAATCCAAAAATCTGAAGGGTCAGTTTTTCAAAACTTCATCTAGATCGAAATTTTATGCTGAATCTAACGCACTTCACCTCATGTCGCTAGCATTACTGTGAGTCGAGTTACAGAAGTCGGCATTGGTGATAATTTCACTGTGAACAAGGGTCGGTCGAGTGAGTCGGCCAAAAAGTTGTGACTCTTCGTCTGTTCAAAACCATGAAAAATGGAAATTTTTCAAAATGTACTTTTTTCGTTTTTCAAAACTTCATCTTGATCGAAATTTTATGCTGAATCCAACGCACTTTACTTCATGTCGCTAACCGCACTGTGAATCGAGTTACAGACGTTGAAATGTCTGAAACTCCAATTGCAGAATCAGAAGTGTGAAGGGTTTTCAGAATAAATTAATTCAGTTTTTCAAACCTTTTTCTAGATTAAAATTTTATGCTGAATCTAACGCACTCTACCTCATGTCGCTAGCCTCATTGTGACTTGAGTTACAGTAGTGAAATTGTCTGAAACTTAAAATTCTGAATCCAAAAATCTGAAGGGTCAGTTTTTCAAAACTTCATCTAGATCGAAATTTTATGCTGAATCTAACGCACTTCACCTCATGTCGCTAGCATTACTGTGAGTCGAGTTACAGAAGTCGGCATTGGTGATAATTTCACTGTGAACAAGGGTCGGTCGAGTGAGTCGGCCAAAAAGTTGTGACTCTTCGTCTGTTCAAAACCATGAAAAATGGAAATTTTTCAAAATGTACTTTTTTCGTTTTTCAAAACTTCATCTTGATCGAAATTTTATGCTGAATCCAACGCACTTTATTTCATGTCGCTAACCGCACTTTGAATCGAGTTACAGACGTTGGAATGTCTGAAACTCCAATTGCAGAATCAGAAGTGTGAAGGGTTTTCAGAATAAATTAATTCAGTTTTTCAAACCTTTTTCTAGATTAAAATTGCATGCTGAATCTAACGCACTCTACCTCATGTCGCTAGCCTCATTGTGACTTGAGTTACAGTAGTGAAAATGTCTGAAACTTGAAATTCTGAATCCAAAAATCTGAAGGGTCAGTTTTTCAAAACTTCATCTAGATCGAAATTTTATGCTGAATCTAACGCACTTCACCTCATGTCGCTAGCATTACTGTGAGTCGAGTTACAGAAGTCGGCATTGGTGATAATTTCACTGTGAACAAGGGTCGGTCGAGTGAGTCGGCCAAAAAGTTGTGACTCTTCGTCTGTTCAAAACCATGAAAAATGGAAATTTTTCAAAATGTACTTTTTTCGTTTTTCAAAACTTCATCTTGATCGAAATTTTATGCTGAATCCAACGCACTGTATTTCATGTCGCTAACCGCACTTTGAATCGAGTTACAGACGTTGGAATGTCTGAAACTCCAATTGCAGAATCAGAAGTGTGAAGGGTTTTCAGAATAAATTAATTCAGTTTTTCAAACCTTTTTCTAGATTAAAATTTTATGCTGAATCTAACGCACTCTACCTCATGTCGCTAGCCTCATTTTGACTCGAGTTACAGTAGTGAAAATGTCTGAAACTTGAAATTCTGAATCCAAAAATCTGAAGGGTTAGTTTTTCAAAACTTCATCTACATCGAAATTTTATGCTGAATCTAATGCACTTCACCTCATGTCGCTAGCATCACTGTGAGTCGAGTTACAGAAGTCGGCATTGGTGATAATTTCACTGTGAACAAGGGTCGGTCGAGTGAGTCGGCCAAAAAGTTGTGACTCTTCGTCTGTTCAAAACCATGAAAAATGGAAATTTTTCAAAATGTACTTTTTTCGTTTTTCAAAACTTCATCTTGATCGAAATTTTATGCTGAATCCAACGCACTTTACTTCATGTCGCTAACCGCACTGTGAATCGAGTTACAGACGTTGGAATGTCTGAAACTCCAATTGCAGAATCAGAAGTGTGAAGGGTTTTCAGAATAAATTATTCAGTTTTTCAAACCTTTTTCTAGATTAAAATTTTATGCTGAATCTAACGCACTCTACCTCATGTCGCTAGCCTCATCGTGAATTGAGTTACAGTAGTGAAAATGTCTGAAACTTAAAATTCTGAATCCAAAAATCTGAAGGGTCAGTTTTTCAAAACTTCATCTAGATCGAAATTTTATGCTGAATCTAACGCACTTCACCTCATGTCGCTAGCATTACTGTGAGTCGAGTTACAGAAGTCGGCATTGGTGATAATTTCACTGTGAACAAGGGTCGGTCGAGTGAGTCGGCCAAAAAGTTGTGACTCTTCGTCTGTTCAAAACCATGAAAAATGGAAATTTTTCAAAATGTACTTTTTTCGTTTTTCAAAACTTCATCTTGATCGAAATTTTATGCTGAATCCAACGCACTTTACTTCATGTCGCTAACCGCACTGTGAATCGAGTTACAGACGTTGAAATGTCTGAAACTCCAATTGCAGAATCAGAAGTGTGAAGGGTTTTCAGAATAAATTAATTCAGTTTTTCAAACCTTTTTCTAGATTAAAATTTTATGCTGAATCTAACGCACTCTACCTCATGTCGCTAGCCTCATTGTGACTTGAGTTACAGTAGTGAAATTGTCTGAAACTTAAAATTCTGAATCCAAAAATCTGAAGGGTCAGTTTTTCAAAACTTCATCTAGATCGAAATTTTATGCTGAATCTAACGCACTTCACCTCATGTCGCTAGCATTACTGTGAGTCGAGTTACAGAAGTCGGCATTGGTGATAATTTCACTGTGAACAAGGGTCGGTCGAGTGAGTCGGCCAAAAAGTTGTGACTCTTCGTCTGTTCAAAACCATGAAAAATGGAAATTTTTCAAAATGTACTTTTTTCGTTTTTCAAAACTTCATCTTGATCGAAATTTTATGCTGAATCCAACGCACTTTATTTCATGTCGCTAACCGCACTTTGAATCGAGTTACAGACGTTGGAATGTCTGAAACTCCAATTGCAGAATCAGAAGTGTGAAGGGTTTTCAGAATAAATTAATTCAGTTTTTCAAACCTTTTTCTAGATTAAAATTGCATGCTGAATCTAACGCACTCTACCTCATGTCGCTAGCCTCATTGTGACTTGAGTTACAGTAGTGAAAATGTCTGAAACTTGAAATTCTGAATCCAAAAATCTGAAGGGTCAGTTTTTCAAAACTTCATCTAGATCGAAATTTTATGCTGAATCTAACGCACTTCACCTCATGTCGCTAGCATTACTGTGAGTCGAGTTACAGAAGTCGGCATTGGTGATAATTTCACTGTGAACAAGGGTCGGTCGAGTGAGTCGGCCAAAAAGTTGTGACTCTTCGTCTGTTCAAAACCATGAAAAATGGAAATTTTTCAAAATGTACTTTTTTCGTTTTTCAAAACTTCATCTTGATCGAAATTTTATGCTGAATCCAACGCACTTTATTTCATGTCGCTAACCGCACTTTGAATCGAGTTACAGACGTTGGAATGTCTGAAACTCCAATTGCAGAATCAGAAGTGTGAAGGGTTTTCAGAATAAATTAATTCAGTTTTTCAAACCTTTTTCTAGATTAAAATTGCATGCTGAATCTAACGCACTCTACCTCATGTCGCTAGCCTCATTGTGACTTGAGTTACAGTAGTGCAAATGTCTGAAACTTGAAATTCTGAATCCAAAAATCTGAAGGGTCAGTTTTTCAAAACTTCATCTAGATCGAAATTTTATGCTGAATCTAACGCACTTCACCTCATGTCGCTAGCATTACTGTGAGTCGAGTTACAGAAGTCGGCATTGGTGATAATTTCACTGTGAACAAGGGTCGGTCGAGTGAGTCGGCCAAAAAGTTGTGACTCTTCGTCTGTTCAAAACCATGAAAAATGGAAATTTTTCAAAATGTACTTTCTTCGTTTTTCAAAACTTCATCTTGTTCGAAATTTTATGCTGAATCCAACGCACTCCACTTCATGTCGCTAACCGCACTTTGAATCGAGTTACAGACGTTGGAATGTCTGAAACTCCAATTGCAGAATCAGAAGTGTGAAGGGTTTTCAGAATAAATTAATTCAGTTTTTCAAACCTTTTTCTAGATTAAAATTGCATGCTGAATCTAACGCACTCTACCTCATGTCGCTAGCCTCATTGTGACTTGAGTTACAGTAGTGCAAATGTCTGAAACTTGAAATTCTGAATCCAAAAATCTGAAGGGTCAGTTTTTCAAAACTTCATCTAGATCGAAATTTTATGCTGAATCTAATGCACTTCACCTCATGTCGCTAGCATTACTGTGAGTCGAGTTACAGAAGTCGGCATTGGTGATAATTTCACTGTGAACAAGGGTCGGTCGAGTGAGTCGGCCAAAAAGTTGTGACTCTTCGTCTGTTCAAAACCATGAAAAATGGAAATTTTTCAAAATGTACTTTCTTCGTTTTTCAAAACTTCATCTTGTTCGAAATTTTATGCTGAATCCAACGCACTCCACTTCATGTCGCTAACCGCACTTTGAATCGAGTTACAGACGTTGGAATGTCTGAAACTCCAATTGCAGAATCAGAAGTGTGAAGGGTTTTCAGAATAAATTAATTCAGTTTTTCAAACCTTTTTCTAGATTAAAATTGCATGCTGAATCTAACGCACTCTACCTCATGTCGCTAGCCTCATTGTGACTTGAGTTACAGTAGTGCAAATGTCTGAAACTTGAAATTCTGAATCCAAAAATCTGAAGGGTCAGTTTTTCAAAACTTCATCTAGATCGAAATTTTATGCTGAATCTAATGCACTTCACCTCATGTCGCTAGCATTACTGTGAGTCGAGTTACAGAAGTCGGCATTGGTGATAATTTCACTGTGAACAAGGGTCGGTCGAGTGAGTCGGCCAAAAAGTTGTGACTCTTCGTCTGTTCAAAACCATGAAAAATGGAAATTTTTCAAAATGTACTTTCTTCGTTTTTCAAAACTTCATCTTGTTCGAAATTTTATGCTGAATCCAACGCACTTCACTTCATGTCGCTAACCGCACTTTGAATCGAGTTACAGACGTTGGAATGTCTGAAACTCCAATTGCAGAATCAGAAGTGTGAAGGGTTTTCAGAATAAATTAATTCAGTTTTTCAAACCTTTTTCTAGATTAAAATTTTATGCTGAATCTAACGCACTCTACCTCATGTCGCTAGCCTCATCGTGAATTGAGTTACAGTAGTGAAATTGTCTGAAACTTGAAATTCTGAATCCAAAAATCTGAAGGGTCAGTTTTTCAAAACTTCATCTAGATCGAAATTTTATGCTGAATCTAACGCACTTCACCCCATTTTTCGAAAGAGTAGTTCCAAAGTTTTCTTCACTGATTCTCTGGGTTAGAAGAAGTTTGCAGTTATTGTTAAATGTATCGATCATTCATGGGAGTATTCAAAACTATCAGAACTATGTAGTATGAAATTGTCGGTGGGTATAGTGCATTACTGTAGCAGATACTTTTTTTTCAATGTTTTGATTGCTTTTTCATCTATCTATATAAAATATATTGTTCTTTGTCATTGTCCAATCTTCCGTTTCTCTCTTTCTTTTTTTTTTTACCTTTTTTCGCTCTCAAGTTCTTCCGAGACTATTTTGAGTAGGACCCAAGTTCTTCAGAGACAATTTCGAGTAGGATTTATTGACTCCAAGACATTATGTAAGATCTGGGACAGATAACATAGTGCTACGAAAGTATTCAAAATGATACAATAAAATTGATGATTTGTAAAAAGGAAGTATACGAAACAAAAAGGACAAGTTGCATTTATTCATAATATGTATAGTAGGATTTTATATGTAGTTAGCTACAAGTATCTTGTTGTTCGTTTTTATTATAGTAATGCACTCGAGCTTCGCTTCGCTCGAGTACATTGGCGAGCGATCTTATACATACGGAAAGTGTGTAACAATACTCATAAGTTATGCAATGACAATGTTGAGTAGGACCGAAGTTCTTCAACGACTATTTTCATTAGAACACAAGATCTGTAGCGATGGCTTCGAGTAAAACCCATGTTCTGCAACGTCTGTTCTGAGTATGACTCAAGTTCTGTAACGACAAAATAGAAGAGGACCCAAGTCTTTCTACAGAGACAGTTTTGAGCTGGTCTCAAGTTCTGCGATGACAATTCTGAGTGTGACTCAAGTTGTGGCACGAAAATATTGGGTGTGACCGATGAAAAAAAAATTCAAAGTCATATATTGAGTTTGATTATCTGTAAACAAGAAAATATGCAAAACATGAAGCATAAGTTGTATTTATTCACAATAATAGTAGGATTTTATGTGTATTTAGCTATAAGTAGCAGGTTTGTTGTTTTATCGTAATAAAGTACTCGAGCGAAGCGAGAGTGCATTGGCGAGCGAAGCGAGCCCTGTTCAGCCGGAGCGAAGCGACGGCTGCGCAAAATTTTCACCTTTTTATTTCTTTTCTTTTCTTTCTTTCTTCTTCTTCTTCTTCTTCTTCGCGCGCGCGCGCGCGTGTGTGAAGAAGGGGAGGAGGAGTACTAGTCCAGCTCTTGGGGAGAGGGCCGTGCAGCAATTCATCTAGACCGGTAGTGATCAGCTACTCGTCTAGGTGAAGAGCCGCGCAGCACTTCCCCACTCCGGGGTGGATTACTTCCCGGAGTGGTGGAGCAGCGGTTCCCCACACACTCAAAATGACCGTGCTGCTCCAGACATTATGTAAGATCTGGGACAGATAACATAGTGCTACGAAAGTATTCAAATTGATACAATAAAATTGACGATCTGTGAAAAAGGAAGTATACGAAACAAAAGTGACAAGAATGTTGTATTTATTCACAATATAGTTGGATTTTATATGTAGTTAGCTACAAGTATCTGGTTGTTCGTTTTTATTATAGTAATGCACTCGAGGGAAGCAAGAGTGCATCGGCGAGCGAACAACGATGGCCGTTTTCAAACGCGCTCTAATCTCAATTTTGCAGAATGAGAACGGTAGGTCTAGCTTGGGATCGGGACTCTCACAACGAACAGTTAGATCTTTGTGGATTCAGATTATTGAAGTTAAAGGATCATCACTTAAATCGTTTTGTGTTTCGAGGCGAAACTGCTGCAGTACTAAGTAACCGATTTACGGAGGCCAGTTTTTTTTACAGGTAAAGGAATCTATCTGTAATATATAAGCACCGTCAAAGCTTATAATGTTACAATTCGAGAGAACATGCACACGCAATAGTTGAGATAGTCAGGAGGTGGGCCCCCTCGCTACACCGCTATACTGGATGGAATAGTTTTTTAATCGACCTCTCTGCCACTGAGCTTCGGAAGCACCGAACACAATAAACAAGTACTGCTCTGCCTCGAATCTTATACATACAGAAAGTGTGTAACAATACTCATAAGTTATGTAACGACAATCTTAAGTAGGACTCAAGTTCTGTAACGACAGTATTTAGATATAATCGCCTATTGTGTTAGGGATTAGTGGTATGTAAATTCAGGAGAGCTTCAGTATTTATTAACGGATTTTGATGTCTTGGAGAGCATTGTAGATGAAGACTTGAGGTGGAGAAGATGTCGTTGGCCCTGGGAGTTGAAGAACTAACTATATGTATAGAAGAGGACTCAAGTTCTTCTACAGAGACAGTTTTGAGTAGGACTCAAGTTCTGTAACGACAATATAGAAGAGGACCCAAGTCATCTTACAGAGACAGTTTTGAGCGGGTCTCAAGTTCTGCGATGACAATTCTGAGTGTGACTCAAGTTGTGGCACGAAAATATTGGGTGTGACCGATGAAAAAAATTTCAAAGTCGTATATTGAGTTTCATTATCTGTAAACAAGAAATTATACAAAACATAAAGCATAAGTTGTATTTATTCACAATAATAGTAGGATTTTATGTGTATTTAGCTACAAGTAGCAGGTTGGTTGTTTAATCTTAATAAAGCACTCGAGCGAAGCGAGAGTGCATTGGCGAGCGAAGCGAGCCTCCGCAAGCCTTGCGAGCGAAGCGAGCCCCGTCAGCCGGAGCGAAGCGACGGCTGCGCAAAATTTTCACCGTTTTTCTATTCTATTCTTTCTTTCTTCTTCTTCTTCGCGCGCGCGCGCGTGTGTGTGGAGAAGGAGAGGGGGAGTACTGTTCCAGCTCTTGGGGAGAGGGCCGTGCAGCAATTCATCTAGACCGGTAGTGATCAGCTACTCGTCTAGGTGAAGAGCCGCGCAGCACTTCCCCACTCCGGGGTGGATTACTTCCCGAAGTGGTGGAGCAGCGGTTCCCCACACACTCAAAATGACCGTGCTGCTCCAGACTGGGGTATCAGTTCCCAGTGGGAGCAGCAGTATGGTTCCACTGCTGTTGTCGACGGGTCCACTGCTGTTGTCGACGGGTCCACTGCTGTTGTCGACGGGTCCACTGCTGTTGTCGACGGGTCCACGGCTGGAAGGACCACGGCTGCTTGGCTGGAGACTGCTGGTTTGCTGCTTATGGCTGGAGCGAACCACAAGCGGCATTCCAGCAGGAGGAATGGGGAACTGACTGACTCGACTGCCGATCCGCTCGCCTTTTATACCCAGGGGGCGTGGCTTCAAAAGGGGCGTAACTGCGAGCAGGCTATTTTTTTGTAGGCTATATGGTCTGTTCTTTGATCTGATCATGAAACTCGACCATTTGAACAGTGTAGTCGCAATTTTCTTCATTTCTTTCTTTTCGTCTTTTTATTTCTGGCAGTTTATCCGCTTGTTCCAGTCTCCTTGTGCTTCATTATTTCTTCCAGTTTCTCATGCTAGATGATAGTATTAGTGCACTGTTACCCTCTCAATGATTTATCAACGTCAAGTTAAATCTCGTTCGATTCCAGCTCACACAGGTCTGAAATTTTTCCATTGTGGTATGTTTATCGCCAGTTTAGCTCATAATCACAGGTTCTTAGTTTTTTTCCCACATATCTCACGTCCAGTAAATCACGAAGTATTCAAAAGCAGGGTTCAAAAATCTAAACGGAACACAGTAGTAGGAAGCGAATCTACAGTAACTTTTGATCTACCGCTTATTTTCCGGCATTTAGTAAGGCAATTAGTAAAATGCACTCCGTTGCACTCTCCACTCTGCAATCCGTTTTCAAAAATGGAGTTCATGCACTTTTTTTGCACTTCATTTTGAAAAATGGGTTGGTTCATAGTTTCACTTTCTCAAAAGGAATTTTCGAACGTAAGTAGTTACAAAGTCTTCACTTACACTATTTCAGAGCAAACGAAAAATATTTTTATATGATATACGATTTCAGAAACATTCTTTTCATAAATATTTTTCAAATTATTCCTCAAAGATGAAATAATTCTTCATAAACGCTTACACAATAAATGCTAATATTCCAATTCTTACAATCGTTCTGATGTACTTAATAAAGATTCTTATTCAGATGTTTTGATGTTCATGTCATGGAGGATACTGATGTAAGTTTTACAACAATTATCAAGTCCGATTTTTTGATGAATACAATTTATCAGCAAGAAAATGTGTTTTCTTCATGAAGAATACGTTATTATAAAAAATAATTTTTCAAATGTCAAAACGTTTTTGATGAATACAATTTATCAGCAAGAAAATGTGTTTTCTTTATGAAGAATACGTTATTATAAAAAATAATTTTTCAAATGCTCTGGTACTTAAAAACGATCGTGTCATGAAAACCATGTCAAAACGTAAGAAACATTTTAAAATTTTTCTTTCAGACGTGAAACAGAAACTATGGTGGTTTTGAAACGATTGAGAGAAACCGTATCGACACGAAAAGTTATTTGAAACATATGTAAGTTTTTCGTTTCTATTTTTGGAATAATGTTAAGTGTGGAAGCTGATGAACAGAGTCAGCTCATTCAGAGAAAAGTATTATCACGTCACACCGACTAAATGAAAATTTCCAAGCAAAAATATATAAAATATTCAGAGGCGACCTTGGACTTCATTCAAATTGACGTTGATGATGGTGGAGTGCTCACGACACAAGATGATGTTGATGGCTAGAAAGGCGCAGAATTCCAATCAATGATCAGTCAGGACTTTTGCACTATAATAGAACAAGTTTACGACTCTACCCGGAAGAAAAATACGTCCATCTGAAAATTTCGTTGAGTATTTCGTTGAGTGTTAAGGACATTGAAAGAATATAAAAAAACATGTTTAAAATATTTTTGGTTAGCTCTGAAATAGTGAAAGGGAAGACGTTGTTACTACTTACGTTCAAAAATTCCTTTTCAGAAGTTAAAACTATGAACCAACCCATTTTTCAAAATGGAGTGCAACGGGGTGCATTTTACTAATTTCCAACAAAAAAGAAAATTCGAAAAAAAGTTACTGTAGGATTCGAACATTTTGGTAGATCAAAAAATTAATTAATGGTTACTGTAACTTTTTTGTTTATTAAATGCCTTATTTTTTCGGCAAAATGTAAACTGCAGAGCGCAGAGTCAATTTTTGTTTCGGGCTTTGGAAAATTCCTAATAGCACGTACGGTTCCTGAATAGGCTTAGGTAAGGTTCTAAGCACAAGTACGTTCCAAAAATGGGGGTCCGATTTCTCCTAAGACTGATATTTAAAAAACTCTGCGGTTTACATTTTGCCTATTTTTTCTCCGATTTTCAACGCGGTTTTCAGGAATATTACGAAGACGAATTGTTCAGAACTATTATGAACAATAAAGTTTAAGATTCAGGAGCCATAAAGGTTTTTTTTTACTAATTCAATCGTTCAGCTCCAAATTAAATACGTTTATACCGATCAGATCTGAAAGACGTCAATAAAAACAAAAACATCAAGGAAAAGTATAATTAGGATGTAACACAGCTTTCTTCCAACTGTTTTATTGCGTAAATTATGAGTTTCTGGCGCATAATGATGAACTGGACGTACGTACCAGGGCTGTTTACGAAACTATAAATCTTAACTGTTAAACATGAAATTAACGGTTTTTAAAAGTTTTAACGAAACAGTTGAACGTTAATTAAACGGTTTTCCAGTTTGAACAAGATCGCTGATCGTTACATCGAATTTAACGATGAATCTTGTTAAATCGTTAAATTTCGTAACCAGCCCTGGTACGTACTACTCTCTTTACTATTAACCAACATTGTGATCACCATATCTGTACTAATATTTGCGACCATGATCTTCAGAAATGGCAAGTTATGAAATATAATGTTTCAGAAAGGGCTTTCTGTATAGAACTTTCAGATAACTGTAAATTTAGGAAAAAACCTATTCCAATATTGTTCCAGTTCCTTCTGCATACGAAAAAGTTGTTGAGGCCGACCCCGACAGTGTCAATGATGAATCCGATATTGAAACTTTGACGAGAATCATTGATCTTGTGCAGGACCTGCGGAAAGAAAAGGTATTACATAAAATGTTCCTTCTGATCAATTGTACATAGTCATGTTCTTCCAATCGACTCATGAAGCTTATCGGAAGCCACTGCGGTGACGTCAGTACCGTGCTCGGTCAAAAGGAATCCACATCGACATCTGGCAGTCTTGTAGATGCTTCTGTCAATGAAGATGCTGAATGTGAGGTTTTGTCTCATCGTCATCGTACTATTTTGTTTCAGACTATCTCATCACATCTCCATGTGAGTCGATCCAAGACATACAGAAGAAAGACTACTGCGTGAAGCAAAAAGAAGGCGGATTTTGTGATCAGAAACATCTCAAGATTGCAATGCAGTGTGCTCGAACTTGTTTCTGTGATAACATTGTTGATCAGTAAGATTTATTTATAATGAAAGTTTATTATTAGAAAGATGCTAGCATCACTCTGTCAGTCGGACGCTGGAATAAGCTTATTTAGGTTGTAAAAGTTTTTGAAAAAACCAGAAGAAATTTTGATTGAATTGTTTTCTCGGTTGTTTCCATCTCCATATCGATGGCGCTCAGTTGCTTAAATCAATCGTTATTCTGTTAAAATGAGTATAACACAATGGAACATTTCTACAAGAACTTGGATAAAGCGCATATGAGGTTTCTTGAGTTTTCTGTTTCTCTCAATCCACCGTACCGAGCACAAGTTTTTGACTACTATTTCTTTTTTCAAATTTCGAGTTGTTGCATCGGTCTGTAACGTGAAATTTTTCACTTCCGTGCAGCTCTGTTATGCAGTGAACTACATATATTCCGTCAATCTATCATTCAGAGCTACCGAAAACAATTACGGTAGAGTACTGCACGCATCTCATCCACAGCCGCATAGAAAATACCTCTTTTCCGCAAAAAAGGCAGTATCTAGTAGAAATTGTCCTACTGTGTGGTGCGAATCACTGGCAGATGGAGGCTTCGATTTGGTCGATTGTATCGACTTCCTTGCTGATTCAGACAATTCCAGTCGTTTGTACACATCGGCGGTTGAAACTGGGTGATGTTCTGCTCGTAGTTTGGGCATCACTCGGACGCACTTCATTCTTCAAAATGAGATTTTTTTCGCTTTCAGAGGCAACTTACGACCGTTTCTAGGTGTTTTATTTCAAAAAAAGCGCTAAAAAGACAGGAGTGAGGATACATGTGTTAATCCTGATCTGTAATGTGAAGCAAACAGTATTTTTTATAATAAGCTTAGGAAAGATAGGGCAGACAAGTTTTGTGAAGAGCCAAGTCTTGGAAATGTAGGTGAATTGAGAAATTGAATGATTTTGCGCAAACTTTCTATCTCCTGCCTTTCTAGCAAAAACGATCGCATTCTGAACTAACCCAGTACAACTGATGTTCTCCATTTCACACTCGGTTTCAATCACACTACGAACACTTCGACCAGTCAGCACCGCATCTCGCTGACGTTTTTTCAACGCCTTGATAATGTTCATGAATGGATTAAGAGGGATTCCGATACCTGTCGTCGTTGCAGATGTGCCTGCTCGCGATTCCGATCGTTACAAGAACATGCGGGTAGAAAGATCACGCTTATGAAAAGCGCAGTCATTTGCAAAACTGGAATGTTTTCTGATTAAAAAAAGACAACTTTGAGGCTCTGTTGACGTGAAGTTCAAGATTCAGGCCGACCGCGTGCTGCTGCGCGGCACGAGTTTGCAAATTCGAGTATGTTCTAACTGTAACCCGTACTTCCGATAAAGATTAAGTATTCGGAGTTAGGAATAACTCTCGATCGTAGCTAGGTATAACTGATATTTTCTGATTAAAAAGAATCCTAGAACATAGAAGCGGTCTAAACGCCATCAAAACCATAAAAGTCACATATTCTCACTCATCTACAGTACCCTACTTTAACTCACCGTGAACTACTTTAAAATCGAAATCCATTGAAAATCAGAGCACACTGAGTGTTTGCTAGTAGAATAGAAATGGCAAGTTGTACACGTAAAAGTTTATTGTGGCACGTTTTGGTGAGCAGAAGGGGCAAACTATAAAATTATTACTATTTTGTTTTCACTGTTTTTGTTCGACTAGTTCATCGGTTCCTTCGAATTCGGGGTGTCTCTTCTCCAGGAATGCATTGATTCCTTCTTGGCAGTCTTTTAGCTTCAGGTTTCCGACCATGACCTTTGATCCGTATCTGAATGAATTAATTTAAATTTAGGATGAATTTTTCAACAGTAAAAAAACGGTCGCATTGAATTCTGGGAATAAGCAAGCCCGGTCTGATTTTTGAACTTGATTCGCATATAACCCACACCGAGGCAAACGTAGTTGAAAAGTGTAAGCAAATCAAGCCGATAGAGTAGATCAAATTTCAGTTACTGTAGTTCAAAAATTTTACTTTTTTTCGTCCCAGATTCACAAATCGTAACGGAGAAATGTTTGAAGTAGATAAAACTATCGTTGGGAATAGTCCGCAACGTTTATCATGTCAAGTGAAACATTTTTAAAGTACAAACACTTTCGAAAATGAAAGCGTAGGTCGGCAACGCGGTTGCGAAGCGGTTTTATTGTCTTATTCCTTTGCCGAGGTGTGTAACCACCAACAGATCCTATCTGATGACGTTCAGACAAATTTTATCCGACGCATATGAGCTGAGAACAGGTCGCGGAGAACGCAAGGACAAAAAAGAGTGACAGAATTTCACTACGAAGGCTTGGTTAGACCAATTTCAAAGTTACCTGTAGGCATCAGCAGTAGACAGCTCTTTCTGCGCATAGAAGAATCCTTTACCGAGAGCAGTAACCGATCTGCTGTACCGACCGATTTGTTCAGCGACCTTGAGAGCTTCCACTCGGACTTCAGAATCTTCGACAAGTCTGGAGATGAGGCCGGCACGGAGTGCGGCTGAACGTTAAAATGAAAAATAGAAAAACCCTGTTCCAACTTTCCGCGTTGATTGGCTCTCCTGTGAGTAACATGTCGAGTGCGACTTTGGATGGGATGTTTCTCGCTAATGGAATTCCTGGTGTTGAACAGAAGAGACCGACTCTTTGACTGAATTCTACATTTCAGACAGTGAATGTTATCGAGGCATACCCAGGAACCAAAAATTGAGAAGATTTTCCGGCTACTACGAGATCGCAAGCCGCAACCAACTGACAACCAGCTGCAGCTGCAGTACCATTGACTTCGGCAATAACTGGTACTTTCATTCTTTGGATGAGAGTCATCATTTCAGTACATCGATCGAAAACTTTGTTATGTGCTTCTGTTCCTTGGTCAGTTCTCTGAAAGAAAATTCGAGGACTGTTTTTTTTTACAAAGCAAACCAGTTCTTTGAGTTGATGACCTGCTGAAAACGCAGGTCCGTGGTGAGCAACAATGACCGATCTGACCTATAATAAAAGAATGATGGGAGAAATTCAAGCAAAAATACCTTTTTGATTTTGTCGATCGCGGTTAGCTCGTGGAGCAACTCGTCAATGAGAGCAAGTGAAAGAGCGTTAACCTTACCATCGTTAAGGACGAGTCGGACCACTGTGTTTTCCTAGGAATAATTTTTATCAACCAACAAAAATAATGACTACTGTACCTGATAGATTTCTCGCTGTAGAAGAGAGTTGGTGGTAGTTGCGTTTGCAGAAATATTACGTGCAAAGATTCTGAACATCTGAAATACGATTTATTGCCGAGTTATTGCGAATTCTGTTTTTTAAAAATTAAAATAAATAAATAAATAATGTCGTCAAATAAAATGTGTGATGTGTGTTGACGCGATCCTACACTATTGTCGATTTAAGAAAATATTTCTATTTTTCTTTTTGCGCTGTACTTTTATTCCTTATCTAATTCGTAGTCAATATACAGATGTTACAAAGTGCCAACCGATGTTTCTACAATCTCTCATCGCGGCCTATTTCAACGACGAGCTGTTTGGGGAAGAATAAAGCCGGAAAATACAAGGTACATTTTTCTACATCAATTCAATTCACGAAAAATTAATTTAGGCAACAGTCAATCGTTCTCAGTTGCTCACGTATGAAATGGCTCAAAAGCCACACCATATTGGAGTGCGAAAGTCGTGGTTAACATGGCACTCTCAGAACTTGGAAGGTCGGTTTTATTTTATTATTTACCAATGTGATTTTTAGAGTTCCGTCAGTCTCAGCCTTTGATGGTAGCTCAAGATGAAGTTGTCAGAAGATTCATCCGTGGTTTCTTCCCCAATCACGTCGTAGTTTCTGGCAATGAAGTGAGTTTCCAATGTTGCTGTTCTTTTTAAAATGGAAATGATTCGATAGCTTCGAACTTTTCGCGTTATCTCAGAATGTGGTCTCATTACTGTTTACTTTGTATGAAAAAGAAGTTCGATAACATTATACCCAATCTTCGTCTTTCAGATTGTTCTGAAACGAAGAGGAAATGTTCTGATCGTTGCCGGATTCCTACAGTACTCTAAGAATCTGGATATCAAGAGAATCTATTGGATGTTTGGGTTTGCTGAAGAATTTCTGTCAATTCTGTTGAAACAGCCGGTGAAGTTGGAACTGGCATTTGTTGAGAGTGAAGCTGATGTTGCTTACAATTATGTCTAAATTGTTGATTTTATTTCTGCTCAAGATTAGTTAGTGTCGAATTTAGACTGTTTGTTTCAATAAATGTTTGATGAATCTCAATATGAAAAGTACAGTATGTTGTGAGAATACGGTACCCTTGTCAGCATGATGTGAAAGGTCTGGAATAAGAACGTGGAAACGTGAATCTTATTTCGAAGCGGGAATTCAAAATGTTCATAAAACAATTGACCTACCCCTGGTTACGGTATTGGGAAGGAAAAAAACCTTATCCACCATCATCTTTCCATATCCACTTTTACTTGTTCATGTAGCAACATCAGAAGTCTATTATACATACATTGTAACTCTTGGAACACATCGTGTTGTTTGCACCTTCAGTAGTTCTACTGATAAGCGCTACATTGATTGGTGCATCGTCCTTTTTCCATATAGTTAGCGGTTATCTAATCTTCGAGCCGCTGTGACTTTTCCCAATAGAGTTTTGACCATGTCATCGCAGCGGTATTCTTCAGACCCTCCACTGAACAAAGACGATGGACGGACGTGTTCTGTGAGCTTTCTCATTTGAGCACATTCCACGCATATAGTTTCAGATTTGCTCGGACAAGGCGACTGGCTACAATTTTGGCGTTTTGTCTTGTGAGTCTTGCAAAGCTTTCTTCAGGAGGACTGCAAATAAGAAGAATGTGAGATTCTTTCTTTTCTTTAAATCTGAATTTTCCTATTTCCAGTCGATAGTTTGCCCGTTCTCGAAGAATTGTTCCATTACCAGTGCGTCACGAAGATTCTGCCAAGCTTGTCGATTGCAAAAATGCTTCGCGATGGGAATGACATCAGAGTGTCTGGAGACTGTGACGACAAAGACGAAAATGAAGAGAAAGAAGGATATCGAGGTAGAGAAAGGGAGAGATCGAAAGATAGAGAGAGATTGAGAGAGAGAGAGAGAGAGAGAGAGAGAGAGAGAGAGAGAGAGAGAGAGAGAGAGAGATAGAGAGAGAGAGGGAGGGAAGTAGACTGAGAGAGAGAGAAATAGATAGATAGATAGATAGAGAGAGAGAGAGAGAGAGAGAGAGAGAGAGAGAGAGAAAAATAGATAGAGAGAGAGAGATAGAAAAATTCAGAGCGATGAAGATGATGAAACTGTATCAATTTCCAAAGCGGCTCTGAAGAACCTCATGAAGAAAGCAAATATGAACGAACATCAATGCGTATGCGTCTGCATTTGCGGTTATTACCCACCCGGTATGGAGTTTTCTTGTAATTTGTATGAGACTATATACTCTGTGATGTTTTTGTCGCTGCTACGACGCGTCGTAGCAGTCGCGACGTCATTCGGCGAACCCTATCTAACGGCGAAGCCGTGCTGCCTATCACAAAACGCTCTATTCCACACTGCGGATCAGGGATACGTGGATATAGCCGCTCTGCAACCGCTTTGCAAGACCCTCTGCGGAGCGCGCTTACTTCATTTTTTTAAAATGTTTTTGCTAATGTTTAAACATATTATTCTCGTTTCCTCATCTCTATAAATGTTGCGGATTAAACATTTTGCCGTTATGAGTTGAGACTATGAGATGAAAAAAGGTAGGAAGAATGAAAATTTTTGAACTACTGTAACTGGAACTTGATCTACGTTTACGACACCGGAGCACACCGCGCTAAGCGCAGTTGAAAAATGTCGAATCAAGCAGCGGGAGGAGGCGACCAATAAACAGCGAGCCCAAACTCCGCCCCTTCGTAAATCCTGCACCGCTGTAGATCAAATTACAGTTACTGTAATTAAAAAACTTTTTTCTCTGACGATTTTTCAAATCTCATGATAAAAAGCTAGTTACGAAAGAAAGTTACATGATTTGCAATTTTTCAATAGCAATCGGCGAAACGAATTCGCTAGTTAACTTGAGAAAAATAAGAGAAAAGGATGAATAAAATTTATGTGCGAACGCGCCCAATAGCAAATTTTCGTTCAAAATAATTTGCGAGCAACGCGTCTAATCGATAACAATCACCTTTAGCTCGGTGTATATGGATCCCCCTTTGCTTTGTTTACACTTTCCCACTGCCTTCACCGTAGTGCGTGGTTCTCAAGTCAAAGTATGCGAAATTTTCAGGTACAAAACTAACTGCCGATAACAGTGAAAAAGTGACCGTTTCGCCTGCTAGTTCATATCCGGCTACACCGAGTTCGAGTTACAGGAATCCGCTAACTCCTACATTTGTTCGTCCAGTCATTCATGAGCCATTTACGCCACCTGTTTTCGATGGGTTAGAGAGGGAGAGAGAGAGAGAGAGAGAGAGAGAGAGAGAGAGAGAGAGAGAGAGAGAGAGAGAGAGAGAGAGAGAGTGAGTGAGAGAGAGGAAGGGAGAGAGAAACTTTCAGATTCAAAACAAGTACCGTAATCGAACACACGCCCTACTCAGCCTTTCACTCACCCCAGTCTTTACCGACCCCAACGTAAGGAAGTTTCTGATTTCACTATGAAAAATGCGACATGTTTCAGACCAGTCATCCAACAATCAGAACCCTTCGATATTGAGAGAAGTTTCAAATTACTCGTGATTTCGTGATGAGTATGTTTCAGAGCTGTCAACGTACGTCACAATGACAGAGGTGGAAAAAGAACTCATGCGAGAGCTTTTTATAAAAAACGAACCATTGAATGCACCGTTGGAGAGGAGATACAGCTCGAACAGTTTGACTGTGAGGCTCTCTTTCGCTCTCTTTCTCTCTCTCTCTCTCTCTCTCTCTCTCTCTCTCTCTCTCTCTCTCTCTCTCTCGCTCTCTCTCTCTCACTCCCTCAACCTTCATTCTAGGAAGTCGTACATATAGCCGAAGAAGCTATCCGACGCATCATACGAGTGGTAGCCAGCCTGACGGCCTTCCAGCAGTTGTCCTACGACGACAAGAAACTATTGGTGAAAAGTCGGTCTAATCCGAAACTTCGCTACGCAAAACACATTTCCAGATGGGTTCTCCGAACTTCTCATTGTACGCGGAATCATGGCCTATGATAGAACAAAGGATACCTGGACACATGGTTCGGAAGCGGTGAGTAAAAGGCTTATTCCAATTCTCAAAAGGCTTATTTCAATTCTGCTCCGCACATAGCTTCCTCTACCTGTAAAAAAGTCTGACCTCCGTAAATCGGTTACTTAGTACTGTAGCAGTTTCGCCTTGAAAGACGAGAACGATTAAGTAATGAGCCTTTAATTTCAATGGAAGGAAAGTAAGAATAATAATTTGAATCCACAAAGATCTAACTGTTCGCTGTGAGAGTCCCGACTCCTACCGTACTCATTTTACAAAAATGCGACTGGCGCGCGTTTGAAATCGGTCAGACTTTTTGCTAGATATGTGCTCCGGTGTCGTAAACGTCGTTTTTGTTTAGCTTCTATACTAAATCGGTAACATTGTGGTCTTGTCATCCCTGATTATACAGAAACGTGAATGTTGCCGAAGTAACACCTAAATGTTATCTATGTAATTAAGAATCAAGTTAACCTAAACTTATTGTTCTGGAACGATGGAAATATAATTACTCCAGCATTAGTGGCCCTCACTAGAGCCCGATATTCAGGGAACTATTGAAACGTATTTTTGAGTTAGATCGTTTTGATTCTTGAAAACGTTGAGAAATCTTTCAATTTTTTTAATCTTTGCAATAACGTTGATCAATGAGAAAGATTTGAAAATAAGGTGTGCAACAAATAGAGCAGCAACTGAAAAATCAAGCGTACGAAGAGTAAAGCAACGGTCATAAGTTTTGTAGGAAAAGTGGTACCAGATGCGAATTTTATTTCCACAAATACGAGGATGAACTTAATAATGATATTTATTCATAACGAATAAAAATACTTAAGCTTCAATAACGGCCAGCAATAGCCGCTTAAAGCTCAAACAAATAAAGTAAATGTGGTGACTCTTAGAACCTGTTTCAGAAACTGCTCCGGTCAGGAGAGTGTAGCATTTTTTTGCAAAAAATTGACTTCAGAGATAAACAGGACTTTGCCAGGTCACCAGAAAGGAAAGAACTGAATACTAGTGTTAGTATTGATAGAACAATAGTGTTAGTAGTTCGCACTTTATTGACAAAAATAAAAAGTTCGAAGATTTTGTCACATCTCTCAAGATCCATGTAACATTGATGTGAAAAAATTGATTTTCAGAATAAGATGGAACTCAAATTCGACATTCTGAAGCAAGACTGCACAGAAACCAAGCATTACGAGATTCACAAGAGGCTTATTGAGTCTTTCAAAGATGAGATTCGCAACAACTACAACATCATGCTCATTTTCAACGCAATAATCATATTCAGGCCAGGTTTGAACGAATTTCATCTGAAAGCTTATTGAAGTGACTTCAGGCCATCCAAGTTTGCGGGAGAATGAAAAAATCTGTTCCATTCAGACAAATTACTTCAGGCTCTTGTCGAAGTAAGCCGCTGAGTTTGCCTTTTACACTGAAATTCTTATTTCAGAGTCCTAGAACACGAGTTCTCTACAGAACAAGCTCAAAAATTGTACAAACATCTACTGGATATGGTTGTTGATCTTCATTGTGTTAATGAAGAGATGCTCAAGGTGTTTTATGGCTTTGACCCTAATCAGTTGGACCCTTTGATCAAGGAGCTTATCGATATCTAATAAAGTTGTATTATAGTCGCTCTCTCTCTCTCTCTCTCTCTCTCTCTCTCTCTCTCTCTCTCTCTCTCACTGGTTAGAGTATGGAGAAAAGAATAATAAGTTTAAAACGATTTTAAAAATTCAGAAATTTTTTTACCATTCATTTTTCTTACTCCTTCTCTCTTCCCCCCCCCCCTCTCGTCCTCTCTCTCTCTCTCTCTCTCTCTCTCTCTCTCTCTCTCTCTCTCTCTCTCTCTCTCTCTCTCTCTCTCTCTCTCGTCCTCTCTATCTCTCTCTCTCTCTCTCGTCCTCTCTATCTCCCCCTCTCTCTCTCTCTCTCTCTCTCTCTCTCTCTCTCTCTCTCTCTCTCTCTCTCCTTTCTCCCCCCTCTCTCTCTCTTCTCACCAACTTTGAATTATATACAAACATTCATTCCTTATTAATTTTCAAAAAAAACAACACATTATTAAAACTTTGATGAATTGAAGTACTTTGTGCATGTTGTCATGTAGCTCTCGACGCGTTCACAAGTGAGTTCTGGGTAGTAGTTCTGAATGTACCGGCAGTGTTCCACCGCGAACTCGTGCACATCGTCGAACAAGAATTGCTTGGCAAAGCTCCGAATGTTCTGGCACTTTTGCTTGCTCACTCTGCTTCTTCTCTTGAGAGTCTTCTTGGTGACCTTTGGTGCGGCTGTGGTTGTAACCTAGAAGTCATATTGTTGGTTTCATAGCACCATGAAAGCCTTCAAATAGTATGAAACTAAATTCCCACATACTCTAGATTGTACAGGGTGACTATCAATTTTAGGTCCGTTTTAAAATACTGAAATCATAGAGAAATGAACTGGGTTTAATGATTTCTGAGTCTTTGATATCTGGATCCAATAAAAGCAGAAAACGCTTCGCGGAATACATTTACAATTTCAGTTTGAATGAAAAATGACGAACTAATTTTTTTTCCAGCTGACGAGAACGAAAAAATTGTATTTTAACGTAGTAAAGTGACGAACTCATGGTTGGTAATCACCCTGTATGATAAACATCATTCCCAAGCCAGTTTTCTCGAGTGACCAATTTGAAAAATTGTACAGTACACATAGTATATCGCTAGAAACATGGCCGTTTTCAAACGATCTCTAATCTCAATTTTGCAATATGAGTACGGTAGGGTCGGGACTCTCGCAACGAACAGTTAGATCCTTGTGAATTTAAATTATTATTCTTACTTTCATTCTATTCTGAATCTAAAGGCTTATTACGTTAATCGTTCTTGTATTTCAAGGCGAAACTGCTACGGTACTAAGTACTCGATTTACGGTGGCCAGGCTTTTTTACAGGTAGAGGAACCTATGTGCAGTATGTACTGGTTCCATGGTCATAACGTTCTTTACTTCTCGCGTTTTTGTCTAAAGATTACTCAGGTAACTGTAGAACACTCATTTTAAAGGTACTGCAAAAAAAATCGGTAAAAAAACCTATTTTGACCCTATAAAAATTGTGTAACGACTACTGAGAGAATTGAAAATATAAAAAATAGGGAAATCTTGGTAGATGACAAAAAAATGTGAACCCATTTGAGTCGAAAATCCAGATTTTCAGATATGGCCAGAATTTAACCTAACCTGGCATGGATTAACATGGCATTCCCGGAAAAACTAGGAAGCATATCCGGGCATATTCTTTTCGGACACAACTCACCACTTGATCTCTTTTCGGTTCATCGTCCATCGGCATTAGCACCCGCGACTTCTTGGACTTCTTATGCTTCGGCAGTTCAGCTACAAACTCCTTGGACACTTCCTTCGAGAACTCTTCCGTCGCTGGCTGTGCACTTGGCGGCACGACCGTCTGTTTTTTCTCCTCTTCGTAAAGGTCCGAAAGCTTTCTAAGTTCTTCGATTCTTTTCTTGATCTTTCTGATCTTTCTTCTCTTCTTTGGAGGCTCTGTGACGTCGGCTTCCTGAATTAGTATGTTGAATTGTTACAACCGTTTACCATTATGTTTTTGAGTTTGTGGAAAATGTGTTTTTTATAGTGTCTGAGAATAAATTTTTTTATTTTTTTTCTCTTTTGGTCTGATTTGAATTCGTTTTGACATAAGATGTAATAATGTTTGAAGTATTACCATTCAAAAAATCAGACCGATAGGTGAGGTTTGACAAGAGTTATGGCCGAAAATAAAAACTTTCTAAACTTTTGAACGCTACTGTAGATTTGGAGCAGAGTTGCACGGAATTCCGAGTTGGGAAAAAAATTTCCAACAGAATCAACGAATTTAAAGAGAAACGCAATGAAATCCTTATTTCATTGAAGAATGAGCGGTTTTACATGCCCATTTTCGGAATAGCGAAAAGTGATACATTGTGCTGCCAACTTTCATCTTCCATCTTCCTTTAAAGAAATTCACTTCATACTTCCGTTTAGAAAAATTTTACTTAAGTGTAACTCTTATCACACTACAGGATGGGGCAGAGATAGTGATGCCCTATGTTCTACGTGTAATATTTTTAAACGCACGAAAAAAATCCATATTTTTCTTTTACTACTCATTCCTTAAACCTTTCCGAACTTATTCTGAATTTTTCGTCTCATAACTATCTGTTTTCCACAAAAATCGATAAAAGTCGATTTTCAACAAAAATAACTATCTGTTTTCAACAAAAATTTTTTCGACAAAAATCGAAAATGACGAGTTTGCGCAAATCGGCTGGAATAGTTATCAAACTTCATCGAACGGTAGACATAATTATTCTGATTCAAAATCCACTAGGTTAACGGTTCGTGGAGCTCTCAACACGATGAAGCAAAAGCTCATCGTGAGGTGAGTTCACAGTAAAATCCATTTTCCGAGTTCAAGTCGCCAGTATAATATTCAGATTCCTTGCTCGATTTGAATGTTTTCAGATGTACCATAAGGAAAATTCTAACCTAAAGGGTCGTTTCCTGATAATATTCCAAATTCAGTAGATATGCAGTGATCTTGTCACCTATGACCTGCGAACATTCAACACTGCTCAATGAAACGTTCTCAAGGCTGTACTGATAGCAGGTTCAGTCCGATTGGGAAATTCTTTACAGCATATTTTTGTATGATATTCATCTACATTGTCCTATATTTTGAGATAATTTTATAAAACAACCGTAGAGTTATACAGGCTTGAACAGAGTATCATTTGCTCTGCCCCACCCTGTAGATTCGAGAAATTGAGACGTACCTCCTCGACTGGTTCTGGAGTAGTGGTAGTGGTAGTAGTGGTAGTGATGGACTTGATCTTCAGACCGTTCTGAATATCTGATTCCTGTACGAATTATGTGGTTCTAACCTTGAACGCTGGCTCTGGCTCAGTGAATGTGGTCTCGCCCAAGCTGATTGGAGTCACTTCAACGGTTTTTGAAGCGAACTGTCTGTAAGTTGATTTTTAACTATATTTCTGATGGAAAAATTATAATATGTAGCCTCAACCTTCAGTCCTTTTTTCATTTCCAACTTCCTACTACCTTCAGTTTCAGTCCTTTCTTCACTTCCAACTTCCTACTACCTTCGAAAAAAAGGTGTGGCAGATACTTTTTACATTCAAGATTCCAATGGCTCCAAACGTTAAAGAAATTTAAAAAAAACCTACCTAGCATGCATAGATCCTTTCTTCATCTTGAGATATCCAGGGAATTTCCTCTTTCCATAAATTCTGCTCTTCTCAGTTACCGTACTCTCAGTAACGGTAGTAGTTGGCTCCGTGGCCGTTGTGGTCGATTCCGTTGTCGTGACCGCTACCGTTGTTTCAACAGGTGCGAATGGGAACGATTCGGTCTGAATTATTCCTTCACTCGAAGTAGAAAATTTTCTCACAATTTTTGGGAAGCTTGGGGCTGGAAAAGCGTTGACGTCGGACTTTTGAACAATTTCAGTGTCGTCATTCTCCAGGGATGGAAGCTTGTTGACGAATCTGCGACTTACTACCTTTCCGTTGCTCATGACTATTTGCTCATAGACGCTGAAGTGATTATTTTTGAGAGAGAGAGAGAGAGAGAGAGAGAGAGAGAGAGAGAGAGGGAGGAAGAGAGAGAGAGAGAGAGAGAGAGAGAGAGAGAGAGAGAGAGGGGAGTGAGAGATAGAGAGAGAGAGAGAGAGAGAGAGAGAGAGAGAGAGAGAGAGAGGGAGAAAGAGAGAGAGAGAGAGAGAGAGAGAGAGAGAGAGAGAGAGAGAGAGAGAGAGAGAGAAAGAAGAGAGAGAGAGAGAGAGAGAGAGAGAGAGAGAGAGAGAGAGAGAGAGAGAGAGAGAGAGAGAGAGAGACTGAGAACCTTACATTTTACCACTCTTGTAGACTGGCTTGTAAAGAACATCAGACTGAACGGTAGTTGGCTCAGCAGTAGTGCTTGTCGCCGCAGCAGCGGCTCTCAAAGCTTCACCTGTGTTGGAGATCAACCTGTAGATTTTATTTGAAACTTGAATGAAAAAATTTAATCGCATCCCGCATTCCGTTGTTTTCAAAGGTCCATAACTTTGCTAGGGACATCTCAGGTTAAACGTTAAGCTGACCCAAACCTAACCTAAGCCTAAGAAAGAGGTATCCATGGTAACTCACCCCACGTTTTTCACGTTTAAAAAAAACGGGATGCGACGGGATGCGATTTACTAAATACAAAAAAAACCACAAACTCACTTGGCAATGTTGAAAATGTTCGATTCGACCTTCTGGTCTTCTTTAGTCGGTGTTTCGCGCAACTCGGCTTCCTCTCGTCGACGTTGTTCTTCCAGAGCGTCGTCCCACTAGAAATAGGTTGATTAAAAAAATTTTGCCCATTTGTTTGCAAAAAAAATCGAATCTTGGACTATTTTGTCAGCAAACTGTAAAAAACCAAAAGTTTTGTCATTATTTTAATTTAGATTGAATATAGTCCTTCCTAACGTTCATACTAAAATTCCATTCTGAAGACGACAAAATCAGAAATTTTAAATTTAGCATCATATATGACTACTCAAATTCTTCTTCTATGTAAACTGATCTTTAAATAATGATCAAACTTGCTGAACTTTTGCTCCGCTGACCGATTCTCCAAATTATGATCAAAAGTGTAGAATAACATGGACTACAGGGTGAGCCGTAAGTATCATTAAATGTCTTCAAATTTTCACATTTTGACTATAAAAAATATGGAAACAAAATTTGTTCTATGACTTTCCATTCTTCTGTTTCTGACACCGTTCCGATGCTTCCCGGACAAGGCATCCAGGAACGTCGAGCTCTTAAAAAACCTGCGGCGGGTTCTCTTCTCCCCCTTCTCCGACTATTGAAAAGTGAAGTGCTGTATGGTTATGATGTCACTCTTCTCGGTAAAGTGAAAATAACGGAATGAAAGGTTCTACGGAAATAGTAAAAATAAAAAAAATTAAATTTGACGCGTCGTGTGGTAGCCTACTACACACAAAGTGATCGACCAATACTTATGGTTCACCCTGTACTTAAATTCTTCTTTGACCTTTCAATAATGATCAAACTTGCCAAACTTTTGAACTCACTGTCTTGAAGCTTCTTCTCTCCTGAACGCTGTCAGTATGCTTGGCATCCGATTGTTCTAGTGACGCTTTCGTAGATGCTTCAACGTAACCAGCGTCCATAGCCAATCGGCTAACAATGTCGGCTGGTAGTTTCAAAATACTGAAATCTTCGCTCGGTTGCGATTCTCAGCATATTCATACTC
>OZ022253.1:15444702-15458802 GCA_963978915.1 Caenorhabditis parvicauda | reverse complement strand
GGAAAAGTTGTTGATGCGAAATTTTCAATTGAAAAATTGAAACGGATAAGCTCACACGATGGGTTGATTTCGTGGTTTGGTGATAGAAAATCTCTCTCCCCCTTTCTCTCCCTCTCTCTCTCTCTCTCTCTCTCTCTCTCTCTCTCTCCCTCTCTCTCTCTCTCTCTCTCTCTCTCTCTCCCTCTCTCTCTCTCTCTTCTAGACATAGTCAGAATAACTTGTTCGCAAACCCTGGAGCTCTATAACAAATTCCTAATGAAGAAGGTCTCTTCTTGAAAGAAATTTTTGTACAATGAGTATTGTTGTTTCTATGGCTCAGGTTCGATTGTTGACTCAATTTTCTTTTGTGAATGGAAGACAGAGCATAGAAGAGAGTGAAAGAGAGAGAGAGAGAGAGAGAGAGAGAGAGAGAGAGAGAGAGAGAGAGAGGGAGGGAGAGAGAGAGAGAGAGAGGGAGAGAGAGAGAGAGGAAGAAAAATAAAGACTCAAGATACCAACTCTCCTAACGAAGTGTAAAAAACAAGGGTTATTTGTAAAAGTAAAATTTTCCACTCGGACAACTTTCTGACTAACGTTGGTTGAGGTCCAAATTGTGTACGATTTTGGTAAAAACACTGAATCGCCAGTGTTTTGGCGGTTGAAAGTGGGAATTTCAAGCAGAAAATTAATTTCCCAAGGGTTTCGGGCAGAGGAGAAACCTGAATGAGTTGAAAATAATAAATTTTGAAGTATCGGTCGTGAGGGGGCTGGTGGAAGATGCACAGCTCTCTCTCTCTCTCTCTCTCTCTCTCTCTCTCTCTCTCTCTCTCTCTCTCTCTCTCTCTCTCTCTTTCTTTCTTTCTCTCTCTCTCTCTCTCTCTCTCTCTCTCTCTCTCTCTCTCTCTTTCTCTTTCTTTCTATCTCTCTTTCGCTCTCTCTTTCACACTTTCTTCATCTTCGAAAATAAAATTTTCTACACTTTTCTTGACGGAAAATTTGCACATAACAAGAAAAATGTAAAATTGATTTTGACAGTTTCCTCACTTCCTGTGACAACTCTGGAAACTAAATACCGTTGATATGAACTTCATATCAACAGCCGATGTTTTTTCATAAATTTTCATCAACAGCACATGAACTTCATAAACTTCCATTAACAGCCTATGAACTTCATATCAACGGCATTCAGTGTATAAACTCAGAGAAGGCTCAGATTGAATCCAACCACATCTAGTTTGGAAATAACTGGAATCCAATCTGATTTTTTCTGGATCGGTTCAGAGTTGACTTTTCTGATTACTTTTAAATGCTCCAGATGTACTCGAAACTTGAGTTAACAGATAGATCATGAACAAAATTATTATGGAATGATGTGTCATCATGGTTATAGACCCATTTTCCATCAAATGAAAAAACTGCTAATTGGATCCAATCTGACAAAATCCTTCAAATAACTATAATGCCCCGGAGAATTATTTTCTCGCCAAACCCAAATAACACGATGAATCTTTGGTCAGCACGAGTATTTTGAAGTATAATTGATTCCGATTGGAAACACAACTCTGGATCCAATCAGAGTATTTCCGACATCACCCATCGCAAAAGGATTTCGAATCTCGTGATCAGATTGATCCCACGAGTGGCCTCCTACTATAAAGCTTGTGAGGACATCGGCAAACAAAGTTTGCGATCCGTTTTCCATTGAACAGGTAGAATTTGTTCGTCCACACTCACTGCACAGCCACATGCCGACAAACCCATTTCCCAGCGCATTTTAATGACCTATCACAGCCCGACTTCTTTATTGCCGTACCTCATAGCATTCTTCAGAGATTTGCCATGAGCCTGCTCCGTACGAGAACTCTACAGGAGATCTTCGAAGAGTCCAAGGAGACTATTCAACAGCTCACTGAAGAGGAAATCACCGAGTTCAAAGAAGCATTCTTACTGTTTGACAAGGTTTCCTTTTGAATGTTCCATCTTTGAAAAGAGTGAATTTATAAGAACTGAGAACTTAGCCTTGTGGACACTACCTTTTGAGAGTAGCGAAAATTTTTTGATTAGCGATTTTAAATTGCGCACACCGAGCTAAAGGTGATCGTTATCGATTAGACGCGTTGCACGCAAATTATATTGAACAAAAAATCGCTGAAGGGCGCGTTCGCACATTAATATTTTTTCATGCCTTTCTCTTATTTTCTCAAGTTAACAAGCAAATTTGTTTCGACGATTGCTATTGAAAAAAATTTTTTTGAAAAGTTTTTTTTCCTTTTCTTGAAGTTTAAAGATCGAATTTATTTCCGAAGAAAAGTGCTTGATCTACTGTAAATTCAAGTGAGGGGTACAAAATGCTGCGAAAAACTAAGAAAAACCCATTTTTAGCAAAACCGATTGGAAAAACTGAGTTATCACGATTAGATCAATATAGACTAACTTGATTTCGTATACGATAATATTGTTCTATTACTTTCTGTGTTTTAGTCTAGAGACGATTGTTGACATTGAAGCCATTTGAACTGAATCGTGAAGGTCAAAACATCTAGTATTTTTGATCTGGCTGTATTAGTGCCAGTACGAAGTGTATGCAGATTTAGTGATACTTGTTATTTTAAAGAGAGAGGAAATGATGGAGAGCGTAGACAGACATAGAAAAAATTAAGGGTTTTGTGGGTTTAGGTGCGCCCCTCCCGCTTCTTTTACTATGTTAGTGGGAGAGTGTATGAAATTTCTAGACACAGGCAGGAGGTGAGAGAGTGTGTTGAGACAAGAGGGTGCAGAGTCTGCATCAGGGAAGCAGGGATAGATCAGACCTTTCTCTCGAGATAATGAAATTTCTTCAGGATGCAAACGGAACTATTTCGATCAAGGAACTCGGGATCGCAATGAGAGCGCTTGGACAAAATCCAACTGAGCAGGTGCAGAGCAAATTAATTTCGAAGTGTCACTTGAAAGGTTGAAAAGGAGAAAGGTCGTTAGATAAGATGCACTTTCTTTGATGAGAATAAGAAGAGAGAGAAAGAGAGAGAGAGAGAGAGAGAGAGAGAGAGAAAGAGAGAGAAAGAAAGAAAGAGAGAGAGAGAGAGAGAGAGAGAGAGAGAGAGAGAGAGAGAGAGAGAGAGAGAGAGAGAGAAAGAGAGAGAGAGAGAGAGAGAGAGAGAGAGAGAGAGAGAAAGAGAGAGAGAGAGAGAGAGAGAGAGAGAGAGAGAGAGAGAGAAAGAGAGAGAGAGAGAGAGAGAGAGAGAGAGAGAGAGAGAGAGAGAGAGAGAGAGAGAGAGAATGAGAAAGATTCGTCTAGTTTGCTCCGAAATCCGTAGATGTTTTCATTGGATTCAATCAAAAACGGAAATACAATGAATGTAGTAATCCAAATAATACAAATTGAACAAGGATTAGAAGTAATGTGATCGTTTTCCAGCAGATGCTCGAAATCATCCACGACGTGGATCTGGATGGGAACGGACAAGTCGAGTTCCCAGAGTTCTGTGTAATGATGAAGAGGTGAAGACAGTTTAGACGCACTTTCAAGCAATTCCGGGGTGATTCATGGAGGATATAATGACCGAGAAAATTGTTCGGTGAACATTGAACTTCTAGACTTCTAGTGGATGTTTTTGAGATTTACAAGTGTACAGTGCCGGTCAGAAAGAAATGACCACTCAAATTTTTCCTACGACAAAAAATCTTCAAAAACAAGAATAGTGGTCATCTTATTTTCGCTCGAAGTAGGTGAAACCAATCTAGAGAACGATCCGCAATGGTTATAGTAATGAGAAAACGAGGGAAATATGTTCAAACACTAGCAAAAACATTCGAAAATAAAATGAAGCACATAACTTCCTCTACCTGTAAAAAAGTCTGGCCTCCGTAAATCGGGTACTTAGTACCGTAGCACTTTTGCCTTGAAATACAAGAACGATTTACGGAATGAGCCTTTTATTTCAGAATGGACTGAAAGTAAGAATAATAATTTAAATCCACAAATATCTAACTGTTCGTTGTGAGAGTCCCGACCCTACCGTACTCATTTTGCAAAATTGAGATTAGAGCGCGTTTGAAAACGACCATGCTTCTAGCAATATATGTGTGAAAAGATGAGTGCTCTCCGCGGAGGATTTTGCAAAGCGGTTGCAATGCGGCTATATCCACTTATTGCTGATCCTCAGTGTGGGCAATGAAATATAGATGGAGTTATAAGAAAGTTCTGGCTGATCAAGTATATATCGCGCCTAATGAGATTCATCATCCACTTACTCTCGCAGATTAATGTTTCAGAATAATGAAAGAGACCGACGCTGAAATGATCAGGGAAGCTTTCCGAGTTTTCGATAAGGACGGAAACGGAGTCATCACCGAGAACGAGTTCAGAGTTTTCATGGTTGTAAAATGCGAGAACCCATTTGAATAATAATATTTTAGGTACACATGGGCATGCAATTCAGTGAGGAAGAAGTCGACGAAATGATGAGTCAGTTGGATTGTGATGGTGAGTTTCAATGTAAATCCAATGGAAAAAATTCATTTCAGGTAATGGTCAAATCGACTATGAAGAGTTCGTGACTATCTTTACCAACATGTAAATATTCTGTACACATACGATTGTATAAATAATTATGAGACTGAATAAAATTTAAAAATGCCAATTTTGAAAAACAAAAAATAAAAGTAAATTTCGCTTTTTGGTTACTGTACTTACGTGTCTGCGTCTCTCATTGTAGAGAGTGTTTTGCTTTTTTTATTCGAAATTTTCAGTTTTATCTTCCTCATAACTCACATATCTTCCTCTACCTGTAAAAAAGTCTGACCTCCGTAAATCGGTTACTTGTTACTGTAGCAGTTTCGCCTTGAAACACAAGAACGATTAAGTAATGCGCCTTTAATTTCACTGGACTGAAAGTAAGAATGATAATTTAAATCCACAAAGATCTAACTGTTCGTTGTGAGAGTCTCGACCCTAGGGTAGGCCTACCGTACTCATTTTACAAAAATGCGGCTGGCGTGCGTTTGAAATCGGTCAGACTTTTTGCTAGATATGTGTAACTTGTTTACTTGTATTCATTATCATTCTTCCTCATAACTTGTTTACTTCTGTTCTTTACGCGCATCAAATTTTCAATCCAATCGCGCGCTGCTGCATGGCACAAATTTTCTTAGTTTCGAAATTCAAACGTGTCCTCGAGGACGTGACCATTTTATCGCTTTGCATTTTCATTTGAAAAAAGTGAGAAAACGTAGTACATCCCATGAGAAAGGCTTGTTGAAATGATGAAACGCAGTATCAAAATTTACGTAACCTTTTCAGGATTCTCTTCGTCGACTGTCAGCCCAGTTTTCATGTGAGTTTTTCACTTTTAAAATTCCCATCATGATGTTCCGCAATTCAAGGGTTCACTAAACAAAAACATGATTGAGTGGCGTGCAGGATGTGAGAAATGAAATTTTTGGGGACTCACGAAACATCCAATTTCACTTCAGCCAGAACATTCCTATCTTCTTTGAGCTGTTCTTTTCACACATTTCATGAGAGTTTTTCCAATCAGTCATTAGTTCGTATCTTTACAACCCCCGAAAATATCTTGTTTCCTCGAGTGAATTGCAGCCTTTCTGTTTTTTTCATCTCGTTTGTACGAGCTCAAAATCTCATAGGATTTTTCAAATTTTGTATCAGTTTGTAAGATTTTTCATTGAATCTCGATGCAATTTCGTTCATTTTTAACACTAAGATATTTTGAAAGTTTAGTACATATAGGTAGACCAAATTCTAATGGTTATTCACAACCTGGAAGGTTTAAATAGATTACTTCTTGTCTAAAATTTTATCGTTCTTATACACAAGATCAATAGCTCGTAGTTTCATTTTGCTACATAACTCATTTACACATCTCCCAAAATTAGATACTTCTTGGAACAAAATGATGTCTTTCATTTCCTCTATGAAAACTCTTTAAATGCGAATGTCTCATTTAATATCCTGACTGATCTACAACATCAATATAGTATCATAACTAACAATTCTATTGAGTTCATTTCGTTTTTTGCGAAAAAATTTAACTTTTGTTATTAACATGTAACCGATGTAATTTTGAGATTGATATGGTAATCTTGGTATAAGACACTTCAAAATTTTATTTTTAGAAAGATATCTCTCTTTCTTTCTTTTCTAGAAACACTAAACCAGCGATTTAGAGAAAGTGCGTGCAAATCAAAGCGTGCCTCGTTCGGGGTTTCCGTTCGAGGAAAACTTTGTTGTTCCCGGGGTCAGATTTGCGGCTGATTTGCGGTGCGCTTACGTTGCTCCATGGACACTGGATGCTTTTCCTCCCTCCTCCTCTCACTCCGGATTATTGGAGATTCGCCATCTGACCGAACTCTCGCCTCTCCTCCCCCGCCACACTCTCTAGCCGTGTTGGTGACGTTAGTAGAATGTCTGCACTCTCTCGCTTCATACCATCCCTCACCCCCATAGGCCTACTCATCCATTCAAAGCATTTGATCAGACGAAGCGACCAGAAAGCTTGGAACCTTCTGTTCTTTTCTCGTCCATCCCACATGTTGCAAGTAAATGAGCACCCTCAAGTGTTGTTTGATGGTGTGACGATTGTCTCTGTAGTACGTCATCTTTCATGAATAACCGATCGCATGCAAAGATTAAAGTACAGTTTTTAGAAGATCCGATGATTTTGTCTAATATTCCGCGTCATGTCCTAGTTTCGATCTGCAGTCTGCAGTCAACAGTGATTTACCTTTTATTACAACTTGGAAAAACAACTTTTATGAAGAATTGAGTCTTGAAAATACAGGTAAACCAAGAAAAAAGTGTGGCTGAATGTTAGACAAAATCGTCGGATCTTTTTCTCTGTGAAAAATCATTCTTTCCTATAGTGATGTAAACGATAAGAATTTGTATAATTGTTTCTCAAGAAAGTTAGTGACATTCGTTCTTCATACATAGAATGATTTGAATAGGATAAATATTCATGACTGACGCTCCCGTTAATCCTGTGCAAGTACATATTGTTACATCGACTTTGAAAAGTGAACCCAAATTTTAACTTCCTTAGGTTGCCGACCTTCTGCGGGTTTCGCCGATTCGGCAGTAATTCAGATCATACATGATTCTAGTATTTTCCTTTAGTTTCTGGACATCTCTGGAAATGATGTAGAATTAATAGAAAAGTTTCTATTAGAACTTCGCTAAGTTAACTGATTTTTCAAACTGAAACTTCAACCCTTTATAGTATTGAATATTGTTGAAAGAAAACAAATCAAAAACTTTTTACATCAAGAAAAAAATAAAACTGCATTTATTCAAGTACTCACCATAGACACTTCTCATACTCGAGAGTGAAGTTTCTATTTAAAGTGAAAACCGTTGATATGAAGTTCATAGGCTGTTTATGGAAATTTATGATGTTCATGTGCTGTTGATGAAAATAATTAAGTTCAACCGCTGTTGATAGAATCTCTATGAAGTTCATCGGCTGTTGATATAACATCCTATGAACTTCATATCAACGGTATTTAGTTTATAGAGTTATTATTCAGATGCTTTTGACGATTTTTCATTCTAATAACGTATACTCCCACATCTTAAATCATCAACATCCTCCGATCAATCAAACTTGAATTATCTCCCCCTCTCTCACTTGATCGTCACGGTCTGCTTGCCTTCATATTCACATGTTTAAAGAATCTTGGAAAGGTAGTTGTATTCTCCGTTAGATCCATTTGTGACACATTTGAATAGGTTTTAACTCTAGTTCAGAGTAACATTAAACGTCCATTCCTAATAAGTGACTATAAAAAATAACCAAAGAAATCTCTCACAACAAATTCATATCATCTGAATGATAGTCTTCACATGATGATTGATAGAAGAATTATTGGAACCATGCCAGATGATGTATTACTGTATAGAACAAACATGGCCTTGTAGACACGCGCGTAACACTATTTGTTTACAGTAGATGTAAAAAATGGTTCTGGTCTAATGAGTTTGAGTTTCTTGAATAATTAAAAAATCTGGTTTTCAAACTTGAATTTGAAAAAATTGAGCTTCATGTTAGCGGTTTTCTACTTTTAACCAACGTTAAGTTAGCAGTTTTATTTCAATTTTAACGGAAACGGTAATCGTTAAATTAACTATCTTTCTACCTTCGACGAAATAGTTAGAGGTTAAATTAAAGTATTTTTTTTCATTTTTCACAAAAAACCGTTAGTCGATAAAACAGAATTGCACGGAATTCCGACTTCCGGCTTCCGACTTCCGTCAAAAAATTTTGTTTCGTGAAAAATGACGAAAAAACCGTGAAATCGTTTCTATTCAGTATGGTATTGACCTATCACCTGTTGAGAATGCGTGAATATACAATATCTCTAGGTTTTTTCAACTTTTTTGCACTCCCGACTACCGTTGAAAAAATTATACTTCCGACTTCCGACTTCCGCCTTCCGACTTCCGCCCTTTTTTCACTTCCGACTTCCGACTTCCGTGAAAAAAACTTCACTTCCGACTTCCGACTTCCGTGAAAAAAATTTCACTTCCGTCTTCCGACTTCCGACTTCCGTTTAAAAAATTCACTTCCGACTTCCGACTTCCGTTTTGAAAAATTTTACTTCCGTGCAACTCTGCGATAAAACCAATTCAACAATAAATTTCGCTACTGCCTCCCCACTTTAAAAAAAAGGTGAAAATCCTGAGCAACGAACTTTAGCCCTTTCGCCCCCATCCGTTTCCACTTCCACAAAACCCATTGGCAAGGTCGAGACGAACGTCGTTTAGTGAGTGAAAGCTCTTAACCTTATGTCCCTTTCACATAATTCGTGCCTTTCTTCCACTCCA
This sequence comes from Caenorhabditis parvicauda, assembly GCA_963978915.1. Taxonomy (NCBI): domain Eukaryota; kingdom Metazoa; phylum Nematoda; class Chromadorea; order Rhabditida; family Rhabditidae; genus Caenorhabditis; species Caenorhabditis parvicauda. Next base: position 15,449,984 of record OZ022253.1, on the reverse strand, counting down.
TTCCTAAGGCAAATGAAAATTTTGCAACAGTTTTGGTCTTAATGTAAAAGACCTGGAAAACTCAATATGAAATCTTTTTTCCGAAATTCATAATGCGAAAAGTTTAAACGGAAGTTGGATGTCGGAATTTCGTGTGGCTCTAGTATGAATTCCGAAAAAAACATAGCAAAGGTAACTGGTTAAATGAGTATAATTAAAAGCATAATACGAGCAAATTTCCAAGCAAAAAATGACTACCTTTTAGTATAACGCATATCTGGTGTGACTTCAGTGTTCTTGGCTTGCTTGTCGCTGTGTTTGTGGAGACGTGTACAAAGATCAGCTTGCTTCTCGCGGTATCGTAGGTGATGTAGTGACGTGGTTTCAAAATCGGTCCGTCAGTTGGTGAAATTGAACAAACTTACATGGGAATGCTACCAAAAACCCACGAAATTGGAAGGTCTGACTGGGTTCTTGGGTTTTCAAATACGCTGAAGATGATAGAACCGGTGTCAAAAACTGCTATGTCGACCTTGTTTCAGAGTTATGAGCTGAAAACCGTGTGAAAAGTGGGTTTCATATTCATAGATCACTTTACACCTCGCTAGACTATATTTTTATGATAGAAAACAGTTGAAAACCTATATTTCCGTTGAAATTTCTATGATTCTTGGATTCTGGGCCGAGAAATCGTTTTTTGAAAGTCCTCAAAAACCGCTGTATTGACCACCCAAAAAGCTACAACACGTACGCGAAACCAAGCAAGGAGCGTAGACGAGAAGTGAACAATTGTCGGGCACGACGCCGGTGTCCAAGTGGTTAAGACGTGGAACCGCTAAACTTTTTTGATTTTTTTCACTCGAGTTCGAATTTTTTCTTGTTAAAACTTTTTTGTTTTTATGTTGAGTGATGTAATAATCATTTCCGAACAGAGAACAATGTCCGCTATCGGTTTTGGTAAGAAATTCTAACGGAATCAAAAAAAGTTCTGTAAATGGGCATATTTCGACTTCCACGAAGCTTCTCGATTCTTTGCACCGTTATTTTTGAGTTGAATGATTAGAATTCACCTTGTTAACAAAAACAAAAAAGTTTTAACAAGAAAAAATTCGAACTCGAGTGAAAAAAATCAAAAAAGTTTAGCGGTTCCACGTCTTAACCACTTGGACACCGGCGTCGTGCCCGACAATTGTTCACTTCTCGTCTACCCTCCGTGCTTGGTTTCGCGTACGTGTTGTAGCTTTTTGGGTGGTCAATACAGCGGTTTTTGAGGACATTCAAAAAACGATTTCTCGGCCCAGAATCCAAGAATCATAGAAATTTCAACGGAAATATAGGTTTTCAACTGTTTTCTATCATAAAAATATAGTCTAGCGAGGTGTAAAGTGATCTATGCATATGAAACCTACTTTTCACACGGTTTTCAGCTCATAACTCTGAAACAAGGTCGACATAGCAGTTTTTGACACCGGTTCTATCATCTTCAGCGTATTTGAAAACCCAAGAACCCAGTCAGACCTTCCAATTTCGTGGGTTTTTGGTAGCATTCCCATGTTAGTACATAAAATGAAGGTAAGAAGCGATTTTGGTTGTTTTATTAAATAAAACCTGGTAACCTCAACACTGAATCTTGCCCAAGGTTACCGGGTCTTCCGTAAATTTTCTCCCTCCTCGGTTCCCAGAGTGACCCGAGATTGCTCCCAGCCGGCTCCCCCCCTCTCTCGCACCTGTTCATCTTGCACCAATTTGATGAATGAGGGATCCCGCAAATAATGACAAACGATAATGATTCGGTCGGCCGTCTGTCTTTCCCCCTGTGTGTTGTGGTTGGGTCATTCATTGGCCGCTTCTCACACCCTCACACCAATCCACCAATCAATACAAGCCATCTCCCTGGATGTTGTATTGTTTATGTTTGTGTCATTGTGTGTTACGCATGGTCCGTTGCACTTGTCGTTATTTTCTCATTCTTTTTTTAATCTCTATAGTTGCCGCTCGTTACGATACTTTTAACCTAAAGGTCACGACAAAATTGGTTTTTTACTTTAGCTTACTAACAAGCACTCTTCAGGGACGCTTCGCGCCCCACCTATTACTTTTTCCCGCCAGTTTTGATACTCGAAACAAAAAACAAACGAACGTCGTTCAGTAAAAACGTGAACTCACAGACAACTTGGAACTTCTTAAAAGCTCCATTTTTAAAAATTAAAATGCTAGGCGATAAATGGATCACGTTGAGGACACGTTTGAATTTCAAAACTAAGGAAATCCGTGCCGCGCAGCAGCGCGCGGTCTGATCGAATTAAAAAGTTGATGCGCATCTCCGCTTCAACAGAACCTATCCGATGGCGTTTTCACCGTTCTGATCTGACTCCTATGAGCTGAGAAAAGGCCGCGGAAAGACAGTGTGACCAAATAGCCTTTTTTCATTAGAATAGATAGTTGCCGCTCGCTACGATACTTTTAACCTAAACTTTCACGACAAAATTGGTTTTTCACATTAGCTTACTAATACTCGTTACGCATAGTTCCTTGCATTTGCCGTTCACTCCGTTTTCCCTTCCTCTCTGCCGCTTCCTGTCTTTCTTAAAATTTTGCGTTTTCGATTTTTTTTTTCAAATAATTCCTCTCATCTTTTACTAAATCAGATTATTTTTTCCACATTTGTGGGATTTTGTTCTAAATATGCAAAATTCAATGGAATTTTTACTTTTCTTCGAGAATAAGGTGAAAACATTGTTTGTTTCCTCTTCAGTTCTGTCAAATTTCTCGTGCATCCCCCTCGCTACCCAATCGAAATCTTTTGTATTGAAATGGTCGTCACCCTTTTCAAAAAGAGCCATTCACTAGGTTTCAATTTTCTTTATTGAAAATGCGCTGAAGCATGACATGGATTCAGATTTGAGACCTGTAAAGTATTTTTCCAGTTCAAAAACGTTTCATAGACGATATTACCCTTTATCGCTATGCTTCACAGTGTAGAAAGATAGTGTAGAAAGTGTAGAAACTACGGATGATCGCTTTGCAGTCACCTATAGGTATTCCCTGTAATATCCCAGTTTCAGTCCTCATTGAAATACAATCCAAAGTTACTGTAACAATTTTCGAGAAGACTAACCAGTATTGGTATCGAAAATGTAGTTAAGGTCTCGATTTGAAAATTTTGCTAGTAATCGATTTTTGACCGACTGTCGCCCCGCCCCCGACAAGCTTACTTTTGAAATTGCCAAAAGTAATACACTGTGTGGTTATAATAGTTTCATCTAATTTATGCTTGCGAATGCTATTTTATGTAACTTTAGAGACGTACATAGAAAACTTAATACGAAAAAGTGTACTGAATCGTTTCTATTAAGAATCATTTCCTCAAGGAGGGCTTACAAGGTGAAAAAATTTTTTTGTGATAATCAAGTTTAAACTTTGATCAAATATTATCATCGTACCTAACTAGTGCTTTGAACCTTACCTAAGCCTAAAATTTGAGGTGTCGACAAAGATAAATGAAAAAATGATTCTTGATAGAAACGATTCAGTACACTTTTTCGTATTAACTTACATAGAAACATTTTTGGATTTTCCGAAGGTTTGAGTTCAAAATAATTTGCGTGCAATGCGTCTAATCGATTACGATTACCTTTAGCTTAGTGTGCTCCATCGCGTTTTTAATGTCAAATGAATATGAAGTTCGTACTAATACAAAATATCATGACTATTAAATTTTCTTTCTGAATCACGAAAGTGAGTTTTTTTTTTCAAATCACTACTCGCCTGACTGTTTTTTTTCTCCCATAGTTTTTATTGATACCACACACCTAGACACAGGCATACGACAATATAACCGCTTCGCAATCGCTTTGCCTGCCTCCCAGTAACTGAAATTTGTTCTACTCTTCAACTGCGTTTGCCACAGTGTGGTATATGGTATTTGATAGCATTTTTAAGCCAAAAACGAGCGTATTTGGAGCTGAATTATGATTCGTGTTCATTAGTTAATGGAAAAAAATACCCCTTCTGAAGTTGTCTTCGAAACATCGAAAAAATGTGGTAGACATGGAAACATTCTTTGCCGTAAACTCGAGGTTTGCACATTTCCACATCACTCTACAGCATCGCCAATATTGAATTTTTGGTGTCACACCTCGCGATCATACACACACACACGCACACATGTACATATTGAAATGAGAACTGGTTTTGCCGGCCATCGATACCATACTCGCTATACACTCTCACACGTTGATTTTAGTACAGTTTTGTGACGCCGTGCTACAAAGACGGAAGTGAGGAATTTGACACATCATTAAATGGTTGATTTCACAGTGTACTTAAGTATCCAAGAGTTGGCTCTTTACAAAAGTTGTTCTTCCAACCTAACCTAAGCCTATTATGAAAGATTTAGATTGATACATGACGTCATGAACGCACGGTTTTATAATGTGTCAAATTCCTCACTCCCGTCGCAAAAAAACGTAATTTTTGTTCTTTTGCTCCCAAAGATTGCCGGATTCGTTAGCACAACGATACGGTCTTGTTGATACCAGTAAGATTGTAATGAAACAAGTGAAGATTTCATTCTAATACTTTCAAACATTTTTCGAAAAGCAAGAAAATTTATCTAATTTTTTCTTTACCCTCTTTAGCATCTGGTTTTTGATGCAACTTCAATTCTATTGACAATGAATTGAAACTAATGTTGTTTTCTGATTTTTTCTGAATTAAAGCTAATGTTTTCCTCGAACGGAAATGATTCCTTACAACAGAGTTGAACTATTATATATTATATGATTGACTTTCTTCTTTTTTATCTCTCGTTTTCACTTTTTTTTCTGTTTACTCATCTTGTCAACAGCATTGACCAGTGTGTCGAGATAGTCGAATCAGTAGCCATAATGAATACATGGTTTTTTTTCTGAAAATTTTTCTTCGGAAGTTTAACTATTTCAGTTCTTCTCTTCCTTTTTTGTTCTATTTAACTATCTAGTTAACAACTTTGTCGAATTACGTCGGTGCATCTTTCAATTTATCTTTTTGTCACCATTCAATATACCCTATCAAACGGCAACAATATGTCGACGTACCAGCAACAAAAGAACGAATTCGCTTTTTTTCTTGTAGTCGGTATGTCGCCATTTTGTCACCGCAACGTCGCCGTTTGTTGAGGTATATTAAATGGCGATGGAAATCTCCCTGATTACTGCTTGAAGGTTTATGAACTCTGGTCACTCCAAACAGTCATCACTGTCTTGCTAGCTCTCGCGCGTCGACAGTCTCGTCTTCTGCCACACTCTCACTCACAAATACTC
>OZ022253.1:15423049-15444502 GCA_963978915.1 Caenorhabditis parvicauda | reverse complement strand
AGATAGGATAAAAAGTTGAAAAAACATCAGTTGGAGGCAACTTTTGAAGACTATGCATTTATATCTTTTACTTTCTCAAACTCTCTTCCATTGTCTAGTTCTCTTTTTCAATAATAATAACTTTATTCATCGAGAATAAGTCCATAAGCTTCATGACGACCAGCAATAGCCGCCACGAGCAAATTTTTTTTTACAAGGCCTGATAACTTTTGATAGAGATGGTGTGTAATTACCATATTGAGACTACCAGGTCTTACACCGAAGTTTAGCTGGACATCATAATTCCAGCTTCCGTCTAAAAACTTTTTTGTGAAAAATGACGAAAAGACCATGAAATCGTTTTTACTCAGTCATGAATTGACATTCACCTGTTGAGAATGCGCGGATTCACAATATCTCGGGGGTTTTCTTCAATTTTTTTTTGAATTCTCGACTACCGTTGAAAAAATTCTACTTCCGACTTCCGTTCTTTTTTCACTTCCGCCTTCCGTTTTGAAAAATTTTACTTTCGTGCAACTCTGCTGGACATGATCAAATTCTCATTTCCATGATTCCGTGTAGTTCGAAATATCTACGGCTAATCGAATGACCCAAAATCCATTTTCGTGTGTTGTTTTCTACTTCACTGCTTTCGGATCACTTTTCTTCATATCTTCGTCCATTATCACATCTGTCCATCATGTTACGTCTTGTGATGATAAGAGACTTGTTGATTTTGGCTATATTCCAACTGAAGTCAAGTCTATACTGTTGGTTATCATCGTTTTGATGTTCAAAAAAGTGATTTTCTGAGTGTTCTAAGGGATCTATACAGTACGGTATTTCAATATTGGTCAAAATCGTGAAAGTTATATTAGTGAACAGTTTCGAGTTCATCCGTATCATTCTGTTTACATTGTTCTACTAGAAAAGACGATTTTTGTTGAACCTCTTTTATAACAACCACGCATGTCCGACTTTGGGTTGGAAAAGTTCACTCCGAAATTTGGGATATGTCGTCAATCGGCTTCTATCGCCTGTTTGCAGTTTGAATATCAGACTCTGCACTCTCTTATCTTGACGCACTCTCTCTCTCAATGCTGCTGCGTCTAGCGTTTGTACACACTCTCTCACTCACATAGTGAAGGGACAGAACGCTCGTAAACCTACAAGAAGTCCATTTAGTGACTATGTTCGTCTGACACTCTCCACTCTTCCCTCTCTGTGACAGTGTTAAACGCCGTGCTACAAAAACGGGAGTGAGGAATTTGACACATCATAAAATGGTTAATTTCACAGGGTACTTGGGTGTCCAAGAGTTGGCTCGTTCTTCCAACCTAACCTAAGCTTATTTTAAAAGGAAATAACTGTTGGCTGCAGATTGCAGATTGAGATAAATACATGACGTCATGAACGCGGATTTTCACAATGTGTCAAATTCCTCACTTCCGTCTTTCTAGGACTCCGTCTGCGTTAAGGTTCAGTGCCCGGTGCACCCAACAGTCTCGTCTACTCCATTGATGAATCTATGAGTAATCGCTGACGAATGTGGTTCTCTAGGAATTTTTCCCCTTATCAGTTCTTCTCTTATATTTTGCTCCCTGCCTCTCTCTCTATCTCCGCCAAAAAACGACTGCAATATCAGCAAAGTTCTGTGTCTATCAGTATCCATTCAATAAATGTTGTCACTTGCAGAAATGCGACCGGTGAAAGACTGGCGAGGCTCGACATCCACATCAAGGGTCTTCGCACAAAGAGGATATCAAATCAGTGATGAGCTAGTACTCAAGCAAAGACAGGTATTTTTTCGATTTGAAAAGAAATGTTTTTCGAATGCCTTACTTGGTTGAAAACCAAGTAGCTGACAAGTTGACGATTAAACGAAATTTTCTGCTAGATTTGTTTCAATTACACACCGCGCTAAGCGCAGTAGAGAAGTGTCGGATCGAGCTGCGAGGGGAGGCAACCAATAAGCAGCGAGCACAAACTCCGCCCCTTCGTAAATCCTGCACCGCTGTAGATCAAATCACAGTTACTGTAGTTAAAAAACTTTTTTCTCTGACGTGTTTCCAAAATTCTTTTTTTTTAAACTGAAAAACCGTTACTCTAACGTTGTGAATGATTTTTGTTGCTCGATCAAGAAAATAATTGAAAATGCGAAAACTGCGAAATTCAAAAATGGTAATTTTTGTGAAAGAAAAGAAATGAGACCCCCCCCCCCAAAAAAACAGCCATTCATACAAAATTGACACGATTGCCAATGAATCAAGATTTTCCCACGCTTTCAGTCTCCCTACTGTCGGCCTTCTCTGATGTTTTAGTTTTCTCACGTTTAATGTTCTTTTTAGCACCTATAAAACCGCATTGCGATAGTTCTCTCTGACGATTTCTCTCAAGATCTTTTTTCAACTTTTCTCAGAATATTTTAATTCGTAGAGTACGAATTTCGAGTTCTGACCTTGTACGACCGTACTACGATGACTGAATGTATGAAAAGTTTCGTTCGAATTCTGGGGTTTTTAGTTAGAATTTAAAAATGATGATAGGAATTTTGAAATAATGTTTCGAAGATGATTTTTAAATGTAAAAAACTCATATAATATGCTCAAATGCAGTACTCACTAATACAATGAATAGCAGGCCATAGTCCATTAAGGTTTTGACTTTTTTTTCTGATTTTGAGGTTTATTTATTTTCGATCAACATTTGAAGGAAACTCGAGTAAAATTTTGTACTGCGACCTCAAATTATGTTCTGAGCCTCTGGACCTAAATTCGCCACTGCGCCAAAGTCTGGTACCAATTTGAAGAAATTCCGAAACAAAACTTTGACCTTCAAGATGCACATAAGCTAGAACTAGATGTCGTCTCCAGGGTGCTATTTGCCTTGGTAAATTGTAACAATTGCACCAAGAGCAAGAAGCATAAAACACGTGTAAATTACCCTCAAATATTTGCCAGGTGCTCGAAAGACGATACGGTGAGAGAGCACACCACGCAGCGTGCCTGATCCAGAGGGCGTTCCGACAATACTGCCTCAGAAAGCGATGGACACAGATGACAACGTCGCCGACCACGTGAGCTTTATCCCATTCAATATTTTAATCTGTGAACACAAAATGCGCGAAGATGGTCGATACAGTTCGTCTTCAGCAGCGATTTGTCAGTAATTTTCTTAGGGTTTTTCAAAAAAGTTGATTTTCCATTGTGAACCACAACCATATTCAGTTATTTTCCTTCTGGTGATTTGATAAAGTTATCCAAAGTTTTAAAAAATATTCTTGGCATATACAGGCTTAGGCTGAACCTTAGCTGGCCCAAACGAAACCTAAGCCTCAAATTAAATAGAGATGAACTTTTAACAATGTTAACTTTTAAAGTATCAACATAACTTACTTGACAACTGAAAGAGTTCTACTAAATGTAGAAAATCGGTGCGGTGCAACCGGTGCGTTCCACTAAATTCCCGTATTCTTTATGAATAAAATTGAAGTTATTTTTATATAATTAGGCTACCCAACGATTTTTCCCATTTCTGCTAGTAATTGGATAGGAGCTGAGTTGTACGGAAGTAGAATTTTTCAAAACGGAAGTTGGAAGTCGGAAATAGAATTTTTTCTATGGTAGTCGGGAGTGCAAAAAAGTTGGAAAAAACCCAGAGATCTTGTATATCCGCGCATTCTCAACAGGTGATAGGTCAATTCCAGAATGAGTAGAAATGATTTCACGGTTTTTTCGTCATTTTTCACGAAGAAAATTGTTTTTGACGGAAGTCGGAAGTAGAATTTGCTAAACGGAAGTCGGAAGTCTGAATTCCGTGCAACTCTGGCTAGGAGCTTAGATAGTTTAGTTTCTAAAATATTTTAATGTTTCAACTAATAAGAGTCTTATTTATAAATTGATCGAGAATGTTCAATACGCACCCAACTGTACGTCATTTTCGCCTTCCTTTTCAACAACTTTTTTGGAAGTGAAAGTCTCGGTCCTCAACAGTTTTCCCATTTCTCCCAATAACTGAAAAAATTGACTGAAACGATTCAATATGTCCCTTTTCTAGAAAATGGAAGTTTTGGTCATTAAAGATTTGACATTCTCTCCCAGTGAATTTTTCAGTAGGTTTGGTAGATTAGGTAAGCTCAGAGATTTCTGATTTCCAATGTCCTTTTTTCCGGTAGAAATTTAGTTATCAGTGAAAATGTCATAAAAATTTGATAGATCAAAGCTACTCGAACCAATAACTGTGGATAAAAAAGTTTCTGATAACAACAAGAAAGAAAACATTTAGTTACAAAGATGAAGTTGTTCTGAATGCATTGAGTGATCTCGATTCTTTTTTAATGTTTTCTGACTGTTAGAACTGAATGTGATTTTTTAAATATGGAACAGTTGTGCGCTTTTTGTGCAAAAAGTACGTTGGATAAGTTTGTAAGATAACCAGAATGAAAAGAACTGAATATGATTGTTAGTAGTGTTAGAACATTAGTGTTAGTAGATCGACCAGGATATTCAGATCAATTCCAACCGGTAGTCTGACAAAATGTGTTTGACCGTAATTTAGGAAGGTTCCTATCAGTTAATTTTTGAATATACTTGTCAGATCACCTGGTATTGCTATAGTCCCAGAGTTGAATTTTGTGAACTTTATCAAAATACTAGGTAGCTTCAGTAAGAACCAGCAACATTTGTTAAAAGCTCAATGAAATTCCAGAAAGAAAAAAACCAGCATAGTATTGTTATTAACTGAATCCTTTCGATTGTTTTAAAAATCGTCGTGTTTACCTATAGGTTAAGGGATCCCGCTACTGTAAAAAGTCAACCTGTCACAAGTAACCAAACAAACCGAAATCGTTTCAGAAAAGAAGTGAAAGAAAAGCATCGACCGGATTTGACCCTGAACAGGTGAGGATTTTGATTGTGATTCGAACCGACTGTTTTCGCGCAGTTCCCTTTTACCCCTTCACTGAGTCTTGTTCATTTTTTGTTTTTTACTTGTTCTTGGACCTAATTTTCTTCTGAATGCGGGGTTTGCAATGTGTCACATGATGAAATAACTACTTATCTGTATTTAACGGGAGTTAACCCTTTTTCTAACCGGAAAATACGGAAAATTTTGATGCGTTCTCTTGCTCTAAATTACTGTACACACCTAGGCAAAGGCATAAGACAATAAAACCGCTTCGCAACCGCTTTGCCGACCTCCTCTTTCAATTTCGAAAGTGTTTGTAAATGTTTCACTTGACATAATGAACGTTGCGGGCTGTTCCCAACGGTAGTTTCGCCTACTTCAAACATTTTTACGTTACGATTTGTGAATTTGGGACAAAAAAGTAGGAAAAGTAAAAATTTTTGAACTACAGTAACTGAAATTCGATCTACTTTACTGATTTTTTTGCTCACACTTTTCCACTGCGTTTGTCGCAGTGTGCTGTATGAGAAATGACAATACAGAATTTATAGACCATATCATGAAAGGAAATGAGTACTTTTCATGTTTAGTATCGGTGTTCGTAGGTAGATCCACCCAAACCCTCGTTACAATAAACATAAACAGTACAGTTCCCACATCATTTTTCTGACAGTGTTACGGTAACCGAAGTTGCCCCGCCTCCCATACAGTAGCTTAGTACTGATATGACGAAATATACTCAACTCTGAAGTGATCTCTGATCAGCCATGATGTTGACTATCTCCGTTGAAAGAACTTTGTTGCATGGTATTTTTCACCTTGAAAATCACCATCCAAAACGAGTCACTCTTAAAAACACAGCCTTACTTCTGTTCATGACATTCCTCATTTGTTTTTCATCGAGATAACGTCAAAATCAATTGCAAAGATTTAGAAATTGAGATTGTTGTGAAAAAAACGAACAGCTTTAACGTAATCGAGTTGTTCCGATGTCGTTGTAGAATATTTATTTTGCATGGTAGTCTCTAAAGCATTAGCTTTAATAAGATCTTTTTGAACCATACGATATTGGCTTGTAATCTTCCGAACTTTTCCGCTATTCGAAGATATTATTAATAGAAAAATGATTTTTTTATCCGATTTTTTTTCAAATAACATCAAAAGATCATTGATTTTTTCTTATTTTCCACATTTATCTTGAATTCTGTCAAAAATTTGAAAAGTACCGAATTTGTGAAAGATTAACAATGGAATGCTTGTCGTCTAGATCACTTAAGAATGAGCGATTCCAAGATATGTTCTGGTTTTCTTTCCGCATTTTCCCGTTCTAGTTTTTCACTCTGACTATCATTTCGGAAAAAAAAGCTCGTATACAATATTTCTGGTATTATCCGACTTTCAACTTCCGTTGAAAAAAACACTTACATCTGTACAATCTGTTGTGCTTCACACCGAGCTAAAGGTGGTTGTTATCGATTAGACGCGTTTCTCGCAAATTATATTGACCGAAAATTCGCTTTAGAGCGCGTTCGCACATCAATATTTTTCCATCCTTTTCTTCTATTTTTCTCAAGTTAACAAGCGAATGTGTATCGACGATTGTTATTAAAAAATTGCAAATCGTGTAACTTTCCTTCGTAACTAGCTTTTTATCATGAATTTTGAGAAAACGTCAGAGAAAAAAGTTGTTCTAACTGCAGTAACTGTGATTTGATCTACATCAGTGCAGGATTTACGAAGAGGCGGAGTTTGTGCTCGCTGCTCATTGGTCGCCTCCTCTCGCTGCTCGACCCGACACTTTTCTACTGCACTTGACGCAGTGTGTGCTTCTTTGCCCCAACAAAAGTTCTTTTGCTCGAGTATGAGATAAAACGATGTTTCGTTGAACCCCAGAAAACCTGATAAATGACTTTCCCATCACGGGTATACCGGTAGAGACAAGGCAGATTTGAGTCTGTTTTAACGGCCTCGTAAAACGTGATTTCCAAACTACTCGGTCTTCCTTTTTCCCATTCACTGACAGATCATTCTCGCGTGCGCCCACACGATTTTGATATCACTCGTTTCGACCGATTCTTTCTCATTCAACGCCGTCGAAATGCATTCTTTTTGCTGATAAGACGGTGGTGTTTCGCTGCCACCCAGACGGTAATGCCACCAAAATGGTTCACAACAGAAATGCACGGAATGCCGACTTCCGCCCCTTTTTCACTTCAGACTTCCGTTTTGAAACATTTTACTTCCGTGCATCTCTGCTAGCTAGTAACATTTTCCCATAGACAGCGATAATTCATACAATAAATACTCAAATACCTTATTAATCATTTTCATTCGGAAGTTTTCGAGTCATTCCACTTCTTCATTCTAATAGTATTTCAAGATTCCTATCATTAACGTATGGAAAAATTCTCGATTTCATTAGAAATTTGAAACACGATTTTTAAAAAAATATTTTCTTAAAAGTCGAAATTTTCATCCGTTATTTTATTCATGCCACTCAATTTGAAAAAAATGCAATATCGGACAAAAATAACACAGAGTTTTTGAAATTAACCTTTTTCTGAAAAATAGAACTAATTCGAAATCAACGAAAATTTTTTGTAAAATTCCTTTATTTCGAACTATTCTCTCCGCTTTCTGTTGGTTAAACTAAAATGGTTCTAAATATTTTAACAAAATCTTTTTGAATGGAAAAAAATGGTGAACTTCGTTAAGTTCGAATCGTCCTCTCCCCTCTTTCTGTTGGTCACCTCAATCCCTTACGACTATCGGCACTGAAACCGGGAAGACAAGCGAAAATTAGTGACAGGACTATAAACAGTCGACGATTGTGTCAAAATTATGTCTGTTTGTGTTCTTTCACTCTCTCTCTCACACTCCCTTTCAAATAAACACAAAACAAACGCCCACTGGAATTTCTCGCTTCTTGTGTGTTTTCTTCTTGCATGTACTGAAAGTTTATACTTTTAAAAAACTATACACAGGAGAGTGGCTTAAGTTAGTCTTACACTAATGTTTCTCTGTAATTTTGGTGTCAGAAGCACCACGGGAAGCAAATTTGTGGAGAAATGAGTGTCTGCCTCAATCGAGACGTGTGTCTGCCACAACCCACACCTCGGTAAAGGCATAAGACAATATAACCGCTTCGCAACCGCGTTGCCGACCTCCGCTTTCATTTTCGAAAGTGTTTGTACTTTATTAAATGTTTCACTTGACAAAATGAACGTTGGGACTGTTCTCAACGATAGTTTCACCTACTTCAAACGTTTTTTTCCGTTATGACTTGTGAATCTGGGACGGAAAAAAGTAGGAAAGTAAATTTTTTCGAACTACAGTAACTGAAATTTGATCTACCTTATCGATTTTCTTTGCTTACACTTTTCAACTGAGTTTGCCGCGGTGTGTACAGTACCATCTAGTGTTTCGATAGATATAAACTACTTTTTAACCCTGTCTTGAAAAAATGCAAAATGCAAAAAATGCAAAAAAAAATGCAATATGCCCATGCCTCGTGTGTAGTAGGGATGGGCAAATCGCCAGTCATTGGCTAACGATTGTCTATCCTCTTTTCGTTAGCCAATTGCTTTGGCAAGCGATTGGCTATTCAATTGGTGAGCGCCTGGAGTTGCGCATTCTGAGCCTTCTCGACGCTGATGATGGTGTTGTTCAGATGACATCATTTCGCCAATTGAATAGCCAGTCGCTCGCCAATGCACTTGGCTAACGAAAAGAGGATAGCCAATCGGTAGCCAATGACCGGCGATTTTCCCATTCCTAGTGTGTAGTAGCCGCGTTGCAGGCGCCTCCAACGCCCCGGCTCAAATTCCATTCACGGTGTCGCTGTGTGCGAATGCGGGAAACAGTATCTGAATAAAAACGGTAACAGCTGCACACAAGGCGCAAAAAAGGATCGTTACATTCCCCCAGCTGACGCATCCAACAAACGAGAGTTTAACGATTCTTTTACAGACGCTACGTAACCACAACCAGCCTGAGCGCCCAGCTGCGTGCAGACAGAGCGAGTCAAGAACGTGACCGCGTCGTGCACCGGTCCCCACCATCACCGTCACCTACACCAAGATCGCACCACACGCCGTCGTCCAGTGGTGCCATTCCCAGCAATATGATTGGTGAGTTCTATTAATGTTTTTGTTAAAGTAGTCCTAAACTTGAAATAGGTCAGTTACTGTATGGGGAATGAAGCACTCTCCCAGGAGTATAAGTACGGTAGTCCAGAAAAGTCAAAAATACAGTAACTCAATACGGAAAAGTAGACTGAATCTTCTTCCTTACAAGGTGAAAATTTTTTATGATAATCAAGTTTAAACTTTGATCAAATCTTAGCATTGTACCTAACTAGTGCTTTGAACCTTACCTAAGCCTAAAATTTGAGGTGTCGACAAAGATAAATGAAAAAAGATTCATGATGCGATTCTTGATTCATATGAATCAGTCTACTTTTCCGGATAAAATAAATACATTACCTCAACACTCCGAAAGTGTGATACATGAAGTATCTACCAGTAGTCCAGAATTAAATGTAGGTCAAGGTTACTGTATGAGAAATGAAGATACAGTACCATCTACTGTTTCGATAGATATAAACTACTTTTTAACCTTGTCTTTCAAAATACTTGGCTTATCTAACGCAGTATAGTTACAGTTGTCAAGGTTACTGTAAAAGTGATGAAATTAGAGTATTTATAAGTCCAGGATACAGTTTAGTGACGGTAATCGTAGATAGAGCGACCCACTCCTTCTTTACAAAGCCCATCAGTCCATGTGTCGCCCGGTCCATGTGTCGCCCATTTATGATCCAATGCCGGTCCAAATTTGACACGCAGCGCACTCTCCCCGCCACCAGTCCATGTGTCGCCCATCTACAGTCCATGTGTCGCCCATTTACGATCCAATGCCGGTCCAAATTTGACACGCAGCGCACTCTCCCCGCCACCAGTCCATGTGTCGCCCATCTACAGTCCATGTGTCGCCCATTTACGATCCAATGCCGGTCCAAATTTGACACGCAGCGCACTCTCCCCGCCACCAGTCCATGTGTCGCCCATCTACAGTCCATGTGTCGCCCATTTACGATCCAATGCCGGTCCAAATTTGACACGCAGCGCACTCTCCCCGCCACCAGTCCATGTGTCGCCCATCTACAGTCCATGTGTCGCCCATTTACGATCCAATGCCGGTCCAAATTTGACACGCAGCGCACTCTCCCCGCCACCAGTCCATGTGTCGCCCATCTACAGTCCATGTGTCGCCCGGTCCGTGTGTCGCCCATCTACGGTCCAATGCCGGTCCAGGAAAAGTTTTGGAGTATCATATCATATAAACAGTACAGTAATCAACCTTTCCCCATCTGTTTCCTACAGTAGTTCAACAGTGTTACAGTAATTGAATACCGTATCCTATCGACTATTTCATGTTTACCTAATAATCCTGCCAAACGTACTAGGTGATAGTAGACGAGCCACGGCATCAGATTGTTGAGTACTCAGTAATTCAGAACAAACAAAATCGGCAACGTGAGACCCGTTCCGACCTATTCATATATTCTCCCAGTTGTATCTAGTTTCAACCAAGGCAACTGCAAAATTTAGTCCTTTCCGGTCAGTTGTAGAATTCGCTCGCTTTTTAATCTCATTTTACATCAACAAAAAACTTTTCTGTCTTGAACTTCTGTTTTCGAAGATACCGGAATGATGCTAAAATGGATTCCTACCTGTTCATAACACAGTTTGATACTTACACCATAAGCATTAACTTTATTTGGGAAATATCTTGAATGGAAAAAGTCAGAGCCCATAATTTACCACCTAAAATCTTGAGCTAATTCTGGTTCACAAAAATTCAATCGTTAGGAACTCACAATACACATATTGATTGGAATGTATTAAAATAAATAGAAAGAAGACGAAAAAAATTATAAATTTTTGCTCGCTACTGTGTACATTACTCACGGTGTACCGAGATCAAAAAAGTAGAAGGGGGTGGAGTTTCAAAAAAGGCGCGAATCAGTCGACCCTGATCAATAGATTTTTCGCTTCGGATGACCGCTTTGCAGCCGTCTATTAGTATTTTTACCCATTTATTCCATGTATTCTGCTCCATTTTAGTCTTTATTGAACAAGAAAATTGTTTTAAAAGTTGTTGTAAGATATTTCGAGGAGACTAACCAGTATTGATATTGAAAATGTAGTTAAAGTCTCGATTTGAGAATTTTGCAAGTAAACAATTTTTGACCGACCATCCTTGGTTGTCCCACCCCCGTTACGCCCACTTTTGGAATGGCCGAAAGTGTTACACCGTGTTACTCTTGAAACTTCTCGCGGGAATGTGAAAAAACACCATCTGATATCTAGTGAGTAGAGATTAGATCAAAAAACGATCAATCTTCATCTGGGTGCACAGTTGTTCGAGGTTTGCACCTCATTTAATTCCACACATCTTGATTGTTTGTCCGTCCGTCTTCTCAGAATTTCTGCTCATGAAAATGAATGGGAAATGTGAACGGCTCATTATTTCCGAATATGTCGATTTTTATGGCTGATACGATTTCCCTTCACCCTCTTCCCCTCTTCCGCTTTCATGTATCGATCCATGATGGTTATTGCTCCACGGTTTCTCTCCTCGCGAACTATTGTTAGACCAGTTTGTTTCTATACCCACATCGTGCTAAGCGCAGTAGAAAAGCAAAGGGAGGCAACCAATAAGCAGCGAGCACAAACCCCGCCCCTCCGTAAATCCTTCACCATTGTAAATCAAATTACAGTTACTGTAGTTAACAAACTTTTGTATCTGACTTTTTTTCAAAATTCATGATAAAAAGCTAGTTAAAAGTTACATGATTTGCAATTTTTCAATAACAATCTTCGAGACAAATTCGCTTGTTGAAATAAGAAAAATAGTTAAAAATAATGAAAAAATATAACTACTAACCACTAGTAGATACGACAAGAACATATACCAAAATGACTTTCTCCATCGAGTCGCGACCCCTAATCAGTCGCGGACCCGCCCCTCTGATTGCCTATAACTGTTATGGTTTTGAGTCTTGAATTTTGTATCCATTCAAAGGGTGCGAAGTAGGTTCAGGTTCACACGGTTGAAATCATCAAAACCTGCTGTTTTTCAGAAAGTCTAATGTCCCCACGACTCGGCCACCGGCGGTTCGCACCCAGGTGTGGCGGTACCGTATCTCAGACGATGGTAGCTGACGGCGCTGAGGTTTGGCTGCCCCGACCCTCTCTCATCCAGCACAACCCGGCTCATAGCAATTCATTGCCAAGATTGGATAAACACAAAGTGCATAATAGGTGAGATGTTGCATAGTATTCTCTCTCTCTTTCTCTCTCTCTCTCTCTCTCTCTCTCTCTCTATCTCTCTCTCTGTCTCTCTCTCTGTCTCTCTCTCTCTCTCTCCCTGTCTCTCTCTCTGTCTCTCCCCTCTCTATCTGCCTCTCTCTTTCTGCCTCTCGCTCTCTCTCTCTCTTTCTCTCTCTCTCTCCCTCTCTCTCTCGCTCTCTCTCTCTCTCTCTCTCTCTCTCTCTCCCTCTCTCTCTCTCGCTCTCTATCTCTCTCTCTCTATCTCTCTCTCTCTCTCTCTCTCTCTCTCTCTCTCTCTCTCTCTCTCTCTCTCTCTCTCTCTTTCTCTCTTTCTCTCTCTCTCTCTGTCTCTCTCTCTCCCTCTCTCTCTGTCTCCCTCTCTCCCTCTCTCTCTCTCTCTCTCTCTCTCTCTCTCTCTCTCTCTCTTTCTCTCTCTCCAAATCTTTTCCACCCACGGAAAAAAAAAAACTGTCTCTCATCCAGTTTCCTCACTACCGGGGAAAAAATGAATATCTCCAAGAATACCACACCCAAAAGTCGGCTGGTATCAGAGAGTCATTTCCCGCATTTTCCGCTTCATTACATCCTTCACAGAAGATGAAAGTTCTTTTTTTTCCAGCGAGAGACACCAAAAACATCAAACACCGCCACGAAGTATGTCGGAACAGGAAAGAAAGAGGCAGTACCGAATCGCGTTGAACTTTTTCAATAAGTGAGTTTGGCTATACAAGAAAACGTTTTATTTTTTCCATAGAATACTATGAGAATTCTGAACAAAAAGCAAAGAGAATTATCTGTATTTTCAACTTGGCATGGTTGCTCTAGAAACGAAATACCGCTGATATGAAGTTCATAGGCAGTTGATATCAACAGCGCATTTACGTCATAGGTCCTAGATATCTACAGCCTATGAACCAGGGCTGGTCACGAAATTTAACCATCTAACCAAATTTTTGGTTAAATTCGATGTAACGATCAGCGGTTTTATTAACACTGGAAAACCGTTAAATTAACGTTTAACTGTCTCGTTAAAAATTTTAAAAACCCGTTAATTTAATTTGTTTGTAATTTCGTAAACAGCCGTGCTATAAACTTTATAGAATACTTATTCAAAATCTGTCAAGAGCACATGAACTTCATATCAACGGTATTTCGTTTCTAGAGTGTGTCGGGCAGAGTTGCACGGAGGTAAAATCTTTTCAAAATGGAAGTTGGAAGTAGAATTTTTCAACAGTAGTCGGGAGTGCAAAAAAATTGAAAAAACCCAGAGATATTGTATATCCGCGCATTCTCAACAGGTGATAGGTCAATTCCAGAATGAGTAGAAACGATTTCACGGTTTTTTTTGTCATTTTTCTCAAAAAAAATTTTTTGACGGAAGTCGGAAGTGAAATTTCTCACGAAAGTAGGAAGTTGGAATTCCATGCAACTCTGGTGTCGGGAATGTGGTCGCACAGGCGTGGAGAAATCAAGACTCGTGCTAGCCATGATCATGATTGTGGCAGACACGTGTCCGGATTGAGGCAGACACGCGTCTTCATTTTTCCACGATTTTGCTGCCCCATTGCTTGCCAAACATATATAACACAGGGAGAATTCAAAAAATCGCTGATTTTTCACCATCTTCAGAAAACCAGAACGTGGTGTACAACTACTGACATCCTGGGCGTTCGTCGATCAGGCTCCAGAGTCCCTCGCACGATTGCTGTTCGGAAGACGTGGTCTGAGCAAGCTGATGGTTGGAGAGTACATTGGAACACTCCACTCGTCTTTCCATTCGCTGGTTTTGAAGTGAGTCATCATTTGAAACACTGTTTTTACCATTTTGAGTCAAAGTACCGGTCAAAAGTTTAGAAATCAATGATTTACTTTCGTAACTGAAACCACACTGAAGGATTGAATTTTTTTTTACAGAAAACACTTTTAATGCTGTTTCGTCATACCTACACTCTTTGTTTTTACGAAAATAGTTAAAAATTACTCTGAAAAGTTGAAATTTTGTGAAAAATGACTTTTTTTTCATTCTCTGGATTCGAAGTGAGTTTTCAGAAATTTTGAAACCCCTATTTTTCCGTTTAATGATTAATGTATTTTGAGATAAAAATTGAAAATAGCACTATTTCAACCTTTACCTTTCAGATACTTCATGCAACTGATCGACGTCCGAGGACTCGAGATAGACGTCGCACTGCGAAAAGCCATGCAGTACTTTATCCTGCCGAAAGAAGCTGAAAAGATTGACACTATCATCCAAGCGTTCGCCCTACACTATGCCAAGTCGAACCCAAGAAGGACATCGCAGTTCCGAGGTGGTTGGGACACTATACATTTGTTGTCGTTCGCAGTCATCATGCTGAATACGGATCTCCATTCGCCTAATGTAAAGGTAAACCTTAACCGTTAGACCTAATTTTCAATAATAACTTTATTCATTAATAATAAGTTCATGAGCTTTGTGACGGTCAGAAATAACCGTTTTGAGCATGGAATAATGGTCATGGGAACTGAAAACATTTCAGAAAGAGTTATTCGAGTTTTCGCACAAAAAACATTGGATAAATTTGTCACTGTGATTTCATCGTGGCAGGAACACGTCATGCACATTTGTGGACAGATGAAGACGTGTGCCGGCTACTATCGATACGCGTGCCTGTCTATATAGATTATATTGAACGATCGCACATCAATGTTTTTCATTCTTTCGTCCTATTTTTCTCAAGTTGACAAGAAAATTTGTTTCGCCGGTTTCTATTGAAAAATTTCAAATAATGTTACTTTCCTTCGTAACTAGTTTTGCATCATGAATTCTGAAAAACACGTTTGAGAAAAAGTTTTAAACTACAGTAACTGTAATTTGATCTACGTCGATGTAGGATTTACGAAGGGCGGGGTTTGTGCTCGCTGCTTATTGGTTGCCTCCCCTCGCTGCTTGATCCGACACTTTTCTACTGCGCTTAGCGCAGTGTGTAGAACAAAGGTGTTACTACAGGGTGAGCCATAAATATATTAACCAAATTTTGAGTCTTCGGTGCAGCTACTGTACGGTAGCAAACACCGAAATTTTTATTTACTTTTATTCATTAAGTCTTTCTTAATATTTATGCAAAATTTCATTGTCTCATCTCTAGTTTCCAGGTAATGGTGGCTCCTTCTCCACATTGAGCTGCGATTGGAAGAACGGATGGACCAATGGGGATATTGCAAAAGAGCTCTGTGTTTCTCGAGAAGTGGTTTATCTTACTGTCAAACGGTTTCAAAATACTGGTACGGTTTCTGATCGTCGACGAAGCGGTTGTAAGGTCACCTTAACCACTCCTTCAGTGGTGAGAGTCGTCCGAGAGCGGATTCGTCGCAACCCCGAGAGAAGCATGCAAAAGTTGGCTTCAGAACTCAGAGTCAATCCGCAATCGATCAACAGAATTGTCAAAAGCAAGTTGAAACTGACTTCTTACCGTATGCAGACTGGCGTTTTTCTCACTGAGCGAAACAAGAAGTTACGAGTGGAGAAAGCGAAGGCACTGCTTCGTGGCACGACGGCTGGTTCGCACCTGAGTATGCTGTTCACAGACGAAAAAATATTAACTGTGGAAGCAAACAAAAGCGGTCAAAACCACAGGATCATTGCAAACGACTTCCAATCTGCCTGTGAGAAAGGAAATATTGTCAACAAAACATCACATCCATCATCAGTGATGGTTTTTGCCGGGATATGCGCTAATGGAAAATGTCCAATGGTTTTCGTTGATCCTGGAGCGAAAATCGACCAAGTCTACTACAGGGAGAAATTTTTAGAAGCCGTCGTACTTCTCTGGTCCAAAACGCATTATCAGAATCGGCCATGGGTCTTCCAGCAAGACGGAGCACCGGCATATCGTGCGAAGTTGACATAACAGTGGTGCCAACTGCATTTCCCCGAGTTTTGGCAGCTTCTGAATGACCCGCTTCCTCGCCTGATCTCAACCCTATGGACTATGCCGCTTGGGGTTACCTCACCGAGAAGGTCTCAACAAAAAATTACTCAAGTTTGGAAGCCCTAAACAAAGCTATTCTGAAGGCATGAGATGATCTAGACGTCGACTACCTTCGTGCCGTGGTCGATGCGTTTTGCAGACGACTTCGAGCTGTTATCAGAGAGAAAGGAGGAATATTTGGCAATTGGTGATATGATTCTATTTGTTAAATATCTGAATAAATGTTGTGAAGAAATTTCGAAATTCTGCTGTGATCTTCTTGAGTTATGACGGTTTTACTGTGTTAATATATTTATGGCTCACCCTGTAGTTCGACACTTAATACGAAAAAGTGTACTGAATCGTTTCTATTAAGAATCATTTCCTCAAGGAGGGCTTACAAGGTGAAAATTTTTTTGTGATAATCAAGTTTAAACTTTGATCAAATCTTATCATCGTACCTAACTAGTGCTTTGAACCTTACCTAAGCCTAAAATTTGAGGTGTCGACAAAGATAAATGAAAAAATGATTCTTAATAGAAACGATTCAGTACACTTTTTCGTATTAACTCTAGTTCGACCTGGACGTTCAGATCAATTCCAACCAGTAGTCTTACAAATTGTCTTTGACCGTGATTTAAGAAGGTTCCCATCAGTTAATGTAACAAGGGTTGGAAATTGAAAACAAAAATAATTGAACGCTTTTCATTCAGCAACGCATGACAAACGATGACTTTGTCAAGAATCTCAGAGGCCAGGATAAGGTTTCCGGAGAGAAAGATGGAAAGGATATTGAGAGGTGATCTTTGGTTCTTATAAAATCTCAATATTTGAATTGAATCGCATTTCAGTAATAAAATTCAAACAAACATTCTGATAAACGTTTTTTGAATTTCAAAAAAAAAATATAGAAACAAAAATTGAAACACAAAATAAATAAGAGGAAAAAACTGAAATTATAACGATTTTGCGACAATTTTTGAGAGTAGCGAAAACTTTTTTGTTAGCGACCTCAATTTTTTTGAAATTGGTACCACTTTCAAGCCAAATTGACCGTAATTAAATTCTTTTGATAAATGAAGGACCACCAAACTTTTACAGGTACATCCTCGAAGGAATCTATGAGAGAATAAAAGCTGACGAACTGAAACCTGGTGATGATCACGTGGCACAAGTCGCTCGAGTCGACAGGGCGATCATCGGAAAAGAGAAGCCTGTACTGACAGAGACGCCGAGACGTCTCGTCTGCTACTGCCGACTGCAACAAGTCATTGACCCCATGAAGAAGCAGTCGTGGAATAGCCGAGAACGAGACGTGTTCCTCTTCAATGACATGATTGTTGTGAGTTTCTGAAGATTTAGAAAGATTGTATCATCTCTTCGTAAAGTGTTCTCTTTTTCATGTTTGAGAAGGTAAATTTTCTAAACGGACGTCAAAAGAGCAAAAAAATGAACCCAGAAAAACTTGTGTCACCACTGCGACGTAAATTATTTCGCCCTGTCGCCGTGTTGTCGCCCAAAAAAGTGAAGGTTCCGGTGAGAGATTCGGTCGAAGTTCCCGTAAAATTTGCTTTGCACTTCCGACTACCGTCAAAAACAATTTACTTCGTGAAAAATGACGAAAAAACCGTGAAATCGTTTCTATTCAGTATGGAATTGACCTATCACCTGTTGAGAATGAGCGGATATACTATATCTCTGGGTTTTTTCCAACTTTTTTGCACTCCTGACTACCGTTGAAAAAATCTACTTCCGACTTTCAATTTCCGACTTCCGTCTTATTTTCACTTCCGACTTCCAACTTCCGAGAAAAAATTTCACTTCCGTCTTCCGACTTCCGTTTAAAAAATTCACTTTCGACTTCCGTTTTGAAAAATTTTACTTCCTCTGGTGTATAAACATTTGAAAAATAATCTTTTTTTTTGAGAAAAACGACAGAAAATTTCGATTTTTCTCTTTTTTTCCCCGAGAAACAATCGTCGTTCGTTAACTGAATTGAAGTCTCCTAATACCTTATCATGAACTAATTTAGGTAGCCAAAGGAGTATCCAAGCGCAAAAGCTCATCGGTGTTATCTGGAGCGACGTACACACTTAAACAATGGTCTCTTCTGATGGGAGCTGAAGTGCACGAGTTTCAGGTGAGTGATTTGTGAATCTGACGATTTTGACTAATATTAATTTCCTAAACTCTATCTGCGATCTGCAGCCAACAGTAATTTCCCTTTTTTCATAGTAAAATTCTTTTGGGAATTTAAAATCGTCAAAATCCAGGTAAATATCGGCGAATATTAGACAAATTTGAGTCTACAAAACCTGGATTTACCAGATTTTTATCTAATGATACCTCTTTCAGAAAGGACCTTACGAATTTGGCCTGACCATCGTTTGCCCCAACAATGAAAGAATTTACTTCAACGCGAGGAATTTCGACGATCGGTGAGCTTTTTGAACTCGGAGTGTAGCCAGTTTTTGTTTTGGAGAAAAATGTTTCACTTCCGAGTATAGAAATCTCCCCAAAGTGGTGAATTCCCACCGTTCTACTTTTCAAATGACATTTCTCTCGATTCTTAGTGTGAATGAGTGAAAAGTATGATGAGGTGCCAGTTACCACATTGAAACAAGTCAAACCAAAATTGTGAGAAAATTCAAATTTTGACTTATCACATATCTTCCTCTACCTGTAAAAAAGTCTGACCTCTGTAAATCGGTTACTTATTACTGTAGCAGTTTCGCCTCGAAACACAAGAACGATTAATGATGCGCCTTTAATTTCAATGGACTGAAAGTAAGAATAATAATTTAAATCCACAAAGATCTAACTGTTCGTTGTGAGAGTCCCGACCCTAGGGTAGGCCTACCGTACTCATTTTACAAAAATGCGACTGGCGCGCGTTTGAAATCGGTCAGACTTTTTGCTAGATATGTGTATTGATATTAAAAAAAATAATTTAAGACATCGTTTCGTCGCTGACATCAGTGAATCGATTCGAGAAGCGACAGAGATGGAGCAAGTTAGGATCGAGGTAATTTTTGATTTTGATTCAAAAAGCTGAGAGGTTGAAACGGTCAAAAGTGGGAATAACACTCAAGTTTCCCATTATACGGGTTTTCCTTTTTTCCTACTTGAAAATCACTTCAGATCGAGCTAGACCGACATCTACTACGTACGGATAGCCAGAGAGACAGTGGACTGCCTGATATGGATGATCATCTACGACAGGTTCGATTTAAAAATTTGAACTAATACTGGTTCTTGTGAATATACGGTTTGAAAAGTAAGAGGGAGTCTGAAATTTTATTGATGTCTATATTTTGATACTGAAAAATTTGAAATTTTCAAGCTGAAAACCCGACATTTTGAAGGTAACAACAGAGTTGCTCGGAACGTTAGAAAAGTCAATTTTGATTATAAATTTCTTCAAAATTTGAAAAAAACGACTATTGTCAAGAAAAAATGGTAATTAGCAAGAAAGAGTGTAAAAAATAGTATTCATTTTCTTACAGTAAGATTAAAAAATAAACATAAAAGATCGTAGCCCTATAAAAAAGTACGATCAGTGAAATATGAGGTTTAAAAAAATGGTAGGGTATAGAACACAACTTCAGTGTAATAAATGGGGCAGATGGGAATGGCAAAAATTTTTCGAATCTTTTTCTTCGGTACGTCTTAGGAGAGTCTTCGCGAGGTGCCTCTTACCTCTAGAAA
Organism: Caenorhabditis parvicauda; assembly: GCA_963978915.1. Taxonomy (NCBI): domain Eukaryota; kingdom Metazoa; phylum Nematoda; class Chromadorea; order Rhabditida; family Rhabditidae; genus Caenorhabditis; species Caenorhabditis parvicauda. Next base: position 15,424,626 of record OZ022253.1, on the reverse strand, counting down.
AAATTATTATAGAGTTAATTGAGTGGCACCAAAACAATTAACTCTGAACGTACTCCGGAATTAACTTTATATAAAGTTGAAAGATCACAGAGGTCATAAAAAGAGAAAAGCAACTAAAACTGATTCTAGTAACTTTTGAAAATCATCTCCGGGTCTCTACTATTTCGGTATCCTACTTTCAGATGTTCGCAAAAAAAGTTAATACCGGAGTACATTCAGAGTTAATTTTTTGGTGCCTCAATTAACTCTATATTAATTTTTTTTCTAGAGTACAATGCTAGAAATTTTGAAGAAATTCATCACCAAAATTGACTTTTTTCTAAAGTTCTGTGTTTTTCTCTATAGAAAAACATTCAGGCTCCCGCTGGTCAAATTAACGGAACATTCCGCCGTCTCTCCTTCAATTCGTTGGATTCTGGAGTGGTGGAAGAGCACCTAGAAGCGAGCACGTGAATTTTACCCAATCCTTTTCTCACTTAATTCTTATCACGGGTCCTAAGTCACCATATTTCTTTATAAATCACTTTTACCGAAGTAATTTTTAGAACGATTTTCATTTTTCCATATTGGAAAAGTGCTGAAAGTCACGGTAGAAGTGATTTCTCCCATTTTTGTAAGCGGTGCAGTTGCGAAGAAAAAAAGTTGGGAATTGCATTGCAAGAAAAATGAACAGAAAAAATCAGAAGTAGTGGCTACTCGAAAAAAAAAACCAAAATTTCAACTAAAATGAGCCCATGTCAAAACAGTTGAGCGCTTTGAAAGTCATAAAGGAAAATAGATCTATCTGGAAATTCAGAACGATCTCAACGATTACACATAGCTTTCTCTACTTGTAAAAAAGTCTGGCCTCCGAAAAAACGGGTACTTAGTACCGTAGCAGTTTCGCCTTGAAATACAAGAAAGATTTACGTAATGAGCCTGTAATTGCAGAATAGAGTGAAAGTGAGAAAAATAATTTAAATCCACAAAGATCTAACTGTTCGTTGTGAGAGTCTCGACCCTACCGTACTCATTCTGCAAAATTGAGATTAGAGCGCGTTTGAAAACGGCCATGCTTCTAGCGTGTGCATTAATCTAGCAATTTGCGTTTTACCGTAGTTCAGACAGGTTCCAGTTATTTTGTTGAAAATTGAATACCCTTGATGATTTAATTTTTTCGTAACCGCCACTGAACTCGTCGATATTCGGTTCTCCCTCCCCCCCTCAACTCTATGCCATGGTTTTTACTTCTCCACTCGTATTGTTGCTCCACTTTCTGTTATTGGCGGATAGGAGAATGCAGACTGCAGACCGCAGATCATTTAGTTGAATTCGCCTGGTGCCGCGCGGCGAAAGAGTCGGAACAACTCTAACAGTCTGTTTAGCGTGTGAGACTCTAATAAGGAAAATGGTAGAATTTTCAGAGTAGAGGAAACCGTTTCAGGTTCGATCACGGTCTGCGTTGCCCTGTTTTCCTCCATTCCAATATGATATTCGGCAAAATGTAAACCGCAGAGCTGCAGAATTTTTCTTATATCAGGCTTAGGAAAAATCGGACCCCATTTTCTGAACGTAGTTGTGCTCAGAACCTTACCTAA
>OZ022253.1:15404658-15420349 GCA_963978915.1 Caenorhabditis parvicauda | reverse complement strand
CCGGCTCATGACGTCATCGGCTCTTACTCGAAGCGATCAGAGCAAGAAGCATAAATTTCCGCATTTTGTCCAGTTTCAAAAAATCACTCCGAATTATGTGCCACGTGGAAGCGATTGCCAACAGACCAACCACTTCTCACATCAGGTTCGAGTCGAGAGCCTCTACCCCATGATTATAACACAAGCAAACAACGGTTCATTTTCTAGGAAAATTGAAGGGTACGGAAACATGACAAATTCTCGAACATTGTGTGAATAAATTAGTTTTTTTGGGGCGTTCTGAGCGGGGTCGAAGCCCCATAACGGTTCCCGTAACAAACAAAACGTTAACATTGAGAAATGGGGTGAGAGACACATCTTCGCAGACCATAATTTTTCAGTTTTGGCTAAATTTCGATCAATAAAACTAAAATAAAAATAGAAGATTCTCATTTCGTGCTAGATTTTTTTGAAATTGTTGGGCATGAAACCACGGACACGGCAGCCCACCTCTTTTTCTAGGTTTAGGTAAGGTTGGGACCCCCTGTTTGATCATAATCTAAGCCTAAAAATAGTGCTGATTAAGATCCACAGGAAAATTGGGGTCCCAACCTTTCCTAACCTTGGAAGTATATGAAAGCCCGGAGAATCTATGAGGTCTGAGTAGGCTCATAGGTCTTCAAATATGGTGAAGACGATGGAACTGCTCTCAGAAGTTGCTTCACCGACCTTGTTTAGGAGTTATGGCCGAAAATAGAATTCACACGCAATTTTCAAAAATTGGGATGTAAGCCTAGAAAAAGAGGTGGTCTGCCACAGTGTCCGTGTTTTCCTAAATGCCAAGTTTTTGTGCAGCTGTATCTAATAGTAGCGCAGAAAAATTATCGATACACCATTTCATATTGTTGTACTCGAGAAAATTTTTTTTAAATTGAAATAATGTGGAAACGTCGAAAATTAATTTTTTCCATAAAAATTGGACAAAATTTCCATTAAAATTGGATAAAATTTCCACAAATATCGGACAACATTTCCACATTTATTAAATTACTCGACCAAACGTGCACATATTTTTTTTGGAGACCGTTTGCTATAGGACTGATGGGTGCGGGGGTTGACGCGTGTTATACAGTGTGTATAAAAAAACGTCATGTCGTGTTTTTTGCTGATTTTCCAGGTATTTTTGAGAATGAAAAAAAATTCTAGGACAGAAGTTTTTAGTCACACTTAGATACACATTTACTGAGAGTTTCAACCAAATCCGTTCAGGAGCTCTCGAGTTATGTCCATGGAACGAAAATGAGCCTGTATAAAAATAACGTCATGTTCACTAAAAACCATGATAACGAAAACAGAACACTGAGAAATTTAATTTCTCTTGATGAACAGTCATTTTACAAATCCTTCAAATAAAAAAATCATGTTTTGGAGAGGTTTACAAAAACTTAGGAGCCGTGAGAGCAGAAATTGTCATTTTTTGCTCCAAAGAACCATATGAGCTTCTTTCAGCTGATAGACTACTCAATTTTGTCACAAACTGATGTGAACATGTAACTCTACATTTCGTATGATGTAACACAGCACCACAACGTGCCTTTCATTCTAGGAAATCAATATTCTCATCAGCATACTGTACTTACCTCACTTGGCACGTGTTCATCGGGCCATAGTCCAGCCCAAAAGGTGAAATTTCTTAGGGCAGAACATTGGAAAGGTAAGAAGAGGCTCTCTTAGATCAATTCGTTATGTTTTCACTGATCATAGCATTTCAATAAGCATTTTATTAGAAGTCTAATATTGAACCGTCAAAAATGGCTTGGAAGACGCTTAAATTCGCATGGTTATTCTTTTCTCTGTCATTCAATGCTTTTTGAAGAGCTGTGATCAGTGAAAACCTAACAAAGTGTTTGAAGAGAGCTTTTTCTTACATTTCCGATGCTCTGCCCTAAGAAATTTCACTTTCGGGCTGGACTATGGCCCGATGAACACGTGCCAAGTGAGGAAAGTACAGTGTCAGGATGAGAATATTGATTTTCTAGAATGAAAGGCAGGTTTTATTGCTGTGTAACATCATAAGAACTGTAGAGTTACATGTTCACATCAGTTTGTGACAAAATTGAATAGTCTATCCGCTGAAAGAAGCTCATATGGCTCTTTGGAGCAAAAAATGACAATTTCTGCTCTCACGGCTCCTAAGTTTTTGTAAACCTCTCCAAAACATGATTTTTTTATTCGAAGGATTTGTAAAATGACTGTTCATCAAGAAAAATTAAATTTCTCAGTGTTCTGTTTTTTTAATCTTTAGTGAACATGACGTTATTTTTATACAGGCCCATTTTCGTTCCACGGACATAACTCGAGAGCTCCTGAACGGATTTGGTTGAAACTTTCAGTAAATGTGTATCTGAATGTGACTAAAAACTTCTGTCCCAGAAGTTTTTGTCATTCTTAAAAATACCTAGAAAATCATCAAAAAATACGACATGACGTTTTTTTTATACACACTGTAGATCTATGTGGAAATAATGTTGAATAAATGTGGAAATGTTGCCCGATGTTTATGGAAATATTGTCCAATATTCGTGGAAATTTTGTCCAATATTAATGGAAATTTTGTCCAATTTTTATGGAAATAATTTCATCACAGTTTTCCAATTTTAATTTTATTTATTCACGATATTCCAAATTTATAAGAATTAAAAAATTTTTCCACATTATTTCAATTAAAAAAAATTTTCTCGAGGTACATTTCGATCAAACTAAATATGGAGTTATAGGACCTGGTAACCTTGAGTTTCAATACGGCAATAGTATGGAGTTTACCAGGTCTCATGTCAACATTTTTCATTAAATTGTGAAAAACTATGGTTTGCTGTGATCTTATTGATCAAAAATAGGGAGAGAGAGAGAGAGAAAAAAATCATGAGATCCTTTTGAATCTTACTTCATCACTCTGGATGTCGCAGGCACAAAACAATCATGGAAGCTATACTGGAGAAACTTTCCCCAACTAATAAAAAATACAAATCATCGGAAAAATGCAAAAATTACCTAGGGTCGAACAAAATCAGGAAAAAGGTACGGTGATGAAAGCCAACAAGTTCATTCTTTTCTGAGCCTTCTCTGTTTTAACACTTGCTTTTTTCTGTCGTTTTGGATGTTATCGTCATCAGAATTGTTGCCATCGTTGTGAGGTCTCTGGAAAACTTGTATTGAAATAATTCAAACTGAAAAAATTCAGATTTTAAAGGTTAAGTTTACGTTTATAATTCGACCAGTGGAAAAAAACAAAGCCAGAAATATTCTATAGCTGTTCATTCTCAGCGCGGACTAGACCGATTACATAAGTTTTTCGTCATTAAAAAAACGAAAAACTTGACGAGAAAAAATGTTGAAAAAAAACTTTGTAAAAATTTCAAAAAATGGTTTTTTTAATAAGTAGGTTTTCAAATAATTTTTTCCGTGAATTTGGTATTTTTCAGTCTTTTCTGAGCAAAAATCACATGAAGTTCGGCATTCAAAATGGAGAAAAATGGTAAAAATACGAATTTAGAATGGTACGAGTTTTGGATGGTTGACAATATAAAATTTTTCAGATTTTGAAAACTTAACCTTCAAAAAAATAAATAAATAGGAAAATTACCGTCTTCCTGAGGAGTTTCTTCCTTTCCTCCCTCTTCTTTTGTTCTTCTTCATCATAATCTGAATCACTGTCAGATCTGACATCCTTTGCCTGTTGTCCTGTGATAGTTCTGACGACAATCTTGAGGATCACAACAGTCCAGAAGACGTGCAGAGCTAGAAGAGCTACCAATGCGAAGATGATAATTCTGGGCGCGTACGGTGCCATGGTCAAGTCGGTCAGAACATAATCAGGCTGGATTAGGTCTGCTGCTTCGGTCAGCGCGGATCTGATGAAGACGAACGGGTAGTAGACCAGTCTTGTCAGGATCCAACTCGACAAGAACAACACGAACATGATGTTGGTGAAAAACTTGTTGTGACTGTCGTATCTGACCAATTTTCCACCCTCTAGGAACACATCCGCCACGTCGTGGGACAGAAGGATGAGGGTTCCGGATCTGCGAAATCATAATTAATATTAATAATAGAACAAGGGGACCGCCCCCTTTGCTCCGCCAACTTTTCGTGAGGCCGATTTTTTGGGTGATCCATTTATGTGTCGATTTACGGGGAGGGGGGAGAAGAGGAAGAGTTGTGCAAAAGTGGCCAGTAGTTGACGGGATTCGAACGCGCGTCAAGCGAGTACAAATAAGCGAAGAGCCTGCCTCTAAAAACCACTCAATTTTTCAATTAAAAAGTCTGAATATATTCACAGATGTTACAAGACCTGACATGTTCGTAACAAGACTCGTTAAACATCGGTATAGTGAGTTTAGTTGGAAGTTACAAAGTCTTATATGGAAGTTAGTAGGTCTTGAACAGAAGTTAGCAAGTCTTATACTACTCCGACTCTCATGAACCATACCCAGGTCTTATACCACATTTACCAGGTCTTATAGTTAAATCTCAGAAATTCATCATTTTTTCAGCTAATGTGAGGTTAATGTGAATTTATAAGGTCTTATGTTGAAGTTACCAAGTCTTATACTGACTCAGGTCTTATACGTAGGTTATGGGGATCTTACTACAAGGTTACATGGATCTTATGTGAAGTTTACCAAGTCTTATAAAGTTCCAATTTCCTGAGTAAGTGATTTTGTAATGAAAAAAGGAAGAAAGGGGCTCTGAGCGTAGCGAGGACTGACTGCTTGTACTTCATATTTCCCAAGTTGTCATGAAAATCGAACAGAAAAAACGGAGAAATGTCTGTTCCGAGCAAAAGTTTAGCAGTTTCTGTGTTTTTCTGACATAACTCTGGTCATACTTGAGAATTTTTCTGCAGTACTCATTCACATTTACGATGAAAGGAGTAAAAAAAGGGAAATAGTTACTATTTTCTAAATTAACGAAAAGAAAATTGTACTATATCAGTTTTTTCCACAAAATACGTTCTCTTGGTAATATAGAATTTTCAAGAAAAGCCATTTTAGATCAAACTTTCTAAACTTTTGCTCGGTACTCTGAATTAGGTCATTTTTGCATGAAAATAAATCAAATTCTCTACTCACCTTACAAAATTTATCAGCCAACTCGAGGAAAGAAGGAAAATTGTGATGACGTGGTGCAGCATCAGTTCCATGAAATCGGATCTTCTAACGTCAAAGGTGGAAGCAAGGATGAGGGAATAGTAAAATCCAGTTTCAATCATGTAGTACCACCTGCAAGAGTGTATAACCTTCTGGTAGTACGTATAATTTGATCTACAAAAAATATAATTTCTTACTGTAGTTCGAGAAAACGGTCAAACTATTTTCCCTTTGATCTACCATATATATAGGTCCAAAACTGTAATCCCAGTGAATGCTTTTAAAATTTTACTGGTTAAAAATTCCGAGTCACTCTATTGAGTGAGCTAAAATTTAGCACACAACAAGCTGAGAAACTCGGTAAAATATAAATGAATGGATTTTGGATACATAGTGTTTCACATATCTTCCTCTACCTGTAAAAAAGTCTGACCTCCGTAAATCGGTTACTTAGTTACCGTAGCAGTTTCGCTTTGAAATACATGAACGATTAAGTAATGCGCCTTCAATTTCAATGGACTGAAAGTAAGAATAATAATTTAAATCCACAAAGATCTAACTGTTCGTTGTGAGAGTCCCGACCCTACCGTACTCATTTTACAAAAATGCGACTGCCGCGAATTTAAAATCGGTCAGACTTTTTGCTAGATATGTGTTTTTAAAGCTTCACTCGTTTAATTGAATAAAGTAAAAACTTCAAAACCATGTAAATAAAAATTCAATTAACTTTTTTACTACTTCTGCCCGTTTTTCAAGCTCAACATCACGTTCTGATGGAAGTTTTTGGAGTTTTTAAGAATAAATTTACAATCTGACAATGTCAGTTTTGTCAATACGCGGAAAACTTCCATGAAACTTCCGGATATCTAAACATCCTTCATTCCCGTCTGAAAAAGATTCGTTTAATTGAATAAAGTAAAAACTTCAAAACCATCTGGAACTTTGAGTAGCTTTCACTGTTTACCTATTAGAAAATTCAAAAAATGTGAATAAAAATTCAGTTCACTTCTCTACTACTTCTGTCAGTTTTTTTCAAGCTAAACATCTCGTTTTGATTGAAGTTTTTGGAGTTTTTAGAAATAAATAAACAATATGACAATGTCAGTTTTGTCCATACGCGGGAAATTTCCATACAACTTTCCGATATCTTAACATTCTTCATTCTCGTTTAAAGAAGATTCAAAAAAACTAACCAAACGGCGGTTGGGACTGGATGGAACGGGTAGCCGATCCAGCAGTCTCTGACGTCATACAACCATGATTGATCCTAAATATTCAAATCTTTTCCCTTTTATTTTATGAAGAAATTTACAGAGAACTATTCTCGGCTGTTCTTTTACGATGAATTCAGAATTTTGTGTTTTTTTTTGAATAATCTTTGTTTGAAACCAGTTTTTGATGAAATTTTGATTCTTCTTCTATTTTAGGAAGAAACTGTTTACTTTTTTGATGATAAACTCAACATTTTTGGCTTTTTGAAGACTCTCTGTTTGTTCAAAACCATTTTCTAAAGAAATTTTGATTTTCTTCTGTTTTAGGATGAAACAGTTTAGGTTTTTTTGATAAACTCAAAATTTTGGGCTTTTTTGGAGAATCTTTGTTTAAAACCAGTTTTCAATGAAATTTTTGATTCTTCTTCTATTTTAAGAAGAAACTGTTCAGTTTTTTTGTGACAAACTCAAAATTTTGGGCTTTTTTGGAGAATCTTTGTTTAAAACCAGTTTCTGAAAAATAAAACGAACCTTCATAACCCAAACACCATAAGTGAACGAGAAAGTATAGTAACTGAAACGCCAGAAACACTCCAGAACTCTTTTTGGCTTCGTGTTTTGAGCGAAACCACCGGAAATGTGGTCCCACATCTGAAAAATGATCAGTCTACATCTTGATTTCACTTTATTAATTTTAATTTCGCCGCGCAGCAGCACGCGGTAAGATTTAACTTCTAATTTGATGCGCAACGAACCACATCGAGAAAATTTTTCGAACGCGGAAGATTTTCCCCTTAAAAAACTGATTCATCACATCACATCACATTGTTCCCTCTTATCAATCTCTGGTTTGGTCTGTTATTCAAAAGTGCAATAAATTTATGAACATCAAAAAGTTCATGACTAAGTGATCAAACCAAAAACGAACTTTTATCACCGCCATGATTGCCACTCTATTATACTTGATAAGGTAGACAGGGCCCCTCTAACTATACGTGGGAGAGGAACAGTGCATGTAAACTCCTGTTCTTGGTTCATTTCAGAGACCATTGGGAACACAGCGAGCAAAAGTTTAGAAAATTTTGTCAAGATCATTGCCATTAAGGATTTTCCTTTTCATTCAGAACTATTCGTGACGAATCAAAATAATTCAGTCTTTTCTAATTTTTCAGCAAGTTTAATACTGGAAAAAGTTCTGGTCTTCATTTTTTAAAGAAAAATTATTAATTTTCTGATTGAGTAACTTCGGAATCTTTTTACTGAAAAACAGAAAAATCGAACTAGTTTGAAATTTAATCGTTTTCTCATTAACTTCTTTTTGAATATTTAAGTTCTACGAAAAAAATTTTTGAAGTTGATCAGATGTTGAAAGTTTTCTTTTTCTTTTCTCGTTACTGTACATTTTAATCCCTCGCAAGAGTTGACCATTGAGAAAAGTTGGGAAATTCAGAGCACACCTTACAATATCTCATGTATTTGGTTAGGAAATTCATACAAGGGTTGTTTCGTACGAGTGATTTTCAAAAGAAATAACTTTTTCTCATTCCCCCCGGAAAATAATAAATATGATTTAAAGATTATGTCTGAATTGAAGTTCATTTATGTTCTTTATAGCACATTTAAATGTGATTTATTACTATTCTTCACTTTTGAAATGTCTAATCTTTAAATGACATTCGGTGTACATTTAAATACTCTTCGAAGTCATCTCAGAAACGCCTAATATTTAAATGGAATTCAAAGGTGCCATAAATACATCTCAGATGTCTTTAAATCACATTTGGAAAAAATAATGGCATTTAAAGGTGCCATGAAGAAATTTAAATGGTCTTTAAAGATTCTTATGGCACCTTTAAATCACAATTATTATTTTCCGGAGCCGCAGAGAAGTCAACTCTGATTGGATCCAGAAAAAATCAGATTGGATCCAGAGTTGTGTATGTAGAAATTTAAAACCCAGAAAACATACATTTGCGGTCATTGATGATCCCTTCGGATAGATTCCTCTGACATGTGCGATCGGAACTCCAACCAACGACTCCCATAGAAGTCTAAATTGGTTTCATAATTACTCGAGGTCATATTCCCTGTCGAAATTGCAACGCGTTGGAAGGTCAGCTGCGTTATTTGTAGAAATGGTTGGTTTTTAGGCATTATACCGGGAACTGTTTTTTTTGACGGACAAATTTTCGGTTTTAGAATTTGTCTGAGAAATTACCTTACAATCTCTTTTTTCAATTTTTTTTCAAGTTTTAGCCTTAACCCTCTTCCGAACCTACAATCAGAGCTTTTTGACAGAACAGACGAGAAAAAATGATGATTCTGTTAAGTTTTTCGTTAAAAATTCAAATTTTACCGACACTTGTTATAATGAATAACTAATAGTATTTGAGTCCGAGAAATTGAAATAATCAATGCCGAAACAGTTTGGATGTGAAAACTAAGAAAAAGTCTGTGCCGCTCAGCAGCTTGCGGTTGAATTGAACTTGAAAGAAGCTTGAAAACACTCTTTCTGACATGTAGTCTGCCAAAGTTCTGAACAATGCTAAAGTTTTGAAATCACTCGGCAAACTAAAACACTATTTGCTTTGTAGTGACTCATCATGTGATCGAATAATCGAGAGCAAATTGTTAGGGTCTCGTCTCGTCTGGCCCAAATCCCTTCACATAAGATACTTTCCGAAAAGCGATTGATTTTGGAACCAGGGCGACCGCAAGAGGACAAATACAGAAACGAACGCAAACAAACTCGGCCGTTGTCCTTCCATCATCATAATTTTTACATACATGCAACCACTCGAACAGTATAAATCAGCGTCAGTTGTCACAAATCTTACCGAATTATTACCAAAGGAACCGCAAGGTAGATGGGGTAGATCAAATCTTCAAATTTGGACGGAATCTGCTGCCAGGTGACATTTCTGGGCAGCCAGTAGTCTTCTGACCAAAATCCCATACCACCCTGAAATGATAAATGGAAAGAAGAAAAATGAAATTTAGTTGAAACAAGAAAGAAAGAACATATGTGCAAGGAATGTTCGAGTGAAATAAGAGTTTTGAATAAGAGTTGCCCGGATGAAATTGGTCTCTTAAAAGTATGAACAGGAGAGATAACGAGGGAGAATTAAAAACACGAAGTTCCAACCAGCTGGACTGCCGCGCTTTCGCTGTATAGTACGGACTCCGCCTCCACTCGCATAGACTCACACGACATAATGTCTAGTGGCATACACCACTTTGTGGCAGACTATAACAAATTCTGAGAAGCTCCTAGGAGACCGCAATGGATTCGCAGCAGAAAGATTCATGAACTCACACAAACAAAAACATGCGGGGGAGGGTTAAGTTAGAGAAGTAACTACTAGTGAAGACGTGAATGTTATCAGTACGAGATAATAAAATTATCTCTTTGTGTTAAACATGCGTGAACACGGTCACGTTTCAAATACAAGCCACATCGTAGCTAACAAAGTTATTTCAACAAACGAGGGGCGTGAAAAAGAGGTGAGTGGTGAGTCCTGAGTGTGGACAGCATGCGAAAAACGACGCGAGTTTACATACAATTTTTGCCTCATTTTTTCTTTCGTTTTCTAAAACTTTGAATTTGAAAAAAACTTGAAAATAAAAAAAGAGGAAAAATAAAAAAAAGAAAAATCAATCGATATTTTTTCAAAATTAAAGGCACATTGTTTTGTTGTAGATTTAATTTATACTTTCTTTTTCGAAATTTTCAAATTTTAATTTTACTCTTTTTCCTCTCTTCATAAACTGATTTTCAGCTTCCACGGTAAAAAATGTTGCGTTCATCGTCATTTATAACCAAGAACATCAAGAATGGGCTCAAATTGGTAAGTTTTTATCATTTTCTCCAATCGCATTATTTTTCCAGAAACAACAAGCGCGTTGCTTGAATCTTCAAGAGTTCCAGAGTAAGGAAATTCTCCGTGACAACGGTTGTAGCGTGCAACCTTTTATTGTTGCCTCCAGCAAGTCTGAAGCAGAGGCTGCCTGGAAGGATTATGGTATTGTTCTTGGCATACGCCGAAAGAATAATTTTGCAGATGAAATTGTCGTCAAAGCACAAATTCTTGCCGGTGGTCGTGGTAAGGGACGTTTCATCAACGGAAAAGAAGGGTTCGGTGGTGTCTTCATCACAAAAAAGTAAGCTTTCATCACTGTGTTATTTCTATGTCAATATTTAGAAAGGCTGATGCATTGGAAGCTGTGAACGAGATGATTGGCAAGAGGCTTGTGACGAAACAGACGAGTGCTGAAGGTGTCAAAGTGGAGAAAGTTATGATCGCTGAAGGAGTTTCCATCAGAAGAGAAACCTATCTCGCAGTTCTTATGGATCGTGAATCGAATGGTCCAGTGATCGTTGCATCACCAGCTGGTGGTATGGATATTGAGGCTGTCGCTGAGAAGACTCCGGAGTTGATTTTCAAGGTTTTTTAATTCCAAGATTTTCAAATTTTGTTTCGATTATTGTGAATGTTGAAACGCGGTGCTAGGAAAATGGGAGTGAGGACGTTTCCTCATCATAAAATGCTCAATTTTAAAGTATACTTGAAATTCCTAGACTAGGCTCGTCACTAAAGTTGTTATCTCAACCAAACCTAAGCTTATTGTAAAAGGAAATTACTGTTGGCTGTAGATTGCAGATTGAGATTAATGTGTGGCGGCATTTTACCAAGAGTAAACTTCTTCAATTCCGTCTTAAGTACTCACTGATTGTTGAAATTTCACGGGAAAGAAAAGGGTAATTTTTCCATATTCAGAAAATAGGTTTCAGACCCCGATTGACATCGGTCGTGGAATTACCGATGAACAAGCTACAACCATTGCAAAGCAATTGGAATTCCCGCCATCGCTTGTGAAAACTGCTGCAGAAGAGGTGAAGAAACTCTACAATCTGTTTATCGCAGTTGATGCTACTCAAGTCGAGATTAACCCATTAGTCGAAACTGCTGACCAAAGAGGTAAGAGTTTGAATTTTTCGAAACGGGAGACGGAGCGAAACTTATTGGACTTAAATTAGATTGCATAGGTAAGCATTGAATTGTTGGTTTCTCCCAAATATGATTAGTTGATACATTATATAACCCACCGGAAAGTATAAAAAATATCAAAAAGCCTGAATTTTGTACAACTTACAATGTCGTTAGATAGTCTAAAATTATGATTCATTTTTTCCGAAAATCATTTCAAAAATGTCTTTCAGTGTTCTGCGTCGACGCGAAGATGAACTTTGACGATAGCGCAGCATTCCGCCAGAAGAAAATTTTCCAGTATGAAACTTTCGAAGAAGTTGACGTTCGTGAAGCCGAAGCAGAAAAGTTCAACCTGAACTATATTCCCATGGACGGAAATATTGCTTGTCTTGGTGAGTTTTTCTGTTATGGTTAACGAGCAGCTATTACTCGCTACTTTTGATTCTAACGCGTCGAAATTTTTAGTCGAATCTTCGTTCTCTCTCCCTTTCTCTCTCTTTTTTTAAAATCGTTTATGAAGCTGTAGCGACAATGGATATCTTCTTCATCGCTTAAAAAAAGTTAAATATAAAACACGTGGAATATCGTTGAAGCGTTCGTAGGCGCAAAAAGATTTAACACGTGAAAATATTAATTCCTGAGCAAAGGGGGCGGTCCTTTGTTCTATTATTAATTCGGTTTATTAGTTCCCTGTCGTTTCAGTGAATGGAGCTGGACTTGCGATGGCAACAATGGATATCATCAAACTTCACGGAGGAGAACCAGCTAACTTCCTCGACGTTGGAGGATCAGTGACGGAAGATGCTGTCTTCAACGCCTTCAGAATCATCACTTCTGATCCAAAGGTAATTTGTTTTTAAATTCAGATGATTTGAAATCTTCGAGTTTCGAAACCCCAAGACTTAGTATCGAGGTTGTGCGAAATTCTGAATTTCGTTAAAAATTTCATTTACGATATCCACTCTAAGACTTCATTTAAAAGTTAGATATTTTTCGTTTCATGAATTCTGTCAAAATTTTTCGAATTTGTCGAATTTGAAGAAAAAGACAATGAAATCCTTATCTACACAGTTAAGTTTGTCTGCGAATGAGATTTCTCAATTTATTCAATTCTTTTTTTGTACTTCCGAGTTTTGTTGAAACAATTCATTTCTGACTTCTGTGCAACTCTGCTACACATTTACACGTTCACTAGGTCGTGACCAGGCACATATATCGCTAGAAGCATGGCCGTTTTCAAACGCGCTCTAATCTCAATTTTGCAGAATGAGTACGGTAACTCTCACAACGAACAGTTAGATCTTTGTGGATTTAATTTATTATTCTTACTTACAGTTCATTGAAATTAAAGGCGCATCACTTAATCGTTCCTGTGTTTCAAGGCGAAACTGCTAACCGATTTACGGAGGCCAGATTTTTTACAGGTAGAGGAAGCTATGTGCCAGGTCTGACAGCACAGTTGACCACACCGCGCTAAGCGCAGTAGAAAAGTGTCGGATCAAGCAGCGAGGGGAGGCGACCAATAAGCAGCGAGCACAAACTCCGCCCCTTCGTAAATCCTGCACCGCTGTTTAATTTCTTAAAAATTAAAAATGAAGAAATACAAATATTGATGAGCGAACGCGCCCTATAGCGAGTTTTCGTTCATTATAATTTGCGTGCAACACGTCTAATCGATAGCACACCTAGGCAAAGGTATAAGACAATAAAACCGCTTCACAACCGCTTTGCCGACCTCCGCTTTCATTTTCGAAAGTGTTTGTACTTTAATAAATGTTTCACTTGACATAATGAACGTTGCGGACTGTTCCTAACGATAGTTTTACCTACATTTTTACCTTACGATTTGAGGACGAAAAAAAGTAGAAAAAGTAAAAATTTTTGAACTACAGTAACTGAAATTTGATCTACTCTACCGGTTTTCTTTGCTTACACTTTTCAACTGCGTTTGGCACAGTGTGGATAGTCCTTTAGCTCGGTGTGTTGACATGTAAAATGAGAATAAACAACGTGTGTTACCTTATTCACAAAAAAAAATTAAGGTTAAATGCGTGCTGGTCAACATTTTCGGAGGAATCGTCAATTGTGCAACGATCGCAAACGGAGTTGTCGGAGCGACGAAGAAGATTGGCCTGAAAGTTCCACTTGTAGTGCGGCTCGAAGGAACCAACCAGGAGGCGGCGAAGAGAATAATGGCCGAGTCTGGGCTGCCGATCATCTCAGCCGATTGCCTAGACAAGGCAGCCAAGTCGGCAGTTGAAGCATTGAACAAGAAGCACTAGATGGCTTATTCCATTGTTTTGTGAGTTTACGGGCTTTCTCTCCATAGTTCTCCATAAGATTATCCGGATTCACAGATTACTCCATAATAAATTTGTCGGCGATAAGTTAATACGAAAAATTGTACTGAATCGTTTTTATTAAGAATCATTTTTTCATTTATCTTTGTCGACACCTCAAATTTTAGGCTTAGGTAAGGTTCAAAGCACTAGTTAGGTACGATGATAAGATTTGATCAAAGTTTAAACTTGATTATCACAAAAAAATTTTTCACCTTGTAAGCCCTCCTTGAGGAAATGATTCTTAATAGAAACGATTCAGTACACTTTTTCGTATTAAGTGTCGGCGATACGTCGCCATTCGATAACGGCGACGTTCCGGCGACAATACGGTGAAGTTCCGGTAATTTGTTGCCGGTACGTCGCTGTTTTGTCGCAGGTACGTCGCCATATTATGGAGTTATAGTTTTCTATTAGAATTTATTCATTTTATGTCATTTCATAGGGAACCCCCCCCCTCCCCATACATCCACGTCTACCCAACT
The DNA here is from genome assembly GCA_963978915.1 of Caenorhabditis parvicauda. Taxonomy (NCBI): domain Eukaryota; kingdom Metazoa; phylum Nematoda; class Chromadorea; order Rhabditida; family Rhabditidae; genus Caenorhabditis; species Caenorhabditis parvicauda. The sequence continues at coordinate 15,406,194 of OZ022253.1, read as the reverse complement.
TGATAGGTATAGATTAGAACAGGTTAATTTATTTCATGTTTCTGTTTTCAATGTCAATGATCTTCATGTCTTTGTTATGAATAAAACTTATCAAACTTGAGTACGTATTGTTCGTAGTGATCATTGAACTTTTGAACGATAACGGTGGGAATTTTCGCGCGGATCTGTGTTGTTTCACGAAGCCCCTGCGCCTTCAATCTGATCAGATTCACAGGAGCCATGCTCCTTTAACTAGTGTCGTTTTACGAGTCATGTGCTTTCAATCTGACAAAATCCCCAAGACCAATGCTCCTTCAACTAGTGTCGTTTTACGAGCCCTGTGCCTTCAACCTGATCAGATTCAGAGGACGTATGCTCCTTCAACTAGTGTCGTTTCACGAGCCCTGTGCTTTCAATCTGACAAAATCCCCAAGACCAATGCTCCTTCAACTAGTGTCGTTTTACGAGCCCTGTGCTTTCAATCTGACAAAATCCCCAAGACCAATGCTCCTTCAACTAGTGTCGTTTTACGAGCCCTGTGCCTTCAACCTGATCAGATTCAGAGGACGTATGCTCCTTCAACTAGTGTCGTTTCACGAGCCCTGTGCCTTCAACCTGATCAAATTCAGAGGACGTATGCTCCTTCAACTTATTTCGATTCACTATCCCTGTGCCTTCAACCTATGCAGATTTGCGGGATCTATGCTCCTTCAACTCGTCTCGAAATACGACCCCTGTGCCTTCAATCATCATCTCGCGTCGAGCCGTGGTCCCTGACCCCGCGGTGCATTAAGTTACCTCTTCTTATCTTCCCATGAAAAAAGTGTGACCATCTGCAAGTGTTTTTCCGTGTCAGAACAGAGATCATAATGGTATTACAGTAGTGTTGAAAAAGTCAAAGAATTCTGGCAACGAAAACATGCGAACAGGTCTCTCCCTTTTCCTCCAGATGATAAAAGATCGAACAGCCAAAGGTTATAACCCTCGACCCCTCCAGTGTAATAAGTGAAAAAAAGGCGAACAGCTGCTTTGTGAACGGCCCTTGGTCTATATGAACTAGATTGATGGTTTATCATTGAGTACAGATGCATTACATAGGCTTAGACACTTGACAGAATTTCGGTAAAAGTTTCTGTAAAATGGAGGCACATGGGAAAGTTTCGAAAGACCGACAGAATCCAGGTAAATTCATGCCAGATTTGACGATCCGTGTACAATCGGGAAATGTCTAGTTTTTCCAGGCATGTCAGGTTATGCCTGGTAAATGCGTGCCAGAATAGGTGAATCCATGCCGATTTTCAAATCCCAGAAGATCTTCAACTACGGTAAAAGAAATGCGACACTTCTTGTTAGTGTAAAAAAGAATCTTCTAGAAAAGATCAAAATCGTCCCGAGATGCATTATTGCCTGGAAAATAGAATCGGGTTTTTCTAGAAAAAAAAGACAAATTTAATTTAAAGCTAGTTAAAAAATGAGAATTTTCTCCCGAAGAGGCTCTCAAAAACCGCATATTTTCCTTGACTACAGTTTCTTAGGATACGGTAACCGCAGCAGTTG
>OZ022253.1:15368186-15398186 GCA_963978915.1 Caenorhabditis parvicauda | reverse complement strand
TGTGCTGTAGATATCAAAGACCTATGAAGTTCATATCAACGGTATTTAGTTTATAGAGTATACTATACCAAAAGTGGTGAAACGAAGCTTGTTCACGCTAGACTCACTTTCTCCTAAAGGAAATAGTTTTGGTTCATAGAGAAGATCAGACAAAATTGTTCATAAGTTGAGTCTCTACGTGTGACAGTACAGAACTCTTTTCTCACCTTTAGGATGTGGTGGATACTCTGCACCCTCTCCCCTTAACTCACTCTCTTGCCGCTGACACCTGCGTCTAGCGATACACACTGCGGCAAACGCAGTTGAAAAGTGTAAGCAAAGAAAGTCGATAGAGTAGATTCGTCCCAGATTCACGAATCGTAACGTAAAAAGGTTTGAAGTAGGTAAAACTATCGATGGAAACAGTCCGCAACGTTCATTATGTCAAGTGAAACTTTTATCAAAGTACAAACATAGTCGAAAATGAAAGCGGAGGTCGGTAACGCGGTTGCGAAGCGGTTTTATTGTATTCTTTCCCTAACGAGCTAGTGTAACCCGTGAAGTTTCAGTTGGCTTATTGAGTAAACGAGAATAGTTTCTACACTCTACACGCCTATAGGTAAAAATTTGTTCAGGAGCAAGACGAGTTACTGCAAGCAGAGAAAGAAATCAACCGAAAGCATGCCCCACAAGTCCCATGGATTCCAGCTAGTTGTGTCATTCCGCGAGAAACAACCAGTGCTCACAGGTGAACTTTTCTTCCCACTCTGCACGCTCTCGCCTCCACGCACTCTCTCGCTACCTGCATGCGCCTAGCGATTTTATACACTCTCTCATTTCCACAGGGGGGCGTCCTAATGAACATCACACTGCGCTAAGCGCAGTAGAAAAGTGTCGCATCAAGCAGCGAGGGGAGGCGACCAATAAGCAGCGAGCACAAACCCCGCCCCTTTGTGAATCCTGCACCGCTGTAGATCAAACTACAGTTACTGTAATAATAATAATAATATTTATTTTGGGGAAAGCCCGCAATAGAAACAAACACGAATGTTGATAAAACAATTTTGCATTTCATTTTGAACAATAATAATTAAAGGTGGAAATAAACATAAATAAAGAGAAGTTGTGGAGCGGTGAACATGAATCAGGTTAAGGAATGGGTAAGAACCCACACGAGGTAAATCCTGTAGGAAAAATGTTTATACTACTGACTTGGGTAAGCCAAAAGTGTAGGCTGAGATATCTGAGATCAGAAAAAGACCGCGAGTCATGCCTGCCTTGAGGGATGTTAGTTGATGCACATATCTAGCAAAAAGTCTGACCGATTTCAAATTCGCGGCAGTCGCATTTTTGTAAAATGAATACGGTAGGGTCGGGACTCTCACAACGAACAGTTAGATCTTTGTGGATTTAAATTATTATTCTTACTTTCAGTCCATTGAAATTGAAGGCGCATTACTTAATCTTTCATGTATTTCAAAGCGAAACTGCTACGGTAACTAAGTAACCGATTTACGGAGGTCAGACTTTTTTACAGGTAGAGGAAGATATGTGTGATGTGATACCAAAGGTTGACCATTTTCTTCAGCTTGTGAGACTGTCTGTAAAAAAACTTTTTTCTCTGACGTTTTTTCAAAATCAAAGATAAAAAGCTAGTTACGAAGGAGAGTTGCATGATTTTCAATCTTTCAACAACAATTGGCAAAACAAATTCGCTTGTTAAGATGAGAAAAATAGAAGAAACGAATGTGCGAACGCGCCCCATAGCGAATTTGAGTTCAATATAATAAGCGTGCAACGCGTCTAATCGATAACAATCACCATTAGCTCGGTGTGAACTTGCTGCTGATAACTTTTTTTCCGATACGTCGGAGCTAAAATAATTTTTCATACTTTCAACTCAAACACTATTTTCAGTCGTCGTCGCACCAATTCCGCCAAGTCTCGTCCCTCTAGACGCCCACAATCTACATTCTCCAGAATCTCGTTTACAAAGTGATGGAAAAAACAACAACTACGGGACCTCGATCTTAACCATCTCTCACGCGAACGTTTTCTCGGTAGGAACGTTACACTGCACATCTCGATGTTTATGCGTTACAAAAAAAGAGAGCGCAGAGAAAATTCGCGATGAGAGGGTTTTTTGTGTAGGTTTACGGGCCTATCCGATATTCTTTTTTTAATGTATCGCAGAACTTTTCATTTCCAAGTCCTTTTTCGCATTCGTATGGCTCTTCGAAATATTTTCCAAATGTCCTGAACAGACTTCATGCTCGAAATAAGTAAGTTCGAGTAAAATTCGCGAGTTACTGTATTTCTTACTGTCAGATCATGCTAGCGCCAGGAGCAAGAGTTCGTGCGGGGTAGAGACGCAGACGCGGCGAGACAGTGTGATACCGTTAGAGCCTGCACACCTCTAAGCAATAAGCAGGGAGATAGAGATGTGTCACACTGAAACTTTATTTCGTAACGGGAATTCAAAATGATCAGTAAATGTTAGTCCTAGCCTCTGGTTACTGTATCGAGATGGGAATAAAAACGTGGAGACGTGAAACTTTATTTCGAGGCGGGAATTCAAAATGATCAGTAAATGTTAGTCCTAGCATCTGGTTACTGTATCGAGAAGGGAATAAAAACGTGGAGACGTGAAACTTTATTTCGAGGCGGGAATTCAAAATGATCAGTAAATGTTAGTCCTAGCCTCTGGTTACTGTATCGAGAAGGGAACAAAAACGTGGAGACGTGAAACTTTATTTCGTGGCGGGATTTCAAAATGATCAGTAATTGTTAGTCCTAGCCTCTGGTTAATGTATCGAGAAAGTAATAAAAACGTGGAGACGTGAAACTTCATTTCGAGGCGGGAATTCAAAATGATCAGTAAATGTTAGTCCTAGCCTCTGGTTACTGTATCGAGAAAGGAATAAAAACGTGGAGACGTGAAACTTTATTTCGAGGCGGGAATTCAAAATGATCAGTAAATGTTAGTCCTAGCATCTGGTTACTGTATCGAGAAGAGAATAAAAACGTGGAGACGTGAAACTTTATTTCGAGGCGGGAATTCAAAATGATCAGTAAATGTTAGTCCTAGCCTCTGGTTACTGTATCGAGAAGGGAATAAAAACGTGGAGAAGTGAAACTTTATTTCGAGGCGGGAATTCAAAATGATCAGTAAATGTTAGTCCTAGCCTCTGGTTACTGTATCGAGGAGGGAATAAAAACGTGGAGACGTGAAACTTTATTTCGAGGCGGGAATTCAAAATGATCAGTAAATGTTAGTCCTAGCATCTGGTTACTGTATCGAGAAGAGAATAAAAACGTGGAGACGTAAAACTTTATTTCGAGGCAGGAATTCAACATGATCAGTAAATGTTAGTCCTAACCTCTGGTTACTGTATCGAGAAGGGAATAAAAACGTGGAGACGTGTGAAACTTTATTTCGAGGCGGGAATTCAAAATGATCAGTGAATGTTAGTCCTAGTCTCTGGTTACTGTATCGAGAAGGGAATAAAAACGTGGAGACGTGAAACTTTATTTCGAGGCGGGAATTCAAAATGCTCAGTGAATGTTCGACCTAGCATCGAGAATGGAATAAAAACGAAGGGGCGGGGTTTCTGCTCGCTGCTCATTGGTCGCCTCCCCTCGCTGCTTTATGCGCCACTTTTCTACTGCACTTAGCGCAGTATGTGTGCCTGACCGGAGCTGTTTTCAACACATTTTAATGACTCCGCATCATTTTGCTCCATCCTCTAGCGTCTATTGCTGGTTGTTAATAATACTGTTTTGTATTTCTTTTTCGAAGTGAATAAAAAGTCAAAGATTTATGTTACCGGTATCAGAAAACGAACGAACACATGAGACTTGGCTATTAATCTAGTTATGGTACATACATGAAAAAAAAAACCAATATTAGATAATATTTACAGAAAAAATTAGAGATGAGAAGGAGATCATTGCATAAGAATGTGAGCGATTTTGGAAAATTCATAACCTGGTCGACGATGCTGTCTTCTACATATTATTAGGGCTTGTCGGAATCTGAAATTGAGACATTAAATTTTATTCTCAGAATGTTTTTTTTTTCAAATTTGAGACCTTTTTCTATCTTTAAAAAAATGTTGTTTCTAACAAAAAGAGTCGTATTTAAATTCGAATTTTTCCACAGTTGAAATTAACTTTCTGACTATTTTTTTCAATTTTGAATAATTGAATATTCGACAAAAATACGAAAAACACCAAAATGAAAAAATTCAGTTTAAAAAGCGAATTTTTTTAGTTCGACTTTTTCAATTTTCCATTCAAAATTAAAAGTTCTAATAGATTCGAGAAATTCTTCTAAATCTTTCCCATTTTTTTGAATGCCTGATATAAGACCCGTTAGTTTGCTTCGAAAACACATACGAAAATACTCGTTCGTAACTTTGGTGAGTCTTTTATTCGATATTTCAGTTCTAGAATCAATGTCTGAAGCAGCTTTTCAAAAGGTTCTCTTTACGGTTCCCACCATGCCCGTTATTCTGTGCTTATGATGGCTACCTCTGATCGTTATGAAGCTTATGAATCTCATTCTCTATGAAGAAAGTTATTATTATTATTATCAGAACTTTTTTTGAGAATTCTATCAAATCTCACTTTTGATTGCGGGTGTTGGGAAGGCAGGAGGGTAGCAAGGTGTGAGCTGAGGAGCCCACCCTTGCGGTTGCGGCATCGGTGTCTCGGTGCTGCCGTTCATTTGGCTCACCATGAGCATTCCTGGAATGAAAAATTGAGAATGTATTACTCTTCAATTTGAGTGTGACGGGCATGTGTCTAGATTCGGCATGGGCATATTGCCAATCATTGGCAGTCGATAGGCAATGCCTCTTTTCCATTGCCAATAGCATTGGCAGTCGGTTGGCAATGTAATTGACTTGGATTTTGATTTCTAGGCCTTCCTGATGTTAAAGGTGGTGTTATAACAAACCGCATTGCAAATAGCATTGCCAATCGACTGCCAATGATTGGCAATGTGCCCATGCCTAGTCTAGATTGTGGTATTTTTCATGAATTTCATTCAGAAAAAAAGTAGATAGTGCAATTTTTAATGATTGTTGCAGTGAGAACAAACGTTTCTGAACTCTTCTTGCTACTGTACATATGATTCAAGAGTTTTTACAGTAACATTCATTCTGGAAATCTTGAAAACTCTTTGAAGTATCTACTCGAAGCGAAAATCGGGGACCCAAAGTAAATCTTCCGAATGCCTCAGGCTAAACCGAATCGGCGAAGCGAATGGAACCCATTTTTTTAAACAAAAATTACTTCAAAACAGAAATCTTACCATTATTAGCAAAGGGATCCATAGGGCCTGGCGGCATATGGCCTGGCGGCATAGGGCCTGGCGGCATAGGGCCTGGTGGCATAGGGCCTGGTGGCATTGGACCTGGCATGCACATACCCATCGGGCTTGTCATCGACGGTGGCCCATAGTTGAATGAAGGCGGTTTCTGCGGAGGTCCCTGAAATTTATCATACAGGGATGTTTCACTAGTATTTTTATTGAATAACTTGATACGGGGACATTTCACTTTTTTCAAATACATTTTTCCTTTTTTTCAATATTTTCCCCGGTATTCATTAATCATGGGTCAGAATAAAGTGAATTTCCTTCCCAGTAAATTTTCTCGATGAAAAAAATATTAAAATGAAACAACTTTTGAGAACAATCAACGAAACTTGAACGGGGAAAAGTTCAATATGACAGTACTTTTCTTATTCACGGGTTTTTCATCAAAACCCTCAACGGAGAAGAAGTTTTACCATTCAAAAACAAGACAAAAGAGTCGAAACCAGACGTTAATCGTTAAATCCGTTAAATCTTTAATTTCGTTGAATTTCGCAACAAGCCCTGGTCGTAACCATCCAAATCAACAAGACTTTAATGGAAAAAAGATCAGTATGACAGTGATTTTCTAATTAATCAAAATCCTCACCTTCCCCATCGGCGGCATTCCCGGGTATGGCATAGCAGGCATCATTGGGTGATGTGGTGAGACACCTGCCCGCCTCATATGCATCATGTACGCTTGCGCCCTGGGCGACATTGGTCCTCCTGCGGCTGCCCGTTGTTGCATTGCGGCCATGTGCTGTGCGTACATCTGCTGGTGGTGTGGATGCATCATCGGGGGCATCCGCGGCCCATATGGTGTCATTATCGGCATCGGACCGGGTGGACCCACTGGTGGATAGCCTCCGGGTGATGGGAAGCCTGGCATTGGTTTACCATTTGGTGGGGCTGACATTGGGTAACCTGAAAATCCAAGTGAGTTTCGGTTTTTACTCATACTCTTCAGAATTCTTTGTCATGTCTAAAAAGACAGGAGTGTTGAACTTCGCATAGAAAAAATCACGTGCCCATAGCGTCATCTCGGTCTAATTTATCTCTCCCAACTTCTGTGAAGCAGAGTTGCACGGAATTCCGACTTCCGAGAAAAAAAATTTACTACCGACTCCCGTCAAACAATTTTTTCGTGAAAAATGACGAAGAGACCGTGAAATCGTTTCTACTCTGTCAGGAATTGACGTTCACCTGTTGAGAATGAGCGGATATACAATATCTCCGAGTTTTTCAACTTTTTCGCACTCCCGTCTACCGTTGAAAAATCCTACTTCCGACTTCCGTTTAAAATTTTACTTTTGTGCAACTCTGCTGTGAAGTGTTTGAGAACGCAACTAAACTGAGAGAATGATGATTTAATGAATTAATGACCGGATGAGCTGTTCTAAAGGAACTTTTACGGTTATCACTTTTTTGAGCACGTAGCAGCTATTGCTGGTCTTTCAGAAACCGCATCAACCTCATTTTCAACTACTAAAGTTATTTTTAAAAACTGCTCACTTCCGTCTTTTCAACACTACTTCGAAATTTGGATTCTCAACAGTTCATACTTAAAATTTCGAGCAGAGTTGCATGGAATAAAGAAACCTGATTTCTGTTCAAAAATTATTTTCGTGTGATAAATCCTGTGAAAACTTATCAAATTTGAGAAAGAAGGGCACTAAAATCCATATCAACAAAGTCTATACGCACTCCCAACTTCTGACTCTTCTTGCTATTCTGCTTCCTAGCATTGAATTAACGTTTAGAGATCAAAAAATCACCTGGATACATGGGAAATCCACCGGGTCCAAAGTGTCCTGGCGGGCCACCCATGGGTCCACCAAAGCCTGGCATTGGTGGTGGATAGGCTCCGGCAGAGAATGGTCCTGGACCCATGGAAGGTCCCATTCCTGATGGATCTTGAGGGACGTACGGCGACTGTATCGGTTTGTTTTCCGCTGAAATCATTTTTTTTGAGATTCAAAAATAATAACTTTAATCATCAAGAATGAAAATTTGGATAAATTCATTTAATGATGTAAAAAATATCGCTTTCTCTAAATTCATGAACGATTTTGAGATATTATATCCCAACTTCAAATAGAAAATACCGGAAAACTCGTTGGCCTGCAACATCTCTTTGTCCCTCATCATTTGATCCTCAACTTGACGTTCAATATTCTCCAGCTTCTCTAGCTTTACGGCTCTCTCGTCTCTGAAACATTCCGCATGATCATCAAGCTTTGGAGCTTACTTTTATTTTCACTATCCGCGCGCTGCTACGCGGCACGGATTTTTATAGCTCTCAAATTCAAACAGGTCCTCATCGTGACCGCTTTCAATCGGTCATTTAACTTCATAGAGGAGAAGCTACTACACTCTGTTACCATGAAACGAGAACACCTATATTTTCTCATATTCATGTTAGAAATATGTCACTCCACGAACGTTTTTCTGAAGCAGGAACAATGTTATCTGCCAAATTTCAGCTCAATCGAAAGATTGATTAAGAAACTACAACAGAAAATGTCGAAAACAGGGTGTTACAATGAAACGAGAACACTTGAACTACTGTAAGAAAAGAAGGTGCACGGTATTCCAAACTTCATTTTTATTTCATTTTTCCTATTCAATCACTGTTCAGTTATTTTTCAGTGTGATGAGTGGTATGAAACATTTCTCTGGTGCATTAAAAGATGAATTTTTGTCTTTTCGCGAAAGCTGGCTTGTCCACATGGAAAATCGCATGAAAATTGACAGCTCCTTGTGTACTTGAATATCATTACAGATGCAATTTTCTATGTGAACTTGAGCGTTGAAAAAAATTGAATATTCTGAGCGATCGTGGTTGTCAAATTGCCTCAACTAATCTCTCCAACTATGCCTGGAGTTATTTGAAACAGAAAAAAACCTTTTCGCGCCATTTTCAACGACATCTGCCACACTGGAATTGAACTCTTGCGATACGGTCATCATCTCCAATTTTCTGAATATTTCCACATTTTTTATCACAAAAATCGACACTAACTTCAATGGATTGACCTCGTTCCGTTTGGGCGAAAGAGGCTCCATCTTTGGAGCTTTAACCGGTTGAGAGTATGGAGAAGGATATTCGTCGAGGAAATCCTGAAAAAAACTTTATTTTTAACAGTTCGGAATGTTAAAATTGTAGAGATCGTGAATTGAAGGACTCGTCAAAACATGAAAATCGTTAAGTTGACAATTAAAATAATCGATAAAGTATAAAATAACTTCAATTTATCGATTAAATGATATGCAAAAACATTTAAATCGTTAATTTCAATATTAAAGGTTTCGTTAAAAGCCTAAAACCCGTTAATTTCACATACAAATGATTCCTTAAAACATCAAAATTTGTTGTTTTTTTAAAGTCTAACGGACCTGTTAAAAGTCAAGGAATTGTTAATTTATTCGTTGAGGGTTTCGTTAAAAGCATGAAACCCGTTAGTTTAACAATCAAAAAGTCCTCAAAACATGAAAATTCTTTTTCAAAAGAACAACGGATCCGCTAAGATTGATATCTTAATGAAGATTTTGATAAAACTAAAAATCCATTAATAACCAATTCGAAGATTCGTTGAATATGGAGTAATCGACATAAAGTAGAAAAACTCACCGACTGTTTCCTTTTCGTTCCTCTCGGTTCATCTTCTATCAACTCTTGTTTTATTGATCGCATTGGTATCGAAGACGGTCCACCAGCTTCTTCAACTGGCGCTGGCGGTGGTCGTGGTGGTGGTACTTCAGCCGACAGCATTCCTCCATTTCGACTCCAATCTGTGTGCCATTCCATCAGAGTCTTGAACTTTCCTGCCTCAATCGCAGCACTCGCTTGGTTGAGCATTCGAGTCCTGTAAATGAAGGTTTATGATAGTTATATTCCTATTCTTAACGCACACTGCATACCGGGAAAAACGCGGTTATAGCCGCTCTGTAACCGCTTTACAAAAACCCGCAACGTCCTTCCAATCAACAGTAGCATACTTGCTCTCCTATCACTCCCCATGAATATCCGCATTCGAGTCACACAAAAGTCCATATTGAGAAAGGGTCCACACTTCGGCCATCCATATAGTCAGCCAATTTCTACCCTAGCTAGGTAACCTCGTAACGGTGGTTGATGGGCCTCAGTTACTTGGAACAAAAGTCTCCAGATGGGTGCACCTATTGCTGGACCCTTCTCGAAATAGTCAACACGTATTCGACTTCCTTTCTCTCCCCCCCCCATATTCCTGTCCTCATTTTTCAATCCCTTTTATCTATTTATTTTTCATACACATATTGTTTTGATACTTTATCACAATTTTTTTCCTTTTCTCCTTCTCTTATTCTCCTTCACTCCGCTTTACGGAATAAATTATATTATTATTATCACAAGACCCTTCACAGAGCGCAATTATTTCATACTACTTTATTTTCCAACTTTTTTGCTATTATTTTAACCTGTTTCCTCATTTTCTCCTCTCTATAAACGTTGCGAACAAAAGTAGGGAAAGTAGAATTTTTTGAACTACAGTAAGTGAAATTTGATCTACTCTATCGATTGTCCCGCTTCTTGTTTTGTCTACACCTTTCAACTGAGAGTTCTCAGGGCAGTATAATTCCAACTTCTATTGAGAAATTTCACTTCCGACATTCAACTTTTAACTTCCATTAGAAAATTTACATTTTTACATGATAAAAAACTCACGTGAAGAAAACCTGCTCTCCTGACGCTGTTTCTGGTGGTGACTGTGCTTCCAAACTTGTTGGGACTGATTGAGCCGTCGCCGGTGAATCTCTTGTGAATTGTTCCATGCAAGGATTCCCGGATGCCTTCTGCTGAAATATTTATTTCTTACAAGATGGAAAAAAACACAAATTACATAGCGAATAAGTGCATGACTAACATTCTACACGTCTGAACTTATCAGTAGTGAAAGGCACTGCTTATTCAACTATCATAATTTTGGCACCGCTTCTTATCATGAATAGTGCTTTGGTTGTCGTTTATTGGCTCATATTTGGTCTAAAGACGGGGAGAACTCGTTGAGACACGTTAAACAGATACTGAAATTTTGAGTGTCGACACTTCGTAGAACCAATTGTTTTACTAATTCCAGTGTGACCAACTGTCGCATGCAAAAAACGGTGTGTGTGTGTAGGATGGATTGATGTAATAGAGGTGTACTTCCCATCGAAATTTTCGAAATGTGTCTTATCATTGAACTAGTTTTGGAAAAGACTGCTACACAAGCCGTTCATAACTGAAGTGGCTCATGGCGAAAACGGTCGCGGATTGACTTTCTACCCTACAACCTGTGCTACAAATTTGAACCCACAAAAAATTGGGTTCAGTTACGCCCGTTTTGGCGTGAAAGTGGTTCCCACTATCATATACCAGGGGCCCGGAAATGGAAGGAAAAATATTTCATGTGTATTTTAAAAGGAAAATTATTCGTTACGCTCACATTGTGGTGTCCCGGAGGTCATATTTTGTGATCTAATAACTTTTCTGTCAGTGAAGATCTTCTTTCACATATCTAGCAAAAAGTCTGACCGATTCCAAACGCGCGCCAGTCGCATTTTTGTAAAGTGAGTACGGTAGGAGTCGGGACTCTCAAAACGAACAGTTAGATCTTTGTGGATTTAAATTATTATTCTTACTTTCAGTCCATTGAAATTAAAGGCGCATTACTTAATCGTTCTTGTATTCCAAGACGAAACTGCTACGGTACTAAGTAACCGATTTACGGAGGTCAGACTTTTTTACAGGTAGAGGAAACTATGTGTCTTTTGTTATACTTCCAATAGAAAAAAGTTATGAAAAAAGAAAAAATATGAAAAAAGTTCAACAATATGAAAAAAGTTCAAAAATCATCCAAAATTGAAAAGTTTAGAATTTGCAAAAATTACCTCGGACGTCGACGGTTGATCCTGAGAACACAGGTCCGTGGTAGACATGTTGTTCTTAAAATGCATAGATGAATACTTTCGATGTGAACGATGGATTAGAGTTAGACTTCTAAGAGGCGCAGACTGGAAACTGAACTTTAGGAATCAATACGTTCACGAGCTCTCTAAAAAACAAAGTGAGATGTGAAAATGAGTCGAGTCGAATGCTCTTCTCATGTCTTTTTGACCTCAGTTTTCGAGATGTAAACTAGATGGATCCAGAAACCCATTAAACACACAGATGTTTTAACAATAAACTCACATTCGTATCAGACTTAGTTGAATTTGAGTTAAGTGAGAACAAGTAAGAGGAGTGAATGGTTAGAAAAGGTAAGTGAGAAAGAGGCAGAGAAAGAAAGAGAGGAAGAATAGTGTGCGTGTAATGTGTGTTAACCTTGGTGAGAATGGTGTCCAATGGTGAGAGATAAGAGGGCACAGGGTGTGCATACTTGGCAGATGCCCAAAAAGGGAGGTCACGCTAAAGTAACCCACTTTAGTTGCAGCGATCGTTCAAAATCTCAACCTTCCGGCTGATCGGAGATATAGTGAAGAACTAAGAGGAACTAGTGTAATAAACCCCCTTTGTCGTCAAAGGCACAGCCGAGTTAGATAAGAGTATAAACGAGGCGAAGAGAGCAGTATCGATTGCTCGAGTCTATCGATTGTAGCAGTGAAAGAAATAAAATGAATTGGTGATAAGAAACTATCTGAACTGTCCATTATAAAATTATGACTATGGGTTGGGGAGGTGGAGAAGCGAGGAACATGTGGGAGATAAGATAGGAACACTAACCAACAACTCGACCCATTCATCGTGTTGAAAATGAGAAGAAGTGTAAGTAAGTACGTGTGAAGAAATTGGGAATGAAATGAAAACAAAGTTTCCATTTCAAACTCCCTCACAAATAGGAGTTAGCATTGGAGCGCAAATGCGACAACCTCTTTTTATTTCCCTCGTTGTCCTCATTAAGTCAAGCGTGTTGTGTGGTGTTTGTTCAATCGATATTCACTTCAGATTCTGTAAAACTGTTGATGAACATCGATGGATAATCAGAAGGATGCGTGCGTACGCGTAGCGCTCAGGTATAAATTTATTTCGCAATTTATATATTTTTTTAAATTAAGAGTACGTCCTCAGGGACAAAGAGAAAGGCTAGAAGGTAGCAGAGTCTGCACGTCGGTTTTACCAAACGAGCCGCAGGTAACTATTTTTCATATATGAGAGAATTTTCAATCGATGTTATGAAATAATGTTTTTTTATGGAACAGTTATTGGAATGATCTCAGATTTTAAATTTCAGCAGATGTGAATTATTCTCAGAATAAGGGTAAAAATTTAAATTTTTCAGATCACAATTGGAGGTGATCGATCGTTCACTTATGATCACGTGTTCGATCAACAGACTCCACAAAACGATGTTTATGAGAAGTGTGTGGAAAAGCTGGTCGATGGATTGTTCGATGGTTTCAACGCAACTGTTCTTGCCTATGGTCAGACAGGAAGTGGAAAAACGTACACAATGGGTACTGCTTTCGAGTCTGCAACATCTGCGAATGCACCACCAGAAGGAGTCATTCCGCGGTCAATCAGACACACGTTTGAGAAAATTGCTTCTTCTAAGGTATTTTTTCTCTTTTCTTTTCGAGAAAATAGTTATGTATTCGAGAAAATCATAGCGTTTTGTTCCGACAAACACACTGCGGTAAACGCAGTTGAAAAGTGCAAGCAAAAAAAGCGATAGAGTAGATCAAATCTCAGTTACTGTAGTTCAAAAATTTTTACTTTTCTTACTTTTTTCGTCCCAGATTCACAAATCGTAACGTAAAAATGTTTGAACTATCGTTGGGAACAGTCCTCAACGTTCAATATGTCTAGTGAAACATTTTTTAAAGTACAAACACTTTCGAAAATGAAATCGTAGGTCGGCAAAGCGGTTGCGAAGCGGTTTTATTGTCTTATATCTTTGCAGAGGTGTGAAACACTTCATAATTGAAAAATTTAAGGCTGACGCAGTAGCAAACGGGTTCATCGAACCGATTTTCGACGTCTCCGTTCAGTTCGTTGAACTGTACAACGACGACGTTCTCGACCTACTCACTGAAGATCGATCGTCTTCTGTGAACATCAGAATTCACGAAGACAACCGGGGAGAAATTTTTCTCCACGGCGTGACTATCCGAAAAGTTGGCGACCTTGATGAGGTTCGTACAGGTTGCGTTCAAAATTTAGTAACATGTTGTAGACTATGGAAATTCTGCGCAACGGAGCTCTCAATAGAACCGTAGCGTCGACGAACATGAACGAACAATCTTCGAGGTCTCATGCGATTTTCACTCTTCATGTGAAACAGCAAAGAGTTGCACCGAAGTCGATTGGAGTCGAGGGTGAAAGCAAGGTATTTTTCTTAGTTTATGATATAAGTTTATCTCAGAATAATTATAAAATGCATACGGTCATTTCTTTTCCAATTTATCTTGGTTTGACTGTTTATGGCACAGTATTCACTTGATCCAACGTTTCGGCGTTAAGCCATCATCAGTGACAGTGAGTTACCTCGATAACTGGGAAATTTAATCCATTAAGTTTATATTGAGGTAACTAACTGTTCCTGATGATATTGTGCGATGAACACTTTTCCAATTTTGTACAAAGTTACTTTTTTATTCGCTTGACTACCAGAGTTGCACGTAATTCCAACTTCCGAATTTCGTTAGAAATTTTTTTCGTGTCATCAATTTTGTGAAAAATGAAATTTGAGGAAATAACAATGAAATCCTCATCTTGTTTTCCCGAATTTTTTTTTACTTTCCCGTCTTCCGTTTAGAAAAATTTTACATTCGTTTAACTGTGATGCCTACATTATGTTAGCACCGTTCCACAAAATTATGATACCCCATAATGGAATTCTAAAGTTATTCAAGATCGAACTAAAAAAATTATCTGAAAGCGTCGACATCTGTTGTGGCGATCAGTTTTTCCTACCTTTCTCTATACGAAATAAGGTTTTTCATTCAAATTTGTTCAATTTGACAGGAAGTCGAAATGGAAATGCTCTCAGCAAAGTTCCACTTTGTCGATTTGGCCGGTTCCGAGAGGATGAAACGAACTGGTGCCACGGGGGAACGAGCGAGGGAAGGAATCAACATTAACGTTGGGCTCCTGGCTCTCGGTAACGTCATCGCAGCGCTCGGTGGAGCGAATGGAAAGGTGACCCACATCCCGTATCGAGACTCCAAACTGACTAGGCTACTTCAAGACTCATTGGGTGGAAACAGGTTGGTGTTATTTTCTCTTCTTTTTACGCGGTGTAGGTCGATCTCCTCCTTTTTACATTAATTTGAGAGAAAAATCATTTTGCGTTGTTTTTAAGCGGAAATGTGAAAAAAAAATGATGGAATGTCAGTTATCAAAAAAAACTTCGGAAGAAAATGGCTTTGGAAGAGCTCAGCAATTTTCCAGAAAGATTATTTGATGTTTTCTCTGGGATTATCGAATACCTTTGATCATTTTAGACACTTAAAATGAAAATAATCGGCTTTTCAAGTTTTCAAATTCGTGCACTGAACATTAGAAAAAAGAAAGCTTTCTGAAAAACAAATTAATTTGTAGAGAACGTGCTTACATTAGGAAACTTTTGATTTTGTAATTTTATAGAATAGTTACGAAACATAAAATAATGATAAAAATAGAATTATTGCCGAAATAATCGATTTGACTTGAAATTGGTACCCAATACCGCACACCTCGGCACAGGCATAAGACAATTTAACCGCATCGCAACCGCTTTGCCGATAACCGCTTTCATTTTCGAAACTGTTTGTACTTTATTAAATGGTTCACTCGACATAATGAACGTAGTGAACTGTTCCAAACGGTAATTTTACTTACTTCAAACATTTTTCCGTTACGATTTGTGAATCTGGGATAGGAAAAAAGTAGGAAAAGTAAAATTTTTGAACTACAGTAACTGAAATTTGATCTACTATATCGATTTGCTTTGCTTTCACTTTTCAACCGCGTTTGTCGCAGTGTGTACCGTATACCAATGGTTTGCAATGATGGTTTCGAAAAAATCGCGACGATAAAATATTAACATTTTCAGTCAAACCCTCATGATAGCCTGCGTCTCCCCCAGTGACTCGGACTTTGTCGAAACCCTGAACACCATGAAATACGCCAACCGAGCAAAGGAAATCAAGAACAAGGTGGTGGCAAACCAAGACAAATCGTCCAAGCTGATCGGGGATCTGAGATCCAAGATAAGTCTTCTGGAAGCGGAGCTGTTGGAGTACAAACAGGGCAGAAGAACGGTCGACGCGGAAGGATTCGAAGTTGTCAATGATCAGTATAAGGAGAATGTCATGTTGGAGGTGAGTATTTTGATATCCCAGTTTCATGTTTCAATCAGTTGGTGAAACTTGTAGCGAACAGTTCAGACTTGCTAGGTTAGCGACCTCAATTTTGTTCTTGAAAATCGCCATTATGAGTGGTTTGCATTACCTTTGCGGGGAGTATGACACATGAAATATTTTTCCTTCCATATCCGGACCCCTGGTATATGATGGTGGTTTTCACTTTCAAGCCAAAATGAGCGTAACTGAACGTAAATGGACCAGTGCGCCTGCGGCGCACTGGTCTTAATTAAACATTCTGTTTTTAAATCAGAAAGTGTTCTCCGCGGTTTTGATTTAATACGAAAAACTAGACTGAATCATCGAATAAAGAATCATTTCCCTACAAGGTTTAAACTTTGATAAAATCTTATCTTTGTACCTAACTGGTGCTTTGAACCTTACCTAAGCCTAAAATTTGAGGTGTCGACAAAGATGAATGAAAAAAGATTCATGAGTCTCGATTCTTGATTCATGATTCAGTCTACTTTTTCGTATAAAATGCGGTTTTGACACTAACGCGCAAATAAATCCTATCCAGCCCCTCCCTCTCTTTCTCTCTCTCTCTCTCTCTCTCTCTCTCTCTCTCTCTCTCACAATCACTCTGTCTCTCTCTCTCACTCTCACTCTGTCTCTCTGTCTCTCTCTCTCTCTCTCTCTCTCTCTCTCTCTCTCTCTCTCTCTCTCTCTTTTTCTCTCTCTCTCTCTCTCTCTCTCTCTCTCTCTCTCTCTCAATCACTCTGTCTCTCTTTCACTCTCACTCTGTCTCTCTCTCTCTCTCTCTCTCTCTCTCTCTCTCTCTCTCTTTCACTCTCCTTCTTTGTCCAAAATACGGCTGGAAAATGTTTTACATTTCCTTACACCCCATGATTCTACTAAACTGGACACGAAAGATTTGTTCTCAACAATAAAAAAGAAACTCCCAGGCTGAACTCAATCAACTACGGTTCCGTGTGAAAGCGCTGGCTGAAACGGTGACCATTCTCCGCGATGAGAATGTCTCACTAAAAGCAAACGTGGAGATCGGAAATCTGGCGAACGGAAACGATGATGACATGCAAACTGCGATCAGACGATACGTCGATGAAGCAGAACGTTCACGAGCACAACTGTTCGAATTGAGTGCCGAAACATCAATTCTAAGAAAAGAGAATAGCAGAATGAAGGCTCAATTATCATCTGGCAATAGTATTCTTGGTGAGATTTGTACTAATTTGAGAAAAAATCGTTTCTGAAGTTTTTTCCTGGTTTAAAAATTGAAAAAATCAATATTCTTGTGATTTTTCCACTATGGGCATTTTCGTGAAGTTTCAGCGAGAAAACCTAAAGTGTGGCTGTTTTCCGCCGTGCCAAAAAAAGACGGAAAACTTCAAAAGGTTTCATTACCGGCAGAGAAAACATTCAAAATTTTAATTTTTCGAAGAATTTTTTTAAGTTTTCACAAAATTTTGACTGGAAATTAACCACAAGAAGATCGCGCCCATCAATACACGAATCATTCATTCTGGATTTTGGTTTCTCATTTAAAATTGATTGCGTTGGTTCAGGAAGAGAGAAGCTTCTGGAGCTGGCCAGAAAAGAGCTGGAAGAAAAGAAGAAAATGGTCAACAGCATAGCAACATCTGGTTACGCGTCAGAGAAACCAGAAAGTGATGAGACCAGTCTTGAAGCGGACGAAGAAGACGAGGAGGAAGTCGAAAAGATGGATGAAGGTAGTTTTTCAGAGTATAATTAAGAGTCATGTGAATATTTTTCAAATATATTAGTTACGATAGCTTTTTTGAATTCGTTCTGTGAAAAATCTAAAAAAAAAGTTGCATGTAAGGGGAAAAAAGTCGAAAAAACCAGGAAAGTTTTGTACATATGCTCATTCTCACTCAAACTTGCATAATAAGTAATATTCCATTCTTTTCTCTCTCGATATTGATGATTTTTCCAAATTCTTGACGAATCACATCACACGAAATTGAAGTTTTTCAACGGAAATCGAAATTACTGGCTACTCTGCTCTGTAGATGACGATTTAATTCTTCATTTCACAAAATTCGAGAGTTGGCTATCATTCGTGAGCAAAACCACATGAAAATGGACAGTTCCAACAAAAGTCGGAACTCAGAGGTTGATTGAGAAATTGTTCATCAAATATCTTTTTTCAAGGTGACGATGTCGACGATGATGAAGTAGAAGAAGAAAAATCTGTTCAAGCCTGCAACAACCTTCAAAATGATCTTCAAGATGTCATGGACGAGATCAACATCAAAGAAAGGTTTTGTTCAGTTTTAATCATTTTTTCAAATTAGGATAAATGTCGGTGCTCATTTAAATTCAAGTTTGAACAAATCAAATGAAGTTGGGAGAATTTATAGCGAAAAGATCGAAAGTCAACGTTTAAAATAATTTTAAATCTTTGTTTCAACATCAATTGATAACTTCAGATTTAAAATATATTTGAAATTTATTTCTGACGAGGGAATGCCACCAAGGGGCCACGAAATTATACATTCTGACTGGTCTCCTAGGTTTTCGAATATGGTGAAAATGATAGGACCGGTCTCAAAAGTTGCTTCATCGACCTGGTTTTTGAGTTACGGTCGATGTCATTTTTACATGTAAATTTGCAAGAAATCGCGTACACCCTCGTTTCTGCGCATCAACGCAAGGTTGTTTCAAAATTTTCGTGTTGCGTCGCCTAGTGGTTAAGATCTAGGACTCACGCTATTGCTTTTGCGGGTTCGATTCCCATCAAGTACCATTTCGTTTTGCTTTTTCATTAGAGTTGTCATCTTTCTATCCTGATATGTTACCTAGTGTAAAGAGAGAGAGAGGGGAGTGAGATGGGGTGAGAGTGGGAGAGAGAGAGATAGTGAGAGAGAGAGAGAGAGAGAGAGAGAGAGAGAGAGAGAGAGAGAGAGAGAGGGGAGTGAGATGGGGGTGAGAGTGGGAGAGAGAGAGATAGTGAGAGAGAGAGAGAGAGAGAGAGAGAGAGAGAGAGAGAGAGAGAGAGAGAGAGAGAGAGAGAGAGCGAGAGAGAGAGAGAGAGAGCGAGAGAGAGAGGGAAAGAGAGCGAGAGAGAGAGAGAGAGAGAGAGAGAGAGAGAGAGAGAGCCCAAGCGTAGCGTGGAATATCTGCTGGTAGTTTATAACTGATCCACAGCTTTTAAACTAACTGCAAACTCACGAATCAAAAACCATATAATCCATGAGGACAACTTTAGAACCTGTTTTTTGAAAATTTACAACTCTCATTGAAAAGCAAAACGAAATGGTACTTGATGGGAATCGAACCCGCAAAAGCAATAGCGTGAGTCCTAGATCTTAACTAGGCATGGGCATATTGCCAATCATTGGCAGTCGATTGGCAATGCCTCTTTTCCATTTCCGATAGCATTGGCAGTCGGTTGGCAATGCAATTGACTTGGATTTTGATTTCTAACCTTCTTGACGTTAAATATGGTGTTATAACAAAATGCATTGCCAATCGACTGCCAATGCTATCGGCAATAGAGAAGAGGCATTGCCAATCGACTGCCAATGATTGGCAATATGCCCATGTCTAATCTTAACCACTAGGCGACGCAACACGAAAATTTTGAAACAACCTTGCGTTGATGCGCAGAAACGAGGGTGTACGCGATTTCTTGCAAATTTACATGTAAAAATGACATCGACCGTAACTCAAAAACCAGGTCGATGAAGCAACTTTTGAGACCGGTCCTATCATTATCACCATATTCGAAAACCTAGGAGACCAGTCAGAATGTATAATTTCGTGGCCCCTTGGTGGCATTCCCTCGTGAAGTATTCAAAATTTACAATCGTTCACTTGAAATTTCACTACTTCAAGTTTAAAATTTAAAAAAGTATTTCTAAAATAATGATTTCTAAAATTTGCTAAATTTATCAAAAATAACAATCGATTACTTCGAATTTGAAATAATTTTAAAAGTATTTCAAAAGTAACTACTTCAAGTTTCCAAAATACAACAGTCACGCTACACGACTGTAAATGATGGTAATTAAGGCTGATCGAAGAGCTGATGGTGGCAGAGAGAAAGAACCAACAGACACGAGACACATATGAACGGAAACTGCGCGAGTTGACGGCCAGAATTCACGAAACAGAAGCGGAAAGGGACAAGGTGCTGGCAGAAGGCGCCAATAGAAAGGGCAGTACGAAGATGAGCAATGAACAGGCACAGGTGAATACAATTTTGATATCTATAAATTGACTACGTGTACAAAAGAGAAGCATAAGAAGTGTGTTGATGGTTTTCTGAATTGAAATATAGTCACATGACCTACGATTACAAGTGAAACTTCGGAACTTAGAGGTATGTATCAGAATTGTACGGAAGTAAAATTTTTCAAAACAGAAGTCGGAAGACGGAAGTGAAATTAAAAAAAAATTTTTTTTCGTCATGGAGCTTATAAACTTTATTTTTCTACAAACGGAAGTCGGAAGTTGGAAGTCGGGAGTAGAATTTTTTCAACGGTAGTCGGAAGTTCAAAAAAGTTGGAAAAAACCCAGAGATATTGTATATCCGCTCATTCTCAACAGGTGAAGGTCAATTCCTGACTGCGATTTCACGGTCTTTTCGTCATTTTTCACGAAAAAAAAGTTTTTGATGGAAGGCGGAAGTAGAATTTGTAAGTCGGAAGTAAAAAACGGCGGAAGTCGGAATTACGTGCAACTCCGAAATCCAGTATCTGACGTTACGTTAGAATTACGATCATGAATCAAGCACGACTAGTATGCTGCCACACTTAGCGACAGGTAAAACTACTGAGTGTGTACATGATTCAAAAGTGTTATCAAAAATGAATAAAAATAATATAATTTTGTCTTTTTCTCACAAAAAAATTACAGAGGATCCGCGACGAGTACGAAAAGAGAATAGCCGACCTGATGAAAGAAAAGAAACGATACAAAATGCTCGAAATAGAGAATCAACGAATCATCGCACGAAGTGAGAAAGAGCAAAGTCAGAAGAAGCGAATTGAAGGAGAGTTGCTGGACCTGAAGAAGTCGAAAGTTTCCATCATCAAGCAGCTCAATGAAGCGACCAAAAAGATGAAAGATGAACAGAAAAAGAATATGAAGGCGTTGGCGGTCAAAGAGAAGGCAGCCAGGTTAGATTTTGAAATTCTTAAGTTGTTAAAGAAAAGTGTCCGACGCACGATGTAACACTTTCGGCAGTTCCAAAAGTGGGCGTAACGGGGGCGGGACAACCAAGGATGGTCGGTCAAAAATCACTCAGTTGCAAAATTTTCAAATCGAGTCCTTAACTACATTTCCGATATCAATACTGGTTAGTCTTCTCTAAATATCTTACAATAACCCTTACAACAATTTTCTTGTTCAATAAGTCCTCAAATTGAACAGAATACATGGAATAAATAGGTAAAAATACCAACAAACGGCTGCAAAGCGGACATCCGGAGCGAAAAATTAAATCTATTGATTGGGGTCGATTTCAAAGAGTATACAGTTGAATGTAGTGTTAATCAGAGTTGACATTACACGTCTACCCGAGGTTTGCCAATATTCTAACATGGGGCGAATTGTGTGTGTGAGGTGTCGAAAAGTGACTAACCGCGAGTGCCCTGAACCAGCACCTGAAATATGAGTGTTTTTAATGGTAAAATTTAAAATTGTGAGTTTTCATATTCATTCGAGATTATTTCTTTTTTGCACACACATGGTGTTTTACACCGAGCTACGGTGATCGTTATCGATTAGACGCGTTGCGGAATCTATTGATTGGGGTCGACTGATTCGCGTCTTTTTTGACACTTGATCTTGGCACACCTTGATTATGATATGAATTTGATACGTTTCAAATAATCACTCATGTACATGGTCAAAAGTGCAGCTAAAATTTTATTGATTGAAACTGTTTCAAATTCCTTACACAAATCGCGTTATTCCAGAGCACAAGCGTTCCGTATCAGAACACTGGAAATGAAGGACAAACAGCGTGAGCAGTTTCTCAAAAAGACGACCACGGAGCTGGCTCAAGCGAGAAAGATAACGGTATTCAATGTTCTCTACACGTTTCTGTAGCTTAGTCTTAAGGCTCAACAAAACCGAGCCGCTCCACAGCAAAAGACTCCGGTGGTGAACCGCAGAGTTCCGACAACCACACTCAAAGATCGCCACTTTTCGGCCAAGTTGGCGAAACTGAAATGGACGGAGATTGAGAAATTAGTATGGTTTCATGTTAGGTATTTCAAAACTTTGGGAGAAAAAACACCTAGTGAGAGTTCCCCCTCTCTCTCTCTCTCTTTCTCCCCCTCTCTCTTTTCTCTCTCTCTCCCCCTCTCTCTTTTTCTCTCTTTCTCTCTCCTTCTCTCTCTCTTTTTTTTAAAAATTCATCTCAGGTTGATGTCTTGGTGCGCCGCAAGCATACTATCGGTAAAATGGAGGAAGAACTGGATCGATACATCAAGGAAAGACAAGCTCTTATGAGGGAAATAACAAATGCGGTATGTTTTTGTCGAAATTTACAATTAAAAATTCGAATTAGTTAAGAAATGAATAATTTTGGGTTGAAAAATGTTGTAAAAATAAAAAGTCGGACGATTTTTGTTAATACTCGCTGTTTAAATTCGCGTCTCGACCGCGGTCTGCAACCTGCAGCCAACAGTGATTTACCTTTTATTATAAGCTTAGGTAAGGTTGGGAAAACAACTTTTGTGAAGATTCGAATCTCGCAAACACGGGTAAACTAAGAAAAAAGAGAAGTATGGGTGAATATAACAAAAATCGTTCTATCTCTCTAGAAAAAAAATTAATATAGAGTTAATTGAGGCACCAAAAAAATTAACTCTGAATGTACTCCGGAATTAACTTTTTTTTGCGAACATCTGAAAGTAGGATACCGAAACAGTAGAGACCCGGAGATGATTTTCAAAAGTTACTAGAATCAGTTTTAGTTGCTTCTCTCTTTTTATGACCTCTGTTATCGTTCAACTTTATATGAAGTTAATTCCGGAGTACATTCAGAGTTAATTCCCGAGTACATTCAGAGTTAATTTTTTGGTGCCACTCAATTAACTCTATATTAATATTTTTTTCTAGAGTCTAAAAGTGAATAACCTGACACACACTGCGGCAAACTCAGTTGAAAAGTGTAAGCAAAGCAAATCGATAGAGTAGATCAAATTTCAGTTACTGTAGTTCAAAAAATTTCATTTTTATTTCCTTTCTTCATCACAGAGTCACGAATTATAACGGATAAACGGTTGAAGTAGGTAAAACTGTTGTTGGGAACTGTCCGCAACGTTCATTATCTCAAGTGAAACATATATTGAAGTACAAGCTCTTCATAAAATGAAAGAGGAGGCCGTCAAAGCGGTTGCGGCGCGGTTATATTGTCTCATACCTGTGCCTAGGTGTGTGACAGTTTTGAAAGTTTCTATTTCCAGGAAGCAAAATTCCAAGCGAGCCAGAACGTGATCATCAGAGATGGCATCGTCGAAGAAATTGACAGCAAGAAGGTGAAGCTGGAGTATGTACAAGCACAAA
Organism: Caenorhabditis parvicauda; assembly: GCA_963978915.1. Classification (NCBI taxonomy): domain Eukaryota; kingdom Metazoa; phylum Nematoda; class Chromadorea; order Rhabditida; family Rhabditidae; genus Caenorhabditis; species Caenorhabditis parvicauda. The sequence continues at coordinate 15,374,977 of OZ022253.1, read as the reverse complement.
TTACCCAGCAGCAGAAGATCATTGGAGATTTCGACGAGGTTTGCTCGTTCATATAGCAAAGTTCACAAGTAAGATTGTGGATTATTTATTCATTCAAAAGGATGAAAGCAAGCAAGAAAACAATATTGACGGAATGGGGGACTGAGTGCTGGGTTACATGGGTGAGAAGTCATTTTTGTTTCGCGCAGTTGAAATTGATTTCAAAGAGTATACAGTTTGATTGTAGTGTTAATCAGAGTTGACATTACACGTCTACCCGAGGTTTGCCAATATTCTAACATGGGGCGAATTGTGTGTGTGAGGTGTTGAAAAGTGATTAACCGCGAGTGCCCTGAACCAGCACCTGAAATATGAGTGTTTTTAATGGTAAAATTTAAAATTGTGAGTTTTCAAATTCATTCGAGATTATTTCTTTTTTGCACACACATGGTGTTTTACACCGAGCTACAGGTGATCGTTATCGATTAGACGCGTTGCACTCAAATTATATTGAACGAAAATTTGCTATACGGCGCGTTCGCACATCAATACTTTTTTATTCTTTCGTCCTATTTTCCTCAAGTTAACAAGCGAATTTGTTTCACCGATTGCTATGGAAAAATTGCAAATCATGTGACTTTATCATGAATTTTTAAAAAAAAAACGTTTGAGAACAAAGTTGTTAATTTTTAATTCGATCGATGGCGTTGTAGGATTTACGTAGGAGCGTTGATCAATAAAATCGGATAATGGTCGTAGAATACATGATAACCTGCACACTAGCTTTCGTTGTTATTTTTAATTTTAAATTTTTCTGACTTCCGAAGGTGTTCACTTTCAAATAACTCCGCTTCATATTTTTGCCTCATGATAAAAATCCCAAGATCTCACCTGAGTTGGGTCCTCCGATAAGCCAGTGTTGGAAACAGATTTCTTGCCGATTCTGGCACCAATGGTGGACCGTCTCTGAGACAGGTCTGGCAGAGCTTCTGGCTCTGGTGGGCTGGAATATTTGTGATCGAGTGAAAAAAAATTAAATTTATATTTTGAACTAGTAATCTTCATTGATACATCTTTTTTTGTTAGATTGTATTGAGCACACAATCCGGAAGCAGAATCATTCGTGCCGCGCAGCAACGCGCGGTTTAATTAGAAGAAATATCCGATTTCGCAGAATTTTTCATTTGATAACGGTTCGCAGAGAGAAAGGTTGGATAAATATATGAAAAGTTATTGGAGAAAACGTCTGAATTAGGAGACTGGATGACCTGTTACGCGCATCGCCGCGCGTTTAGATGAATTTTGAAACTTGATGCGCACCTCTTTGCCAACACAATCTGTCATATCGCAATAGACTTTTTCAACCGGACTCCAATGATCTGAGAAATTCACACCAGAAAAATAACTCACTTCTTGGCACGATGTATCGTCATAGCGGTCAAGAGACCAAAAAGAAGTGCACAGAAGGCACTGCAAGATCCAAACACAGCGCGTCGGAAGGCCTCTTCGTTGGAGAAGAAAACGAGCCAGATGCAAATGGCAACGCTGATGATGAAGCCCATGGCACAAAGAAAGACCTGTAAGGAAGAGAAGAAATAGAACGATATCCAATTTGACCTACCTGTCCACCTGGAGTGATTCGGGAGTGCGATTGGGATGGAGCGGTGATGATTTGCTTGAGTGGAATCTTGCCATAGCCTTCGCTTATGGAGCCCTGTAAGGGAAAATAGTGTGAATGGTCAAAAGGCAGGTTTGAACACCGTTACATATCCGCCCTTTATGCATTTTCTTTCCAACCCCTTCTGAAAAATGTCAGGTATATCTCATCCTAACATTGTTCTGCCAAAAAATGGACTTTGCGGTTTTGCAGCGCTTCGCGGATCGAACTTCATATAAATGAATAAACTTTGGCATTCCTAAACCGCGAAGTAACTGAAAACTTCAATGAAAACCGTCGTTTCGAGAAAACGAAAAATATTCGAATCATTGTTTTAAAGAGTAATGAGTGGTCCCATATCCGGGCCAATGGTATATGGATTGTCACTTACAAGCCTAATTTAACGTACTTTGAGATAAATGGAACGTCGCTTAGAGCGACAGAAACGGTTTGGCAATTCGTGAATTGCATCCCGTTTTTTCAAACATCTGTAACTTTGCTCGGAACAGCCCAATCACCTTGTATTTAGGCTTAGGTTGAACGTCAAGTTGACCCAAACCTAATTTAAGCCTAAAAAAAGAGGTGTTCAAGCTATGCGAAAAAAGTTATCGCATCCCGATTTTTAAAATGGGATGGGGGATGCGATTTACTAATTGACAAAAAAAATGCTTGTACCTTCTGCATGCTAGGTCGTTTCTCACCACCGCCGAAGATGCTGGCTCTTTTCTCATTATTATTCGTCGATGCCTCGCCAGTCATCGTTTTTGTCTGAAAGAATGAGGGCCAATTATATATGAAAAGAAGAAGAAGGGAGGAAGGAAAGAAGGAAGAAAAGAAGTTGAAAGTAGAAGAAAACAGTTGCTCCAATTGTCCATTTATTTTTGCACATCACAGCAGTGAGAACAGTGTAATGAAAGCATCAAAAACGGACTACTACTACCAGCCAGAGGCGAAGATTGCGAAAGTGACGTGTGAGAAAAGAAGTTGAACGACCAAAAGGATCAGTTATTTATGGATGTATGCAAAAAGAATAATACCGAGAGAGAGAGAGGGTGGGTAATGGAACTCTCTAGAAGAATTCTGTCGAGACAAACGTGAACTCAATATGTGCACTAGACAACCTGCAGTATAAATTAAAAATAGTACTCAAAGAAGAATCCGACATTCTAATGAAAAGCTATAGAAACGTTGCTCCGGTTACATTGGCTACAAATTTTCGAGACAATTCGTCTACGCCCCTCTGGAATGTCTTTTTTCCAATGAAAAAATGATATTTGTAACGCTGTCGAGACCGCGAACTGGTCTTGTAAATACTTCATGAAACAGAATATAGAACTCCACAAACTGAATATGTATCAGAAATATCCAGTCTTCCCCACAACGGAGACCGTCATCAGAATGAAAACACAATTAAGTTGGGATCATGCTAAACTTTATAATCATAATGAATGAAGGGAGTTTAGAGGGCCCCCACAAAGGCTAGAGGCCAAAACAAGTTTTTTTTCTGGCTGAACTAAAGGCGAGTAGCCATCAACCCGAGTCAAAACCCCATCAAACTCTCGTGAATTATTTGTCACTGGCCAGTCTGCCAGTTCGGAAATGAGCTTTTTTTTTTATCAAAGTGACAAATTCGTGGGCTCAAAAGCAGACAGAAACTTTCATTTCCGACAAGCGGATATGGGCGAAAGTTGTAGCCTTTCCCGAAATTGCATCCATCTGATTCGGTGAAAAGATCGATGATCTTCTCCCATCTTCGCGGAAATGTTTCAGAATGACGATCCTCTCACAATTTGATTTTCTGTTTTTCATGACAACAGGAAAATTTGCTCCGAATAACATTCTTTAATTGGGTACGAGGAAAACGGAGCAGAAATACCCCGAGAGGAGTAGCCGACAATGTCGCTTTCCAGTTAAAAATGAATGTTTTTGGGGGCGGCGTTTTCCGATCCCCATAAAACATAACAAAACACAGAACATATGGGTCCTTTGAAACAAGTGGCTCACGCTTGTTTCACATTTGTCTTGTTTTTTACTCCTTCATCCTGAAAACAACAGGGCACGAGCAAGTTCAAGTGAATGAAGGGGATAATCCGTACCATAAAGTCATAAAATCGACTTGAATCTAAAATTTTCGAAGCTGTACGGTCATACAATCCATCACTATTACGGAGACAACATTTTAAAGTTACAAGGTGCATTAAATTTGCACAGTAATTTTCACCACCACGATCACACCAGAAGTAGTGGACTCAACAGTTACACTGGCCTGGTTACACTATCAGTGGGAGGTGAAGAACAGTGACCAGGTTGTTTTCCGATTTCATGAAACAGGAAACTCGTTTAAGAAGTTTCCGAGAAGAAATGGATGACTACGGCTGGAGACTATGAATTCCATGCAATATACAATGTTGTCAACTCAAAAAACAAAGAAACTAATGAATGGACTCTGGCGAAAACGTTCCCGAGCCAATTTGTCGCAGTTCGTGGCTGTTACACAGAGAAAATGAATAATTGTTGTTCTTCTTTGCCTGCAGAGAGCTAATTGAGTTGAATGCTGCCTGCTGAGCTAGTACATCACACAGTACTGTCATTAAAAGTGCTCATTTGGATGAAGTACAAGAAAAGAGTCGTTATGCATTCTACAAAGAGCGAAAGTTCCATTCCAATTGTGGAGAAAACGGTCAAAGTTAGTACGAAATAGTGTAATTGATCAAGATCTTGCACCAGTGCGCCGAACTTGCATCCAGGCTTAGAATTGGGAAGAATGTACAGAATATGAAGAGGCAGTACAAAATTTCAGTACTCCGAAGATTCGCTGATGCTTGGGTCCTTTTTGATTACACTTATCGAAAGTTTTTTGGTTCTTGACGCTAACTATTTGTGGAAGAGGTCATGTGTATTCGGACACTTTTAAATGAGCTCACAGGTGTATGTGAAAACGTATGCGGAAATTGGATATAAATCAAAAAACAGAATTCTCCGGTCACATGGTGTGGAAAAAAGTGGGACCAATTTACGATTGCCTTCTCATTTCCACGATGAGTTTTGGTTCGATTGGTCGGTTAGTCGCCGGGACCGGCGTCAACAATCAGCTCTACCCAGTAAGTCAGTCAGACTACGCCTCTATCATCAATGGCGCATCCAACGGAGAATTTCATGGTTGAGAAGACACTGGCGCCGGATGTGGAATGTTTCACACGCTTCACATGTTCTACGGCTTGGCTCATCTTCCACACTCTTTTTGTTGTCTTGATTCGTGAACAAGGAAAAGTTTGTAGTCTTGGGGAGGGGTTGAAGCAGTACTGATGTATCAGCAGGTGGGACAGAGATCGAAATGTAACCGTGTACAGTGGTGAGCGGGAACATAACCCGCTACATCAAGTACTGTATGAATGGCGTTAGTATGGTAATCATCGTATTCAGTGGAAAAATGATGAGAAAACACATTTTGACATGAAAGAGATCCTCAGAATCTAGGTATGATGAGCAACGTCTCACTTACTTGTAGAACGTGGTGGAAACTCTGCACCCTTTTGTCATAACGTACTCTCTCGCTGCCTGCTTGCGTCTAGCGATTATACACACTCTCTAACTCATATAGTAAAAGAGCGCTCGTAATCTTTAAAAAACACCAAATACTTTACTGTAAAACTTTTAGTTACTATACACACTGCGATGAACGCAAATGAAAAATATAAGCAAAGAAAGAGGCGGGGCAATCGATATAGTAGATCAAATCAGTTACTGTAGTTCAAAAAACTTTTTTTTCTGTGTTTTTTCCATCCCAAGGCCACAAATCATAACGAAAAATGTTTGAAAAAGGTAAAAATAACATTAAGAACCATTTGGAACGTGTATAGAGATGAGAAAACGAGGAAAACTGGTTAAAATATAAGCAAAAATGGAATATTGAGGTAAGTGCGCTCCGCGGAGGGTCTTGCAAAGCGGCTGCAGATGCGGTTATATCCACACATCCCTAATCCGCAGTGTGTTGTATACTGGAGACAAACCAACAGACAGACTAATTGAAGTAACTTTCAGGAAGAGAACGAGTCCATGGACCCAACGACCAAAGTGACCATTGAATCCCTAATCCAGGAATGTGCTTCGTTAGCCGAGGCCAAGTGAGTCTTCTTTTAGTTGAAGAGTGTTCCTCTTCTGCGAGAATCACCTATGATAAAATCTCCGAGTTTTTATCGAACAATGGAAGTTTGCATAGTCATTTGCTCTTTTTTTTATGAGAAGAAGCAACGATTTGACTCACTTGTGTCGACATATGAAGAAAAACAGAGTTCTTCGGAATTTTGTAGTTTCCAACATCTTTTCTCTAGAAAAAAATTATAGTAGAGTTAAGGCACCAAAAAATTAACTCTGAGTGTTCTCTGGAATTAACTCTGAATGTACTCCGGAATTAACTTCATATAAAGTGGAATACCGAAATAGTAGAGACTAGGAGATGATTTTCAAAAGTTACTAGAATCAGTTTCAGTTGCTTTTCTCTTTTTATGACCTCTGTTATCGTTCAACTTTATATGAAGTTAATTCCGGAGTACATTCAGAGTTAATTTTTTGGTGCCACTCAATTAACTCTATATTAATTTTTTGTTCTAGAGTTTAGTTCAAGCTGAAAGTACTTGGGAATGGTAACCACTGTCCGAGAATCTGGGATGTGTGAGTTGGTTCTAGGGTTTCCGACGACGCTGAAAATGATTCGTTCAAAACGCTTTCTTTCGTCATTATTCCGAATCAAAATTTCTAAGCCGAAAAAGGTGAAAATGCGATTTGAAATAGTAGCTTGTTTTTTTTTGCTTTTACGTACGAAAAATGGTACTTTTGGGGAGTAAACATAGTTTTTGGGCTATAACTCTGGAACACGGTCGACAAAGCACTTTTTGAAACCAGTTCTATCATTTTCAGCGTAGTCGAAAACCCTAGAACCCACTCACACATCACAGATTCTCGGACAGTGGTTACCATTCCCAAGTCAGAGATAAAATTAGCCCGATGAAAAAGAACCAAGCTCGCGTTTTAACGATGTAGAAAAAGCAGCAAACGACAATTAGTGCCAAGTCTAAAAATTTTAATGAACCAGCTCGCTGGAGAGGGCACATCACACATCACAAGAGATCAAGAAACATGCTTCAGGTATCTTCTT
>OZ022253.1:15340686-15365686 GCA_963978915.1 Caenorhabditis parvicauda | reverse complement strand
TGGCAAAACAACTTTTGTGAAGATCTGAGTCACGCGAGTAAACTTGAAAAAAAGAAGTGTACATAAATATTAGAAAAAACTCTCGATGTTAAAAATGGCAACACTAATGAATAATACACACATTCAGTACTTGGTACTGACACAATGACTTGCAGCACACCGCTAGTGTAGTGCTCGGTTACGGATTGTAGTTTAACCTATCGTAGTTTTGTTTCTAAGTTTTCAAAACAAGAGAGCTACTTTAAAACCAAAGAAGTTTCGAAATAGTTTGTTTTCTAATAACAAACGTTTGAAAATTGTTTTCAACTTTTGAAAGGAAAAAATGAAGTGATCAAGTTTCGGAAAGAAGATAATGTTTTAGGATGTGGAATCTTTTAAGATCTGTTTTAAAGTGTCTCTAGGGTAGGGAGGAAGGCTACAAAATTTTGAAGGTTAAATTTCGATCCAGTACTTTGAAAGATCGTCTTCGCGCTAGATACAGTTGCTATGACTTGAGTGATCAAACTCATGTCATGTGCTGTAGTAAGTAGGAGCAGTTTCCACCACACTAAGCGAACCAGGATCTTCAAAAGAGAAGTGGATGCAAGAATGACATTTCGTGAAATTGTATTCCCAAAAAAGAGACAACGTTTCTATGGTTCTAGCGCTTCATTTCAAAGAGACTAAAGCCGTCCATCTTGCACCTCATCTCGATTTCAATCCGAATTTTCAATGTCAGATGTGTAAAGATGGGGAATGTGAGAGAGGGTGTGTATGCCAAAATGAGCTTTACACGCCTTTCCACTACCACCCTCTCTTTCTCCCACGATAAAAACGCCGGTATCGTGTTTCCGAGTGCCATCCCCCTTTTAACCCCTCCCCCATACCTCGTGAACCAGATATTTAACGCTAGTATAGATACGGGGATAAGAGAGCTGGTTACTAGGGAATGTTGATATGTATAAGTTTGAAAGAAAAAGAACGTATGATAGTTTTGAAAAGTCAGAAATTTGGTTCTAGTACCCAAGATTGAGGTGGATATGTACATATACTTCAAGTTAGAAACTGTGATATTGAACAGGATTGACTTTTAGAGTTCAGACCTAGTCAGATGTGTTAAGCAGGTCGAATGATGAAGTTATCATGTAGAAAAAATGTGTACGTTTTTTGTTACAAGCGAGATTTTAGTTTTAACAAAGAGTTTTCCAACCGGAATGTTCTTGGTTCAGTTGTTTGTGTTTCACCTACTTAGAGGGGTTTGTGATTACGGTAATGAAAAGATCATGAAAGTGTAACCAAATTACCCGAGTGTAAGATATCGAACACTTCGAAAGACAACGACGTTCCATTATGGACCTCAAAGCTAGAAACAATTGGAATATATCTACAAAGCTGCTCTTAAAGCTAGAAACGAGAAGATACCGAGAACAACATCAGATCAGCTAAGATTAAGAATAAAAGACGTCAAAGACTCAACTGATCACACTAGCACATGATTGCGAATGAGGATGACCAAGTGTGTTCCAATGCTCATGATAATCAAGGAAAAAAGGAGCACTTGATTGTCCTCATGGGAGTCGCGTCTACAGCTGCTTCAAGGACAGAGCTGAGAGATGGAAACAGGGCATTACTTAAGTTTCACTTGTCTGCCCAAAATAAGGCGTCGGAAAAATGGAGACTGGGCGAAAATAGCGTGCCTTTTTCCTCTGAAAGACAACACAGGACAGATTCGGAAAACAAGAGGGGATAAGTGAGATGGAAAGGGGTGGAGAAGAGAGAAGATGCACTCGTCTTCACCAAATCCGTCTTTATCTGTGACTGGATTGTTTCACACGACCGACGAAAGACTGAATGGTGCAAAACAAGAGGTCAGCGATGCAAAACACTCTTCCTAAATAAAGAGAGAGAGAGTGTGTACTCTATAGGTGGCAACGTGTTTTCGAGTGACGAGGCTTTTGTTGGGAAAATGCTCAGCTTCGAGTTTTGGGGAAGATCCAGATCGACAGGGAATAAATTTGAGACACCATTGGGACAATCTAGAATCGTAGAACATACTCGGGACATTATTCAATTGTGGGACATATTTTGGACACCGTTGGAACCATGGGCCGTATTCGAGACAATACGGTGGCGGCGGGACAGTTATGGGACAAAGGCCAGTTCTTGGACATATGTAGGACAACTCTGTGATTTCGGGACCTTCAAAGTCGTAATTAAAGTGAACAGGCATGCACTAACAATGATTTTCACCTCATTTCTCAAAAACAGTGAGAAACCACCAGGGGCAGACTGCAACAGCTGACTCCAAATCAAACTACACGAATCGAGCCGCATCAAATTTTGGAGTCACCAAAAATATCGAAGCAAAAGATCGGATTTCCTCTTAGAAAAGGCGTACCAAAATAACAAAAACATATGTGGTCACCAGTCAGTCAAGTTAATCCAATGCTAGGTGTAGTGGTGTAATGGATAGTGTTCCTGCTGCACATGGCAGAGGTTCGATCCCCGCTTCACCCCAGGTTGACCTAACTGTGAATGGGAATCTATCTTTAGTGCGGAAACGATGTTCCAGACAGCAAAGCGATGAGGTGTGTATGGCGCATTACTTAATTGTGGGAATATATGATAGCTGTTTTTCATGGGTAAAAATATCTTAACTTCATTGATGACCAGCAATAGGCATAAAAAAGATCGAACAAAACAATTGGTACTGACAAAAACCTTGAGAAAATGTGTTGAAAACTGCTCCGGTAGAGACTGCACACCGAGCTAAAGGTTATCGTTATCGATTAGACGCGTTGCACGCGAATTATGGTGAACGAAAATTCGCTATAGGGCGCGTTCGCACATCAATATTTTTTTCATCCTTTTCTCCTATTTTTCTCAGGTCAACAAGCGAATTTGTTTCGACGATTGCTATTGAAAAATTGCAAATCATGTATCTTTCCTTCGTAACTAGCTTTTTATCATGAATTTTGAAAAAACGTCTGAGAAAAAAGTTTTTTAAACTACAGTAACTGTAATTTGATCTACAGCGGGGCAGGATTTACGAAGGGGCGGAGTTTGTGGTCGCTGCTTATTGGTCGCCTCCCCTCGCTGCTTGATCCGACACTTTTCTACTGCGCTTAGCGCGGACTGTGTAGAATTTTTATCGCGAAAGCGATTTTCTCATGGTTGAGTCCTTGTAAGTAAGAATCGAGTGGGACGACCGGCTTAGAAGCCTCAACATCGCTTTGTTTATGGCACCCGAGATTCAAGATGAAATCATCCTATTAAAACCCATCCAAAAGCTCAAACTCCACGAGGATCAGCGGCTTAATGCGATAGAGTACATGAATTCTGAAACAAAAGCATCCCACCGGGGTAGTTTTTCAATAACATGTTTATCTTTCCCACGTGTCGAGAGGACGAAGAATTTTTCGCCTTCGAAAAGGATGAAGTCGGGATGGTAGTTTTAATACAGTGACATTACAATGGGGCGTGATTTTTTTTTTGGCTGTAATTTGAGTCAAGTTTTTAGCGATCACCTCATTTTGGTTGTTATTTTCAAATTGAAACAGCAAAAATTAAGTCACTGGGTACTGCTTGATGGACCCAGTTGTACCGAGAGGCAGAGTTCGAATCTTCTAGACATACTGGAAATATCAACTCAAAATGGTACTGGAGGGGGAATTTATCACAGTACACCGAATACATACTGACCAGAGTTGCACGGAATTCCGACTTCCGACTTCCGTTTAACAAATTCTACTTCCGACTTCCGTTTAACAAATTCTACTTCCGACTTCCGACTTCCGTTTAACAAATTCTACTTCCGACTTCCGTCAAAAATTTTTTTCGTGAAAAATGACGAAAAAACCGTGAAATCGTTTGTATTCAGTATGGAATTGACCTATCACCTGTTGAGAATGCACGAATATACAGTATCTCTGGGTTTTTTCAACTTTTTTGCACTCCCGACTACCGTTGAAAAAATTCTACTTCCGACTTCCGCCTTCCGACTTCCGCCCTTTTTCACTTCCGACTTCCGACTTCCGTGAAAAAAATTTCACTTCCGACTTCCGACTTCCGTGAAAAAAATTTCACTTCCGTCTTCCGACTTCCGACTTCCGTTTAAAAAATTCACTTCCGACTTCCGTTTTGAAAAATTTTACTTCCGTGCAACTCTGATACTGACATAATGTTGAGAAGTACCATAACTCGAAAGAAAATAAGAATTAAATAATTTGCTTCGAATCCCACTGCTCTTAAAACAAAATGCTGTACTTGTGTACAACATGTGCTACAGCGATGTACAGCATACGCTGTAGATAGCTTACGGCACATGCTGTACGTAGAGAGATTTCTTACGGCACATGCTGTACATAGAGAGATTTCTTACGGCACATGCTGTACATAGAAAGATTTCTTACGGCACATGGTGTACATAGAGAGATTTCTTACGGCACATGCTGTACATAGAGAGATTTCTTACGGCACATGCTGTACATAGAGAGATTTCTTACGGCACATGCTGTACATAGAGAGATTTCTTACGGCACATGCTGTACATAGAGAGATTTCTTACGGCACATGCTGTACATAGAGAGATTTCTTACGGCACATGCTGTACATAGAGAGATTGCTTACGGTGCATGCTGTACATAGAGAGATTTCTTACGGCGCATGCTGCAGGGCTGTTTACGAAACTATAAAACTCAACTGTTAAACATGAAATCAACGGTTTTTTTTTAATTTTTAACAAAACAGTTAAACGTTAACTAAACGGTTTTCTAGTTTCAACAAAACAGCTGAACGTTTCATCGAATTTAACGATAAATTTCGTTAAATCGGTAAATTTCGTAACCAGCCCTGGCATGCTGTACATAGAGAGATTTCTTACGGCGCATGCTGTACATAGAAAGATTTCTTACGGCACATGCTGTACATAGAGAGATTTCTTACGGCACATGCTGTACATAGAGAGATTTCTTACGGCACATGCTGTACATAGAGAGATTTCTTACGGCGCATGCTGTACATAGAGAGATTTCTTACGGCGCATGCTGTACATAGAAAGATTTCTTACGGCACATGCTGTACATAGAGAGATTTCTTACGGCACATGCTGTACATAGAGAGATTTCTTACGGCACATGCTGTACATAGAGAGATTTCTTACGGCGCATGCTGTACACACAAGTACAGCATTTTGTTTTTAGAGAGGTTTATTTTTCCTGCACCTTACATGGAAAATGATGTTTTCCACCGCACTAAACTTTTCGGCAAAAGTACTCAAAAGTGAATTTGGAACAGCCAAAACTTGTGTCGGCCACTCACAGTATAGCGTGCGTCGCATGCATTTCAGAATTCGGAATAAACGAAGACGTCCGAAAGTGGATATAAAGTGAGCACCCCTCCGGGAGTACACCAAAGAACATGTTGTTTGTGCCCCCTCCCCCCACCCTCTCTATTTTCATCGCCAGCCCATCCCCATGTACCTCTTTGGCATCATTCTCAAGAGAAATACACGTAACAGGACAGACCCAGTCGCTCTTTCTCCCAAAGGAACGTTCGAGCAGAAAAATAACACTCCCCCATCAGCCCACATCGGCTCCTCTCATCTGGTCACGCGTCATGCGGCTGATGACCAAAAGGATAAGGGAAAGATTGGGGCTCACTTGGTCGTCTTATGTGTGAAAGATACGGAAATAGTAGCGAAGTAATAAGTGGAATCATCAGGACTCAAGATTCGAAGGTTAATGATAAGGAGCACTACTATTTTGCTGCGATCCATCAGTGCAGTGAAAAGTCGTCTCGGGCTAGGAACGAATGTATCCCCTCCATTCTGTCCTGTCATGCGCCATGGTGCGCACTATCCACCAGAGTTGCACGGAAGTAATAATTTTTCAAAATGGAAGTCGGAACTTGGAAGTGAATTTTTTAAACGGAATTAGGAAGTTGGAAGTGAATTTTTTAAACGGAAGTCGGAAGAGGGAAGTGAAATTTTTTCACGGAAGTCGGAAGTGAAAAAAGGGCGGAAGTCGGAAGTCGGAAGTAGAATTCTTTCAACGGTAGTCGGGAGTGCAAAAAAGTTGAAAAAACCCAGATATATTGGATATTCGCGCATTCTCAACAGGTGATAGGTCAATTCCATACTGAATAGAAATGATTTCACGGTTTTTTCGTCATTTTTCACGAAAAAAATTTTTTTTGACGGAAGTCGGAAGTAGAATTTGTTGAACGGAAGTCGGAAGTCGGAAGTAGAATTTGTTAAACGGAAGTCAGAAGTCGGAAGTGAAAAAAGGGCGGAAGTCGGAATTCCGTGCAACTCTGGTGCGCACTATCCACCAGAGTTGCACGGAAATAAAATCCCCTTCTGTATCCAAACCCCAGATATACAATATTGGGTATACAATATTCAAGCCAAAACTGAAATACTTGAACCTAGATGGACCAGTTTTCTCAGAAAACGGGATTTGGAGTTTAAATAAAGAAATTCCGTGCAATTCTGCTACCCACCTATAAACAAGACACGGAAATAGTAACAAACTGGAACAATAAGTAGAGTCATTAAAAAGAGATTTGAGTCTCGCGTTACTCGGCCAATTTCGTGTTATGTGGAACGTGTGAGCTGCAGGGGGCTCTTGAAAATGCCTTTGAGAACTTGATTTCAGCCATATGTAAAGTTGTACCCAGCTTCTGGGAAAAAGAACTATGATAGGCGAAATTCGTAGCACATGGATTGTATTTGTTGTTATTGTTATGCACAATCAGTGACAAATGGTCGACTTGTAACAGAAAAGAAATAGAGAGAGAAGGAAGAAGAAACAGCTGGATGCTCGTACAACTGCCACCCCCATTCTTTTGTCGGCTGTGGGACCTCCTTCCTCGAGGAAAAGAGGGTTAGAAGTGTGATAGGAAAATAAAGTGGCCCACAGTGTGTTGTTCCGAGTGCTTTATCACATGTTTTCTTTGCGCTGGATAGAGCAATAGTAGTGCGTTTAGAGGTGAACTGGATTCTCTATGGGTTGTGATTGAGATTGGTTCGAATAGTCTACTTGAGGAGCAAGTTGAAAATGCCACTCTTTCGCGAAAAAAAAGCTTTATCTTGAAATAGTGACTATTAGTAAATAAAAATTAGTTTCACCAAAAAGTTCAAGACCGGTATAACACCCACAACGTTGAGAAATACAGGAAATAGTGGTATGCTCCAAGGCTGTTTACGAAATTATAAAACTTAACCGTTAAACATGAAATTAGCGGTTTCTAAAAATTTTCAACAAAACAGTTGAACGTTAATTAAACGGTTTTCCAGTTTAAACAAAACCGCTGATCTTTACATCGAATTTAACGATAAATTTCGTTAAATCGTTAAATTTCGTAACCAGCCCTGGTATGCTCTATTTCGAATCAGTTAAAGTTCTAATCAAAGAGTTTTTGGTTAGATGCTAAAAAAGTGAATCGTGAAGCGATTAACGAAGATTTAAATGTAGAGAAAGCGATCTGGATTAGCAAAGTTCAGCTTGTATGAAGATTCGTGGTATCTAAAAGCAAACGCTTTCAGAATAAATCTCCAGTGCAAAAATGGACTTGTGAGCACAATACTGGGTCATACTCCTTAATAACACCAATCATGGAGTAACTATCAAAGTGCAGAGGCGCGATTTCGTTCTAAATCATTGCAAGACGATAATTGTTCTTGTTTGATTATTGAAAAGCTGAAACATCGTCTGGTGCTCACGTGCAGAGAGAGAGAGAGAGAGAGAGAGAGAGAGAGAGAGAGAGAGAGAGAGAGAGAGAGAGAGAGAGAGAGAGAGAGAAAGAGAGAGAGAGAGAAGAGAGAGAGAGAGAGAGAGAGAGAGAGAGAGAGAGAGAGAGAGAGAGAGAGAGAGAGAAGAGAGAGTGAGAGATAGAAAGAGAGAGAGAGAGAGAGAGAGAGAGAGAGAAAGAGAGAGAGAGAGAGAAAGAGAGAGAGAGAAAGAGAGAGAGAGAGAGAGAGATAGAAAGAGAGAGAGAGAGAGAGAGAGAGAGAGAGAGAGAGAGAGAGAGAGAGAGAGAGAGAGAGAGGAAGAGAGAGAGAGAGAGGAAGAGAGAGAGAGAGAGAGAAAAAGGGAGAGAGAGAGAGAGAGAGAGAGAGAGAGAGAGAGAGCAATTCGAAAACAGAATTGGTTCAACACGACCACCTAATATGATTATCTCGTGTTGAGGGCAAGAACACAGCTCACAGAGCTGAAGTGGCATCGCTCAGTCTCCTGACACCTCTTTAAACCCCAATTTTGTCACATGTGAAATTGTGGTGACGTTTGGAAGAGAGAGAGAGAGAGAGCAATAACATGGGTCACGAAACCGCCTCCCATTCCACTTCTCATTCTAACATAAAAGAGAGTAAACAATCCTAAATTCTTGATAATTGACTAAACAGGAAAATGCGAACCGACCCACTGAGGGTTCGCGTATTTTTTCGACTCGAGAGAGAGAGAGAGAAGGGAGAGAGGGGAGAATGCAACACACCGAGCTAAAAGTGATCGTTATCGATTAGACGCGTTGCTCGCAAGTTATATTGAACGAAAATTCACTATAGGGCACGTTCACACATCAATATTTTTTCAATCTTTTGTCCTATTGTTCTCATCTAATTGCTGTTGAAAAATCGCAAATCGTGTAACTTTCCTTCGTAACTAGCTTTTTATCATTATTTTGAAAAAAAACGTCAGAGAAAAAGTTTTTAAACTACAGTAACTGTAATTTGATCTACAGCTGTGCAGGATTTACGAAGGGGCGGAGTTCGTGCTCGCTGCTTATTGGTCGCCTCCCCTCGCTGCTTGATGCGACACTTTTCTACTGCGCTTAGCGCGGTGTGTACAACCTGCGAAAGTAAGGAGAGATTCGATAGGAAGACATTTTTTACTAAAAAAAAACTCACATTTCATTTATCGTTCAGATCAGTCTAGTCATTATTCAGGAGGGTTCGGTTCAAAAAAATGGTACAAATTTTTTCAACAAAAAGTCTACAGAAAGATTAAATTGAACATTTCAGGAACTCAATGCCCGTATGTCGGAACTGCGCGAAGTCGCTGACCTCCACGAGAATCTCCTGGCCACAGCAATCCAAGATTCAACGTTGGCTGAAGACATTGATTCAATGAGAAGACCATCGTCAGTGACGTCGGCCAGAGCTATCTCACCCAGTAGAATAGGTAACACTTTCGAAAACAAAAGCGGAGGTCGGCAAAGCGGTTGCGAAGCGGTTTTATTGTCTTATGCCTTTTCCGAGGTGTGGTGTGTTCTAGATATGGTGATTGTTAATTAATGGAGGCAAGAGAAAAAGTTCAGAAGCTTTTGTTTCTGGCTTCCACTACTTTTGCACAATTCATCAATTCTGTCATTTCCAAAAGTGGGCGTGTCGGGGGCGGGGCGACCGAGAATGGTCGGCCAGAAATCGCTTACTTGCTAAATTCACAAATCGGGAACTCAACTACATTTTATTGGCTCCAGAAAAGTCTTACGGTAACTTTTAAACATAAAATTGGGCAAAATCGAATTTGATAACGCTTTTTGAAAAATTTCTGAAAAAATGTTTTATAGAATACCAAAGACAGTTACTCAATCTCTGGAGGCTTTTTTAGGCTTCATGATACTTTTTTCCGTTCAGAATCAATAAAAATGAAACGTTTTGCAGAAGATGTGATTTCGAAAGAAACGTACAAAGTCAACACACCGCCGGTACCTTCCCAAGAAGAAGCACCGGAATCTGCCAGAAAGAGAAAACAGTGAGTCCCACTACATGTACCATACCACTTGTTTTCATACCCCTCTGTCGAGTCATTGTCGTAGTGTTAGACGCGAAGTCTGCATTATGGGGAATATTCTCTTTCCGGGGAGATAAGTTCCTCAGTGTATGCAGAACTTACGTCGAGAATTACGACAATAATGACTTTGTTTGAATCACTTTCTTCATTTTCAACATTCACAATATTCATTTTTCACTCATTTTTTCTGTTCTCATTTCGTTTGGCCGTTTCACACCTCTGTCAGCATGCTCGTGCAAGTCGTCGTCGTCCTTGGATTGTTCAGTGAACCAAGTGGGCGGAGCTTATCTCCCTCCATCCTTGTTTCAGCATGCCGAATTTGTCTCGTTGTCGGTTGCATACACTTGTCTTTTTTTCGATTGATATTCTCCATGTCCGTAGCTCCGTAGTGAATTTAGGCAGTTGTCTTCACCGTCAAGATCAAAACCGTCAGATTTGGGGTTGTTCACGAGAAACACGGCGGCGAGGTCGACGATCGCCGGCGGAGCGTCACCACTATATGCCAACGTCACGATAAGGAAGAAGAGGTAACGTGTCGTCGGTTGTTTTGATCGCTCTTCTTGCATCGTCATCCGTCCGTAATTCTTAGGCAATCAGAAGTACGCAGAAAATCTGTAAAATAGTCATTTTTTACGTATAAGAGAAACGATAGTATCTGTTCTTATCGTATTAACCTCCACTGTGACTGGAAAGACTATTTTTACAAAGTAAGATGGAAGAGGGCAGGAACCGAACTTGTGACGTCATGTCGTAAATTTTTTTTATAAATTCCGAGATACTGGAATCACATTCAACAGATGAAAGAAATTCATAGATCAAACAAAAATTCTTGCCACTCGATAGCGAAACTTCTCCACATCTCGCTCTTAATTTGGCATATCTAGATACAGTTTTTTAGGGAAGTTCCGTAACTCGTACGTATCTTGATATATCATAGTGCGTATTTCTGATTGCCTGAGTTATACAGTGGTCGTCCGTGTTTCAGATCGCCGCAAACTCCACCGACACCGCGACCGATGTCCATTTCGGACGTTCAGCCGTCGACTTCCACCACCATCTCTGCTGTAGAACCAAAAAGAAAGTCGCTGGCGGTGTTCGCCCGACTGTCACCGACTTGGCTCAGCGACACCAAGTCGTCGCTCATCATCCATCGGTATTTTACATTTCCCTATTCCTCCAAATGGGCGGAGCTTTTTCTGCAATCTATGCACATTTCCTCCTATGTTCTTTTCTTGCACGCTTTCCTGAAGTCGAGTTGTCATCCTTAGGTTTCTCCACTAGTTACCTTTGTTCATTTCTTCCAGACTTCTCGAAAAAATCGACCATTTCCATGGGTGTGGGGTGTTTTTTTAGTTCCAGATCGGTTTAATTTGAACAGATTCAAATGCAATTCTCTTCAGGAAACAGTCAAGAATCACGCCAACTGTTGATGATTCAGTAAGCAAAGTGCTCGCAAGAACTCATACCCTAGAGGGACACTCGAAAGGAGTCCTCTCGGTCGACACCATTGACACGCTGCTGGTGACCGGTTCCAAAGACCGAACCGCCAAACTATGGGATCTCGAGAAGATGCAAGAAGTGCGTACGCTGGGTGTTCACCCGGCAAACGTCTCCAAAGTGAGATTCATCCCCAACTCGCCGTATGTGGTCTCGGTTTCCATGTATCAAGCCATCGTTTGGGACCATCGGAGTCCTGACTGCGTTTGCGCCAAGGTGTTAACCAGTAGTGGACAAGTCTACGATGGTAAGCTCTTTTTCTCACTCAGAGAAGGCAGCTCAGATTGGATCCAACCACATCTAGTTTAGGAAAAACTGGAATCCAATCAGTTTCTTTCTGGATCCAATCAGAGTTGACTTTTAAATGCTCCAGATGTACTCGAAACTTGAGTCTACAGATGGATCATGAACAAAAGTATTATGGAATGAATCATCATTATGTGTCGTCATGGTTATAAGCC
Organism: Caenorhabditis parvicauda; assembly: GCA_963978915.1. Classification (NCBI taxonomy): domain Eukaryota; kingdom Metazoa; phylum Nematoda; class Chromadorea; order Rhabditida; family Rhabditidae; genus Caenorhabditis; species Caenorhabditis parvicauda. Next base: position 15,353,958 of record OZ022253.1, on the reverse strand, counting down.
TATTTTTCATCAAATTTTTTCATAAAAATTACTCATTTTGGAAGGGAAAACAGTATATTTATTGAAAAAACGACCACTTTCAACTGAAAATTAAAAAAAAACTGTGATTGAAAAATACCAAGAAAATTAGACCTTTGCTTACAGGTAGCCCTGGAGACTTTGGCCGCAATGGTGAAAATCCACCACGTCAGAACACCATTCCATTCCTCGAGTCTCCCATAGCCGCCTTCGACGTCGACCCGGTCGGAAAGTTCCTCTACACTTCCTTCTCAGGCGACGTTCGAATCTGGAACATCAAAGAATGGATGTCGAAGGGTCGATTGACACAGTCGTCGACTACAGGTGAGGAGAAGATTGTTTTTTTCAAGAAAAAAAGTAGTTGAAAGCTTAATAAAAGTGATGCGAACTCTGCAAACTCCACCCGTGATGCACTCTCTCGCCGCGTGTCTGTGTCTAGCGATTGTACACACTCTCTCACTAACAGAGTGAAGGAGGTCTCGTAAATCTACACAGACTTCAAATAGGTCTATGTTTCATCGGGAACTCTCCACATCTCCTTCTCCATCGTGCGATGGGTTGAAAGTAGAACAATGAAAATCCTTTCTCCTTTTTCAATTTGTGTAATTTATTCAAGAAGAATAAGCTAGATACGATTGAGAATATCTCACTAGGCGACGCATCACACGATCTTTTTTGATCAACCTCGCGTTGATGGGCAGAAACGAGGGTGTACGCGATTTCTTGCAAATTTACATGTAAAAATGACATCGACCGTAACTCAAAAACCAGGTCGATGAAGCAACTTTTGAGACCGGTCCCATCATCTTCACCATATTCGAAAACCTAGGACACCAGTCAGAATTTATTGGTGGCATTCCCTCGTCAGTGTCAAACCCATTAAGAAAAAATGAAATAGAAAGATACGAACTTTGTGTAGTTCTCGAAATTTTTGTACTGTGACACATCTTCCTGCTTATTGCTTAGAGGTGTAATGGACTCTTATTCTCTCCAAAACCGTACTATCTCGTTTGCCGTACTATCTCGTTTATCAAAAACCGCGGGACATGGCGTGAATTTACAAAAAAGCACTCCCTAGCAGAAGATCATCTCTGCGTCTCTCACATGTATTATTCTATCACCCTTCAGGTGCCAGAGCAGACATTTCCGTTGTGAAGGCTGTCGACGGAAGTGTCATCACCGGCTCCAGAGACCACTTTGTCCGGTACTTCGAAGTAAATTCAGGTTCGTGGTCATTTTCCCGACATTACTCTCACATTCATTCTGCAGGCGAAGGAATCATCGAAGACAAGGTCAAATTCCTGACTCCTCACTACGACATGGTGACAGCAGTTCAACCGATTGGAGAGTATTTGTACACAGCGTCAAAGGATATGGTAGGTTTTAATAATAATAACTTTATTCCCTGAAAATGAAGTTTATAAGCTTCGTGACGGCTAGCAATAGCCACCATGAGCACAGATAATGGGCTTGGGAACCGTAGGAGAATCTAAGTTTTAGGAGAGTTTGTTGTGTAAGGATATACGGTATCTGGAACTTTATGTCTGTGTTCAACTTCTGAATTTCTTGAAGAGAATAATTCCATTCACTAGAAAAAATATCAGCTACGACGTCCCCAACTTTGTTTCTGTTTTTTGTTTATTTTCTTCTCAAGAAGTTCCAGAGTATTGCAACCGGTCACAAACTTAAGCTAAGACTGTAGTAAATGCCTAATCTTCTTAGGATCGATCCCGCGTTATGTATTAATTCTCATCTGCAATCCAACAGTAATTTCCTTTTATAGGAAGCTTTTGGAAGAACGATATTGTGAAGAGCCAAGTCTCGGAGACACAAGTACACTGTGAAATCAACCATTTTGCATTTTATGATTCCGTGAGCCCTAAGCAGATAAGGAATTTACGGCTTTGTGATAAACACATTAATCTCATAGAAAATATCGTGAAAGCACACATTTTTGTCCGATCGTTACCATCATATGGAATGTTTTCATCATTCAGAACATAATGAAACTGTCACTGAACGACTACAAACGAGAGCACATGTTCAACGGAGCACACGGGCAGCACATCAACTGCATGGCGGCCTTGGGACCGTACTTGGTTTCAGGATGCAGAGCTGGTGTCGTCAAGTTCTGGGATGTCAACTCGCAGTCGAACATCAGGCTGATCGATGAGTTCACCGCACACTCAGATGCTATCAATGAAATATCAACACTTGGAGATAGACTCTTCACTGCTTCAGCGTGAGTTTCTTTTTTTTTCTCTCTCGCCATCTTCCTCTCTCTCTCTTTCTCTCTGTCTATCTCTCCTCTCTCTCTCTCTCTGTCTATCTCTGTCTCTCTCTCACTCACACTCTCCCTTTATCCCTTTCTTTCTTTCTCTCCATCTCTCTCTCTCCTCTCTCCCTTTATTTCTTTATTCCTTTCTCTCTCTCCTCTCTCTCTCTCTCTTTCTCTCTCTCTCTCTCTCTCTCTCTCTCTCTCTCTCTCTCTCTCTCTCTCTCTCTCTCTCTCTCTCTATCTCTCTCTCTCTCTCTCTCTCTCTCTCTCTCTCTCTCTCTATCTCTCTCTCTCTCTCTCTCTCTCTCTCTCTCTCTCTCTCTCTCTCTCTTTCTTTCTCTCTGTCTATCTCTCCTCTTTCTCTGTCTATCTCTCTCTCACTCTCTCCCTTTATCCTTTTCTTTCCCTCTCTCTATCTCTCTCCTCTCTCTCTCTTTCCCCCCCCCCCTCTCTCTCTCTATCTCTCTCTCTCTCTCTCTCTCTCTCTCTCTCTCTCTCTCTCTCTCTCTCTCAATCTAAAATTTTCAGAGATGGAACTGTCGGATTCTGGCAAGCAAGAACTGGATAATAGAGACCAAAAAATCGACCAAAACATGATGAAAACGCATTCCCAACTAGCGATCGAAATGTGATATATTTATTCCGTTGCACATCTCCCCTGTTTCTGCTCTGATCAGAGGTGTACAAAATCTAACACTCTCTACAAATTGCGCACTATCTCTTCTGTTACTTACGCGTCGACGTCTCGCTTTCCCTTGTCTCTGTCGCACGTGCGCTAGTATGATCTGGCAGGAAATGATCCGGGAGGATGACGGGAACTTACTCAAAACACTCTAACGGAAGATTGTCTCTGAATCTCTACACTTAAACAATTTTCTTACCTGGGGACGGAAACGAAGAGATGTGCACCGCCACACATATCTTTCTCTACCTGTTGAAAAATCTGGCCTCCGTAAATCGGGAACTTAAATTCGCCTCGAAATACAAGAACGATTTAAGTAATGCGCCTTCAATTTCAATGGACTGAAAGTAAGAATAATATGTAAATCCACAAAAATCTAACTGTTCGTTGTGAGAGTTACCGTACTCATTCTGCAAAATTGAGATTAGAGCGCGTTTGAAAACGGCCATGCTTCTAGCGATATATGTGCGCCATACCACTCAAGTTACTGTCACTTTTTTTCAAAATGCTGAAAAATTCACTTTACTCATTCGCCTGTGACCCCAAATAGTAGTCAATCAAATCTGTACCTTTTTGTTTTTATGCAATGAAGATAGTTTTCTTTATTCGAAAAAGATGAACAAACCCAAGAACAAAAGAACGGCAAAATGATTTATTCTGAGTGGAATGGTTTGGAACTGCAGTAGGGGGCGTGGCCAGCCGATCAGTAGCCGCACTTGAAGATCATGATGTTCACCTAAACAAGAGGGTGTGTAGCTCCATAAACCGAATTTTACTGTAGACATATCTCATGAACACATGTCTAAAGTGTTTTATAAATCATAATCGTTTCCACTTTTTATTCCACAAGGTCAGTGTTTTTTTTAGTCTGATCACTCCCATCAGAAAATTTGTTTCTGAAAAAAAACGGAGCAAGACAATGAAACCGTTGCCTACTTAACAGGAAACGACCTTCAGCGTAATTCGGATCCAGAGTTGAGACCTAGCCAGATGTGTTAAGCAGGTTGAGGGATGAAGTTTTCATGTAGAAAATTTTTGCACGTTTTTTGTTACAAGCGAGATATTTTAATTTAAAAATTCTCAACTCCAAAATGAGTGACCTCTCGCACGACACAATTGGATCTAACAGGAAAAACAACTAGCGGGGTGGTGGAGTGGTCAACGGTTCTGCGTTCAAACCGAGTGGGTAGGGGTTCTATTCCGTCCGCTGACGACTTTTTTGAAATTTTTTTGCACAATGACAAAAATGTGCCCAAAATGTGTGGAATTACTCTTTTGCATGTATTTAAACCCTTCTGTTCATGTTAATACTCTCCGAAATAGCCAAAAGTCTATAGCCGATCTCATCTATCGCCTCCTCCATTATGGAGATAGTGAAATGATCGTTACAATTTTGATATCCATCAAAAACAAGGTTTTTGAGTTCGAGATGCATTTCTAATTGTGAACTGAACGGCAACCGTTCAAACCGGAACTTTCCTCTGGAATTTCTCGAGTCGTGAGCCAAAAGCATCTCGACAAGTGTCTGGATTAGTATGCAAACATGAAGAAGTTGAATTCAACCACTTCATCTTTTGAATTTATTCATTGATATTATTAAAATTATTGTTTGTGGTTGTTTTTTGGTGTAATCTGGACGGTCATGAGTTCATATCCATGAAGATGTTATCAAGGTTTGTGATTAGAGACCCTCATCCAGCCACTTGTCGAGATGCTTTTGGCTCACGACTTGAGAAATTCCAGAGGATAGTTCCGGTTTGAACGGTTGTCGTTCAGTTCACAATTAGAAATGCATCTCGAACTCAAAAACCTTGTTTTTGATGGATATCAAAATTGTAACGATCATTTCACTATCTCCATAATGGAGGAGGCGATAGATGAGATCGGCTATAGACTTTTGGCTATTTCGGAGAGTATTAACATGAACAGAAGGGTTTAAATACATGCAAAAGAGTAATTCCACACATTTTGGGCACATTTTTGTCATTGTGCAAAAAAATTTCAAAAAAGTCGTCAGCGGACGGAATAGAACCCCTACCCACTCGGTTTGAACGCAGAACCGTTGACCACTCCACCACCCCGCTAGTTGTTTTTCCTGTTAGATCCAATTGTGTCGTGCGAGAGGTCACTCATTTTGGAGTTGAGAATTTTTAAATTAAAATATCTCGCTTGTAACAAAAAACGTGCAAAAATTTTCTACATGAAAACTTCATCCCTCAACCTGCTTAACACATCTGGCTAGGTCTCAACTCTGGATCCGAATTACGCTGAAGGTCGTTTCCTGTTTAGTCTAGTTAATCTAAGAATGAGCGATTTTACAATATCTCTGGGTGTTTTTCGACTTTTTTGCACTCACGACTTTCAACTTCTGTTAAAAAATGAACTTCCGCCCAATTCTAATAAACACGATGTTTCTTCACTGTGAGTAGTCACACCAAGCAAGGTTTGTCCAACACGGTTATGACTAACATAAACGGGCTTTCTGTTACCTTTTTCAGGTTATGCCTTACATGTATAGTGACGCATTGTTTACAAGCACGCTTGGCCTCGCTACGCTCAGGACCCTTTTTCCTCCACAAGATCAAAATATTTAGACTTCTTGAATGAAAACATAATTGGTTTTTTGAGGCAAGGTTTCCGCTGATTTTCTCTCTCTTTTGCTATCTTCCTAGTTCTCCCCACCCTCTCTCTCTTTCTCTCTCTCTCTCTCTCTCTCTCTCTTTCTCTCTCTTTTTCTCTTTATCTCTCTTTTTCTCTCTCACCCAAAAATTTGCCTCACGAAAAAGGGCATACTGTTGAGGATAGAGTGCGCTCACTCTATATTCTCAACTTAATTTACAGAAATCACTTACGGTTCCGAACCGTCCGTTTCTCTTAACAATAACACGTTTTCTCTACGAACCTTTTATTACTAAAAACCTGAATATTGATTACCAACAATGACGGAGAATACACAACAAACTTTGGAATAAACAAACTGCAATGAAATTAATCACAAACACAAAAAACTCTCCAAGAGTTCACCAAAAAACAAAAGTAAAATTATGATGAAATTTTAAATTTGAAAAGCGCGCCACTCCCGTAGAGCGCGCTTTCTCCGCAATTCCGCTTCTTGATTATATTCGTCTCTTATTCTCTTCTTTCTTCATATATCGCGATAGCATCGCGACACTCCCCTCCTCGCGAACAGTCTCTGACGATATCGTCTGAACAGTGGGACGTCTTCGGTTCTTCAAACTTTCCTGTAGGCACGACCAATAAAATATCTGAAATGTTGTAGAATGTAGAAATGAAAGAGGCTAGTACTGTGGTCGTGAAATGGTGTCATCTCGGCGAGGATGACGCGCGCGCTGAAATTTGGTATTGGGAGATAATATTGAATGATGATGATTGGAGTTGATATTGACTGGGGTGAAGTCCCTTAAGCGAGGCCCCGATACACCTGCCTTAAGGGCCATGCCTTAACCGAACTTTTAACTGACCGTACTTGCCCTGATTGAATTATTTTGAAAGAAAAGGTGAAAATTAGTTGGAAAGGATAGTGATTTTTGGAATTTTGACTATTCTACTTGTCGGCCTTCCTGCCTTCTTCCCGGTTCTGGAGATCTCTGACTGCAGGTGGTAAGCCTCTAGCTCTGAACTTTCCGTAACTTCTCCGGAGTCACTACTACTCTTCCTAGACAATTCATCTTTCTGCTTCCAATGGTGATGTGGAACTTTTCCTTCCACACTCACCAGCTCCCCATCCTCTGAAGTTGGTTTTCTCGAGGGTATGCGGATCGCTCTCCACTTCGGCCCATAACTGCCATAGTGATTCCGCTTTCTCAACTTCACTCTAGCTTTCATAATCAGACTTCTTCTGTCAGCTTCCGCTGGCGTTTCCCCGGTGGGATCTTTCTTACCTTCACCGAAATTCTCATCTGGTTCGACTTCTTCACACTCAGCTCTCTTGAAACTACTCTTCCGTTCTCCATTATCAAAACTGTACCGTACCTCTTCTCCAACACTTGCTACTCTTTCCTTCTTCTCGCAGTTCACAATAGCCGTGTCATCCGGCGTCTTCATCATTTGACAACCCGATATCGGGTTCGGAGCCCTGCTCCTCATGGCCCAATGCCTCTTTGGCCTAACAAAACTCAGCGGTCTCGGATACTCCACTCTCTGCTCCAACGGCATCTTCTCACTACTCACCGGGTTCAAAACTTCTGTGGGCGCCAGAGTCTCCACTCTCTGCTCCAACGGCACTCTACCACAACTTACAAGGTCCGAAATGGGGGTGAGACCACCCGCTCCATTTGACCAGTTCATCGTCGGCTGTGAGTGGACGGGAGATAGTTGAAGTACCGCAGACTCATCACTCTGCTCCAACGGCACTTCCCCACTACTCGACCTTACAGGTCCAGACAGACAGTCTCGTGCGTAGTGCCCAACTCTTTGACATCTGAAACAGGCGTTTGACCTCCTGGTCCGACCGCCGTTGCTCGATTGGGTTGGGAGCACACTCAAAACTCCGCTAGGTGACGTGGAATGTGCACCTCTCCATTGGTTACTCACACTTTCCAGACACCTCGCCCCGCTCTCACTCCTGTCTCTGAACATATTCTGGTACGCACGCTCGTTTTCCTGCTCTCTTATACTTACTTTCAGAATGTCCATGAACTCACACAGCCGCCAGTCGTTGAAGCTGCGCTTCTTTAATTTTGCTCTCATCTCATCGTGCAGCTTACCTTGGAACTTACTCAAAATTTCTCTCTGAACTGTCCGCGCGAATGCCTGATAGGCTTCTTCTGTGAGATCCCTGATCTCATACTCTAGCTCAAGGAACGACACCATCAATGGTCTTTTATTTTCATCTACCTCTACAGCCGCTATTCTCTCCAACATGTCTCCGGTGCTGCCACGTGAATACAGCTCTCTCAGGTTACTCTTTGCCCGTTCATACGCTCCATCGCCACAACGTATGTAACTGACCGCCCGGAGAGGATTCTCACCTAGACACGTCTTCAGATGCTCTAGCTTTTCCCACTCGGACCAACACAGGGGGTCAACGACATTTTTCAGGTACTCCTCTAGGTATGGAATTTCGTCAAACTTCCCATCAAAATGCACCCTTGGTCTCTGTGGTTCCGCTCTGTGGGACACACGGGCTCTGATCTCACTGTTATCAACTCGCCGTACTCTCATCTTCATTCTCACCAACTCCGCATCAATTTCCATCTTCTCTATCGCTCTGCTCACTTTCACTATCACATTCACTAGACGTTCTTGCAGCTTAAGGTCTGACTTCCTCACTCTCATTTCCAACTCTTCCCACTTCTGATGTGCTCTGTCAAAGCTCTCTAGCGCAGCATGCACTGTCTCCGGCTCATTGCCCCGCTCTACCGCATGGCTGACTAGTTCAAACCACATTCTTATCTGACGCTCACTCCTCTCTATCTCTTCAATCCAAAACTCAATATAGTTAAAGCTCACTTCACTCTTTTCCAGCTGGATCTGATGGTCTTTTGATTGGTGATCCATGGTGTCTCTCTTTGGTTCTTTCTTGATCTTGCTCGGTGGTTCTTTCGTGGTAGCCGGGTCCAACAAATGTCTAATTGCACCACTTGTTGAGGATAGAATGCGCTCACCCTACACTCTCAACTTAATTTACAGAAATCAGTTACGGTTCCGAACCGTCCGTTTCTCTTAACAATAAAACGTTCTCTGTACGAACCGTTTATTACTAAAAACCTGAATATTAGTTGACAAAACAATGATGGAAATTTACAATAACACTTGAGAACCAAAAACTGCAAAGAAACGAATTACAAACACCAAAACTCTCCAAGAGTTCACCAAAAAACAAAAGTAAAATTATGATGAAATTTTAAATTTGAAAAGCGCGCCACTCCCGTAGAGCGCGCTTTCTCCGCAATTCCGCTTCTTGATTATATTCGTCTCTTATTCTCTTCTTTCTTCATATATCGCGATAGCATCGCGACACATACATCAAGATCAAAAAAATTCAATTTCAAATTGTATGCCCGAAGAAACACAAATTATGATGAATAATTTTAAAAGTATTTTCAGAAAAAAAAGCGGGCAGAGGATTTGTCCATTATTAATATGGGATGTAGAGGAAAACTTGCCTTGTTGCACTTTAGGAGGAGGAAGTGTCCCATTTCGTAGCTAACGCGTGAACCGTAGCACTTGCCGCAGATGACGTGCCACGTGGCACCAAGTTGCTTGTCAAGTTCTTCTTTGATGAATGCAGCAACGTCCTGTAAGGAGTTGTGGATAAACTCTGGGAAATTTTTCGGGCCAGTCCCAGTGTATCAAGAGGGCGGAGTCTCAAAAAGGTCAACCCCAGTCAATCCATTCAATGTTTTCGCTTCGGATTTCCGCTTTACGCCTTGTATTCTTCTCGATTTTGGTCCTTATCAAACAAAAAGTATTTTTGAAAGTCACTGTAAAGTTTTCAAGATGAATATAAACCATCAAAAGTGGAACTAAGCTCTCGCTTTGATTTATTTCGGATCGTATTTGGACCGTAACTGGGCGACAGATGGATCGACATTGGATTCTAATCAAGAGACAGATGTCCACAACGACTGTTGCCCATCAAAAATCCAATGCCGGTTGACCGAAAACTTTGAAGATTGGCTCACCTTATCTATATTATACAATCTCTGAGCCTCCCTGACAACAGCTACTACACATGATTGTTCTGACTCGTCCATGTCGCACTCTTTAACCTCCATCTTCTCCTTTTCCTCTGCCATTCTTCAGTCTGAACAGTGTGTGTGAATTTTCAATTACACAAGAAAAATAAAGAAGTTTGGGTTCAGAATTTCTATAATAACATTATTAATTGAGAAGAAAAATAATCATCGGTTAATGAAACAAGGGGTCTTGAAACCAGAAATAACAATTTTGAGAAAGGTAGACAATGGAGAGATACACATACCGCTAGAAGCATGGTCGTTTTCAAACGCGCTCTACATAATCTCAATTTTGCAGAATGAGTACGGTACGGTCGGGACTCTCGCAACGAACAGTTAGATCTTTGTGGATTCAAATTATCATTCTTACTTTCAGTTCATTAAAATTAAAGGCTCATCACGTGAATCGTTCTTGTATTTCAAGGCGAAAGTGCTACGGTACTAAGTACCCGATTTACGGAGGCCAAACTTTTTTTTACAGATAGAGGAAGCTTTGTGGAGAGTAAATAATGTCTACAGGTATCCAGAGCCAACTTTACAAAAAAAACCCCAGAACATGTGTTTCCGTTGTTCATTTTTGTGATTGTAGATTCTGAGGACAATGGAAGTCTATAAGACACGATCATATGAATTTAAGATACATGTAATTTTAGTGTGGGATGAGAAGTTCTAATTTCACATTATCTAAAACTCGATACCGATGCATTTCAGAGATTAATCAATAAGAACGGATGATTTTGGTATGAGACCCACAAAGTTTCCTCTACCTGTAAAAAAGTCTGGACTCCGTAAATCGGGTACTTAGTACCGTAGCAGTTTTGCCTTGAAATACAAGAACGATTTATGTAATGAGCCTTCAATTTCAATGGACTGAAAGTAAGAATAATAATTTAAATCCACAAAGATCTAACTGTTCGTTGTGAGAGTCCCGAGCCTACCGTACTCATTCTGCAAAATTGAGATTAGTGCGCGTTTGAAAACGGTCATGCTTCTAGCGATATACATACATATGTAAGATCTGGTAGGTCCTCAGACTACCTGTGTGCAACCATTGACGCCTATCCGAGACGTCTCCGGGCTACAATAGGTTAGAAAGGATGTTGTATGGAACGAGATTCCAAAACTTTTGGCGGACCGGCATTGGACCGTAAATGGGTGACAGATGGACCGGGCGACACATGGACCGTTGGCGGGGAGAGTGCGCTGCGTGTCAAATTTGGACCGGCATTGGATCGTAAATGGGCGACACATGGACTGGGCGACACATGGACTGCGGATGGGCGACACATGGACTGGCCGATGGATGATCGGCCAAACCCGCGATATGTCCGCGAGTGGCTGCATTGACCTATCTAGTGCTCGACGACTTTTTAGATCGTTTCTTCTCTGCACTTCGGAGTAGGAACGATTGTAAGCCGAACTATAGCATGTAATGTGTGTTCGCACATGTCAGTTCCAACATTGGACTATTTTTGAACTGATGAACATTGGGCTATATTTGTCCACTTAGGTTCAGTTTTGGCTTGAAAGTGGTACCCACTATCGTATATCAGGGGTCCGGATATAAAAGGAGAATATTTCATGTGTCATACCCCCGCAAAAGTTATGTGTGTCCACATAATGTATCAAACTCGAACAGTGAATGAATTGGACAGTGCGACTATGAGTGGGCGACACATGGACCGGGCGACACATGGACCGGACCGGCATCGAACCGTAAATGGACTGTAATTGGGCGACACATGTCCGGGACGACTGTCGCACATCTACGGTCCAATGCCGGTCCACGAAAAGTTTTAGAGAGACAAGATAATAATTGTCTCAATGAATATGTTCAAACTTTCTGTTAATCTACACGGTTTTCTGCTTCCTACACAAAGTAGTTCGGGAATGAAAAAGTTAATAATAAGGTACACACCGTGCTAAGCGCAGTAGAAAAGTGTCGGATCAAGCAGCGAGGGGAGGTGACCAATAAGCAGCGAGCACAAACCCCGCCCCTTTGTAAATCCTGCACCGCTGTAGATCAAATTACAGTTACTGTAGTTCAAAAACTTTTTTCTCTGACGTTTTTTTCAAATTTCATGATAAAAAGCTAGTTACGAAGGAAAGTTACACGGTTTGCAATTTGTCAACAGCAATTGGCAAAACAAATTTGCTTGTTAAGATGGGAAAATAGGACAAAAGGTTGAAAAATAGCGAAGGAAATAACCCTCAGCCTAATTGGGATCCAGAGTTGAATCCTAGCCAGATGTTTCAAGCAGGAAGAGGGATGAAGTTTTCATGTAGAAAATGTTGAGTTTAAACTAGATTGTTTTGAAAACAAGAAGTTTTCAATATACCGATGTTTCGATAAATAAATCAAAAGTCGTGAAACAGAAAGACAACAGATTGAGGCTGCTTTCATGCGGGAAACAAAAGCCACGGCAGATCAACACAAAAAATGATGGCAACTGCTCGACTGACAAGTTCTCCGGTGGACTCGCTCACGTTTGAAAAACACTCTTCGTTTCATCCATGGGAAACTAACATAGGAAGAATTAAAACTTCTTTTGGTTATCTCATTTAGATTAGAAATGGTGAAATAAAACGCATTGTCTTCAACAGGTTAGTTGGATTAAATTGTAGAGATGAAACACGGAAATGAAAGAGAGAGAGAGAGAGAGAGAGAGAGAGAGAGAGAGAGAGAGAGAGAGAGAGAGAGAGAGAGAGAGAGAGAGAGAGAGAGAGAGAAGGACAGAGAGAGAGAGAGAGAAGGGCAGAGAGAGAGAGAGAGAGAAGGGCAGAGAGAAAGAGAGAAGGGCGGAGAGAGAGAGAGAAGGGCAGAGAGAGAGAAGGGCAGAGAGAGAGAGAGAGAGAGAGAGAGAGAGAGAGAGAGAGAGAGAGAGAGAGAGAGAGAGAAAGAGAAGGGCAGAGAGAGAGAAGGGCAGAGAGAGAGAGAAGGGCAGAGAGAGAGAGAGAAGGGCAGAGAGAGAGAGAGAAGGGCAGAGAGAGAGAGAGAGAGAGAGAGAGAGAGAGAGAGAGAGAGAGAGAGAGAGAGAGAGAGAGAGAGAGAGAAAGAGAGAGAGTGAGAAAGAGAGAGAGTGAGAGAGAGAGTGAGAGAGTGATAGAGTGATAGAGAGAGAGAGAAAGAGAGAGAGAGAGAGAGAGAGAGAGAAAGAGAGGGAGAGAGAGAGAGAGAGGAAGAGAGAAAGAGAGAAAGAGAGAGAGAAAGAAAGAGAGAGAGAGAGAGAGAGAGAGAGAGAGAGAGAGAGAGAGATTTAAAGAACAATTGTGACCTGGAAGTGAGATGAAAAGAAGGATTAGAGTCCAATGATTGTTCCAATTACCTCAAGTCTCAATCAAACACACGCTTACTTTGTGCGGTTCAATTTATTTTCTCTCTCTCCTTTTTCTTTGTTTTCAGCCGCCAAGATGTTTTCATAGATTGCTGGTTGTCTCAAGCGACGTTCGTGACTTGTGAAAAATGAGAACACGGAAAGGTCCAGGCACTGCAGAGAAGTTTTTTTAAAATAACGATGTTTGGTATACAGAACACTGAATGAGCGAATAAAGCCGCTTTACAACCGTTTTGCAAAACCTCCATGGAGCGCATT
>OZ022253.1:15335237-15340486 GCA_963978915.1 Caenorhabditis parvicauda | reverse complement strand
CTTAGTTGAAAAAATTTCAAATCGAAATCTTAACTACATTTTTTATATCAATACTGGTTAGTCTACTCGTAATATCTTACAAAAACTTTTAAAACAATTTTCTTATTCAATAAGGACTAAAACTGAGCAGAATACATGAAATAATTGAGTAAAAATACCAATAAACGGCTGCGAAGCGGTCATCCGGAGCGAAAAATTGAATCTTTTGATTGGGGTTGACTGATTCGCGCCTTTTTTGAAACTCCACCCCCCTTCGATGTTTTTGATCTTGGTACACAGTGACCTGGTAATCGCAAAAAGACAAAACTCAAATATTTTCAGATCTTATTGATGAATGTCGAAAAAACTAAAAGTTTCAGCTAGTATGAAAAAAGTATCAACAGGTGTCAAACCTGATTTAGGAATTTCACCAAAAACGAAATCTGACGAAAGGCGTAGTGAGGGCTAGCGTGAAAAAAGCTCTTATGTGGAAACCCGAGACGAAAATGATTAGAGCTCATTGTTCTGCTCACAACTATGTATGTCTCGAGCACTTTATTGGCACCATTATTGGGTACCTTCAGCAGAGAGAGATAGAGAGAGAGAGAGAGAGAGAGAGAGAGAGAGAGAGATAGAGAGAGAGAGAGAGAGAGAGAGAGAGAGAGAGAGAGAGAGAGAGAGACAGACAGAGAGAGGCAGACAGAGAGAGAGAGAGAGAGAGAGAGAGAGAGAGAGAGAGAGAGAGAGAGAGAGAGGCAGACAGAGAGAGAGAGAGAGAGAGAGAGAGAGAGAGAGAGAGAGAGAGAGAGAGAGAGAGAGAGAGATTCCATACGTGTTGTTGTTAGAAGTAAGGTGTTCACAAGCAGAGGAAATGGATTTGTGAAAACATGCGATTATGAAAGCCCCTATAGGTCGTTGAACGCTTTATGAAAGGACATCTCCATTTCGTTCTAATCACAATGTTGAAATCGTGTACGTATAAATAAAAGAACCAACCTATCATTCTGTTCCGTCCACTTTTCATGAGGCATTTTCATTTCCAATGTGCACATCTACCACGGTATAAACAGAGAGAGAAATGAGGGTCCTCACGTCTGAATTATTATTCTCACGTGTGCAATATTCTTGGGTACAAAACATTTTCAATGTGTATTTTATATGATTCTTCTCGAAGAGATTGTAAGGAGGTGAACCGTTATGCTTATCATATGAAGCTTCTATCGTCGTGAACAATATCTTATCATTCCTAATTTTTTGGCGAAAAAAGCGTCACATTTTCATCGTGCACATTTATTTCCATTGAATGTGCCAACATTTCATTATGAGTGAATATAATTTCAAAAAACGGAACAAAATATTCCGCTGATCCGAGTAGTAGGAAGAAATTAAGTACGTCGAGAATATCCTTGAAATAAAGGAAAAATCAAATTTAAAAAATCGAGAAGAATAGAAAAAATTGCGCCTACAGTAAACTTTCAAGTTTCGCTACAGTAACTTTTTGACCTCCCTTTAAATATTTTTTCTATTTTCTTTTTTTTGTTTCAAAGACATTTTCCGACTATATTCGCGACTAGTTTTCATGCCTAATCTATTTAGAAGTTTGAAAAGGATATTTTCTCACTATTGAGTTCAAAAAATCATGTTTTCATCATTAATTACAGATAAAAACTAGTTATTCTGATGTTTCCAGCTAAAACTTATGATTTTTAATTTTTTGAGATTCTCATCTAGTTCTGGCAAAGTGCATCATATGTATAAACAGGTATACAGCCCGACGCTCGTCTGACACGTCTGCGTCTCGCATCTTATGGCAGCTTTTCTAGAAACTTACAAATTTCACGCTATGCTCTATAGTAACTTCTTGTTTTTTTCCATCTTTCTCATCCAGAAAATTGTAATTATATCAATATTTTATTAATCTTTCTAAAAAATCTCCCTATCGCTAAATTTCGTTGCTAAAAAAAGAAACTCATACTTGAATTTGAGTCTGATAAGTTCAGTCTTCTTTTTATCTCACGAAATGCTTAACTACAGTGATTTTCCAGAGACATTGACAATTCTTTGCTCCGTGGGCTGAAGGTAGACTGACAGCTTCAAAAGCGGTTTTACACCATGGTATGCTTTGAAGCTTAAAAATGTTAAAGTAGTTTCCATTCAAGTGTTTCACTGGCGGTGTTGGTTTTGAAAAAATCCAAGAGTTTAGTGAAAGTAAGATTTCGAAAAAAATAAAATCGAAGTTCTCACTAGTTCTTCAGGATGTGATTTTTCTTCTTGGATTCAAGTATCTTTTCAATTTTTTTGGACATTTCAATTTCACTGATCAAAGGCTTCAGAAAAAAAACTGACGGCTGACCTATAGGTTTTCTTATATGACTTTTTAAATAATGGAGAGAGATATATAAAACAGCTCTAGGAATCGAAAATCGACAAACTCCTGGTATATCCAGACCAGTTCTGGTAAATCCATGCCAGAGTGTAAAATCGGGAAATCTCTAGTTTTTCCAGGTATGCCAGGTTAATCCATACCAGGGTAGGTGAAACTCTGATAAATACAGATTTTCATTGACTCAAATGGGCTTAATTTTTCGTCAATGTTTACCTGGACTTTGTCGATTTTAAATTCATAGAAAGGTTCATGTAGAAAAATGAGCGGTCCGAGCGTAGCAAGGAATATTTGCTTGTTACAATCATATCATTCCAGAGCGTAACTCTTCAAGGGTACATCTACAACGAAACTCGTCAGTACTTCTACGTAAGAATCTTCAAAGAAGACATCAGCGCCCAAGTCTCGATTGATCATCTGGGAAGAGGATTACACATCGGAGATAGTGTTGAAATCGTAGTGATGTGAGTTTTCTATCAAATTTTGTACCTTTTGTGAAAACTTCAACGAATTTACGAATTTACATCGAAAAACAAAAAAAGTTTCGTTGAGATTATGATTAAACACAAAACGAGGAAATAACGATTATTTTAGGGAAGATGGTTGTTCACGAAATTTACTCTAAAAACAAATTGATGTACTTGTGTACAACATATGCTGTAGATCAGAGTTGCACGGAAGTAAAATTTTTCAAAACGGAAGTCGGAAGACGGAAGTGAAATTTTTTTCACGGAAGTCGGAAGTGAAATTTTTTTCACGGAAGTCGGAAGTCGGAAGTGAAAAAAGGGCGGAAGTCGGAAGTCGGAAGTAGAATTTTTCAACGGTAGTCGGGAGTGCAAAAAAGTTGAAAAAACCCAGAGATATTGTATATTTGTGCATTCTCAACAGGTGATAGGTCAATTCCATACTGAATACAAACGATTTCACGGTTTTTTCGCCATTTTTCACGAAAAAATTTTTTGACGGAAGTTGGAAGTAGAATTTGTTAAACGGAAGTCGGAAGTAGAATTTGTTAAACGGAAGTCGGAAGTAGAATTTGTTAAACGGGAGTCGGAAGTCGGAAGTGAAAAAAGGGTGGAAGTCGGAAGTCGGAATTCCGTGCAACTCTGCTGTAGATATCTGTATAAATCAACGATTAACGGTTTCGTCAAAAATAATATTTTTGAAAAAAACTGTTAATTTGACGTACAACGGTTTCTTTAAAAGTGAAAAACCGTTAGATTAACGTATTCGTTAAATGTGGAAAAATCGTTAATTTGACGAACCTTCAAAAGTGGAAATTCAAAACCAAAGCCACGTTAAAAATGGAAAATCCGTAAAAATCTCTGCTAGGAAGAAGCGTTTTGATATTTCTGAATCAATTTATCCTGCAGTAAACGTAAACTCGATAACTTCTCCCGCGATGATCCAATGTGTCGTTTGAAAGTCGAGAAGATAAGAAAGATCCCAGATGTTGCGGATGCTTTAGTGCCGGAGCACAACTCAAGAAACAAAGGATTTTTGGTTAGTTTTACCAGCGTTTCACACCTCGGCAAAGACATAAGACAATAAAACCGCTTCGCAACCGCTTTGCCGACCTCTGCTTTCATTTACGAAAGTGTTTTTACATTAAAAAATGTTTCACTAGACAAAATGAACGTTGCGGACTGTTCCCAACGATAGTTTCACCTACTTCAAACATTTTTACGTTCCGATTTGTGAATCTGGGACGAAAAGAAGTAGGAAAAGTAAAATTTTTTGAACTACAGTAACAACTGCACATATCTTCCTCTACCTGTGAAAAAGTCTGACCTCCGTAAATCGGTTTCTTAGTTACCGTAGCAGTTTCGCTTCGAAAAACATGAACGATTAAGTAATGCGCCTTTAATTTCAATGGACTGAAAGTAGGAATAACAATTTAAATCCACAAAGATCTAACTGTTCGTTGTGAGAGTCCCGATCCTACCGTACTCAGTTTACAAAAATGCGACTGCCGCGAGTTTGAAATCGGTTAGACTTTTTGCTAGATATGTGAACTGCATTTGCCGCAGTGTGCGTTTCAGTCTGAATTTGAAAACAAACAATTTTAGCTCAAAGTAGATGCGTTCACTCTCGAAACAGTACAAGACGATGACGGTCGTGATATGTGGATGTTGTCTAGTAAACTAGGTTAGTTTTTTTGCAAACAACGAACGTTCTAATTTCAGGCGCAGTCATAGATTTGGACAAGAAAATAGATTTGGACTTCAAAGGAAAGGCCACTGTTCTTATCCGGGTGAGATTTTTCGACTAAATACTATTCAAAATTTTTTTTGAAGAATCTCATAACACCATGATGCGGACGTGACTTCTGTGTTCTTTTCTGAATTTACCAGATCTGAGCAGACTTTTACCTATTCTGGTATGGATTCACCAGAACGACGCGATTCTTGATTCATATGATTCAGTCTACTTTTTCGTATAAAAGAACTGATCAAATCCAGGCTTTGCACCTGACTAGTAGTTTAAACCTTTCATAAGCCTGAAATTTGAGGTGTCGATAACGATAAATGAAAAAGTGAATGAACGATTTCAGTTTCAGTTTTCACATTTCAGACTGTTAAATCGAAGAGACTTCGAAACGCTTCCATCTTCATGATTGTACGAGTCTTGGATTTGGAGGTAATCTTTGAATAGTTAGATGTGATGAACAGCAACACAATTTTGTTTGGTTTCATCAAGAAAAAAATCTTTTCGTCCGTTTCTTTCAATAAAAAAACTTTTTTGTTTGTTTCTTTCAGTAAGAATAACTTTTTTGTCTCTTTCTCTGAAGTAAAAAAAATTGAATGTTTTTTTAAGCAAAACAAATTTTTTGTTCGTTTTTTTCAGTAACAACATTTTTTTCCTGTCTCTTTCAAGAAAAACAACT
>OZ022253.1:15322737-15330237 GCA_963978915.1 Caenorhabditis parvicauda | reverse complement strand
AGTGACTGTGTCGATTTTTCGCTTATTGCGTGTTGACTGTAGAAAAAAGACGGAAAAAACTTTCTGACGCACTGTGGACAATTCACTCCAGAAAATGAAGTTGGAACAGAATTCTATAATAATTCTACATTATTTTTAGATTAACTCAGATTTAATTAAATTTCTGCGTCTTATTAGAATACTATCAGATTATAAACTAACTCATGTTTCTTGCTCTAACTCAAGAGAACATAATGAAAATAGATTTGATCCAGAAATAATGTATAATTAATATGGAAATTAAATTGAATTAAAGTGGAATTAATCTATAGATAATCATATTATTAATTGACAAATCCTCCGCCCACTTTGCCCCGCCCCCTTTTTCGTGAGGCAAATTTTTGGGTGGTCCTTTTTGGATTTGGTTGGGGTCAAGGGAGAGGAAGGGGTTGTGCAAAAGTGCCCATAGAAGAGATACGAACCCGCGACGAGCACGCGAAAGTTGTCTGCTTTAACCACTCGCTCACAGCTGCACGAATTTTGTGGCGACCGTTCGCGTGACCACTGATGGCTACGGGGATCAACGCGCCGTAGTGCATTGGTTCTAACAACACTGGCATTGGTTATGGCCGCAATCAGATTGGTAAAGGAGAGAGAAATGGCAAAACCGTCGCTTCTAAAAACCACTTCTTCTTCCAATCAAAAATTCAAACTGTGCAATTTTGTTCAGAAAAAGGGGAAAGGGACTCTGAGCGTAGCGAGGACTACCTGCTTGTGTAGTTTTATCTAATTAATTCAATTTTTCTAGTCAGAAGTTATTCCGAGTAAAATCGATTTTTTATCTCAAGCTTCAGATAAATGAGAAAGAACTTCTCAACAAGCTGACAACGTTTGTCTTCGACACGAAAAAAGTCAGAATGATCCTGAAAGAAACGGACAAGGAACTGTACGAAGCACTTCGGAAGAAGTACAACTCACGTATGTTTGACATCTGATCAATCGATAAATGAAGTTTCAGTCACATAGTTACAACATCATGGTGCATTCACCGAACTCGCCTTAAGAATATTGCTCATTTCTTGTTCATATTTCGTTTTTATATACCATGTTCAAAGTTGATGAAATTTTTAAAGCTTACTGTCACTTTCGTTAATTGATTTTACTAACAAAAACAAAACCATTAGCAGCGAGTTTTCCGACTAGTTTTCATGCCTAATCTCTTTAGAAGTTTGAAAAGAATATTTTTTCACTATTTGAATTCAAAAAATCATGTTTTCATCATTTATTAAAGATATGAAGCTTCTATCGTCGTGAACAAAATCTTATCATTCCTAATTTTTTGGCGAAAAAAGCGTCACATTTTTATCGTACACATTTATTCCCATTGAATGTGCCGACATTTCATTATGAGTGAATATAATTTCAAAAAACGGAACAAAATATTCCGCTGATCCGAGTAATAGGAAGAAATTAAGTACGTCGAGAATATCCTTGAAATAAAGGAAAAATCAAATTTAAAAAATCGAAAAGAATAGAAAAAATTGCGCCTACAGTAAACTTTCAAGTTTCGCTACAGTAACTTTTTGACCTCCCTTTAAATATTTTTTCTATTTTCTTTTTTTTTGTTTCAAAGACATTTTCCGACTATAGTCGCGACTAGTTTTCATGCCTCATCTATTTGGAAGTTCGAAAGGGATATTTTCTATTTGAGTTCAAAAAATCATGTTTTCATCATTGATTACGGATAAAAACTAGTTATTCTGATATTTCCAGCTAAAAACTTATGGTTTTAAATTTTTTGAGATTCTCATCTGTTTCTGGCAAAGTGCATCGTATGTATAAACAGATAAACAGCCTGACGATCGTCTGACACATCTGCGTCTCGCATCTTATGGCAGCTTTTCTAGAAACTTACAAATTTCACTCTGTGCTCTATTGTGTTTTTCCATCTTTCTGAAAAAATTTAATTATGTCAATATTTTAGTAATCTTTCTAACAAATCCCCTTTATTCTCTTGCTAAAAATGAACTCATACTTGAATTTGAGTCTGACAAGTTCAGTCTTTTTTTATCTCACGAAATGCTTAACTACAGTGATTTTCCAGATTCCCAGACATTGACAATTCTTTGCTCCGTGTGCTGAAGGTAGACTGACAGCTCCAAAAGCGGATTTACACCATGGTTTGTTTTGAAACGGAATAATGTGGGAACCGACTGTCCGTATAGATTTGGAAAGATCCAATTGTTTCACAGAAGTAAAAGGAAAAAACCGAAGTAAGAATTTCAGTACTGCTTCAAGATGTGATTTTTTTTTTGTATTTTTTGAACATTTCCGCTAACTTTTTCAAAATCCCCTTTTTCACGTCATCAAAGGCTTCAGAAAAAGTTGACGCCCGATCCATAGGTTTTCTCATGACGTTCAAAAAATAGAGAGAGGAAGCAGGTTCGCATAGAAAATTGAGCGATCCGAGCGTAGCAAGGAATAGTTGCTCGTTATAATCATATCATTTCAGAGCGTAACTCTTAAAGGGTTCATCTACAACAATACTGGTGAGTACTTCTACGTAAGAATCTTCAACGATGACATCAGCGCCCAAGTCTCGGTTGGTAATCTGGGAAGAGGATTACACATCGGAGATAGTGTTGAAATCGTAGTGATGTGAGTTTTCTATCAAATTTTGTACCTTTTGTGAAAACTTCATAAAATCTACAAAATTTCCTTGAAAATTGGGAACTCATCGCATAATGATTCTGTAATTTTTTTAAAATTCACGGTCAATATTGCATTTTTCAACAATAGCAGGATCAAAATATGAACGGAATCTCAATTTTAAAGATTTAACAAAAAAATTAACGGTTTCTTCAAATTGGTAATTTCGTAACTGCTGCACACACTGCGGCAAACGGAGTTGAAAAGTGTAAGCATAGAAAATCGGTAGAGTAGGTCAAATTTCAGTTACTGTAGTTCAAAAAATTTCACTTTTCCTACTTTTTTTGTCCCAGATTCACAAATCTTAAAGTGAAAAAGTTTGAAGTAGGTAAAGCTATCATTGGGAACAGTCCGCAACGTTGAATATGTCAAGTGAAACATTTATTAAAGTACAAACACTTTCGAAAATGAAAGCGGAGGTCGGAAAAGCGGTTGCGGAGTGGTTTTATTGTCTTATGTCTTTGCCGAGGTGTGCTTCATCGAGAGAAGAAATGGAAAAAAGAATTTTGGTATATTGATTGAAAATCTCTTAAGAACTTTCCAACCAACATAATGGATGTAAGTTCAATTTTTGTAAATGAGATATCGTAGTTAGATATTTATTGTTCAATTCATCTTGCAGAAAACGTCAACTTGATAGCTTCTCCCGAGAAGATCCAATGTATCGTCTAATAGTGGAAAAAATAAAGAAGATCCCAGACGTTGCGGATGCTCTGGTGCCGGAGCCCAACCCAAACAACAAAGGATTTTTGGTTAGCTTTACACACCGAAATGAAGGTGGTCGTCATCGATTAGACGCGTTGCACTGCGAATTATATTGAACGAAAGTTCGCTTTAGGGTGCGTTCGCACATCAATATTTTTTCAATCTTTTGTCCTACTTTTCTCATCTCAACAAGCGAATTTGTTTCGCCAATTGCTATTGAAAAATTGCAAATTGTGTAACTTTCCTTCGTAACTAGCTTTTTATCATTAATTTTGAAAAAAAACGTCAGAGAAAAAAGTTTTTAAACTATAGTAACTGTATTTTGATCTACGGCGATGCAGGATTTACGAAGGGGCGGGGATTGTGCTCGCTGCTTATTGGTCGCCTCACCTCGCTGCTTGATCCGACAATTTTCTACTGCGCTTAGCGCGGTGTGCTTTATTGATAATTGATGATTTTAATAATTGGAACAATCCTGCTACAATTTCAACATCATTTGACACATATCTTCCTCTACCTGTAAAAAAGTCTGACCTCCGTAAATCGGTTACTTAGTTACCGTAGCAGTTTCGCTTTGAAATACATGAACGATTAAGTAATGCGCCTTCAATTTCAATGGACTGAAAGTAAGAATAATAATTTAAATCCACAAAGATCTAACTGTTCGTTGTGAGAGTCCCGACCCTACCGAACTCATTTTACAAAAATGCGACTGCCGCGAGTTTGAAATCGGTCAGACTTTTTGCTAGATATGTGTACAGTAACTCGCATAATTCACTTTTGATCTACCAACTTTCCCATACTTGTTTGTTTCCCACGATCGCGGAGGCCACGCCCTCCGGATCCACTACTTAAGCTCTCGATTATCTTATACTTTGCTTCTGTATACTTCTCCAATAAACCCATCATATCGGCCGGCGTTCCATAGTGTCCTTGCGATACAACACAAACCTAATGCAATGTTTTTTCATTAAAATGTAAAAAGAAAACAATTTTAGCTCAAAGTAGATGCGTTCACGTGCAAACTAGTCCAAGACGATAATGGCAGTGATATGTGGATGTTGTCTAGTAAACTAGGTTTGTTTTTTTTTGAACAAAAAATATTTTTTATTCAGGCGCCATCATAGATCTGCTCAAGAAAATAGATTTGAGCTTCAATGGAAAAGCCACTGTCCTTGTCCGGGTGAGATTTTTTATTGATTATGGAAGGAGAATGAGTTACATATGTTTCTGTAATATCCAGAGTTGCACGGCGGACATGGTAAGTAGACAACATTTTCAATGTCCTTTTCCTTCATTTTCCATGGAAAAAAACATTTTTCACGGAAGTCGAAATTACCTGAAACTCTGGTTAAGTGCTAGGCAGACAGAGGGTGAGGATGTTTCCGTTGTTCTTTATAGCACATTTAAATGTGACTGATTCCAATTCTTCACTTTCGAAATGTCTAATCTTTGAACATTTAAATACTGTTTGAAGTCATCTTAGAAACGCCTAATATTTGAATGGAATTCAAAGGTGCCATAAAGATATCTCGGATGTCTTTAATCAACATTTGGAAAAAGTAATGGCATTTGAAGGTGCAATAAAGAAATTTAAATGGTCTTGAAAGATTCTTATGGCACCTTTAAATCACATTTTTTCCGGAGTATTATATAAGAAAATTATTGTTGGCTGCAGATTGAGATTATTACGTGGCGACATTTTACAAAGAGTAAACTTCCGTCTTTTTAGCACTGACCCTCTGGTCAGAATTGATTACAAGTGTCAGTAATTCAGTGATAGGAACGACCCTAGTAATCTGTCAAATGTCTAGCTGAAACCGATAAATGAAAGAAGAATGATTTCAGACTGTGAAATCCCCGAGACTCCTAAACGCTTCTGTCTTTATGATTGTACGAGTTTTGGATTTGGAGGTAATTTTTGAAAAGTTTGACGTGGTAAATAATGAAAACAGTCAATTTTGTCAATTTCCCAAAATCAAGGAAAATTTTTTTCCGTCTCATATCCACATTAAAAACAATAATTCAAAGAATTCAGATGGATGTTCAAAACCATTTCGAGGACGACAACTACGTATCTGAAGTGAGTTGCTGAAAAATACAATTTTCTTGGAAAACAGAGTTTTTTCAACTTGTACACTTTGTTCACGAAGATTAAGTAGATAAGCTTTGGAACTTTCGAAGAGAGCGATCCTAACAAGTAACTTTGTTGTCGTACATACATAGAGTTGCACGGAAGTAAAATTTTTCAAAACGGAAGTCGGAAGACAGAAGTGAAATTTTTTCTTGGAAGTCGGAAGTGAAAAAAGGACGGAAGTCGAGAGTCGAAAGTAGAATTTTTCAACGGTAGTCGGGAGTGCAATAAAATTGAAAAAGAAACCCAGAGATGTTGTATATATGCTCATTCTCAACAAGTGAAAATCAGTTCCTGACTGATTAGAAACAATTTCACGGTCTTTTCGTCATTTTTCATGAAAAAAATTTTTTTGACGGAAGTTGGAAGTAGAGTTTGTCAGACGGTAGTGAAAAAAAGGCGGAAGTTGGAAGTCGTACTTTCGTGCAACTCTGGTACATACATTACATGAGTACTACTCAGTGTTGCTTTTCCGATGAATTAACGGAAGTATGCATTGTTATTTTGTTACAAAAGTAGTTATGAAACTTTTTTTCAGTCACAGAGACCATCTCGAGCCGATTACGAAGTTTCGCCAAATGTTTCACGAAGGAGTAACGAATACGAACCACGAGACCGCAGAAACGAGAGCACCAACAGACCACGTCCAGCTCACGATTCTTGGGACAGACCGACCGACACCCCCACTAACTCGACGTTTTCAAACCCTTCTCCACAAGAGGTTTCAAGAAACTCGACCAGGGTAGAGCAAGAAGTTAGTTTTCTAATTTAAATAGTTTTAGTGTTAGGTTCATTTTTGACCTTTCATTCATAGAGTGCACTTAACTTGTGTTGAACACAAAGCTGTTTCCGAACAGATTTTATGATCGAAATCAGGAAGTTTGAAAATTCCTCATGAAAATCAAAAGTAAAGTTTGCGAGTTCCTGCTGCAAGATCGTGACTTACAACAAAGAAGTAAACTTACAAGGTGCGAAAATTTTACTGATAATCAAGTTTAAACTATGGTTAAATATTAGCTTAGTACCTAACAAGTGCTTTAAACCTTACCTAAGCCTAAAATTTGAGATGTCGACAACGACGAGTGAAAAAAGATTCATGATTCATTCTACTTTTTCGTATAAAACCGATATCAGGGGCCATGGGGGTGCAGGATTTACGAAGGGGCGGGGTTTTTGCTCGCTGCTCATTGGTCTACAGCGGTGCAGGATTTACAAAGGGGCGGGGTTTTTGCTCGCTGCTCATTGGTCACCTCCCCCAGGATATTCAGATAGATTCCACCCAATAGTTCTTAACACTACTCATTCCAGAACTACACACACAACAGTTCCAATTACACGCGTGATCTCAACGGTGTCGATTCGTCTATGAAGAATTTGCGTTTACCAGAGGTCAGTTTATGTTATTGATTGAGTTTGATCTAGAGCTAGTCTATAGCGGTAACAATACGATACGATCGATGAAAATGGTTTACCGAGATAGTGTGAAGTCGAAGTGAGAGGCTTACACTACATTTTTCGTTTAATAATGTGTGAGGACTATGTATGCGAATCTGGTGCCGCGCGGCAGCGCGCGGACTCCCTGGTCGCTTATTCTTTTGAATCTTTTTTCATCCACTACTCCTTGAGAATACAGAATATATTAGCATCGTCAACTCACTCAGACCTCACAGATTTTCCGTTTACACAAAAAATCGACACAGTCAACATCTTTCATCTGATTTTGAGCGCGTTATTTTGAGTCAGTCAAACATTTTTCTCTCTGTAATTTTTATTATCTACTAACACACTCTGCCTCTTTCTCTCTCTCGCTCGCTCTCTCTCTCTCTCTATCCCTACCTACGCACGATAGTGAGTATTATAACTAATCTAAAAAGCCTTGGGTGGCCCGTCATGAACCGTAAATGGGCGACTGTCGGACCGGACATCTGTTGCTCAATTACAGTCCAATGCCGGTCCATTCGCAGTTCATCTGT
>OZ022253.1:15310667-15322537 GCA_963978915.1 Caenorhabditis parvicauda | reverse complement strand
TACTGAATCAATTATTCGAATTTTCGTCTTGATGGGATTCTTTTGTTTAATAACTTCTAGTTAACTGCGTTTTTCACAAAAGTAAACAGTCAAGTCGTCTAGTTGGCAATTAGTAAATCGCATCCCATCGCATTCCGCATCCCATTTACAAAAACGAGATGTGGTAACTTTTTTCGCATCGCATGGACACCTTTTTCAAAGATTAAGTCAGGTTTGGGTCAGATTAACGTTTAAACTGAGCCTAAATACAAGGTGATTGGGCTGTTCCAAACAAAGTTACAGGCGTCTGAAAAAAACGGGATGCGGTGGGATGCGATTTACTAATTGCCCGCCTAGTTACAAAGTAACAGTATTAACAGTAAAAGTAAAGTAACAGAAAAGCAAATATGCAAATTGCACAACAAATCTGGTCCTCCCCTAATGTTAAAATTTCAGCGCATCAAGATGATTTGCAATTTCCAAAAAGTTGAAATTTGGTTCTCGCAGGGAAGCTGCAATCAATAAGTCAAAAGAGGAGGAAGTTGCGATCAGGAAAAATGGCTGAAAAAGGGGTTTGTTTTATCGTTTAACTAAAAAATTTTTTATAAGGAATATGGATCGAACTCGTTCATATCTTAAACCCAGTATGCCGAATGAGCACGGACTCATTCAGGTAAATTACTTGAAAACCAAACTCGTGAGGTAAACTGCGAGGAAGTAAGAATATTATTTTATACTTTCTAGACTCATGGGATGAAGATAGGACTAATTCGAAAGAGAAAGCTAGTAGCTGTAACAGGACAGTAGAGGACATAAGAGAACAGACAAGAAGCGAATCTTTTGAACTTTCAAGGTATTTTTCTTCACATTGCTGTACAGTCGTAAACATGGTTCTGACATCGCTGCCTAGTCGTAGACATGGTTCTGACACCGCTGCCTAGTCGTAGACATGGTTCTGACACCGCTGCCTAGTCGTAGACATGGTTCTGACATCGCTGCCTAGTCGTAGACATGGTTCTGACATCGCTGGCTAGTCGTAGACATGGTTCTGACATCGCTGCCTAGTCGTAGACATGGTTCTGACATCGCTGCCTAGTCGTAGACATGGTTCTGACTCCGCTGCCTAGTCGTAGAGATGGTTCTGACACCGCTGCCTAGTCGTAGACATGGTTCTGACACCGCTGCCTAGTCGTAGACATGGTTCTGACACCGCTGCCTAGTCGTAGACATGGTTCTGACATCGCTGCCTAGTCGTAGACATGGTTCTGACATCGCTGGCTAGTCGTAGACATGGTTCTGACTCCGCTGCCTAGTCGTAGACATGGTTCTGACATCGCTGGCTAGTCGTAGACATGGTTCTGACATCGCTGCCTAGTCGTAGACATGGTTCTGACATCGCTGCCTAGTCGTAGACATGGTTCTGACACCGCTGCCTAGTCGTAGACATGGTTCTGACACCGCTGCCTAGTCGTAGACATGGTTCTGACATCGCTGCCTAGTCGTAGACATGGTTCTGACATCGCTGGCTAGTCGTAGACATGGTTCTGACTCCGCTGCCTAGTCGTAGAGATGGTTCTGACATCGCTGCCTAGTCGTAGACATGGTTCTGACACCGCTGCCTTGTCGTAGACATGGTTCTGACATCGCTGCCTAGTCGTAGACATGGTTCTGACACCGCTGCCTAGTCGTAGACATGGTTCTGACACCGCTGCCTAGTCGTAGACATGGTTCTGACATCGCTGCCTAGTCGTAGACATGGTTCTGACACCGCTGCCTAGTCGTAGACATGGTTCTGACACCGCTGCCTAGTCGTAGACATGGTTCTGACATCGCTGCCTTGTCGTAGACATGGTTCTGACATCGCTGCCTAGTCGTAGACATGGTTCTGACACCGCTGCCTAGTCGTAGACATGGTTCTGACATCGCTGCCTAGTCGTAGACATGGTTCTGACACCGCTGCCTAGTCGTAGACATGGTTCTGACACCGCTGCCTAGTCGTAGACATGGTTCTGACATCGCTGCCTTGTCGTAGACATGGTTCTGACATCGCTGCCTTGTCGTAGACAGAACTGCCAGATTTTCAAATTTCTAATCTCGATAAACACTGTTTCATTGCAGGAGGTGCTAGAGCAGAATAGTGAAAGATCAAGTTGCCCACAACAAGTCCCCTCGATCCCGAACCCGACACCAGTGGAAGAAAAAAAGATAAATTGTTGGTGTAGTTTTGTAAAATAAATATTTTATAAATATAAAAGTGTTATTTTGAGTGAAGAACCCAATTTGGGAGAAAAAATATTCAAATCTGATCTGGCCAAAAACACGTCAGATCTGGCCAAAATACGAGCAGATCGTGCCAACGCCGACGTGCATTTCCCCAGATCTGATGTGTTTTTGGCCAGATCTGATTGAAATCGCCGCCTCTGAGGTTTTTTGAGAGCGCTTCACGCGTGACCACTGAGGGCCCTCGCAGGTTGTAGCATTAGTTCTAGCCGCACTTGCATTAGTTTTCGCCGTACTTGAATTGTACAGGGAGTGTGAAAGCGAACAGGGAGTGAAAACTACTTATTTTTTCAATAAAAAGGTCTGAATATGTGTTTTTGTAATGAAAAACGGCTCTGAGCGTAGCGAGGACTACCTGCTTGTATTAATAATAGAACAAGGGGACCGCCCCCTTTTTCGTGAGGCAAATTTTTGGGTGATCCATTTATGTGTCGATTTACGGGGAGGGGGGGGGGAAGAGGAAGGGTTGTGCAAAATTGGCTGGATGGTTGACGGGATTCGAACTCGCAAGCGAATAACGATCGGACGCGTTAACCACTCGGTCATCGCTGCACGTTTTTCGTTTGTGCTATTCGCGTGACCACTGGGGACCCTCGCAGGTTGTTGCATTAGTTCTAGCCACACTTGCATTAGTATTTGTTGCGTTTGGATTGTACAGGGAGTGTGAAAGCGAGCAGCGAGGAGGAAGGGATAGAGAGAGAGAGATAGATAGATATAAAGAGAGAGAGAGATAGAGAGAGAAGAAGGAAAAGAGAAAAGGAGAGTGAGAGAGAGAGAAATAGTAAAGATCTTGCTTCTAAAAACTACTTTTTTTTCAATTAAAAAGTATGAATATGAGATTTTGTAATGAAAAAGTGAGAGAGGGGCTCTGAGCGTAGCGAGGACTCTCTGCTTGTTGATAGATATTGAATTTGGAATTTCGAGAGACCGGCTCGAGGGTACTCAAACGTGATATCGTGGGTTCGATTCCCGCTCGACGCCAAGTTTTCGATCTGAACCTATACCTTCTCTCGAAATTCCAAATTCAATATCGATTTCTATTCTCCAAATTCTATTGGACCGACCGATGCCGGTCAATTCAAAATTTTGTAGAATCACTTATTCGTGTAATTCTAAATTCGAAAATTCAAAAAGAAAATGTTCCTATGATGAACGGCAGATTTTCAACTACAGAGAACGAATCAACCTTTACTTTTCCTATTTTAATCATCATACAGGTCGATGCGCTTTTAGTTGTTCACAATGGACTAGGTTAACTTACAGACCTATGAGACCGCTCAGAAAGTGACCTAAATTTTTTCGCACAGTTTAGTTCCATTTTTAAGCTTTCGGAGTGAGCACAATGTTGCATGTAAAGTTCCATGTATTTTCGAGTTGTGCAAAAAAAAGTTTGAAGTTCCGTCAGATAATCTGATTCACTATGCCTATTGCCCCCCTTACTTTCACTAACACGCTCAATTTTGTCTGTATTTTTCGATCTACCCCTTTCACGCGTACTAACTTTTCCTGTCTGATTGTTGTTTTTTGCGAATGAAGATTGGTCATTAATATTTCTTACGAACACGATAAACACTGTAGGGCGGGAAGTTATGTTCGAACCGAGAATTTCCCGCGAAAAGTGACTGTGTCGATTTTTCGCTTATTGAGTGTTGACTGTAGAAAAAAGACGAAAAAAACTTTCTGACGCACTATGGACAATTCACTCTAGAAAATGAGATTAGAACAGAATTCTATAATAATTCTACATTATTTTTTTTAAATTAACTCAGATTTAATTAAATTTCTCCGTCTTATTAGAATACTATCAGATTATAAACTAACTCATGTTTCTTGCTCTAACTCAAGAGAACATAATGAAAATTGATTTGATCCAGAAATAATGTATAATTAATATGGAAATTAAAGTGGGATTAATCTATAGATAATGTAGTTTTATCTAATTAATTCAATTTTTCTCGAGTCAGAAGTTATTCCGAGTAAAATCGATTTTTGATCTCAATCTTCAGATAAATGAGAAAGAACTCCTCAACAAGCTGACAACGTTTGTCTTCGACACGAAAAAAGTCAGAATGATCCTGAAAGAAACGGACAAGGAACTGTACGAAGCACTTCGGAAGAAGTACAACTCACGTATGTTTGACATCTGATCAATCGATAAATGAAGTTTCAGTCACATAGTTACAACACCATGGTGCATTCACCGAACTCGCCTTAAGAATATTGCTCATTTCTTGTTCATATTTACAAAAATCGTTTTTTAATACCATGTTCAAAGTTAATGAAATTTTTGAAGCTTTTTCGTTAATTGATTTCACTAACAAAAACAAAACCATTAGCAGCGAGTGGTTTCGATCCACCGACCTCTGGGTTATGGGCCCAGCACGCTTCCACTGCGCCACGCTGCTGCTGAAAATTTTTAACGACAAAATGTACCTACGATGTCTTTTCGCCAGCGGGCACATGTTGTTTTTTGGTTTTTTGACGAGCAAGCACACTGCGGATAAGGGATGAATAAATACAGCCGCTCTGCAACCGCCCTGCAAGACCCTCCGCGGAGCGCAATTACCTAATGATTCCGTACTACAGTATCTGAAATTTGATCGATATCGATTTCCGCACCAGTCTGACCGATTTCAAACTCGCGGCAGTCGTATTTTTGTAAAATGAGTACGGTAGGGTCGGGACTCTCACAACGAACAGTTAGATCTTTGTGGATTCAAATTATTATTCTTACTTTCAGTCCATTGAAATTGAAGGCGCATTACTTAATCATTCATGTATTTCAAAGCGAAACTGCTACGGTACTAAGTACCCGATTTACGGAGGCCAGACTTTTTTACAGGTAGAGGAAGCTATGTTTGAGTGTGGACATCCTTTCGACATCATGATTGAAGTCTGATTCAAGCCGGAGTCTAGTACTCGTCGAATAGCTTATCCTTCCTCCTTCATCCGTAATATTTCAAAACATCCGTTTCTTCTCAAATGATTACGCCTTCAACTTTCGACGTCATTCAGTCTAAACGTTTGCACACAAAAGTGGTGGTGGGGGTGTCTTCTTCTTCTTTTCCTTCACAAGCACACGCAATCCGATCCGGGAAAGGCGAGAAAAGGGGGCGGAGCTTTGACAAGCGAGAAATAAAACCACCGATTCGCTTCAACTGCTCACTACCATTCGAGAAGATCCCTTCATCTTCTAGCACCATGAACTCCTTTCTTCTCTTCACACTGTTCGGTGAGTCAACTTGTCAATATATGTCATGACAACTTTTGGCCCCAACTGCGATGACTTTTTTTCCGAAAGCTGATCCACGATAACTTCGGAATCCATTCCAACCCTCCATCTTCTTAATTTTTGACTTTGGCAAAATAATAGGATATTTTTA
Organism: Caenorhabditis parvicauda; assembly: GCA_963978915.1. Taxonomy (NCBI): domain Eukaryota; kingdom Metazoa; phylum Nematoda; class Chromadorea; order Rhabditida; family Rhabditidae; genus Caenorhabditis; species Caenorhabditis parvicauda. The sequence goes on along the minus strand of OZ022253.1, from coordinate 15,316,895 downwards.
GAAACTTTTCCATCTTCGAATCCCTTGCAACAAACATTATACGATATTTTATGTGGGAAACTAATGTTTCTAACTGCCAAAACAATAGATACGATTGAATAGTTAATGAATTATGAAACATCGTCTGGAGATAAATAGATAGAAAACGAGAGAGAGAGAGAGAGAGAGAGAGAGAGAAAATAGAGAGGGAGAGAGAAAATAGAGAGAGAGAGAGAGAGAGAGAGAGAGAGAGAGAGAGAGAGAGAGAGAGAGAGGGAGAGAGAGAGAGAGAGAGAGAGAGAGGGGAGAGAGAGAAAGAGAGAGAGAGAGAGAATTTTTGTTTTCTATAAGTACACCTCCAATTTCAGTCCAAATGATGTTCGTCCTAGCCTACTCCAACCCCGTAATACTGCTCATCGAAGACGACATGGCTCTCGAAGCGCCGTTCCGACCAGAAGGTGAGAGTTTCCCACTAAAAGTATACATACATATTTTGAATGACTTATTCCAAACATAAAGGTGTATGAGAGAGAAGGAACGTTTCACACGAGTACTACTACTTCATGTGACTTCATTACAGACGACGTCTTCGAGACAAAACCGATTTTGAAGCGATCGCCGCTGGGCAAACGACGTGGACGCGAGCTGTTCGGAAAGAGGTCCGGCGAACCAGAAACACCGTTCTACTTCGAGAATGCTCCACGTCTCCGTCGTCGCGCCAACGAACTATTCGGAAAGTAAGATAGTGTAGCGATTGGCTGTATTACGTGTAAATAACCTAATAAACAGTTGGACAGTTTGAGCTTGTTACAGTAACCCACACCGCGCTGGGTGCAGTAGAAAAATTCCGGATCAAGCAGCGAGGAGAGGCGTCCAATAAGCAGCGCAACGCGTCTAATCGATAATGATCAGCTCGGTGTGTACGCTGAGTTTTTTTTACCTGAGAAACATTTTATGGCTTGATCACATTGAGATATGAGTAAAAGTGGTCTTACAAAATAGGAAAGGATAAAAGCAATAAGACTTTGTACTCTACCTGTCAAGAATATGACCACATTGTTTTCAAAATGTCTTGACGTCGGGAGGGCTATGTACCCTCACTGGAGGTTAATACGATAAGAACAGATACTATCGTTTCTCTTCGTCCCCAAGTTGAGTGGGTCCAACCCCAATCAATCGCGGACCCGCCACTGGTTGGAAATGCGAGGTGTCTCCAGATAGTGCCTGATATTTACTCGAACTCATCCCGCAACAAAACTTCCATATCTTTGCTATATCTTCTTCAGTTCCCCATTTTTCATGAGTTAGAAAAAAATATATGTGGAAAAGGGCTGTTTAACGGTTTTTCTGTGTTATTCTGATTACCTGAGTTTCCCTCTTTTCCGAAAACTAGCTAGAAGACTCATAACAATTAGCCCTTTTACGGATTTTCTTCATACCACACTGCTGTAAATGCAGTTGAAAAGTTTTTTTTGCAAATCATGTAACTCTCCTTTGTAACTAGCTTTTTATTATGAAATTTGAAAAAAACGTCAGAGAAAAAAGTTTTTCACCTACAGTAACTGTAATTTGATCTACGGCGATGCAGGATTTACAAAGGGGCGGGGCTGCTCCACTCGATCCGACACTTTTCTACTGCGCTCAGCGCCGGGGGGTACCAGTCCTTATGAACTTCCAATCACTTGACTAAACTGTAGCGTGTTGTATACAAAGTGAATTGATCTCACGAAAACGATAAAGATCTAGAAAGTTGGAACACCGGAAAACCTTGGTTCATTTTACCAGATTACACTGTGTTACTGTATCGGAGGGGAGGGAGAAGGAGAGAGACGGAGAGAAATAGAGAGAAAGGGCTTACAAGCAGATGAAAGCGGCAGATTGCCCCCTCGCATCTGCCATAAGAAGTTTCGATTATGTCTACCATCTTTCACAGTTTATTCATTGTTTTGGTGTGAGTTTTGAATTTCCGGAAAGTTTTTAATTCCTGATGGAACCTCTATGACCTCCCAGTAGAAAACCATCAGCCACACGTTCACTGAAAATTTCAACCAGATCTGTCAACTTGTTTCCGTGTTATGCTCAAAAAATAAGATTTTATTCGGTCATCTTCAAAGTTTGAAGTAACTCCACCACCTTGTAACTAATGTTTTTGGTATTCTCAAAATAGAGTTTTATTTTTTAACATCAACACTGCTTCCTTCATGGCAAAAGTTGTCTCATTTCTGAAACTAGATACAAATGTTCGTAAAATGTAATTCAAACGATTTCATACTAAACTTTCCAAATACGTTTCACTTCCTTGGCTCACTTCCAAATCTTAAAACATGTAGTCAATTGCATGCATCTTTCCATTTCTAAACAAACATAAAAAACGGAAACTTTTAAAGTGCAGCAAATCTGGTGAAGGTGACTTCTTTACTAGATGCGATAAGATCTAGTTTCCTTGTTCTGTTGCAGTCAGCTGTTGTGGGAAATTTTTTAAGATAGGGAGACAGAGAGAGAGAGAGAGAGAGAGAGAGAGAGAGAGAGAGAGAGAGAGAGAGAGAGAGAAGAGGGAGAGGGAGAGAGAGAGAGAGAGAGAGAGAGAGAGAGAGAGAAAGAGGGAGAGAGAGAGAGAGAGAGAGAGAGAGAGAGAGAGAGAGAGCGAGAGCGAGAGAGAGAGAGAGAGAGAGAGAGAGAGAGAGAGAGAGAGAGAGAGAGAGAGAGAGAGAGAGAGAGAGAGAGAGAGAGAGAGAGAGAGAGAGAGAGAGAGAGAGAGAGAGAGAGAGAGAGAGAGAGAGAGAAAGAGGGAGAGAGAGAGAGAGAAAGAGAGAGAGAGAGAGAGAGAGAGAGAGAGAGAGAGAGAGAGAGAGAGAGAGAGAGAGAGAGAGAGAGAAACCAGCTGACTTAACAGTTAACCACTTAGCGATTGATAAGAAAACCCCAAGTCTGAGACAAGATACTCATTAATTTCCCTCCTTCTCCAGTTTCGGGTTCCACAATTCCTTCTCCATCTTCTTCATCTGAAGACAGTCACCGACCTCCGCCGTTTTTGCATCTTTCAGCCTACGTGTTGTGTAATAGAAAGGGAACAGGCTATGAAGCATGCTTAAGTACCACCTTTAGCCTCCGACGGATTGACACGGCAAACTATTCCGCCGATTCTTGAGGCGATTTATTTTGGAGTTGATCGCCTTCGACCCTGGGGGATGACCTTTGGAAGCATTTTGTAACATGAATTCACAATGCGTGCCAAAATAATGCAACGATTTCAAAATCTGTGGAAGTGTAGACATACCATGTCCACACCAAGTTTGAAACAATTCTGCAAAGTTTGAAAAAACTACCCAAAAACGGAAAGTGGGATGGAAACCGGTTGACAAAGTTTGAAAAAAGTAATGCAAAAACTACCCAAGAACGGGAATATGGTGCAAAAAATAATGAAACGGTCGATACAACGTATGATCTTCTTTTTTGAGTATGAAAAACTTTGAAAAAAGACGATTCTTTTCGTCCAGCGACTTTAAGTTCAGATTTTGATCGAGTCAGAATCACAAAATTTCAGAATCCTGAAAATTTACTTTTTTAGTGTTTTTTGTTCAAAATTTTACGCTGAATCCAACGCACTCAACCTCATATCTATAGCTCACTTGTGAACAGAGTTATAAAAATCGAAATGTGTGAAATCAGATTTCATAACCCTAAAAATCTAGTTTTTTAGTGTTTCTTCAAATCATTTTGTCAAAATTTTTTGCCCAGTCTACGCATTTGACCTTACAGGGGGGGGGGGTCTCCAAGGTCCTGAATTTTTATTTTTTCAATACTGATGTGAAATAAAACAAATATGTAGGTAAATCTTCACTCTGAAAAACTACAATGAAATTACAGTAACCCTGTGAACTACAAAACTTCAGATACCTCTCATATACCACATGCCTATACCGAGGAAAAGACTTTCTGTCCTGTTTCACACTCTACAGCTCCAGTTTTCTTGAAAAAGCTGGCAGTGTGCTCGTTGAAAATGTCGACGACGTCAATGAGTGTCTCAAGAAGTGCGTACAGGTAGGCTCCGCCCATTTGCCTCGGTATAATGTTTGCAGTCCCAACTGAACTACGACATGAAGTGTAAAACGGCAATGTACAATGTCAACGCGAAAAGTTGTATTCTGTCAAAGTACTCTACCACAGAGAAGCAACTCAAGTTTGTTGGATTTATTGATTTTTTTTTATTTTTCAAATTCAGAATCGCCAAGAGTCTTCAAATCGATCTGTATGAGAATAAATGTGCAAAGGGGATCGCGGTGAGTTACATTTCCTTTAAGATTTTTGTAGAAAGTTCTAATGTTAGAATGTCTCAGTCTTGAAAATTCCGGCGATACTTTCTTTGAAATTTTCATCCATTCATCAACTGGTTCCAAAATTATGCTCAGAAAACGAGAAATAGAATTTGATTCACTTATCTTGTTTTTTTTTTTCCTTTTTTTATCTTTTTTTGGTCTCATGTTAGGAATAGATGTAAGCTTTCCGGCTTGGGCTTGGTCACGACGATTCGACTTAAGGGTTAGGCATAGGCTTAGGTTTGAGACACGATATCATGGAACTTTTCCTTTCCCATGATGATTGTTTGTCCTTTTTCACATTTTCTGGCAATTCGAGAGTTCAAACTATTCTCCGATTGTCCTAAACAGATTTTATGCTTGAAATCAGAACGTTCGAACATTCCACACAGAAATTAAAAGTAAAATTTGAAAGTTACTCTAGTTCCCGCCACCAGATCGTGCTAGCGCCAGGGCACACCGAGCTATAGATGATCGTTATCGATTAGACGCGTTGCACGCCAATCATATTGAACGAAAATTCGCTGTAGGGCGCGTTCGCACATTAATATTTCATTCATCCTTTTCTCCTATTCATTCTCAAGTAACAAGCAAATTTGTTTCGATGATTGCTATTGAAAAAAATGCAAATCATGTAACTTCCCTTCGTAACTAGCTTTTTATCATGCATTTTGAAAAAAAGTCAGAGAAAAAATTTTCAACTACAGTAACTGTAATTTGATCTACAGCGGTGCAGGATTTACGAAGGGGCGGGGTTTCTGCACGCTGCTCATTGGTCGCCTCCCCTCGCTGCTCGATCCGACACTTTTCTACTGCGCCCAGCGCGGTGTGTGCTAGCGCCAGGGGGGCAAGAGCACTTGAGGGGTAGAGACGCAGACGCGGCGAGACAGTGTGATACTGTTGGAGTGTGTTAGAGTCCATACACCTTTGCGCAGTTGAGGCACCACAACGTGGTGTCATTGGTGCCCTCTCACTTCCCAAATTTCAGAGCGAAACAATCCGTCTAGGACAGTTCGCTGAACAAGTCCGGACAACCACAAGCCTTCCATCATCGACTTCAATTTCTCCATTAGAGGCTAGACCAATACCCGATCTTCAGCGTACTTTAACGGACCTCCGGTCAGTCTTCGCGTGTTTGAAATCGGACACTCTTGACACACAATGATGACCACAAGATTTCCGCTGGTCCATTTTCCATTTTTTATACATGGACGGGAGACATTTTCGAGGGGTGTTAATGGACTTAAAAGGAGATCCGATTTCAAACTTTTCTGAAGCAGCCTATCTCGTCTCATCAGTAACTAGATCGCTTTTTGGGGGGTCTCAAATATTTTTCGGAAAAAATCTCTCTCTCCCTCTCTCTCTCTCTCTCTCTCTCTCTCTAACTCCCTCTCTCTCTCTCTCTCTCTCTCTCCTCTTTATCTTCACGCAATTTCCGACTAAATACCCCGTTATGTAAGCCAAAGACTCGCTTGATTGCCAGTTCAAAGTGAACACGAAAATTGCTGCTTATGGTAAATCCGAAAATTGCAGACGCTTGGCTTTGCACGCAGTGAAACAATACAATCTGGAGTCGGTTCGGGACTCGGAAAGTCTTGGGTTGATCAATGTGAGTGAGAGAGAGAGAGTGAGAGAGAAAGAGAGAGAGAGAGAGAGAGAGAGAGAGAGAGAGAGAGAGAGAGAGAGAGAGAGAGTTAACAAAGATCAATCACAGAAATTATCAACAAGTGACGAGACGAAAGTAATCACACACAAACCAAACATCTCGGAAAGTGTGAGTGCTTATTTTGTGCCTTGCACGTGCTCAGTTGGTGAACAAGATGTGTCAGTAACCAAGTTAACTTTGTGTGTGGTCTTTTCTGTAAAAAAGTCTTTCAGAATCAAAAACTCCACTCAACCGATGTTCTCGTTCAGCAAGACGCTCCGAAAACCG
>OZ022253.1:15298220-15310467 GCA_963978915.1 Caenorhabditis parvicauda | reverse complement strand
TCGAAATGAGCTTTCACGTTTCTACGTTTTTATTCCCTTTTCGATACCGTACCCAGAGGTAGGTCAAACGTTCGGTGAACATTTTGAATTCCCGCCTTGAAATAAGCTTTCACGTTTCCACGTTTTTATTCCCTTCTCGATAACCGTACCCAAAGGGTAGGTCAAACGTTCGATGAACATTTTGAACTCCTGCCTCGAGATAATCTTTCAATTTTTTAATAGAGAAAACCTCTATACCTCCCAGTTTTGGAAAGATGTTTTGACAAGTTTTTACCCAACCAAGTGTCTTGCAATGTTGTTTAGAAGAGCGCAGAATTAATTTAGCGCGTTTTCAAATTTATGTGTGAAAATGTGAAGGGTTTTGCGACAATTGCACAGAGAGAGAGAGAGAGAGAGAGAGAGAGAGAGAGAGAGAAGAGAGAGAGAGAGAGAGAGAGAGAGAGAGAGAGAGAGAGAGAGAGAGAGAAAGAGAGAGAGAGAATCTGTGGTGAATTTATCATTTCAGAAGTTCATGGAGACAGTGTGCAACAACATCCGCGAGCTTGTCGAGGAGAAAAGATTGAAGGACTAATGTGTGATCGACAAACGTGTAAAACTGTAAATAAACCATTCGCTTCTCATTTCTACAAAACCGCAATGGAACGTCCCGTTGCCCATTGGATTCTCGGCTTACTCATTGTTAATCTTTCGATACTTGCATACGTTCGAATGTTCGTTGAGCACTGTCCCCTTCTTCTTCCTTTTTGACAACAGTTTCCACCTTTTCAGTGCTCATGGAGACTCTTGGCAGTCTGTGCTCCTTCATCTCTCGATTCCTATCATTGTCTGGGAGGGGCTGATCACTGTTTGTTTTGGACCAGATGAGCTTCTTGAAATGATCACAGGGCAGTCGCCTAGGACAGGGAGGAGTCGGGCAAGAGTGAGTCATCTTTGTGTAGAGAGGCAGAGAGAGAGAGAGAGAGAGAGAGATGAGAGAGAGAGAGAGAGAGATGAGAGAGAGAGAGAGAGAGAGAGAGAGAGAGAGAGGAGAGAGAGAGAGAGAAGAGGAGAGAGAGAGAGGGGGGGAGAGAGAGGGGGAGAGAGAGAGGGGAGAGAAAGAGAAGGGGAGAACGAGAAGCTGAGAGAGAGAGGGAGAGAGAGAGAGGAAGTGTGAGAGAGAGGAGAGAGAGAGAGAGAGAGAGTCGCGCCCAGTCGCATTTTTGTAAAATGAGTACGGTATACCTACGTAGGAGTCGGGACTCTCACAACGAACAGTTTAGATCTTTGTGGATTTAAATTATTATTCTTACTTTCAGTCAATTGAAATTAAAGGCGCATCACCTAATCGTTCTTGTATTTCAAGGCGAAACTGCTACGGTACTAAGTAACCGATTTACGGAGGTCAGACTTTTTTACAGGTAGAGGAAGCTATGTGCCGACAGAGACAGGGAAGCGAGTGAGAGAGATAGAAAAGAGAGAGAGAGAGTGAGAGAGAAAGAGAGAGGAAGTGTGTGTGTGAGAGAAAGAGAGAGAGAGAGTGTGTGTGTGAGAAAAAGAGAGAGACACAGAGAGAGAGAGAGAGAGAGAGAGAGAGAGAGAGAGAGAGAGAGAGAGAGAAAGATAGAAAGAGAGATAGAGAGAGATAGAGAGAGAGGGAGAGAAAGAGAGATAAAGAGGGGAAACCAATTTTCAGTCATTCACCAGCAGCGCACCCCTTGTCCGTTCTTGTGGCGATTGTTGACCATATCAATAAACCTACTGTACAAAATTCATTTTATTTTACACACACATACATGCATTACTTGTTAGTTTTGGGGTCTCGATGAATTAGGTCTTCAACTTTCTGCTGCCACCCTGGAACACTTTCGATGGTCTCTCTTGTTCTTCCTTTTCCTTCTCTCTCAACGCCTTCTCCAGAACATCTAGACGTTTGTAGTCGTAACGGACGAACGAGCACGTGCCTGAAACATCGACTTATTTATATATGTTCGTTTCATGTTGTGAAGTTTCGGAAGGAAAAACGATAGATAACATGATTCGACGAGAGTTTACGCGACTTCGACGCCTTTGCTTCAACCACTCGGTCAAGCTGCATTTGAATTCGCTACATTTCGCGTCAGAGCGCCGCGGTACGAAGAATTTTCCTCTCGCGGTTTTTTGAATTCAATTTTTTTCGCGTTAAAATACGCTTTAAACCAAGAAGCACACCAAGCTAAAAGTAATCGTTATCGATTAGACGCGTTGCACGCAAATTATATTGAACAAAAATTCGCTATAGGGCGCGTTCGCACATCAATTTTTTTTCATCCTTTTCTCCTGTTTTTCTCAAGTTAACAAGCGAATTTGTTTCGACGATTGTTATTGAAAAATTGCAAATCATGTAACTTTCCTTCGTAAGTAGCTTTTCATCGTGCATTTAGAAAAAACGTCAGGGAAAAAGTTTGTTAACTACAGTAACTGTAATTTGATCTACAGCGGTGCAGGATTCACGAAGGGGCGGGGTTTGTGCTCGCTGCTTATTGGTCGCCTTCCCTCGCTGCTTGATCAAACACTTTTCTACTGCGCTTAGCGAGGAGTGAGAAGCCAAGATTTAGGTTCGAACCGTTTCCAGACATTGGTGTTGGGCGTGAGTCTCGCACCGTAGACTTGTGAGTCACCTAAAACACTCGCTGCTCAGCTTGTTCGCAACGCTAGGGTGACTACGGTATTGAATGAGATCTAGCCGCTAGTGAATTTTAACAAGGAAGATGGAAAGCGAGAAAGTTGGATCAAAATTTTTGAAGTCATCTATTCTTACTCTAGAAAAAAATTAATATAGTTATTTGAGGCACCAAAAAAATTAACTCTGAATTTATTCCGGAATTAACGCTGAATGTACTTCGGAATTAACTCTGAATTAACTTTTTTGCGAACATCTGAAAGTAGGATACCGAAATAGTAGAGACCCGGAGATGATTCTCAAAAGTTACTAGAATCAGTTTCAGTTGCTTTTCTCTTTTAATGACCTCTCTGATCGTTCAACTTTGAAGTTAATTCCGGAGTTTTTCTGTTTCGGTATCCTACTTTCAGATGTTCGCAAAAAAAGTTAATTCAGAGTTAATTTTTTGGTGCCACTCAATTAACTCTATATTAATTTTTTTTTCTAGAGTTAGCCTACAGGTTATGTTTGAAAGTGACAAGGTTAATGAATTCATGACCCGCAAGGTAGTTTTTGGTTGACTCACCGGGCTTATAATCCTCATTGATCAAAACGGGCGGAAGAGCTGGTAGTGCTGCTGCAACATCAGTCGGAACTGCATCTGCATTCGACGACATCGAAGTCCTGGGGGTCTTTGACTTGGTTCCGATACAACCAGCCGCTCCAGCGAAAAGGGACGGTTTTCCGCTAGCTGCTGCCGCCTTCGATGAGGCGGAAGATCCGAGCGCGGCTCCGCTTCCGGAGAAAGCTGGCATTGGCGGTGCTTGTGGCTGGAATTTTTAATTCATTTTTGTTTTAAAATCCTTAATTTTCTTTTTTCACTCAAAAAATGAAAAATAGAGGTCGAAAATCAACTTTTTCAATGTAATTTTTAACAATATGATTTTTGAACATTTTGCCAATATTTGTTGATCAAAAATCACCTTGACACAAGCAGTCGATGCAACTTTCGGTTCGACATATCCTTCCGGAGCGTCAAAGTCGAGATTCACATCACATTCAATGATACAGACAGCATTCTGGGGCTTGACGTCTACCACTGTATACTCTATGGTTTGTCCAACGTACTGAAACGGAATTTTGTGCATGAGGTCAAAGAAGTCTCAGGATGATATTTTTCTGCTCGTTGCACTTCACATATCTAGCAAAAAGTCTGACCGATTTCAAACGCGCGCCAGTCGCGTTTTCGTAAAATGAGTACGGTAAGGCCGGGACTCTCGCAACGAACAGTTAGATCTTTGTGGATTTAAATCATTTTTTATTTTCAATCCATTCCTATTATTCGACAAGATGATTCAATTTTCAGTTCAAAAAGTCCAGAAAAGCGACATTCATCACCATTTTGAGTTAAAATACTCAATTCTTATCGAAAAAAAACTCGTTTTCAAACAGTTCCTCTTGGGCCGAAACTCGAATCCCTCAGGGAAAACAGCCCTAAGATCACAGATTTTGAAACCTCAACTCGGTAGAACATGAAAAAATGTTGAGTCTTGTTAAAAGCTCGGCAATTTTCTGCCAATTTTTGTTGAAAACTTTTGTTCTTTTCAACTACTTTGAAATAAAACCTATCAATTTGTCAAGTTTCTCATTTATTGATTTAGGTTCTAGATAAAAAACTAACCGTGGTTGGAAACTTGTCTCCTTTCGTTAGGCACGAATACTTTCTCATTTCAACTTCGAGGACAGCACTGAAATTCCGTTTTCATCGCTACTGACAACTTTCTACTCACCGTGGATTCGAAATTTCGAGGAACTGGGCCGTCGAAGGCTTCAGCTTGACAAAAGTCGCCTTTGGCAGTGTTGCAGACTCAATGTGAACGACATCACGGTCTGACAGATTCAGTTGGATCAGCATCTGGAATAGAAAAACTCTTGTGATATCAGATGATTCAGGTTCTCGCTCACAACTGCACATGGTACTTAAGGAAAAGGCAATGAAATCCTAATCTACGCAGTTTAGTCTGTACAACATTTTTTGGCCACTTTCCGACTTTTTTGCCCTTCCTCAGGGAAAAAAACTAATTAGACATAGCAACTTTGATTTAAGACCTGGTAAACGGGAACAAAGCTATGGAAAACCCTAATTCCGAGATATCCAGGTATTGTATGAATATTACCAGGTCTAGTATGAACATTTCTTCTATGAACTTTGATAGGTCTCGTATGAACATTATCAGCCTTTATATCTTACGGATCCTTACAATTTTTTTTTATTTTCCACTTTTGATTCCTACTTTCTTTCCTGCGTTTTTCTGCGCACACTCAGTACTCCTTAGGAATCGACTTTAATAATATTCGAGTTCTCAAAAGAAGTTACATCGTCCAAATTCTCATTAAAATTCCCACATGCTAAAAAAATTTCAATTCCTAACCCTTGTTATATTAACTGATGGGAACCTCCTAAATTACGGTCGAATACAATTTGTCAGACTACCGGTTGGAATTGATCTGAATATCCTGGTCGAACAACTAACACCAATGTTCTATCACTACTAACACTTATATTCAGTTCTTTTCCTTCTGGTAATTTGACAATGTTATCCAACGTTTTTTTGCAAAAAATCGCACAACTGTCCTGACCGGAGCAGCTTTTTTAAAAAGTTCTCCTACTCCCATTTTTCTGTGCTCGTGGCGGCTATTGCTGGTCGTCATGAAGCTTATGAACTTATTCTCAATGAATAAAGTTATTATTGAAAAAAAAACGAACCCAATGCGGAATGATGGCTCTTCCTTCGGGTGCTGAGAACTCGAGTACACCACAGTGAGTGAATCGTTGTCCTTCGATGTTCGACAACTTGAACATCATCGGATACTGGATGTTGAGACGGAGCAGAATGTCGAGAGACGAAGAAGGGAGAAGGATCTAAAGTAGATTCCACTTGGTAGTCGGATCGTCGTTTTATTTACCTTTCCACCATAATCGATTTCTTGAATTTTGGCGTCTGTGAACGTCGCCATGGAAGCTGCGGAAGTTACCTGATGAGAAAAAGATTTTTCAAACTCTAAATATTGAATTTCAACTGTCTAAAAAATTGGTCTTTCTGGATTTTTCAGCGGCCCTCTTCAAAAAATCAATAAAATTCTTCCAAACCACTTTTCTAATCCCAAAAATCACCTTGAAGGACTGTTGAAATCGTCCATTCATTAACCCTTGAAAACCAAAGTTGAGCCAACTCATCTAAAATTACACTCGAGTCAAGTAATTTCAATTCTCAAGTAGCGTCGATGGCTTGAAACCAAGAACCTCATCAGATAGATCACCAATCAACACCAAATTTATTTTCAAACAAAAGCACAAAATATGTCAACGAGAGAGGAAATTGATAGAGAGAGAGAGGAAAAAGAAGGCACCAATTCTACAAACTTACGTTCATCAGATAAAGATAAAAAGACGATGAAATATGCGAAAGAGATATAAAGATTATATTTTTGAGGTTTTCTATTCTTTTTCATCATGGAAATATGGATTGTAAGTGAAAGATACGAACAGGTTATCAGAATAACAAAAAAATACAGGAAATTATGAGAGAGGGACAACAAGAACAACAAGATGTGTTTGTTACTTCAAGTCACGGAGAAATGGCAAAATTTCAGGAAACCGATAATATTTTTATGGCTTTTCTGGTGATTTTTCTATTGTCGAGTGATTTGAAAACAAAGACGAGTAACTATGGGGGTGACATTACCGCCGTAAATCAAGTGACGCGTTCGCGGTAGAGCGCAAGTTCAAACAAAGGTTTACTCAGTGGGGGAACTTTGCACATAACACATAACATAGCTTCCTCTACCTGTAAAAAAGTGTGACCTCCGTAAATCGGGTACTTAGTACCGTAGCAGTATCGCCTTGAAATACAAGAACGATTTAAGTATTGTGCCTTTAATTTCAATGGACTTGAAGTAGGAATAATAATTCAAATCCACAAAGATCTAACTGTTCGTTGCCAGAGTCCCGACCCTACCGTACTCATTTTACAAAAAACGCGACTGGCGCGCGCTTGAAATCGGTCAGACTTTTTGCTAGATATATGCACATACATCGCTAGAAGCATGGCCGTTTTCAAACGCGCTCTAATCTCAATTTTGCAGAATGAGTATGGTAGGGTCGGGACTCTCACGACGAACAGTTAAATCTTTGTGAATTTAAATTATTATTCTTACTTTCAGTCCATTGAAATTAAAGGCTAATTACTTAAATTGTTCTTGTATTTCGAGGCGAAACTGCTAAGGTACTAAGTACCCGATTTACGGAGGCCAGATTTTTTTACAGGTAGAGGAAGCTATGTGCATAATCAAATTCATAATTAGGCATTTTTCTGACTCTCCAATAAAATGTAAATTACTGCAGATTGCAGATCATGCGAAATTTCATATTGTACAAAGTTCCCTACTGAAATCATTTTGTACTCACTCCAATGGTCGTGTTATATTACATGGAACGTTTTTCTCTGGGCAAAAACAGAAAAATTCACAAGTTCCATGCAACATTTTCCTAAAGTAGATCAATCTGGGTTTTTAATGAAAGTGATTTTTTTTTCTGTATATGAAGGTGATTATTATGAATAGCTTAGATTCGATGAATTCCTACTACTACTTCAATCAGTATGGGTTGGAAAAAAAGGAAATTAATCAGAAAACGGCTCACTCAGATCCTGGCTGTTGCTGGTTCCATAGTAACGGTCACCAAAGTTTCCCATACCTGGTTGCAGGTAAAAGTCTTCCGAAATGTGCGGATCTACAGCGGTTGTGATCAGTTTCACCTGGAAATTAATGTTCATGATGAGTAACATAAGATTGGTAGTACTGTTCATTTTCTTGAAAGAGAGAGAGAGAGAGAGAGAGAGAGAGAGAGAGAGAGAGAGAGAGAGAGAGTGAGAGAGAGAGTGAGAGAGAGAGAGAGAGAGAGAGAGAAAGAGAGAGAAGTGAAGTCGTTTTCAGATATTTTTGATTGTTTTCGGAAATATTCGATCGTTTCAAGTAATTTTCGAAGCACAGTGTTAGATTTTTTTCCGAATATCACTGAAAATGATCGTACTTTTTCACCACTGAATAGCCGCTTATTTTCAAATGAACTAGACCATACAGATGATACTTTCACTGTCTGTTTCGAAGTTGGTAACTTGTTCAAATACTTGGCACATCTCATCACACAAGAGAAGAAATTTTGGAATCTAAGTTGAGAAGTCTTTTTTGACAGATTTAGGATCAATTTTTTGAGAATCAAACAATGGTTTCTCTCTCAAGAAGATACTTTTTGTATAAAAATAAATTCAAAAAGTTCACCTTCGGGAAGGCGTATGCCAGCTGGTGAACACCTTGTTCGCTCATGATGAGCGACAGAAGGAATATGTTTTCTTCTGGGACGTCGTGGTCAAGCAGAATTCTGATTGCCATCATGGCGGCGTTACCTGAATTCGTTTTATGAGAAATTCTAAAGTTATCCAATGGTTTTTCTTTTAAATATAATCTTTTTCAGTATGGAAAAATTAAAAATCTGGAATCATTTTCAAGATCTAGTGCCGTTTGACAGACATAATAGACTACATATAGCAGAAAATAATAGAACAAGGGGACCGCCCCTTTTTATGAGACATTTTCGTTTGCAATATGTACATCTACCACGGTAGAAAGAGATAGAAAAATGAAGTTCTTCACGCGATCAATCTTTTTGCACCTACTCTAGAAACGAAATATCGTTGATATGGAGTTCATAGTCTGTTAATGAAGATTTATGAAGTTAATGTGCGCTTAACAAATTTTATGAATTTTATGTGCTTTTGATGAAATTTTATGAAGTTCATGCGCTGTTGATACATTTTATGATAGACATTCTATGAAGTTCATAAGCTGTAGATGTCTATGACCGTAAATACGCTGTTTTAATGAACCACCTATGAACTTCATATCAGAGGTATTTCGCTTCTAGAGTACAACAGCTTCAACTATGTTATACTCCTACGATGTTTCTCCATTTCTTCTTAGCTGTTAGCAGTAATAAGAACAATTTCCACTAGACTAGAAATATGCTTTTAAAAAAACGAACCAGTTGCAACGGTCGCGTCCAGAACAAGAACCTGCATGTTACTGATTGCCTGTGGAAGGCGCAGGTAGTGCAGCTCGGGCTCATGAGTGATCTCGTTCGTTTGGATCAGAATCTTTCCCATCTGAAGTGAAACGTCTTCAAATTACCTAAAACAGCACTGTTACCTTGCAATCTTTGATAATAGCTCTGAGCGAGTTCTCCATGGTTTCACCGGCTCTCATGATCGCAACTCCGCAAATTTCAGCAGATTTACGGATTCCGTTGGTGCTAAAAAAAATCGAATTTGAATTGAAAAACACGCATATTCTGTTTCGTTTAGAAATTCCATGAAAACTCACACGTGACCATTCTGAAACTCGTATTGGATCTCCTTGTACGGCAGGTGGTTCATGGCCTCCTCGATCAGGATTCTGGTCAAACGTTCAGAGTAGAAAATTATCTCATCTCTGAATTCAACTCCATTTCTATTGATGATTCAATCAACACACCTTTTTGTCTTATAATTTCTGATGAACGTGTGAAGACCCAACACTTGGGGTGTTGACTCAATGATAACCAGGTTATCGGGCAGACAGTCCGGAAGTTCATCAGATGACTTCAAAAGTGATGTCGGTGGTGAGTGATAGTTTTGGTTTCGGTCGTAGCCTGAATCGAATGATGGACTTATCATCAGTCAGAAGTATTGTGCTTGAGCATATTCTTCAAATGGCACTGCTGGTGCCACTGCGTTTACCGCAGTGTGGTAAGCAGAGGATTTTACCCTACATTCACATGGATGGTTTTAAGTCATCTATCGTACTCAGGGAAACCGTTCGGTGTCTGTATGATTTCTGGAATCCGTATTGGTTTAGGCGGTATCTGTATGGGTGCAAACGGTGCCTGCATGGTTTGAAACGGTGTCTGTATGGCTTTAAACAATGTCCGAATAGGTAATTATTTGAATTCCGTTTGGATCCATACAGACATTAAACGTTTTTCCTGAGGTAGCAAGTAATGAAGGCATTTAGGAAAACACGGACACCGGCAGACCACGGACATGGCAGATCATCTCTTTTTCTAGGCTTAGGTAAGGTTGGGACCCCAATTTTTTTAGTGGATCTTAATCAGCACTATTTTTAGGATTAGCTTATGTTCAAACAGGGGGTCCCAACCTTACCTAAGCCTAGAAAAAAAGGTGGTCTGACCGTGTCCGTGTTTCCCTGAATGCCGAATTATTGTGCTTGAGCTTGAGCATATTCTACAAACCAAATAATCGTGTATAAAAACAAAGCTTTCTGTTATCAATAATGTCCTTTCTCCAGAACTTTAAGTGGAGCGGCATCGGACCGTAACTGGGCGACAGATGTCCGAGACGATAATCGCCCATTTACGGCCCAACGCCGGTCCACCCAAAATTTTGGAGTTTCTTATCGTAAAAGTCAAATAGTATGTGGTTTTCTTGGTTTTTTCCCACGCTATTTTTGGTCATGTGCAATAATGTTGGCGATAGCGTCGAGATCTCAGTGGTCGGATAACATAAAGTGGTTTTTTCTTTTCTGACGCTTCAATTTATGGCTGGAAAAAAACTAATTATCCATGAAAAGCATCCACCTTTCTCGGTTTCTATTTGTTTCAAATACGGTAAATCGTAAACAGCAGAGTGACCGCAGAGCGCGAAGCCAATTTTTTTCAGGCTCGGAAAAATTCCAAAGTACACGTACGATTTCTAATTAGATTTGGCACTGGTGCATTTAGGTTAGGCTTAGATAAGTTTCTAACCAGGGAATGCCACGAACACACACTAAAATTGTACATTCTGACTGGTCTCCTAGGTTTTCGAATATGCTGAAGATGATAGAACAGGTCTCAAAAGTTGCTTCATCGACCTGGTTTCTGAGTTACGGTCGATGCCATTTTAACATGTAAATTTGGAAAAAATCGCGTACACCCTCGTTTCTGCCGATCAACGCAAGGGGTATCTTGAAAAAATGTGCTGCGATCGCCTAGTGGTTAAGATCTAGGACTTTCGCTTTTGCTTGTGCGGGTTCGATTCCCAACAATCACCATTCTTTTTTGCTTTTTCATATGTTTTTCATCTTTGTAATTCATGGTACATTCTATATGAGAAATGGAGAACTAAAGAGAGAAAGGAGGAAAGAGAAGGAGAGGAAGAGAGAATCAGAGAGAGGGTGAATGAGAGAGAGAGAGAGAGAGAGAGAGAGAGAGAGAGAGAGAGAGAGAGAGAGAGAGATAAGAAAAAAAGAGAGAAACGGGAGATTGGAAAATGAAAGAAAATATAGATAGATAAAAATGCAATTAAATTTTTAAAAAATAAGTATCTGCTACAGTAATGAGTTATATCCACTGACAATTTCATACTACATAGATCTGATCGTTTTGAATATTCCTATAACTGATCGATACATTCAACAATAACTGCAAACTTCTGCTAACCCAGAGAATCAGTGAAGAAAACTTTGGAACTCCTCTTTCGAAAAATACGTTCGTGACTTTATCTAGAAGGACTGCGGTCGACCGTGCCTGAAGACGTGTTGTACAGTTGCTGAGAATCGTAACAAATTAGACGATTAATGAAAAGTATTGAGAAGTACTCATACTTTGAGTATTATGAATTACAAAAATGAAAAACATATGAAAAAGCAAAAAACAATGGTGCTTGTTGGGAATCGAACCCGCACAAGCAAAAGCGAAAGTCCTAGATCTTAACCACTAGGCGATCGCAGCACATTTTTTCAGGATACCCCTTGCGTTGATCGGCAGAAACGAGGGTGTACGCGATTTTTTCCAAATTTACATGTTAAAATGGCATCGACCGTAACTCAGAAACCAGGTCGATGAAGCAACTTTTGAGACCTGTTCTATCATCTTCAGCATATTCGAAAACCTAGGAGACCAGTCAGAATGTACAATTTTAGTGTGTGTTCGTGGCATTCCCTGGTAAGCACAAGTACGTTCCGAAAAAAGGGGGTCCGATTTTTCCTAAGCCTGAGAAAGGAAAGACTCTGCGGACAGTCTGTTGTTTACAATTTTTCTTCAAATGCTAAGAAAAATGGAAACATCAAGAATTGTAGTAGGAAACCCCAAGTGACGTTTTGTTTACCGTTTGGTCGGATCACCTGGCACCGTTTTCCGATCACTAGTGAACACTAAAAATAGCGCGCTGGTTTAAATTGTCGCGTAGTGCACATGGCTCTCTCTCTCTCTCTCTCTTATCCACTCACCTCTATCCAACAGCTGTGCGAGAACTTTTTTGACGATCAGGTCAATGGCCACGTCATTGTCACCGCCTCGTGGCACGATGATGTCTGCGTCTTTCATCCCTGGTGCTATGTAGGAGTCGAATGCCGGCTGAAATTAATATTATGTGTATTCAATGGAAAATTTTACTAATCGGATGGCACTATGCGGAATGTTTTAAATTTTAAAAAGGAAAAGGGGGTAAAAGAGAGCTCTACTCTATTTAGGGTAATCGGAAAGAAAAAGAGATGAAAGAACTAAAAATTTGAGACTACAAAAAAGGAAGAACAAAA
>OZ022253.1:15290720-15293220 GCA_963978915.1 Caenorhabditis parvicauda | reverse complement strand
TGACATTCTTGTCGAATATTCTCTCTCTCTCTCTCTCTCTCTCTCTCTCTCTCTCTCTCTCTCTCTCTCTTTCTCTCCCACCCTCTCTCTCTCGTTCTCTCCCTCCCTCTCTCTTTCTCTCTCTCTCTCTCTCTCTCTCTCTCTCTCTCTCTCTCTTTCTCTCTCTCTCTCTCTCTCTCTCTCTCTCTCTCTCTCTCTCTCTCTCTTTCTCTCTCTCTCTCTCTCTACCTCTTTCTCCCTCTCCCTCTCTCTTTCTCTCTCTCTCTCTCTCTCTCTCTCTCTCTCTCTCTCTCTCTCCTCTTCTTTTTTCTCCAATTTCCAATCTTCAGAAAAATGTCATACGGAGGACCACCACCACCAGGAGGATTCCAAGGACCACCGGGAGCCTTCCAAGGAGGATATCCACAACAGCAACAACCTGGATACGCAGGGTACGTTTCAGAAAGTAGAGAAAAAACAAGAATACTGTTATAGATACAACCCATACGGCGGCGGTGGTGTCCAGGTCGTCACTCAACAGCCATATCCTGGTGATGGGTGAGTTCAAAAATAACGCAAACTTGATCAGCATCAATCCATTTTCATCGAAAACTTGAACCATTCGCAAAATCTATATATGATCCACAATGTTTTGACCCATCTCAGTTTTCACACATTTACACGATTGAGATAATGATTTAGTTACCTCCTCGTCAAAATTCAATTTTTTCACTTGTACTATTTCCGTTGAACCTTTAGGGACAAATGTATTCTCGAAATTTCATTTTGTTTTTTCGTGTGAAGTTATGTGCTGATTTTGACGACAACTAACTGCGTTCTGGCGACACCCCGTATCCGATGAGCTTTTACTCTGTCATCGGAGACAGACGAGGAAGAATTGAAAGTCACAAAAGAAACTTTGTTTCCATATTTTTGATAGTCATAATGTGAGAACTTGAAGACATTTAATGAATTCTGCGACACGTGGTAGCGGTTTTACAACCGACCAATACTTACGACTCACCCTGTAGTAAAATTGAACTTTTTTCAGTGTCATCATAATTATGGCTCACCCTATTTTCTTAATGACTAACGCCAGCTTTGAGAATTGAGAAATTTATATGTTTTTGATTATTTAAGGTTAAAAAGGTAAAGAAAATTTAACAAAGATCCTTCTGTGTTCTCAAGCACACTGCGGCAAACGCAGTAGAAAAGTGTAAGCAAAGAAAATCGATTGGGTCGGCTAAGCGGTTGCGAAGCGGTTTTATTGTCTTACGTCTTTGCCGAGGTGTGGCAAGTGTTTTAAGTACGGAAAAGTCGCGCCGTTGTAAAATTTTACCTATAGTGAACATGTCATCATAATTATGGCTCACTCTATTAACTCGTCTGAAACATGACTCCCAACTTTAGATTCGGAAACAACCGACGAAACGACGATAGTTGCTGTGGCCAGTGTTGCGGTGCGTGCTGTGGAGCTATGTGCGGGTGCTGTGCAGGACTTTCTTGTCTCGCGTGTACTGACGTCACCGAGGACTGTTGTTGTTGTTGCTTTTAAAATGGACTATGGACTGATCGAACAATGTTTATTGGGTTTGTTGGAACTGGATGTAGTATTCTTCCTCTCTTCTCGCCTCAACCCTTCTCTTTGCTTCCCCAACGTCAAACAATTTCATTTCGCCTCGGAGTCGCTGTAAATTTCCCTTTCCGATGAATAAATGAATATACGCTCACTTCAATCGCTGCTTTTCTCGTTCTCCGGTTCGCGATGGTTCTCTTTCTGACATAATGACATGTGACGAACCACAGGACAGAAAGCAGCATGGCCCCTATGACTCCATAGAAGACTTGTCTTCTAAGGACGTAGAACGATGCAGACAGCTTCTCATCCGATTTTTTTCTACAAAGTTTGGATATATCGCCTTGTTGATTATTCATGGTTAGCGAAATTGGGGATACAGGTGAGTTAGTGTTGTTAGAATAGATGAAGTTCCTGCATTGAATCAGAAGGACAGTCATGCTCTTACCAATCCAGGAATTTAAGACCTAGTAAAGTTTGAAGGATGTGAAACCTCTCCCAGAAAAGCGCCGAGGGTAAGATAGCGTCGAGACAGAGAGACAATTCACTGTTAGAGAGTGTTTTGTGTTAATTCGCGTGTGTCTCCCGGGGTCTTTGCAGCTAGAGAGTGCATGAGATAGCGAGACGTCGACGCGTGAGGGACATGCGAGAGAGCGCGCTGTTTTTGTAGAGGGGAGAATTGTAATGCTCAAACCGATATGTTAAACCAATTTTGGAGTCGTTCACTAATACAGAAAAATGATATGTTTCAAAGAATTCTCAAGTCACAAGAACATCCGCCTTACCACAGTGTAGAACTTTCCGTTGACATCAGCATATCCATAGAAGAACTTGTCAATGTTGTCGATCAACTTTGTATTGTAATTCTCATCCAGTGGAGTGTAGCCAGTTCCAAAGTCTGAAACTGATTGTGGTTCGAACTCCGAGTTGCTCTCATCGCAAGCG